>CM074298.1:17454163-18054163 GCA_037194245.1 Opsariichthys bidens
CAACATTCCAACAGGGAAGTTCTAATGATGGCATAAATCAGGACGAATGAATGAGTTGGAAATTGTATTGACAAATTTATCTCTGAATTGAGCGTACAAAAAGACAAAGGCCTACAGTGTTTGCTTTCAAACAATAGAAGCATGTTACCTTTATTAAGATCCTCACAAAGGTATCTTTCTAAGAGAAGTGATGTCAGAAATAACCTTCGCTTCCCAGACACTCTCAGGTGAGTAGAAAAGATAGAGCGCTTCTCCTGCAGGCTGCACATCAAATGTAATTAAATTTCATTCGCAGTTATATCAACTGAACATCAGTCTCGACAAAGGAGATTAGTGTGTTTTAAAAAAAAACAGTCGCAATTAATCGGTTTCAGCAAGAGAGCTGTTTGTGATGGCCAAACGGGACTTTCTTCAGACTACTGAATGCCTGACTTCAAATTTGAAAGCTTAATGAACTTACTGGACTGGACTGCAGCAACTTGTTCAATTAGGTCAGTGCCATAGACTGAGTGTCATTGGAGAAATGGACAAACATATGCTCTTCAAGGACTTGTTTTATTCGTTGGACTGTCCACATGCGCAAAATCGGTTCACATCCATCAGCTCCAACAGATCAAATCAAGTCGAGTCATTCAAAAATGACCTAAAACTGGTTTGCCAGACTCTTTCTCTCTTTGGGCGCAAATAAGGTGTAGTGGTCCGTCTGATTGCAGGCCTGTGGAGGACTGCGCGGATGTGTGCTAAAGAGAGAGAGAGAGAGAGAGAGAGAGAGAGAGCATGTAAGCTGAGTGGATGCTAATCGCTGCTCCCCGTGCCAGAGCATGTCTTCCTGGTCCAAATGAGATTAGAGCGGTGTGTGCGTGGGGCTGTGGAGGTGAAAGGTAAAGGCACTTATCAGGAGGGTTCCCCTCAGGGGCCGCGGTGACTGACTCAATCACAACCCCGGCACGCACTTCTCACTGGATTAGACTAATCAGGAAAGAGCAGGAGGGATGTATAGACCACTTATCGGGACAAAAAACATTGGGCTCCCTTTCCCTTTGAACAGACCCTACAGAAATGTTTGTTAATTTTATTTATTGCAGGATGCTTGTCGCCGTGGCAATCTTCCATTGAATCATTAAATAGGGCTCTTCGATGCACGAAAGGCACTCAGTGTTTACATGCCACAGAGATAGCAAAGTCTTTGATGTTTTAAGACCCTCGCTCCCTCTCACTTTTTGTCTTTATTATATATTTATTTCTCACTCTCTGTTTGTTAAGGAAGCCACCGCAGATCATCCTGATGTACGGTAGTGAGTTAAACAAAAGTATGAATATTTATACCGAGGCAACTTCAGGAGCTAATTGGGCCTTTAGCGTGCTTGCTAAAGCAGTAGCGATAAAGCAAATTAAGACACTTATGACTACCTCCAAATTAATCTCTTTTTCTGCAAGGGATTTGGGATAGTTTACAAATATACAGTCTATCTCTCCAGTTCAGATCAGAAAAACGCTATGGTTTCAAATCATTTAGAAACATTTTAAAAAACAAAACCACTTTTGCACATTGCTACACATCCGGGAATAAACACTAAACTGACTTCAGTGTAACAATGACACTATTCTCTTTTTGGGCTGCCGTACAGCCGCAATGCATCATTGAATCATTTTGCTGTTTCATCACTGTAAAGCCGATTTGAGACAATCTGTATAAAATGCTGTATAAATAAAGGTGACTTGACATTGTGAAGAGGTTGAGTCACGTGCAAACCTACTTGAGAACTGCCACCTGCCCATTTAAGACAACATGAGAGCAGCAATTACTGTAATCAGGTTTAATTAAGACCACTTGAGCGTATAAACGGCCACATTTAAACGATTGAGCCTCATTAGCCCTTCTGAATCTCACCGACTGTAACAGTTAAAAGACACTTATAGGCTGCATCCGAAATCGCATACTTTCCAAATATAAAGCAGGCGAAAAGCAGTGTGTGAGACGACTAGGCTACTACTGTACATCCGAATTTACAGTACTCAAAATACCTGGCAAAATGTACTCAGATGCCCTAATATTTCTGCCGAGACTCTGAAGTGGACATTCAATGGACACTTTACTATCGTATGAGGCCACAGGAGAGGGTTTGTGAATGACATTGAACCGACGCAAGTAGGTCAAATTATTATAACAACATGAGAAAAGTAGTACATCCAGATTACATTCATACTACACACATTCATACTATATAGATCATTCCTTTTTAGTGCTTGCAAAATAAGTGCTTCCTCTAGAGCAGGGGTGGCCAACGTCGGTCCTGGAGAGCCACAATCCTGCAAATTTTTGCTCCAACCCTAATCAAACACACCTGAACAAGCTAATCAAGGTCTTAAGGGTTACTAGAAAGCTACAGGAAGTTGAGTTTTTATCAGGGTTGGAGCTAAACTCTGCTGGATTGTGGCTCTCCAGGACCGACGTTGGCCACCCCTGCTCTAGAGAGTATGCGATTTCGGACGCAGGGTCTTGTTCACCCAAAGTCCAGTATCGATACATCTTCATCGGATGATGAGGTCTCTGCACAAAGTCTAAAATAGAATCAGATTATAAAGATACAGTGTCCTTGATGAACCTGTTGCCTTGGTTGTGTCATATTAAAAGCTCATAGAGCTGGAGAAACTGAGAGACGACGTGTTTGTTTTTAATATGGAGTTTCTAGACTAGTTCACTATGATCTCACAGCGTTGACGTATGGATGGAAAGTTTACTTCACTTTTCAGTGACAACTTTCAGTGAAAACGCTGTTGTTCAAAGTTCTCTTCTTTTTTTATGAGTTGGCGATTTCTTATGAATTTTTATTATTTGATTCCACCCTTAAAAGGAACAATATGTAAGATTTTTGGATTAAAATATCCAAAAAGCATTAGAACAGCGTTATATATGTTGTTGACTTGTATATTTCTCGAATGTTTAAATCCAGAAAAATAAGCAATTTTTCGTCACCTATCAATGACATCATACCTGCGTTACCCTCGATTTCCAAAGATGCTTTAATATATATTTATGTTTTATTGGGAACAAGGGAACAACTGTTTGGATACATTTATACATATGAAACTATTAATTGTTATATAGTTTTATTTAACACGTTTAGTCTTATTGTTTGAATCTTGTTTTCTTGATTTTCCACGAAATTCTTGATTTTAGTGGTGTTGTTTATGCCTTTAAACCAAACGCTTGGTGGGATGTAAACAGATCATATGAAAATGTACAAATGAGATTGTACAGAATCATCAAATTTCTACAAAAAAAGTTAAATCGTAGCAAATTGTGTAACTAGAGAGCATGTTGGGTTTCTATACTCAGCATTTAGAAATATAATTACAGAAAAATCCTAAAAAATAGATTGATACACCAGTCTGGCGGGACACTTAACATGTGACTGTGGTAATAATTATTATTCTTGCAGGTGTGTTACAACAATGCCAGTATATACACAAATGAGATGAGTGAATTCTATTTAAAACACATTAGATGTGTATTCACACATGACTGAGATGGCCATGTTGTCCACTCATGCCTTGACATTGGACTCTACTTCATAAACATTGTCTCTTGCGAAAATGTCAGTAAGAGTAAACTTAAGGCTCTACGATTACCTTTACAGCTACCCATTTCCCCTCCTCCTTTCCTGTTGTGCAGGTTTATCATAAAACCAGTACTAAGATAATGAACAGGTGGACTGCCTTAAGCATAACAGACTTATTTTATGTCATTTTAAAAGATTTTTTACTTTCAGTTATATTAATGAACAAAACAACATGAATTGATATAATAATGGAAAGCAGCCAAAAGCCATTCAGAACCTAAGAGAGTTGAACTACTGCACAGCTGACCACAATTACCCAACAATAAAGAACATTTAAGAGCTGCCAAACAATTCCAAAATATCATCATATCATAAAAATCAGATTGTTCCCTGTTCCCCGATTTTATTTGTGTAATATAAATAAGCTGTATAATCAATAGATAACACTTTAAAAATGACTGCATGTGACCTATTATATTATATATAGTTAGAAATGTATTATAAACTAACTTTACAAGTTTAACTTGCATTGATAACTTATTTTTTTGTCCTCTTTCATGGACAAGAATTTTCTTTAGCGTAAATGCGTCTAAATTCTTCATTTTCTTCAACCTCTTAACCTTCTGCAAGAGTTTTGAATCGCGCTGGCTCTCATGCTAGAAGTGAGTCACAGGTTCTCTCTGTTGGCTGATATGATTGGCTGCTTGCCACTGATGTCACACATTCATGTGCACCTGCTCCACAAACTCAGGATCAAAGCCTGAGTTGTCAGAGAAAGTTCATGATCAGCATCATCCAACAAAGCCAGATTGGAGATGTTTGGTTTTGTCAACTTGAAACTAATCCTGTTACCCTGAGTTTGTTCAACTACCATCATGGTACAGGCCACTGGAAACATGACGGTGACAACTGCAAAATAAGAACATGTTTACATGAACATGTAACAAGACTAGGCATGAGGAGCAGAGGGGTCTTGTATCACCTTAAATGCCTCTATTATGCAATAAAGACCAGCTGACTGTATTATCCCCCTTACTACACTGCCGTTAAAAAGTCTGCAACTTTGTTTCAGGGGTTTACAGAAGTATACACCGATCAGGAATAACATAATGACCACTGACAGGTGAAGTGAAAAGTCCCTTATGTTCACCAGGTCTCTATTTATTTGATAAAATAATACTGTAAGAACAGTAATACTGTGAAATATTATTACAATTTAGAAGAATTAATTTTCTATTTTAATACATGATCTTTCATAAACAATTCTAATATGCTGATTTGGGACTCTTCTTTTATTATTAGTTGAAAACTGACTGTAGCATGCTGAGATTGACAGAGAAAGATATTTAATATTGATGGTTACCGTTACTACATTAAAGACTGTGGCAATAATGACCACATTAAATTCAGATGTTACCATTGGGATACACTGAGCTTGACCTTTGACCTCTAAAGACTTCTGGATACCAGCAGCTTTGAACCTCCCCTAGGTGTCCTCCATAATAAACTGCAAACTCACATTGATGTCTGGCTCCATTCTACTTCAGACACTTTTCACAATCCGATCAATTCCCAGTGGATTTTTTTCTGGTTGACTAATCAGTTTTACTTAAATACAAATTTGGTTTCATGATAAGCAGTCAGTATTATGCTTCAGAGAGAAAGTGGTAACGTTGAGCAATATTATGACTATGACAGTTATGACTGCTGCAGTAAAGCTTCACTAATACTAAGTGAAAACAAAAAATGAATGACTCTCTCTATTCAGCTCCATGACCATTTCGTTCCTGTTGTAAATAACAAATTATTATTATTATTATTATTATTTCAAATGAGCATTATGCTCAGAAAAGATGCATTGTGGTTGAAGGTGAAATTTATCTCCTTAAATTTTGTTTAATCTGTTTGGAGAAGCTACACTAACTGTCCCTCACATTGTGGGGAGTCTCTTTTTAATAAAAAAATGATACAGCTTTTCAAGTAATTAAGCACAAAGGTGAAACCTTCTTAAAAACTTTCAGGTCCTTAACTTTGTGAATATCACAAAGTGCCTTGCAAAGGGATTCAATCATCACTCAGTGTTTTACATTTATTGATTAAGTTTATTTTCTCCTAAAATGTCTTTAGGAACAAGAAGTTTTTCTAAATGTTTCTTGTTTCCAATTACTTTTGTAGTGCACTTCCTACACACACTCTTCTGTTCCACAGATAAAAACCCTTATTTGTGAATGCCTCTCAAGGCCGGCATATATTGTGAAGTCAAAAGTGTGGCCATTTTTTCTATATATCGATTTGCCCATGAAGATGCTTTCTCTCAGTGTGTTGAAATGAATAGCGCTTAAGAACACTTGTTTTGAGATGGAGGCCATTGTGTGGACTTCCAGAGCATCTTTGTCCTGCCAAAATGGTTCAAACTGTCTCTGTGCTGAACTCACAAAGCCTGTAAAATCAAATCTTGTTCTGTGTTTAGAAACAGATGGCATCTGAAAATACAGCTCTTTGACTGGAATATTTCAGGCATTTCAAAAGAAATCAGTGTTATGAAGCCCGGTTAACCAAGCACATAATAATTGTTAAAATGGCAAAATAGATAGAACATTCAGCGACAAACAAAGCCAGCTAAAACATGCACATTGTGATGCTGAAATGCACAAAATTAATGAATTCATGCCGGGTAATCATTGACGCTCAAGGAAGATTTTAACCTCAATCAATGCTTGAACACTGCAAAATTTTTCTTGCAGTGATGACGTACAATTGAAGTGAATGGGACCATTTTTATAGGATTTTGATGCCGAAATTTTAAGCCTATCTTTTTTATAAAAGCACTTAATAATTCTTATCTTAAAACTCATGAGTCAAGTCATCATTTTGCAGCTTAACAAGTTTAGGTAGCACTGTTATGTTACAGTACAGAGCTGTAAATTTATATATAACTACATAAAAGATTGATAAGCAATTTTATCACACAATATCTTCTAGCTATAAACTTCACAGCTGATTATTTTAAAGTTTAGATTGGCCCCATTAACTTTCATTGTATTGAACCCAGAAGATCTCATAAATCTGTATTTTTCCAAGTTTTTAATATCTAAACATCCTTTAAA
The DNA here is from genome assembly GCA_037194245.1 of Opsariichthys bidens. Lineage (NCBI taxonomy): Eukaryota > Metazoa > Chordata > Actinopteri > Cypriniformes > Xenocyprididae > Opsariichthys > Opsariichthys bidens. The sequence goes on from CM074298.1 coordinate 17,460,834, forward strand.
AAAAGATTTTAAAAAAATGCAAATAGTGCAAAAAAAAAATAATAATAATAAAAACACAAACTTTTTTTTGAGATTTGTGATTGTTTTTTGGCCCAACGAGAGAAGGCGTACAGGAGAACAAGGTTGAGGGTCTGGTGACTTGGTAAGAGAACGTCATTAGCATTCATTATAGTCCTATAAGCTTGAGTAATTACAGGCGTGAGAGCACGGTAGAAGAGCGGTTTACACTGTTAGTAATTTGATTTCCATCTACGCTAATAACTTCCTTTTGTGCGTGTTTATGTGCCGTGGCAGAACACAAGTACTGTTTGGCTGCAGGCTGAATGAGGAGGAGAAAGAAAAGGCTCTTTAAAATATCTATAATTAAGTTGTATTCATCTTATTTCACTGTCACAATCCAGATCTGTGACATGGGAAAGATAGAGGACGAGACTCAACTAGCTTTACATTTACGTAAGGTGTTAGACGTGTCATTAATACTGGATCAGATCAGTTCTTGAGTGGGTCATCTAGCATGATATTTCTCATGGCTCATGAGAGGCTCATGAACACGAAAAAATAAAATTAACTAGAGGTCACATCGCAAAGCATGCTTTTTTCCTTAATATTGAATTTAAACTGATAAAAAAAAAAAAAAAAATCCATAGGATGACTCTGAGAGATTAAAAAAAAACCTTGTTCATTAGTTAACCTTATTAAGCCGAAGTAAAAATGAAGATAAATACCATCCATTTGTCTCTGTTCGGGTTTGACGCAGTTGAAAGAAGAAATATGATTTGATGGTTTTGTTCTCAGCTGATCTGTGACTCTGTGCACACAAGCCCAAATGCAATTCAAAAGAATGAATAGAACTAGTAAAAGAACCAAACATACCATTTATAAGCAGAAAGAAAGATGGAGTATTCACTTCTTTTTAAACCAAAGATGCAATCTTTTTTTTTTCTTTTTTTTTCTTTTTGTAGCAGTGCAAAATAAGAAAAGTAATCTAGTATGCAGTGGCATCTGAATTAGTGTGCATCTTTAGATGAAAGAGAGAAATAACAGCTCAGAACAGAGTCATGACTCTCTTTAGTGAGTGTGTGTTGGTGTGTTTGAGGAGTGTGTACCACATTCATATTTCAACATAGAACAAAACCTATTCACTTGCTTTTTCATTGTGAGTTATTTATTTATTTGTTTATCCACTTGCTCCTAGACCTTTTAGGTCTGGTCAATGGCTGTTCTGCCTCCATGCGTCCTCCCGTTAGAAAGACAGACGAGGTTAAGGTGAAGTATAGAGATGTGGTTGAACGCCACAGAACACACAAAACCATGTTCTAACGGTTGAAATGCTTTTTTTGTTTTTTCAGAATGCAACGTTTCTAAGGGGGTTCACAGAAGGTGACCTGTTGGTAATTGCATAGAAATGAGGGTGAGCCGCGAATTGAACCATGAACGTTTTTGCCAGTTACTGCTCATGTCCCTAAAACCTTCCAGCTCTGAAATCGCTCTGAAATCTCTCTCTCTCTCTCTCTCTCTCTCTCTCTCTCTCTCTCTCTCTCTCTCAGAGAAGATTTAGCACATTTGTTTTTAAAATGTATTAGACTAAATTATCTGACTGAATTACTTTCAGTAAGTATACACTGATCAGGAATAACATAATGACCACTGACAGGTGAAGTGAAAAGCAGTGATTATCTCTTCATAACAGCATCTGTTAGTGGCTGGGATATATCAGGCAGCAAGTAAACATTTTGTCCTCAAAGTTCATGTGTTAGAAGCAGGAAAAATGGGTAAACATAAGGATTTGAGTGAGTTTGAGAAGGTCAAATTGCATGGCTAGACGACTGGGTCAGAGCATCTCCAAAACTGTCCTCGGTCTGCAGTGGTCAGTATCTATCAAAAGTGAAACAAGGAACAGTGGTGAACCGGGGATAGGGTCATGGGTGGCCACGGCTCATTGATGCACATGGGGAGCAAAGGCTGACCTGTGTGGTCCACTCCAACAGACAGAAATTGCTCAAGAAGTTCAGAATGCTGGTCCTTATAGAAAGGTTTCAGAACAGACAGTGCATCACAGTTTGGCTACAGACTGTATAGCTGCAGACCAGTAAGGGCTGCCCATTCTGACCCCTGTCCACCGCCCAAAGCGCCAACAATGGGCATTTCTTTTACATCACATCGCTTACCTGAAGAACACACGGTACCAGGAATGACTATGGGTAGAAGGCAAGCTGACGGAGGCAGTGTGATGATTTGGGCAATATTCTACTGGGAAACCTTGGGTCCTGCCATCCATGTGGATGTTACTTTGACTTCACCTACCTAAGCATTGTTGCAGACCATGTACACCCTTTCATGGAAGTGGTATTCCTTTCAGCAGGAGAATGTGCCCTGACACAAGACAAAAATTCAGGAATGGTTTGAGGACCATAACGAGTTTGAGGTGTTGACTTGGCCTCCGAATTCCCCAGATCTCAGTCTAACTGAGCATCTGTCGGATGTGCTGAATAAACAAATCCAATCCTTGGAGGCCCCACCTCGCAACTTCCAGGATTTAAAGGATCTACTGCTAACATCCTGGTGCCAGATACCTCAGCACACCTTCAGGGGTCTAGTGGAGTCCATGCCTCGATGGGTCAGGGCTGTTTTGGCAGCAAAAGGGGGACCAACACAATATTAGAAAGGTGGTCATAATGTTACGACTAATGGCATACATTTTTTAGAAGGAGAGTATGTTTATTGAATTATCTAACAGGGACAGCAAAATTATGCTGTCGTGTAGCAGCAAGATTAAGAAAAGAATTTTCATATTACAATCTTACAAATAATGTATCTGCTTTTTGTGACATTTGGTGTATTGACGAGGTTCTATGTGTTTTATATGATGTTCATTACATTTTTGGGATAGCCACTCATCCAGATGTGTGGCTTTTTACCACCCACAGCTGAGGCAGAGATGTTATAATTAAGAATGTAAAAATGTCTAAAAAATAAAGTGCACACACACGCACACACATACACCTACACACACACACACACACACAAATGTACATACTCTCTCTTTCTCTCACTTTCGCTCAGGGCAAGGTGTAGAAATGGAGGCATAGGGTCAACAGGTTAACCCAACGTCTTTGTTATTGCACAAAAACTTTCTATTTACCTCCTGGACCAATTCCTTTCTTCCCTGTGTGAGTGTAACCCCCCTGCCAAAACCTGGTCTTTGTCTCGACGAGGAGTGGTGACCCATTGCATTTGGATTACCTTGCTTGAGTTTCAATAACCCCGGTGGATCTGCGTGTGTGTGTGTGTGTGTGTGTGTGTATTGGCACTCCCCACAATGCCAGTCAATGACTTTCTGCAAACATGAGATCAAGTGAAATTATCAAAATCTGTCTAAAGTTACTTGACTTGAATGTAATTAATGTGTCAAAGTACTGGCAGGTACATCGACAAGAAGCAAAACAAAAAAAAAAATTAGAAATGGCAAAATGGCTATGCTTGTTGTGACATGACACCCACTCGAGCGAGCGGCAACATAAAATAGACGGCTCCTGTATTTGAAGTCTTTTAATTGTTCTGTTTTGATGACAGAGGGGAGTGCATTATCCACTTGCTGTTTGACAGGTAATGAGTGAGTAGAATAAAGAGACATTGTTTTCTTTTTTTCCCCTCAATGATTTGAATGTCAAACTGTTTTTTGTGAATTGATGGACTGGAATGTCAACACGGGCTTCTCACTATCCAACAGACTTAGAGAGAACCCCCCACCCCCAACCCCCCTCTTGTTTTCTTTTTTTTTCTGTTGTATTGTGATTCAGCTGTGTGGGAAATTCTTTAAATATAATATCTGAAACTTCGCTTTACTTTTTAAACTTTTATAGCACAAAAGGAAACAGAAGATGAATTGATTCTTTTATTACTTTGAAAGAACTGTCGTAGCCGCAACACAATGCATAAAAGAAAGAAAAGAATAAAGGGATTGTAAGTACAAAACGCTGAAAGAGCATCGCAAAAGAACGTCATCTGAAAACAAGTTAAGCAATTATTTACGGTGGTCCAGAAGGGTTTTGCACCCTCAGTCTTGCCCCTGGCATTCACCAGGTCTTCTCTGCTCATCTGCCAACTGTGTCAGAGGTTCTGGCGTTCAGCAGTGCCAGTGTGAGGACAATCTGTGCCAGTGTAAAAGAAGAAGGCACGGCCGTACCCACCCACAGAGCCATTGTGTGTCTGACTGATCCGCTGGCATCAATGCACTGCTCTCCCCTCGGAAGGTGTGTTGTACTGGAATGTTGGTGCCCCTCAAATGCGGTCCTACAGGTGACAGGAGTGCCACTGGATCTTATATTTGTTCGCAAAAGATTGTCAAATGAATGCAAATCTTAGCATGATCTGTGCGCATACTGTAAAAAAGAATTGTTGAGAAACTTACAAACAAAAAGGCATCATAATGCATTAATATATTTGAACAATTGTCTTGTTAACTGTCCACAACATTACTATTTTGTTTCACAAATTTGAATTAAAGGTACAATGTGTACATTTTTTGTATTAAAATATCCAAAAACCACTTGCACAGTGTAATATATTTCGTTCAGCTGTGTACTTACATTGTCCTAAATGTTTTCAAGAATTTGTAAATTCAGAGAAATTCACCATTTTAAATAGTGCCCCGTTCCTCTCTTGTCACTTGCGTCTGTCGGTGACGTAATATCTGCGTTATCCCTGGTTTCCGCTCGTGCTGCACAGTAACCATGGCAACAGACACAGACAGCTGCATAACGGCTAGTGGTACGCTTTTGTTGTTTCGTTCAAACATTATGGACCATGCAAGCAAACTTTGGGACAAAAGGAGAAATAAAACAAGGATCAAAATCGACATGGCATTTCCGAGATGGCGAGAGCTTTGCGACAAACTTTGACTTGACACAGACAACGCTCTTTACATTTACATTTACATTAAACCTTTTATCGAAAGTGACTCACAAGTGAGGAAAACAAACAAGCGATTCTTCTTGAAGAGGCAAATAGACACATGAAATGCTCACAATACAAGTTTCAGACATTGCTCAGAGTAACATAAGATAGAGTAGGAAGGGAAAAGAAAGGATTGAATATTTTTTTTATGAAAGGGTTTAGTGCTCACAAAAGAGATTAATTTTCAGCTGTCTCTTGAATATTGCCAGGGATTCTGCATTCCTGATGAATGTAGGGAGATCATTCCACCAGCAGGGAACAATGAACGAGAATGTTCTGGAGAGTGATTTTGAGCCTCTCTGTGACGGTACCACAAGCCTTCGCTCCTTTCATGTTCGCAGGCTTCTGGTGGGGATGTAGAGTTGTAACAGTGAGTGGAAGTAGGAGGGTGCGGAGCCTGTGGTGGACCTGTAAGCAAACGTCAACATCTTGAAATTTTGCATGCAGCAAGGGGTAGCCAGTGCAGAGACATGTGGAGCGGCGTGACGTGGGCTTTCTTGGGCTCGTTGAAGACAAGACGAGCAGCAGCGTTCTGGATCATTTGAAGAGGTTTGATTGCACTTGACGGCAGTCCAGCCAGAAGAGCATTGCAGTAATCAAGCCTAGAAATGACCAGGGCTTGGACGAGAAGTTGTGTTGCATGCTCAGTCAGGAAGGGACGGATTTTCCTGAAGTTGTGTAGTGCTGTCTTTGAGATGTGGTCTCTGAAGGTCAGTTGGTCATCGAAGATGACTCCCAAGATTTCTGGCCGAATTTGATGGGTTAATTGTGGATGTTAGACAATAAGACTATTAAGAACATATTAAGACTAATGAATGTTATGTAGCTCAACATGACGAAGTGTTAGAATATCATCAGTATGATAATCTAATGTTGATCTAGCTCACTGTTAAGTCTCATACAGTCAACAAAATAATACTAAACATTACAACTTTCTACACACTCAAATGCAGTTTAGTGTAATAGTGTAACGTTAGAGCAAGTGAAACAGCGCTGCGTTACCTCAGTTTTGATTCGTCAAATAAACTGACCTGTAAGAGTACTGTTGTTAAAATATAATTTAATTTAGGTAATTGTTGTAAAATTAAAAATTCTAAATTTATAATTAATTAAAAATTTTAAGTTGTTTATTAAAAATTTTAATGAGTTGTTCAGACAGAAAAAAGTGTTATAAATATGATAATTAATTTAAAATGTAATTTAAAAAAAATGTTTGTAATTTCAAAAATTTTTTTGGTGTTGAATTTTAAAAACAATATATACAAAATGTTAGTTTGATTATATTAACTTTTTTTCCACAATTTCAATTTCCACATTATTTTTTTTCCACTTTTTCAAAAAACAGGCAAGGAACAGCTTTCAGGACAGGTTAACAATGACCAGAATGACACAGGATCCCCAAACACAGGTGAGAAATCTAAGTGAGTTTTTTTTCATTTGTTTATAATTTCATTAAGTTAATATTATTTATTTAACTAGCTTAGCCTGAAATAATGTTGCAAGTATAATTTGTAATAAAGACCAGGATGAGAAGCAGTAAGAATGTAAAATTAAAAAAAAATTGAATTCATTAAAAAAGCACGATTTCATTTTTAATTTCATTCAAAAAGATAGTAAAAAAAAAATAATTTATTTTAAAAAATTTTTTTTTTATTCACTGTCATTCACACAGATTTTTCATTGTTGCAATTTTTGGCAATTTTTCATTGTTGGCAATTTTTTGCATTTTTTTAATTTTCTGTAAAAAGATTTTTTGTTTTTTTTTTTTTTTTTTTTTTTTTTTTTTTTTTTTTTTTTTTTTTGGTTTTTGTGTTAGTACAATCTGATCTGTTTCTGATTATCTGATTTTACTCACTGTTGTTTAAAATTGTAATTTAATTATTGTATTTTTAAAATTATACAAGGCAAATTACTAATTTAAAGGCATACAGTTAATTTGTGAATCTTCTGGCATGCATTACGACTATGGCATCTATTGGTGAAGAGATTTTTTTATGTTCGTAATGCAAATCTACTATGACATAGGGCTTGATCAGTATTTTTTTAAGTTGGGGCCCATATCTAAAATAAGGAAATGTAAAATTGATAAAAAATGTAAAAAAAAAACACAAACAACGTTTGCTAACCACAAACAAATTATAAACAACCACCCAGTGCACAACCAGCAATGTTGTTTTTTTTTTAATGTTTTTTGTTGTTCTTTCTAGACATGGGGGTAGTTAAATTTCACATTTATCAAACATCATCAAGAAGGGAAAATCAGGAAAGATCAGATCTGCAAGTGTTGCTTCTGCCACTTGCCCCTTGTTGCAAAAGACAGCAAATCTCCACAGGAAGAGAAATGTTTGAACATGATGACTGTCATCTGTGTATTTATTTTATGGTACATTTGCTTGATTTAGAATACCAAAACTTGTTTTTCACTCACAGAAAAAAAAAAAAAGAATACTCATAATACTTCAAGGAAGACATATAAATAATAAAAAAGTTTGTAAGTTCAGCCAACAAGGTGATGGTGATGATATGAATGATGGGATGTGAATGGATGATGATAGTGAAAAAAAACCACATTGAAAAATGTGTTGGCTTTGTGTTCTAAAACTTGATGAGCACTTTTAATGTATCAACAGGTGTATTGATTGAGTTTGTTGAATGTTTCATCTGTTAATATTTCATTATATTCACCATCATTTCACACCCATCATCAAACACATTTTTTTTTGACATAATTAATTGTGAGATTGATCTTGAGGTGATTGAGTTGAAGTGAAGCTCGCTGAGTATTAATGTATTATATAAGAATATATAAGAACATATTTCACATATGAAATGTATGGATTATCTTACCATTCCTTATAATGGAAGATAAATGAAGAATTCAAAAGAATAACCACTGTAAAGTCTTGAGCCACCTTTATGGCCAAACACAGAAGTGTTGTACAAAAAAAACTGATGGGACCTGGCTCATCAAAGGGAGGAGCTAAATCAGAGAGAGGAGCTAAGTAATCAGGGAGGTATTGCTCGAGTATTTATTGTAATTTATTAGAACCATTCACTAGATAATTTAGATTTGTGTTGTAAATGTCAAGTCGTTTGTGTTTTTTGACTGTTCAGATTTTTTTATTTATTTTACTGTATTTTTTCTCTTTTTATTTTTTTTTGTGTTTATTATTAAAAAACAAACATACGGAAAAATATAGAGAAGAAATGCTGGATTTGCCTGTTCTTGTGCCTAGAAAGTTAAGGAGAGATTTCAAGGAGGACCTTTTGAAGTGAGTAAACATGAAGTATATTTAATCTCAAATCTTCACTTGCACATCTGTAAACACACAGGGTGTAAACACACAGCAACCACTGCAGTACACTGGCAACACACTACACTGGCAACACACTAAAGATATCATAACAATGGATATCATAACAAGTTTATTATTTAGATGTGTGGAAAAAGAAATTGTGTAAAAATGTGTATGTTTGTGGTTGCTTCATTTTTTTCAATTATTTATTTGAATAAACTTTATATTATTATTTATATTAAAATATAATATGATTATTTTTTATTATATTATTTATTTTGGCCATTTAAGTTATTTAAGTGTGAAAGGTCAAAAAAAAAAAAAAAAAAAAAAATAAACAAAATCCAGTATTGAATAAAGACTATTTAAAGATATTTTTAAAAAATAAAATATAAATGAATAATTACTAGCAATACACATATTTCTCTATTTTCTCTTTCTTTACTTGTTACAGAAGGAAAAGTTTGAGACTTGAAGGCCATTGATGATGACAATTGCCATCATAAATGGTGTTCACGGTGATCAAACTAAACGGCAAGGACGGCAACCATTGTGGTTGAGGGGAATCAAAATCATGAATATAAGATATCTATCTCAAGGTGTGCTCTGGTGCTGATGGGCATATATGGGCTGAATCTGAATGAGTTACAAGGAACTTAAATATACCTGTGAATGAAAGAAATGAGTTTGTTTGAAAAACTGAATCCTTTGAACCCCCAGTGCAAAGTAAAAGTGTAAAAAGACAGTATTTCTGATAATTCTTTTTCATTTTTTATTTTTTTTTTTTATTTTTTTTTATAAGAATATAATTGTTGTATTATTTAAATTTAATAAAACTAAAATAAGAAAAAAAAATTAGTTAATGTAATTTCTTTTTTTCTGAAAAAAAAACTTTGTTCTTTTTTTTTTTTTTTTTTTTTTTTTTTTTTTTTTTTTGAAAAGAATGTTAAAACTATATTTCAAACTATATATAAAAAAAACTTAAAACATAAAAAAAATTAATGATATATAAGTCGTAAGTAGCATTTATATATTTTGTTTTCTTAAACAATCTTTGATGTTTAATTTTTTGTTTTAAAATAGTTTTAAAAAGTTAAAAAGTTTACAGATTGTTTGGACACTGTGATGAAAATAATGTAAATGCCAATTTGTCTGAATTGTCATGTATTCATTGTGTTGTGTATTAATAACTATGTATGCATACAAATGTTTTAAAGGCAAATGTTTGTTTAGTTTGTGTTTTTAAAATTTGTGGGGAGCACAAATTTAAAAAAGTGTAAAAAAAACTAAAAACAACTTTTGAAACTTTGAAACAAAAAAAAAAAAATAAAAAAAAAAAAAAAAAAAGAAAAATTGTAATTTAATTAAATTATTTTCTTAAGCAACATAAATGAAAAAAAAAAAAGAAAAAAAAAAAAAAAAAAAAACAATTAAAAATTTTTTTTTTTTTTTTTTTTATAGTGAACTTGAAAATTTTTTTTTTAAAATAATTAAATTAAGTAACATAACACTGAATTATTTTAAAAAAAAAATAAAAAAAAAAAAAAATTGGATTTTTTTTTTTTTTTCACTTAACTAAACAAAAAAAAAAAGTTTATGCTACTTAAAAATATAAAGAGTAAAAGAGTAAAAGGTAATTTGTCTAAACTCAATGTTGTTTGTTGGCTTGAACGTGATATTAGAGTTGTCATAACGCAATAATATGATGCAAAAAAACTGTGCGTTGATTTTTTTTTAGTTGAACTACACAATATTTTTTTAGAGTGTAGTATTTCAGCACTTATGAGCAGTTCAGTAGAATGAAATGTCCTCGCGTGTGCCACTGATATCTGTCTCTCATTAGCAGTCGCGTCTGTGATTGTCATCCTCACCCAGCTTCATACCACAGTCATGTTATAAACATTCATTCACTCATCTATAAACATTATTTTATAAACATTATTTCCCCATAAATATTATTAGATCCATCGGCATGACGACAAGTTCCATGATTCCATATTCACTGCGTCATCAATCTACGCCTTTGTTATTGTTTTGAATTGTTTAGCGACCCCCTAGAGGACGAAAAAACTACATAGTGCACCTTTAATTGAACTAAACACAAAACATTTTATTTAGCCAACAGATTCTTGTCAAGGCATTTACAGATTTCTTGTCTAATAAAATTGAATGAAATAATTTTTTTTATTGTTTTATGTGCCCTTTCACGAGTTCACCTGCCCATTCAGTCTTCATACAGTAGTTAAGGGTAAACAAACTTTGCTTGCTGTCCTTGAAAGAGGCTTGAACCCTGAGCTAAACCCCCTATATTAGACTGTGCCGAGGGAGAATAAGAGAAATAGAGGAGGAGATAGGAAAGAGGAAGAACTGTCGCTGGAATGACGCGGTGACTGCTGCTTATATGCTCCTAATGATGATTGACAGGACTGAATGTTTAGCCTCCTCCACAACCTATGTTTGGAACTACATTTAAGTGGCAGTTCACTTAATGCTTTCTTCAGTGGAAAATAAAAGTAATAAAAAAAAAAAAAAAAAAAAAAAAAAAAAAAAAAAAAAAAATATATATATATATATATATATATATATATATATATATATATATATATATATATATAAACAATTTGGTGGTCACCACAGAAAATGCATACAGGCGTGGGACAATATAAGGGTGAGTAAATGAACAACAACAGCCTAAATAGTCAGTGAAACTACAAGCTTATAAGAGTAACCACATTTATTTTTGCTGCAATGCATGCTGGGACTTATAACATATCAGGATAAAACTATTACATTGTTCAGAATAAAATTGTTGAAATGACTCTGTTAGGCTTGTTGAGACAACATTTCAGGAAATATTGTTGGTCTAATGTGGTTTCGTGTAAAGTAAAAATAATCCACATTTCTTAGTACTGTATTTGTGATAAAAAACAAAACAAAAACATATACCGGATAGAACGTAACAGCTTATAGTAGCTATAGTGTGGTAAGAGCTGAAAGAGGCTCTGGGCCTGTTCCACAGGTTGGTTCTGTGGAAGTCATGCAACAATAAGGCAGTCTGAAATTTGGTTGTGATCATGACAGATGGTTCAAAGTGGAATTTATTCCTGTTATGGCAAAGCTGAATATTCGGCATCAGTCTCGACTCCAGTCTTTAGTGTCACATGATCCTTCAGAAATCATTCTAATACTCTGATCTGCTGCTCATTTGTCACATGGTTTATGTTGAAAACATTGTCCTGCTTAATATGTTTGTGATACAAAAGGTATTGTGATTTTTTTTTTTTTTTTTCAGGATTCGGAAACAAACGGAAAGCTCAAAAGAACTTCTAAAATTAAAAATGTTTTTACTGTCACTTTTGATGAATTTAATGCATCCTTGCTGAATAAAAGAAATTTTTGTTTTTTTAAATATTGTATTGACCCAAGACATTTGAATTATAGTCTAAATTTGATCATTTACGAGTTCAGATATTTGATTTCTCAATAAAATGGTAACATTTTGTTCATAGTTTTTATTTATAATTTCACTTATAATTTCCAATTGTCTAAGTATAAGTATCCATATTCACAGCCATATCCATAGTCTCTCTCATAGTTAAAACATTCATTTCATAGCATTATTTCTGCAGATGTAATTATTGTGTAAATGCTATAATTCCACCACTGTGCTGCAATGAAAATGTGGTTACACTTTATTTTAAGGTGTCAGTATTACAGTGTAATTATACATTTAAGTACTGAATAATGACAATCAACTACATGTACTTACTATAGGGATAGGGTTAGGATGAGGGTTTGGTTTAGGGTTAATTGCACGTAATTATGCATAATTTATAGTTATTACTAAATACATGTAACATATGTAACAATGACAGTGTAAAATAAAGTGTTAGCGAAAATTCTAAGAAAATGCATCTTTACATATATCTTTTACGCTGCCCGTAGCGTAGTGTAAAGATGGAAAATCACTTACATACGGTCATTATTTTGAGTGAAACAAGCAATTAGAAAAACACGCACACAAATCACTGCCTTGTCATCACCCGAAAATATGCCTGTGCTATACTATAATATTTCCAGGTTCTGTTTCTCTTCCTTTCTCTCTCTTTCTCTGTTTCTCTCACTAATCCTTGGTAAATGGCTGAAGTATAGAAAGCCCTGCAGGCGAGGAGGTTTTGTGCTTGGAAGAGTGCTCAGTGAAGCACACAAGAGAGAGGAGATACCAAGGGCACATAGTTTGGGCTCAAGGTGACCTCAGATATGCACACATCCTCTGGTCCACTACACAAAGAAGAATGAAAAGATATAAAGGTAAAGATGTAGATCAGATTTATGGGAAACCTCTGTCTATGACATAATTTTTCTCTTTTGGTCTACTCATATGTCTCTGTCTTCCGCTCCTAGAAATGAAGCTCCTCCACTTCTCAATGTAATATGTTTCCACATAATTAATTCTCTTCTTTTTGAATCCTCTCTAAATTCTCTTCACTAAAGCATCATCTCTCTCTCTTGCCCCTCCGCCTCCTCTCGGTGCTGGATGATGAAAAGCTCTTGTAGGAGTAGGAATGGCTGCAGGCTGTAGACAGGCTCTTCCATTAGGCATGTTAAATATGAGAAGACAGAACTGTGTGAAAAGAGGCCCAGGCAGAAAGCTCTCCCTCCCACAGTCTCCGAACCTCAGCCGCAGAAGCAGTCAGGGTTTGAGCCGGGCCACGGTTCTGTAAACCACATCGCTAATTAATGTATCTCCACCCCTTCTGCACACGGAGAGAGGACAGATTAACAGGATGAATTTCAGAGAAGGGAAAAAAGTTCGGAGTGTAAGCATTAGGCCTGGTTCATGTTCACGTAAGCTGCATGTAAGTGTGGCTGCAAGGCTGTGGCTTTGTGCAGAAAATAAAATGGGTTATTAGATTGAGTATTTTCAGGAAGATCACAACAATATCCAAATTTAAATCAATCTGCATGGAACGGAGATCAAACGCAAAACTGCTGCAGTAAACGGCTTGTATCATCTGGATCAGGGATCCCAGAACCTACAAGGAACCACGAGAGGGGTCTACAAAAAAAGTTCAGGGGGTAAAAATGTTGAAAACAACAAACCAAAACGGATAAATATTTAAATAATAATATTAATAGAGATGGCAATTATTATTCTAATTTATTTTTATTTTTCCCTTTATTAATTTAGATAATATTTCTCCTTTATTATTAATGTTAATAATGACAAAAAGCTTTGAATTTGTTCTTTCATTCTGCTTTTCTGCATTTTGAAACTTTTGTATATATTTTATGTACATTGATTTTTTACATGAAAAAAAGTATATGTATCTGTATATATATAAATGTGTGTGTGTATATATATATATATATATATATATATATATACACACACACACACATGTTGTCACGTGGTGGCTGTGTATAAACGCACAACGAGGAAGAAGATTATATAAACAGGTAAACTTTTAATAATCCGAACAGGTAGATCCACTGGAAACAGGGGAACACAACCAAAGCATAGACGTACAATACCAGACCGTGAGGTTAACACAGAACTGAACTTAAATTCACAGAGAACATGGGGATAATGAGACAAGTGATTGGGAACACTGTGTTGATTCGTGTCCATGGAAACAGATTGTGGCGGGAACTTCAAACAAAGGAACATGTGACTATGAAAATGACAACAAACTGAAAGTCCATGCGGTGATCAGGTGACACGAGGTGTGACACATGTGTGTTTGCGTTCGTATTTTTGGAAGTTTATGCTGTCAAAAAAGGTAAAAGGTATGAAAACCCCTGGTTTGGATTCTATCTCATTTGCCGAACAGAACATGATGTTTGTGCGTTTGTCACATCTGATCCTTGTCACTGTCAAGCAATGGGTGAGCAGATGACTCCATTATTTAACAATATTGCTTCAGAGCCTAGATTGCAAAAGTTGTGAATATTATCCATATTTTCTGCTGAGTAGCACATGACGTGCATAAAACAGGCTCAGCAAACTTTGAACTTTACTTGCAGCTACACTTCTGCTAGGCGGTATTGTAATGCTAATGTGGGCCGTTGTGCTAAAATAAATATGGTGTGAAACAATCCTTGTTTTAGTCACAAGTAATGTACCATCTAGTAAGTCAACCCTGTTTGTTATGACTCCCACAGTCTCCCAATAACAAACTCTTCAGGCTGTGTGGATCAGATGAGCCAAAGTCTTGTTGGAGTGTCTGAAGTGCTGTCCGCCCCATCACCTTTGACCTGACACCCGACCCCTGATGTGTTTTGTTGGGGTGCAGTTGTCATGCGGCACAATAGGACGAAGACAACAGGCCTTTGACGCCACAGCAGTTTGTAGGCCTTCGGGCACACACACCATTCGCCAACCCCCACCCACCCATTACCTTAGTGGGGTAAATCCAAATCACTCAACTGTGTCTCCTGCCCCCCTCCTTCTCCAAAACCTCAATCTCCTGCCTGTGCTACTAACAAGATCTGATACCATCAGATAACTGCTGGAAGTGCAGAAGTGGGTGGAGAAATCATTCTCCACCACCAACGAGATGTCACCACCATCTTTGTTGGAACTGTCACGTTAGAGTGGTTTGTGCTCCTCGCTTATTGGAAAGACCAACAGACATTGTTGGGCGAATAAAAACATGCCTCCAATATCAGATCTCATCGCCATCCTGAAAATGATTGCTGGATGAAGTATGTCATAGACAAGATTGCCTATGTGTGTGAGTGTGTGCGCATTTGAGGCTTCCACACGGCGTATGCAAGAATCGAATTATCACTCAGGAACGAAAACGTTGGAGTTCACGCGGATAGATCCTCATCTAGCATTATGAGTAATTTAAACCTGAAACTGCTTAACCATTTCACAACAGTTCAAACAAAGCACAAGAGATTTTAATGAGTGTCAGAGGCCAAAGAAGATCTGATAATCTCAATGAGATGAGAGAAGAAACCTTAAATGGATATTAATATCAAATCAGGACTTGAGGAGTGGGAGCAGCGTAGCGCGAAATGCCCAATCTGAAGATCTCAGGCCCGTCTCTGCGCTGGCACTAATGTGAGCTGACCTCTCCGAGCCCTCTGTTAGGATCTGGAGAGACTCTGATTAATAATGGAGAAACGGTGCGGTCAAAGACAGCTATCTTGGTGGTATGAGTCGGAGATGTCCCTCTGCGTCAGTCACCCCGAAAAACACAACCGTCCTAGAGCCCCAGAGGACGGAATCTATAATTTATGAGAGATCAAAAACGAAGAAGGACACCATGTAGGTTGTGTGATTTGAATGGTCGAATGTGCTGGAATGGGACAGAAGGCGATTTTGTTAGTTTTGATGTGAGAATGGTAGAGAAACATGAATTGGAGGAAAACACGCAAGTGATCGTATTGGAATGATTTGATTTAAAAAAAAAAAATGCAGCAATTACAGTAGCAAAAATGACAGTGGCACAATTTCACGTTTACAAAATATTTCCATACACATTCTCAGAAGTACAATAGTTAGTTAGATTAGTGGTTTCCAGACATTTCAGGCCAAGCACCAACTTCAACAACCTTTTTGTACTTATTGAATCACTTATTCGCCAATGTTTAAGGATATTTTTTAATGAGCACAAACTTTGAAAAGAATATTACTTATGGATTCTTAGAAATAAATCGAATATACATAATGTTGTCACATACAGTGCAGTGTTAAGTAAACATGTGATGCATATAGTCCAACAGAGATATTTTTAATAATCACAGGGCACTTATACCACATAACATCGAACAAAACAGGGAATATTTATTCACAGAGAACTAAACTAGACACAGGTGGGATTAATCAGTAACCTAGGTAACGAACATGGAGGAGTTAATAACTAAGGAAACACAGGAACAAAAAGTCATAGAAATGCAACGTGACCCTGAGAAATGTTGTCTAACATTTTGTTATCCCATGTTTTGAACTCAAGACCCACTTACTTCAAAAACAGACCAACTGATGACTTTCTTGCAAACTGAAACACTGGATGCTGAAAATATTTACGTGAGACTATCATATGCTTTTCTTTAATTGATCAAATCTGATATTTCCGAAGAAAATTGTTAGAAAAAATACTATTATAATTAACAGACTTTGAATGTACCCTAAAATGTAGAATGACTCCTATGCACATCCCTTACTGCTGATATAGACTTATAACAGTCTTTGAAATACCCTGAGGTACCATTTCAATACTATGTTTCATGAATATGGTAAAATAATCCAGTGGCTCCCAACCCTGGTCCTGGAGTATCCCCCATGTAGCGGCTTGACCTACTGGACACATAATTATTTGTTATATTTAATGAATAATCCAACAGACCCCTTACCCAACAACAAAACTAGGAGCCAAGGTGTCTCTGACAACTCCAAAGGCAGAGCAGGCCTCTGGTTACCATGACAACAAAGACAAACCAGCAAAGATAAAACAGTTTACCACCCAAAGGAATGTAGAACGAGTCTGCTCTCAACAGCATTTCCTATTGAAAAAGACATAAAGGCCCATAAAAAGGACTTCTTTCCATTAATTCATAGACAAACCTTTCTATGAATGAACAAGCATATTCCCAGGACATTGTGTGTATTATTACTGTTTTGTATATTGTCTTTTGTATTGTATACTGTTTTATGCATGCCTCATGCCAAAATAATCCTCATTTAACTATCTACCCATTAGTGTATATCACCTCCTCAAAATGTACATTTTATGATTCTTATATTAATCAGTGTATAAAGGAACATCTGTCAGCTCACTCTGATCATGCAAATGAGTCAGCTTCCAAAAAAAGGCACTTTTGCAGCCTGAAATCACACCCCTTTCATTGGTCAAGTTAAACCGGAGAGGTGTGACCTCTGCGAAAGTTAAAAGGGCTTTATCTCAGTTACTCGCACACTCCTTGTTGCTGGACACGTGGAAAAGATTGGATACATCTAGTTCGACTGCGCCAGATTCTCTTCAACGGATAAGGCATTGTGCAACTATCAAATGTTTAACAAACAAAACAGAGGTTTAGTGTAAGCTGTCGATCCCTTGCTGCCAATTTTTTTTTTTTTTCAGGTGGCTAACTGACTTATGTTTTCATAGTTTCATTCCCCTGTTTCAGTTTCAGTCATTCACTTTCACTGTCCATTCTACCCATATATGGATGATTTGTGTGTATTGTTTTGTTTAGACTTCATGTGTTGATGATTTTGTTAAGTATTACTTTTGTGCACATTCACATGTGTTGAGTGTTGATTCTGTGGTCGCTGCTTGCAAAACAAAGTCCCTTTAACGGTGTTAGTGCTACTACATGCTCTGAGTAGTACTGTATCCAGTAAGAATTTTATTTTTTTTTTTTCTGTTGCGTGTGTCTTGTACCCTGTGCAGATAGAGCAAGTATGGCAGGCAAACAGTAACAACCTAACTTTCTTCCTGAACCGACAACAAGTGGCACTGGCAAGGGAACTACGAAAAGAAAGACAGTCTTAGAAAAGGCTACGATAAATAATAATAATAATAATAAAATAATAATAAACACCTGGATCAGAAAAAAGCTAAAAACAGAATTAACATCAGTGTTGCTTTTCCACACTGCAGACAATAGCGGCAGTCAAAGGGTCAAAAAGATGATGCCATGGTTTCAGTATTTCTTTAGGACAGGTAGGTAAGTGGTATGATTCGATTTTGCTATGTTTTGATAGTAACGCATAAATTAGCTTATGTAGTTTCTTTACGAATTAGCTTAACAACAGCAGCTAATCAGGAACTATTTTTGTTTTCAAAGTTACTCACTGTATTGTGGGAACATGACTGTCGTGATGTTAAGGTCAAGGCTTGCTTACCTTGGTTCTCAAGGCCAAGCCCCCTCCCCTATGCCTTGGTCAGAGTGGCAATCAGAGAAGCGCTACTTCGGCGAATAGACTCGGTGACCTGAGGATTACGGTCAGAGTCCCCGCCAAGGCAATCTCTGTGGGCCCCTCCCCCCTCACACACATCACAACCTGTGTTGCTTCCAGAGGAGTGCGCCAACCATCTCTTTTGGGGCAACTGCTGATGAGCAGATATCGATTGTGGCATCGGAAGGTGAGCTTGAGTCATCTGGAGATGAAGACTCAGCTGCGTTGCCTCCTTCTGGGAGAGCGGTGTTGTTCGAGCCTGATCCAGAGCTGACGGCTATACTGTCCCAGGCTGCCAAGAGGCAGGCTCGAGTGGAACCCTCCATGTCCGTGTCCTGAGCCCTTGAGGCTGGATGACTGGTTTCTCAGGGCAGCTCGCGCTAGTTCTCAGCATCCTGCCCATGTACTATTCTTCCTGGAGGTGCATGAGGAGGTAACCAGTTCGTGGAAGACACCTTTTTCTGTCCGAAACTGGTCTGGTCCCTCTTCCACCTTCATAACCTTGGACAGTGGGGCAGCCAAGGGGTACGCAGAGACCCATAATTCGCAGCACCCATCCAAGGCCTGTAAGTTCTCGTCCAATCTACAAGGCTTAGAGAGCCTGTGGACAGGCTGTCTCCGCCCTGCATGCCATAGCGTTGCTGCAGGTCTACCAGGCCAGGGCACTCAGGGACATGCACCAAGGTGGTCTTGACCAATATACCTTTGGTGAGCTGCGCACTGCCACCAACCTCGCTCTCCAAGCAACTAAAGTGTCGGTGCTCTCCATTGGTCAAATGATGGACACATTTGTGGTCCAGGAGCACCACCTGTGGCTAAACCTGGTGAATATGAGGGAGACAGATAAATATCAGTTCCTGGACTCCCCTATTTCCCAGGTTGGTCTATGGTGTGGCCGAGAGCACATCCTGCCCCGGCGGATTGCTGCTGCCTCCATGCAGCTGAATTTTTTGTTTCCTTTTGTTTCTGGTACCCAAAACTTCAATAAAAGAGCAGTTTCCTCATCCTCCAGGTCCCAAGAGGGCACATCTGGCGGTGTGTCACGCTATGCCTGGGCACCCTCAGCCCCCTCTCATCTCACTAGCAGGTGGCAGTGTGCATGTCGAGACCCCCCCCCCCCATGTGGCGTCTCCCATATCTCTCCGGGGACCACCCTTCGAGCCTTTGCAATCAGACGATTTAAAAACTCTGTCCCTTAAGACAGTACTCCTGGTTGCATTAGTCTCCATCAAGAGGGTAGGGGACCTGCACGGTTTTCCAGTCGACGAATTGTACCTAGAATTCAGTCCGGCTGACTCTCACGTTATCTTGAGACCCCGGCCCAGATATGTGCCCAAGGTTCCTACCAATCCCTTTAGAGATGAGGTAGTGAACCTGCAAGTGCTGTCCTCGGAGGAGGCAGACCCAGCCCTGGTTTTGCTCTGTCCTGTCCACGCGTTGCACTTGTACGTGGACAGAATAAGAAGCTTTAGGACCTAAGATCAACTCTTCGTCTGTTACGGAGGACAGAAGAAGGGAAAGCCAGTCTCCAAGCAGAGAATGGCCCACTAGATAGTGGATGCCATCGCCTTGGCTTACCAGTCCTAAGGCATGACTTGCCTGCTCAGGTTGAGAGCTCACTCCACGAGAATAGCTTCCATTATGTAGGCTGGGTGATAACTAACACGTTCGCTAGATTCTAAGCCTTTGTGTAGAATCGGTGTCTTCCCATATACTCGGCAGTAACGCAAATGACCTGTTTTAAGTGTTGGATTGGACCACCACTCCCGCCCGCTGGGCTGGATGTGTGCGTCCATTACTCCAGTAAGTTCCCCGTTGGTTATTTCCTCCGCCACCCCTTGCGGAGTGTCTGTTGCTAGGCTAAGCACTCATTAACTTGCCCGTGCTAGGCTGAGTGCTATATGTTGTGACCCCTACAGTGGTCCCATATGTTCCATGGGAACCTCCCCACGGTGAGCCTGTGTCTTTCCCTCGGCAGTGTCCACTCTGCTGCCCTTGCCACATATGTCTCCCCCTTTATTATGCTGGAGCCGTCCCAGGGACTTTCATATGTGCACTGCCCACACCCAGTCCATATGTGTAGTCCCACATAATACCTTGTGGTCTGGTCCGAAAAACAAAGTGCAAGCGCATCCGCTTCCCCATTAAATACCCGCACTGCGGGGCGGCAAACGTGATGCAGAGCTCGCACGCCAATGTCCATCGGCAATTTAAGTTTACACTCGAAGGCGATAGGACTCACGTGTGATGTCCCAATTCGTTGATTCAATTCTGACGTACATCTCCATTCCCTCCTTCAGGGAACGAGGGTTACAAACGTAACCAAGACATTTTTTGATAATGTTTATTTTATTTCAAGTAACATTTTTTTAATATATATATATATATATATATATATATATATATATATATATATATATATATATAAGGTTAATTTTAGGTTTAATTGACTAATAACCCTGTGATATAAAGTAGTAGTTTATGGAAGTAACACTTGCAACAACAACTTTAAGACCCATAATTTTTCATTGTCTGCATCTCACAAACCGCCCATGCGTGTCTTGTGTGCTCTTGTAATCTTTCACTACACTTTATAGAGAAAGATTATTGTCTGATAGAGGTGTTGATCAAACATGTCTAGACCTAAGTATATACTCGGGTGTCTTCTTTCAAGCCTGAAAGCATGTCATACTCTAAACAGGCTTTATCTTACACACTCATCTCTTTTCTTCCTCGTGAGCTCCCTCAGGGGCCACATGCTAGCACAGGAGCCTTCCATAGCTAGAGGAACATCCCTTGCTCATGAAATGTGACTCAAATACAAGCTTATTGAATCTTTATATGTTGTGCTCACAATTTAAAGACAGCTTTCTTGAAATTGCATAAAGAATAGAGAAATTTGGATTGTAATGTCATATAATTTGGTTCATTACAGTCTGATAATGCCACTTGACAGCAGGTTTTCATGCCTGAGGTGCAATGGTGTTGATAATATTTGTGTAATATTGTTGCGGTTCGCAGTTAGAACACAGAGCTATTTGTGCACTAAATGGCCTTTTAAACTTTCAGTTGTTAAGCTTTAGTGAACTCCCTTTTGATCATTTAAGGCAAGTAAAAACAAGAAACATCCTCTTCTGTGGTCTCATCTCATTGAGTTATTATCACCCTGAGGTGAATCCTGTAACTCCTTCTCTTGGTTGTTCTTTCACTTGCAGTATTGACTTGATATTACGGATCGACACATCAGGGTGCTGTTTGTGTACTGCTCTTGGCTCTTTTCCCTGCCCATGGAAAGTACTTTGGTAGGCATATCTGTGTAAAGTAAGTGCAGTGTGTGATTTGTTGGATCCAATCACAGATGTTTATTGACGCCTTGAGGCCAGTTAAAGGTCTGTGAGAAGAGGAAGCATTCACGTCTACAAACACATATGCACATGAATTTAAAACTGGTGGGGGGAAGAGAGGAATATTGACAAGTTACAAATTGTGAAATGTAAAATTTTGTTATCTAAATAGTAGTAAATGTATTTTAAATAATTTCTTACTTTTTTTTAACTTTTATTACTTTTTAAAGATATTTAGCTCAACAGGTTTGAAGCAATCAGATAATTTCATACTGACAGGATTAAACTCCATCAGACTTTCCATCCAAACCTCATTTCACACTTACACACTCACACACAATTACAGTGCATTAAAGGAAGATTTATTTTTTCAAAGACACATAATTATGGGTATGGAATGAGTCATAGCTGTGAGAGACACGTAAATAGGAAAGAAAAACTTGTTCATCCAATTGTGACTGCCAGAGCTTTGCCCTGTGAAGACAAAACAAGCCAACGGATAAAGAGAGAGTTAAATCCAGAATCTTCCCTTTATTCTTGTTATTGTGCGCTTCCATTCTTCCCAATTCTGTATGTCTCGCATTCTTTCACTATTAAAGCATGCTACTTTTTAAACAAGTCCAAATGTTTGGGGTTTTTAAAATCGTGCTAAACGTGAACATATGTCACATATTGTTTTTCTCTAATAGCCAAAAACAAATTCTAGATTACAGTTTTATAACAATGTAGTTTTAAAACCAACCACATGAACTAATAATAAACAATATGTTTTATAGAAATTATTAATATATATATGATAACACTTTACAATAAGGTTTCATTAGCTAACATTAGTTAACTACTTTTTGTTATCATGCAATTGTGTCTTATAACTTTTTTTCCTCAGAATTACGAGTTTATGTCTCACAATTCTGACTTTATGACTTTCAATTTTACTTTATATCACGCAATTCTGACATTATATCATGCAATACTGACTTTATAACTCATAATTCTGATTTTATATCATGCAATTCTGACATCAAATCATGTAATTCTGACTTTATAACTCACGATTCTGACTTTATCAGGTAATTCCGACTTTATATCATGCAATATTGACTTTATAACTCGTAATTCTGATTTTATATAATTTAATTCTGACTTTATATCTCCGAATTCTGATTTCATTTCATGCAATTCGGACTTTATATCTCATAATTCTAATTTTATATCATGCAATTCTGACATCAAATCATGTAATTCTGACTTTATAACTCACAATTCGACTTTATCAGGCAATACTGACTTTATAACTCGTAATTCTGATTTTATATCATTTAATTCTGACTTTATATCTCCTAACTAATTCTGATTTTATATCATGTGATTCTGACTTTATAACTCACAATTCTGATTTCATCATCCAATTCTGACTTTATTTCACGCAATTCTGATTTAATAACTTGCAAGTGCAATTTGAGTTTATATATAAAAAAAGTCAGAATTGTGAGACAAAAAGTCACAATTTTTGCACACAATAACCTTTTTTTTAAAAAAAAAAAATTATTATTATTATTTTTTAATGGTGGAAACAAGCTTTAATTTATTTTAGGCTTTTTTCCATTATAACTATTCATCAATGTACACATCAGTTGTGGTAAATGGAAGCTCAAGCATATTGCCTTGACCTGCGAGAACCAGTGAGGTTCATTCTCATGTGTTTCACAGCACATTTGAGCTTCTGCTAGAATCAATGAGGTTTGTTCTTGCGCATCAAGCAGGTCAGTTGAGCTGTTTATGTTCGCTGATCAATGTTTATATGTGAATAAAAGCCTAAATTCTGTCCATCAAGCGATCGAGTCTCTTTAGAATATCTGGACTTAACCATTCAATTCATATGACTTTGTTTTACGATCTCTTCATGAACTTTTTGAAGCGTCAAAGTAGTAGTTGCATAGACAGTCAATAAAGGGACAGAAATCAATCATATTTCATTCAAAATATCTTCATTTGTGTTCCAAAGATGAACAAAATTCTTACAGATTTGGAACAAAACGAAGTGACAGAATCTTCATTTTTGGGTGAACTAACCCTTAGGAAAGACTAATAAATAATGTAATAAATGTTTTGTTCATTCTCAGCTCATGTTAGTTAATACAGTAACCAATGTTAACTAATGAAATCTTATTGTAAAGTGTTGCCACATTAATTATATGTAAACTGGTTCATAATGCATTCACTAATGTTAAAATATACACCTTTTAATGGTTAAAATGTAAGTTTTTTGTGATGTAGCACTGATAAACTTTTTACTCTCAGCCTTTGAGTTTATTCTTAAGTGTGTGCGTAAATTTAATATAAATTTTATAATTCTAAACATTAAATGATTAGTTTGAAAAAACTCACTGTTTTATATTGTGCAGTGTGTGTGTGTGTGTGTGTGTGTGGCAAACTTATTCCACTTTTCTTTCTGCCTCTGACCCTGTTTGTAGAAATTAACATGAACCAAATGATTAGCCAAATATAAGCTGTAAAAGTATTGCTAATTCTTGTTAACTAGCATCTCTAAGCTTTTCCTCTCTTCCATTTCTTCCCTTCCTTCACCAGCTTTTTTAGCAACAGTAAAAAGAAACACAAACAGTAGGCCATGGAAAGCCAATAGGCTGTGGGCCCGGTGGGAGGATTTGCTGATGAAAATATTCGCTGATCAGGAATGAATCAAAGGAGATAATAAATGTTTTGGAATTTGTGCACCCTATGGACTACGTCCCCCTCGCACTATCAGCCCGAACCATCAGGTTACTTGTCTTTATCAGTCGCTTAGCTGCATTTCCATGCATATGGTCTGTTGAGAATGTACAAGGACTGGGCTGCACTGCCCTCTAGTGGTGGATGTCCATCTGAGGCCAAACGAGGGACACAATTTCTGTCCTTCAGATAATCATAATGTTATCAAATGTAAAAGGCCTTTGCATGAAAATAAAAATAAATTTTAAAAAATGGTTTCTGTAAGGGTAAGCTTTAGGGATAGAAATAGCTCAGAATTCATGGAAAGACCCCACCAACACCATGATCCACAAACAAACGTCCGTGAGTGTTTCTGTCATCTAGCTGAGTGAGTGAGTGAGTGAGTGAGTGAGTGAGTGACTGGGTTTCTCTTGGTTTTGTCCAGACATTAGGCTGCTCCTCTTGTTGAGGAGAGCACAGCACTGGTGATAGGATTATGGCGTGACTTGTGTTTGCCCATGATGAACAAGCCCTCGTTAGCAGGACCTAGCGTGCTCATTAGTACCAGCAACACATTTTGTTGAGAGTTTAGACAGACTGTTGCTTTTCCCTCTCCCTCTTCATCATCATTCACTGTTCGCACTCTTTAATTATCTTTGTCACTCTAAGCAGCTTGATTTAGTGACGATATACATTTTTAGGGACTTTGCCATTATGGTTGCCCAGTCTTAATTGAACCCATTTGCTAAGATGATGCCACAAATCCATCAAAAGTAACTAAAAGAAGACCCAAGCTGGGTAAGAATTTACAGGATGCAGATTGTTGAGCAACAGAGTCTCTGGGTTGCAAACTGTCATTCAGTTGGATATCTTAAGACAACTAGCCGGTATATAGTCAAAATAAAATATGACCCCAAAATTGTCAGGGTCTTTTTTATTTGCATACATGCTAGAACAGGGATTGTCACAAAGGGTCAGAAGCAGTCCGTTTCTGAGATGATAAGGTTTTGACAGTTTTCTCTGTCAGTGTTTTTAATTTTGGTGATTCTTATCACAAATTATGGCTATTTTAGCTATAACTGTGCAGTACAAGAGAACCACATACATAAAACCACACTGGCACTTTACGGTAAGCATTTTTCATAAGTGTCATGCCAGGGAAAGTTGTATACACTACCGTTCAAAACTTTGGGGTCAGCAAGTTTTTTTTATTATTATCATTATTAGTAGTAGTAGCCGTAGTAGTATTTACAGTTTTTACAGTTTGTGCCGGCCAAAACAATGCTTTGAAATTTTTTCTTTTCTTTTTAAAGGTTCAACAGCTGTTTGCAGTAAAGACATAAAGGCATTATATATGTGTATAGAACCTGACTACACTGAGAAATATTCACTGGAGCAAAAAAAGAGACAACTAGCCCCAATCTTATGAAAACTCTCTGTAACATCATCTTTAGGCACTAATATCTCTTCTATACTAATATCTCTAATATATAACGACTTTGGGCACCAATATCTCTTTGTGCATTATTCTTTGTGTTTCTAAGAAAGGTGGAAAATTCAACATGGCTGCTCTGAAAGTAAACAAAGTCTTCCATTTCCAATTTTTCTTGGCAGCAGGGTGTTCTTTTTCAGAGCTTTATTTTATATCTTCTCTTTCCGGCATATCCAAGTTGTTTATTCTTCTTGATGACTATCTCTTGCACTGTAGAAATCTGAAAAGACTTTGGAGCAAATCATTCCAAGCCTGGATATTTTTAAAAAGATTCCTAAGGCTTTTGCAAAAAACTACAATGCTTTGCGTTTCTTTTATTGCCGTCTCTCTCCTCATTCTAGTCATCTTTGTGATACTTGCAAACACACACTTTTATGACAAGAGCTCTAACTTAAATCAATTTAAATCGTCCTTTGAAATTCCTTTCGTTATGCTATTGTGCAGGTTTGAAAAAGAATGAAAGGCAAATCGGAATTGTAACATCTGCCATATTGGGGTGCGCTTCCCCCTCCTGTGCGGCTTTCGTCACACACACAAAAAGGTATTGATCGATTCAAGTCCATTTAAAGGTTTTGAAATAAATCTGTATCTTCCCGTTTTGAGAGGGGATACAGAGACAAGAAGGGGAAAAAATCATGGGCCCTGCAGGCAAACAAACACATTAAAGATACTGGGAGGACAGAGGCAGCCAAGCTTAGTTAAAGCCAACTGGATGATTCATTTAACCGCTTCTGTCATCTCCATGAGCATATGTGTATTTCTGCAGCTAACGACTCTCTCTCGTTATGTCTCACTTTCAGTCTCGCTGCCTTCTCTTCTCTTTCTAGTATGACTTTGAAGCACTCTCCTAGCAACTCAATAGTGAATCCTGCACAAAGCTTACCCAGAAAAATGCTCATGGTGGATAGTACCTTTTTTTTTTTCTTCCTACTGTACATTCAAACATCACTGAGACAATTATAGTGTATTTCTTAAAAGGTTAAAGATATGTATGTAAAGAAATGTCATTCTGAACATAAGGGGTTTTTTTTTCTCCTGGAACACAGATATTTGATATTTTGATATTGTGACATTGGGAATAACAGTCTTGAAGGTATTCAGATATTCCTGAAAGTTGATTAAATGATAACTCACAACAGCAGAAGAGCCATAAGGCAAAATGTAGCATGTTTGGTATCATTGGATTCGACAAGGATTCAGGAATCTAAAAATGTCAACCATTTTTTTTTTTTTTTTTTTTTTAACCACAGAGGGGTAATCACGCCTTGAAGGAAACAAAACATTTCAGGCCCCTTCAGGGCATGGTTACGATGACCCACACCGAGTTTTGTAACGACACGCTAATGCGTTCATAAAATACAGCATTTCACTACAAAACTCAAAATGGGCCATGACTCGGCATGCAGTACCAAATCTAGCGGGACCACATTTATGATTTTTGGGCAAACCGTTCACACTTATTTTTCCGTAGTTTAGCTAGCGTCAGCATCGCTGTTCTTCATGTACTTTAAGTATTTATACCATGATGGTGTTAGATGTTGCGCAGTTATGGATATAGATCATTATGATCATCTCTGAGTTTTAAGTAAATTACACTGATACTAGTGAGTTTTGGAGAGCGGTCTACACAATCATTAGTTCCCTTCCCTGTACAACAAACAAGAACCAACTTGTGTATCACTACTCAGGATTTTATCTGTCATCAAATCTTTCCATCAGTCTGAAATTGCTTATCCCAGCTTTAATAAGTGTGCTCCATTGGCAAATTTTCACTCTTTCATCAATAAACATCACTACGCTACTAGCATATCTACAACGTATCTAAAATGAGTAAGGAATTTTTTTTTTGAATGGGTTTTTTAAATTTCTGAAATAAGGTCTGTGGTTAACACACGCTCTATATATTTTCACATTTTGTTCCATGACATAAAAGCTTAATGGTGGTGATGTTGAAGTCATATGACCATAGTGTAGTTCGTTTATAGCCTCCTTTTAGCTTTATACTTCTGATGATTGTATTTATGCTTCATAAAAGGCTGATAAAATTCATAAAAACTGTATTTATTTTTTAAGATTATCATGATGAAGAAAACATGTACGAATCATAAACTATTGTTGGTTGCAGAGCTTTTTTATTTTTTTTTTTGGCAAAAATGGAAAAATCCTATTGGGTTTTTGTCGAGGGAACAAGGGTGATGGGAACTTGTGGGTTGGCCTATAAAACATATAGGTATGCACAGGTCACAAATAAACACAGCTGAAACTCTTCCTAGAGTGCTTGCTTAAAATGTAGATTGTGTTTCCCGGCTTTGCTGCTGCTCCCATGGTGCCACTGAGAGGTTACAAAGTGGATCACCATCCAAATGGACATGGTAGTCATATCTGTTTCAGTTGAATTAGGAATGTCTCCCTTAAAAACAGCTTAAACTCCGTGAGAAGTGCGAGCGAGAGAGACTTTGCCTCTAAGTCAAGTATCTCATTGACCACACTTCAAACTTGGTGAATTCTTGAGCCCTTTCAAAAGGCCATCTTGGCAACATAACACATGTGAACAAGCGCAATACGCTTGAGAAAGCTTCTCCTAAACACCCAGCACCTCTGATACAAGCAAATCCTCCCTAAGCCACTAAACTGTATTTAAGCACTGACCATGAGCAGAAGGCAGCATTAGAATCTATCAGAGCCATCGCCATATGATTTGTGGTGACAGGGTTGACGGGGAGCTATGGAGAGGGCTGCGTGTGGGTGGTCAGTGATCCCCCCTGATCTCTGCTCCTCTTAAACCTCAGAGGAAAATGGAAGCTGCTCGGATTATGGACTGCTGTAATTGTGAGTGGTGGCAAAGTCTGAGAGCGGTGATTGCACTGGATTAAGACAAGGAGAGAGAGAGAGAGAGAGAGAGAGAGAGTTCCCCTCAGGACTTTTGAATGGGAAGGAAACATAAGGACCTTAAGGGTACATTTCCTGCAGTGCCACCAAACATGACAGTTGACATCAATAGATGATCAATAGAAAGAGATGATAAGACTTCATGCACAGTCAAACCAGCGCAACTGCAAAAGTATCTGCGATTAGGTGTTGTTGTTTTTTTCAGCTTGGCACTTCTATGTGCTAAGATTTGATTTTCTTTTATTAAAGTTGCAATGTAACGGAAAAAGTGACAGATCTTTTTTTCTTCCATATTGTGAAATATACATTCAAGTGAAATAGATAATCACAAAAGAAACAAATGTAGGGCATTGGTTCTATTTCTTCTTGGTTCTGTTCATCAGTTGTTGATTGGATGGAAGCAGATCTGAATTCGAGCTTGGGAATGATTGTAAGAAAGGGGCGGGGTTTAAGCAAGCTAAATGATTGGAGAAGTCAAAGCTTTCCAGAGGGAAGTCTGTCATTGATTAAATATGACTTAAAAACTGCCTGCAAAATAGCCAATGTTTAGAATTTCCATCTCATTTCTTTCTTTCTTTTTTGTTAAATAGAAGACATATTTCTGATGTCTTCTATGTATAAACCATATACCATTTAATCCAGATTTTTAATCTAAAAATTTAGAAAGTTATGATAAAAAATATTGTTTAATTTTACTTTAACAACATAAATTAAAATATAACATTTTAGTACTTATTGGGTTAAAAAAGTTTCATTTTGATGGTCCACTTTAGACATTCTAAGTAACTGTGCAACTACATGTCAACTAACTCTCATTGGAGTATTAGTAGACTTGTCACAGTCACACTGCATTTCCCAGAATACCTCCTGCTCACCACCTGCACTCACTCCTCAATCACCTGCACCTGCAAGCCATCACCCTCATCATCACTCTTCAGCACTCCCATTATCAGCAGTCACCATCCTCGCCACAAGTTTCTGGTCTTGACAAAGAGAAGCGACACAGATTTTACTGTATTGACTCATCTGAGTAACAATTATGCTGTTTTGTCTTCTGTTCCTGTCGTTGTCTCCCTAGATCCTGGGCACAGTCTACAGCAACACAGCGTCACATCCAGCTAAGTCTGCAAGCCACTTCATCTGCCGTAATCCCTACCAGTTGTATTCCCACTCTGTTCTCCCATTACTGTTAAATAAAGACTCATTGTTTGCTTTAACTTTGCCTGTCTTCTTCTGTTTGTCAAGACGGTAGACTAATATGGCTATGGTTACGTGTTGGTGTTCAGGATCATAGAATACGTTGAAGTATTTGCCCAAAGTTTCTTCTAGTAAATGTCTTTTGGGGGAGCAAAATAAAGTGTTGCCAAACTTATTCCTTCTTAATTCCTACAACTATCCTATCCCCCTTGGTTACCAATGAGACTACAAGAGAAGAGCTTGAGGTGAAAATGTGAGGGGGAATAAAAAGATTAGCTGCAAGCTGCGTATTTGGTCCCACTTTATATTCGTTGTCTTTAACTATGTATCAACATTTAAATTAATCACACAAGGCACTGTGTACATGTTCTTGCATTGTACTTATTGGCCTATTTAAAAAGAAAATACCGGCAAGTAATTACAGCAGTAATGAGTTTATGAAACTGCGTGTAATTACTCTGGTGACACCTTAACTCCAGCCTCAAACCAACCCATACCACCAAACCTGTCCCTAACCTTACCTGTATCCCACGCCAGTGGCAGCGAAAGTGTTTTCCAATACAATATGATCACACTAGGTACGGTGTTCTTTTTTTATGTTGGTACATAGTAGTTAAAGACACCTAATAGAAAGTGTGAATGGATATTCTTTTTATTGTGCGTTATTTTCAAAACTGTCATTTTGTCAAAAAAGGTGTGAAAATATTGTTTGCTTGTGAGCACTTACAATAGAATTACATAAAATGATAACCGACAAAAGAAAGACAAAGAATTAGATTTTTATTAAAGTCAGTCATGATGTAACAGAAGAAGCTACATCTTTTCGAATTTGTAACAATAGCTGTTGCAAGTTAAAGAAGTCCTGGAAAATATATATTGTAGTGTAAATATTGTTAAAAAATAAACCGATAAAGAATACAGATAAAATAACAAAAGTGTTAAATAATGTTAGCAGACCAATTAAATGAACTAGTGGGATGTTATTTTCTAAAAGTCCACTGGGCAGAAAGTGCTCCCAGAAACACCCAATTACCAACAGCAGTGATTGAAAAACAAACGCAACAATACGAGCGAATGAAGCGAAAGTTTCCGTCGCTGAGCCGGTGTTGCAGAGGTGCCGGAGCTCATCTCCCGTCTGCAAGCGGCGCGGCTCCTTTGTCTCCTGGAGGGGAGGTGACCCCATGTCTGCTGCTTGTATCAGCGGAGCAGCATTGTGCTCTGGGGGAGATTTAGCTTCTCAAAGCATCTCCCAGCCCCAGCTTTCCCCACAAACACCCCGACTGCCATCTCGCCTTTTCTCTCTCACAGACAGTAATCTTTCTCTCTTCTTCTCCATCTCTCATGAGCTCGCATTGTCAGAGCGCTGCTAATGTTTGCCTTCTATTCAGTATATATACACATATATGTATTTTTGTGTCTGGAAGAATCCATTGTTCCCAAATCATTGTAATATCTATTTAGAGTGGCAACAGCAGTGGCGGCTGATGCTCAGTATTCACAGAGCATAAACCAGCCTTAAGACTTAGAAAAGCTGAAAGAGCTTATCCCTATATTCTTAAACTCTCTGCTTTTATGCGGGTCTTAGGCATTAAGGGTAGGATTGTGAATAGCAATTGTTTGACTGCTGCAAAGAGAGAGCGAGTGTGTATACGTGGGTGGGGGAATTTTATTCCACGGCAAAATCCTCTCTCTTTTTCCTCCCCATTTTTCCCTTTTTTTTTTCCTCCTTCTCGCTTGCTCTGTCTTCATGACTGTAAATATTAACCACGTTCTTAACTCGTAACGGTGTATGAGACAGAGTAATGTGCTTTTAAGGATACATTATGTGAAAGATTTTCCACAGTATACAGCGCTGCTCAGAAATAAGAAAAGGCTATTTTATGGAGACTGAAAACAAATTTGCCGCGCTTGAGAGGAGAAGAGAAAAAAGTGATTTGGAAGCTAAAAAAAATCCTGATAGAACTTTGAGGTATCAAATTGTTACCAAACAATAAAGGAAAGCCTCCAATAGGGTTGGGAGGATCTGGGTTTTTAAAAAAATAAATATGTAAATAAAATTCTCAGTGTCCCATTTCTTTGTGCTTCATTGCTATGTCTCAAATCCGTACTTGGTCTTTCTTTAGATAGTGTCTAATGCTAATGCATTTCAAAAGGCTTTTTTCAAAGCACAATGGAATACACCATAAGAGTTTAGCAGTTTCGCTCCAGATGTGCTTGAGCTCAGCGTGTAGAAAAGGACATCGTCTCTCTCAAAGGCCTACTGATTTCTGTTTATAGCCATTCTGTTGCACTGGGACGAGTTTATTATGTATGGAAAATGCTCTTACATTTACGGTATGGATAACATAAGGACAGCCGTTGTTTGGAGGACAACATATGGCTTATCCTTCTCTGTCTTTTTCTTGGTGCCATATGGCTCCAGAGAAGATTGTGTTATTGTACCATCACCTAACAGTGTTTAATCTGTCATGGACAGCAGCTCGGTTCTACAATCTTCAGAGGAAACGACCAAGGCCTGTCTTTTATATCAAACTAATGTCACAGGCTGTGAATACACACAGATGTTTTAGTTCCTGTTTGAGTAAAAATATAAAGAAAAACAAGAGCAAACTGTTGTGAAGAGCTGTCACGGAAAGCAGCTGAAGCCAGGTCTCGGCCTAGACCTGTAAGCTTGAAACAAATTGCTTCTTGGCTGTCAGGGAAGGAAAGCGGTGGCGTTTGTAATTCTGTGTGCTGTCGTTCTACCGGCTCCATTAATACAGGCAGGGGCTCTTTAATTGAGGGAGCAAGGCTGAGGTTGGGTGGAAAATGAGTGGATGGTTAATGGGAATGAGCAGTGTGGATATTTTAATCAGCTGTGACTCTTCAGCTGGATGGAAATAGAAGCGAACAGAGGCATAGTCATCCATCTTAAAAGCCACTGGCTGTATCGCTCCTCTCGTTTGTCATTCCTCTGTCATCAACGCGCCCCTTCCACACGTTTCTCTGTTGTCGAAAAGGACATATGCCACTTTCCACAAGCACTAAAACTGTTACTGTTGACCAATCAAAGCAGTGACGGTCAGTGTCCCCTGTATTATGAAAGGGAGAGAAACTGGAATGCCCAATATGGCAGCTCTGGGAAAAGAAGTCCTGCCTTTAAAATAAAAGACACAATTGCTAATTGGCTGGTTCTTGCTGTTTGGTGAGAGAAGATCAAGATACCTTAAAAACAACAGTAAAGTGGTGGGTATCATGAAACGTGAAACTTAAAATAAAGTTTGTGATACTATTCATGTCAGATTTTTTTTTCAACGAAATGTTATTGAAATCTGAGTTTGGAAAGAAGTCTGAAAATAACTGGCTGGCTTTGGAAATGACGATGACATATAGGGCAAATTCCAGTTGAAAATGAGGATCCCTATGCCTCACCCATAGCTCTTGAACTAGAGAATTTGGAGGGAGCAGGGCACTTGCGTGTCATAATGTAGCCATTTTAAATGCACTTTGGTGAAGAGAGGAATGAAAGAAAAAGTCATTTCCTCATTTTGGTCTTTCATTATTCAATTAGTTAGGAGTTATACTTGATGACTGAAAATAACTGCCGGAGTGTGCTCCCAAGATGGCCGCCGGCTTTGGCAATCATGATGACATATAGGGAGAATTCCCGTTGGAAATGAGAATCCCTATGCCTCAACCATAGCTCTTGAACTAGAGAATTTGGAGGGAGCAGGACACTTTCATGTCACAATGTAGCCATTTGGAATGCATGTAGTGAAGAGAGCAATGAAAGAAAACATAATTTCCTCATTATCTTCACCTGGAATTACCATTATAAAAATGCAGTGCGGTATCCATCAGCCCTTTAGCTGTTCTAACAGGAATTG
The DNA here is from genome assembly GCA_037194245.1 of Opsariichthys bidens. Taxonomy (NCBI): domain Eukaryota; kingdom Metazoa; phylum Chordata; class Actinopteri; order Cypriniformes; family Xenocyprididae; genus Opsariichthys; species Opsariichthys bidens. Next base: position 17,494,499 of record CM074298.1, read on the forward strand.
CTCTTAATGTAATTGTTGCAAATAAATATGCATTCTATAATGAGTTTATGTGTTTTATATGCTTTACATACAGCTTAAGTGAAAGTGAAAAGTGAAAAAGTCGTGACGGTTTGGTTGAATGACCCCCATACAAGTGCTTGCAACACAAGTGCCAACCATGTTAAGTCCACAGTGCACACACAGCACACACAGTGACACACACACACACACACACACCACACACACACACACGGACAGTGGGGGCACAGTGCAGCGATTGCGACAGCGCCCGGGGAGCAATGGGGGGTTAGGTGCTGCTCAAGGGGGCTTTAGAGGTCGGGATTTGAGGGTGGAGTTGTGTTGTTTATTCACAATTTCACCTTCAATTCCTCTGCCGGGGTGGAGAAACGCAAAACCTTCTGATCAACAGCCCAATCCCTCCTCACCATTAGGGCGACTACCCCCACGGACTAAGTGTTCCCTCTCTGCGGTCAAATTTAAACTTGCCTTCTAGTTTGGAAACTGCAAGTGGTCACATTCACCTAGCGTATCTACTATTAAACACATTTTTTACCTGTTAAACTAATTTAATGTCATATAAATGTATGACATAAATGTGTGTAATTTATCTCAAACAAAACAAAACAAAAAAAAACAAACCAAAATGATTCTGTTTATACGGTAACTCGAACACTCCCTCCATCTAGACTTAAAGTGAATAGTGAGGATTCGTCACCTTGGTTTATATGTGCAAGCAGGGTTGGGATTGGAGCGAGGCCAGTGGAGCAAGCGTTAATGCACGACACGCTACAGGAGGTCTTGAGTCCCATGAAGGAAAAGGAAGAGGAAAAAAAATGAAAACCTCGCCTCCTTCTTCCTTCTTTCAGGCACCAATGTGGCACCAGGAAGGGGAGGGAAGAAGGAGGTGGGACCGGTGAATCGTCAACATAACTTATAACAATAAAAATAAAAAAAAAATAAAAAAAAAAAAAAGCAGCGTCATATCCACATCAAATATATATATATACATATAATTGTTCAGGTCTCTCTCATCTCATCTTGCATTGTCATCCTCCTCCTCCTCTTCCGAAGCTCCGCCTTTGAGCGAGAGACTAGAGATGGTACGCAGGTATCCAGGTGACGCACATTGCACTTTTGCTGCTAGCGCGCCTCCAGCTCTACAGCTCTCGGCCCCCCGCCTTGCTGCCCACAACATAAAACAATGAAATTATTTCCTTGAAGTCCCATGCACCCTTCGCTAACAAACTTGTTGAAGGGCTTTCATGAAGGGATTCAGATGTTGACTTTCATTTGGAACCCCCCCACAAATACCTTCAAGGGCACAAAAACGTGTTCTGGAATTTGCCCATGCCTTGGTTGTGAATGTCGAGTGGGCATTAACAGCTGTCATGATCAAGTGGTCAAGGTTTGCTGCTGGTAGATGCTGTAACTACACCATTTATCTGCAAAAAGCATCTTTTTGTCAACATTTCAATCACAAATATTTCATAATGTTATTGTATTTGTTCTGTAAACGTATGATTTATTCTGGTACCATCCAATCAATGTTTTATGACATAATATTCCTGTGGCTCCACAGTGATTAGTCACACGGCATTTATAACGAAGGTGTCTGGTTCAAAAAACTGGCTGCAGAACGAAGCACCCGTGAGCAAAGATGGCATACTCCCTGCGGCAGTCAAGCAACTGTCACTGAGATGAATGGGAATCCTAACAGAATGGTCACTCTCTCCAGGTATGGTAGACCTACTTGGTCATGATAGTATTGGGGAATTTCATACACACAACAAATCAAAAATTCAGAGGTTTTACTGCAGCAATAAAGAGAAGTGTTACCCTTGTTTTTGTTTTTGCTTTTGTTTTGTTTTTTTTTTGGGGGGGGGGGGGGGTCTGGGGTCATCATCGGCTATTTGGAAACATGCGCTTTTGTTTCTGGTCTTCAGGATATTTGCTGAGGCAGTTCATATGCAAAACTTTGCAAGATATTGTCAGACGCTCTCATTTGTCCTTGCCACGTTTGTCATTAATCTTTAGCCCTGCTTGGTGAGAGACAGGCCTGATTTGTATGGGGGGTCTCTAGAGGGAAGCCCAAGACATTCAAATAATATAATGGCATTATGACCAGCTGCAGTAAAAATGTGTCATATAAATTATACATTAGCATAGAGTGGTATGCCCCACAGATTTATATGACAGCTCTCAGTCTACAGTGAAATTCAGTCTGGACTATGAAAACGAAAAATCCCCCCTTCCTCCCTTAAGGCTTTCAGTAATACTAGAAGTGGGCTGTTTCATTAGAGGTTGTTTGATGGTAAACAATGCGGGACTAAACACTCTCCTACCTCAGTGGGCACAGAAAGACATTAAGAACAGCTTAAGCTGTATTATGTTGCATTAGCTTTGTCCACCATTTTTCTTTAAAACACTCAACCCTGAGTGTGACCTCCTCCATCTGGTTAATTTGAATGTTTCTAAAGGATCCAAGGATGAAATGTTGCTTCATTGTGTCTAAATCACTATCAATCTTTTTTTTTTCTTTAGTCCTTGGTACCCTACGGGCTAAATAAACGGGGTGTTTCTTCATTTACGCACTTTTTATGTCCTGATGATTGTTTTTTTCATTAAAACTAACCTTTTGTTGTTGTTGTTGTTGTTAAATGAACTTTATTATATATGTCAAAATTCATTTGTGCAGTTTTTCAAATGTGTTGTACATATATGATTTTATTTTACTGTTGCTTACAAAAATGATGTGATTATTTTTATTGTGTATCTTTCAAACTGTAATTTTGTCAAATGATAAAAAAATTAAAGAAAAAGCATTATGATATAAATTATTAAGTTGATTTAAAATGTGAAATTATTATTAGTAACAATAATTATTCTAATTATAATTATTTAATTATATTATTATATTTTTTTGTGTGGATGAACCATTAAAATGCTAGCTAAGCCACAGTTGATGACACCCGTATTTTAAATCAGGGTAAAATTTGAAATGTTGTAGATCACTTTTTTCTTTTTTTTTTTTTCTTTTTTCAAAATATGTCCTATATATTGTTACAGGGCCATATAAATGTGTCATAGAACATGTTACCCTACATATTCTTCTACTCCCGTGTCACTCCAAAAGTGAAAAGTCATTATTAAGGTTGTTTTTTCCATAGATGGTGAAACTTTTTTCCCCCCACATCTCTAATAGTACTACTTATCCAATTGACATTAATGTTTGAGGGCATTTCTCCTCTGCTTCAGAGAGCAGTATACATAAAAAAAGGGGGGGAAAAGAGAGAGAAATGTAGAGTGGCACAGGGAAATGACCTAATACCCAAAGGAGCAGAAAAACAAGGTGAACAGGGTACAACAAGTACTAAGCCACATTTGAGAAAGGTGGAGAGCTGAGAGAGGCGAAGCCTGGAGACTTTGTTGGCAGAGATGAATTAGAGCACTGGAAATAGCCTTTTCCACCTTCCCACTGATACCGCCAGTTAACACACTCACACACACTTACGCACATCTATCTCTCTTGCTTCTCATTTGAAACATCCACAAAAAGACAGAGAAGGAGAGAGACCATTGTATAGAGGAAGAATAGACTGTAGCATGTTCAAAGTGAGACTCGATTTTCAGTTCTCCAGAAAGCCATTTTGTCGTCCTCATATGATGCAAGTGAAAATAATATGCTTGACCCTTTTGTGTGCAGACGTTGAGAAGTTTGTTAGACTGTGGAGTTCCATAATAACTCACAGACCTCATGTATATTAAGTAGAAATTCACCGCCTTTTATGATAAATTGCCAGGGTAATGGCAGGACACCTTTTTTGCATTTCAATATGAGTGGGTGTCAGATTGTTATTTCATTACCTGACGACACATTAGCTGATGGGAGTTTAATTTGCTATTTCCTGCTCTCTCTTCCTCTTTTTGATAGCCAGGTATCCACAGAGACCACATCTAAACACGTATGGTCTTAAGAGGAGGGGTCGAAAATGAATTATTAAAGGAATACAAACGCATGTCAAAAGCATTTTATAGCCAATTTCTGGCCCTCATAAAAAAAAAAAAAAAATAAATGAATAGGGAATGGAAAATGGTACATGCATGTACTCTCGCATATATATTTGAATACCTTTAGAAAATTTCCAGTAGACCTTAAAATATCATCAGAAGTAATGATGCCACAGACTGCTGGGTTTCTCTTTGCTGAGTAGACAGAAAAATCAAGGTTTAATTCATTATTTGATAAAAATCTGAATGTCAATGAAACTAAGACATGGTAGACTGGAGCAATATTCTGCCATTCAGCTAGACTCTCTCTCTCTCCCGCTTTCATTTCTTCTCGCCTAACCCCATGCCCTAATCTACAGTACAAACTCAGCGGTGGAATTCTTTATGCCTTACTTACTTTGAGTGGGGAAAGAAGCCAAATAAAAGGTGCCTGTGCAATTAACAAATGACTTCTGCCTTTCTCGCCCCCTGCTTAATCTGTTTGTACCAAATCCAACTAATAATACATTAATGGAGAAAAAGATTATAGCGGATGAAATGAGACACTCAATGGAGGCAGTAATTACTCTCTCTGTAGTGCTCAATAGGCGTAGGCTGGATCAAAAAGCAGGCTGACGTGATACCTAGGAAACCGAGAGACTCTGCAATCCTTTGCCAAAAACGACTCCATTATACTGCTCTCTGTAAAGGAGTGGTATTGAATGATTACACAGTTTTACTAAAATAGAGAAAAGAAACAAATTAGTCGCTGATGTGAGTCTCTAGAATTTGTGATGTTCATCAGGTGGGGGGAAGGAAATTCTTTCATCAAGATTAAATGAAAGCGTATCATAAATTTAAAAAAAAAAAAAAAAAAAGTCGAAAGGTGATGGTCTTTCCTTAATTTATATGCTATAGAGAAAGTTGAAAGGCGTATCGTATGTATGTCCTGAAATATCCGACATGAAAGCAAACTCAGCAAACTTGTGGTTATGAGAAATCACATGTCCCTTGATCTTTGGAAATAACAATGTTCACGAAAACTTGCCATAACTTTCAGGATTCAAAACTTTGTCCCCAGTCCCAACTAAGACTAAAGCCGCTCTACAGAATTTATATTAGTCCGTTACGACTGTTGCTTGTAAGACTGTGCGATTGTGATCCCCGCTGTTAGCCATGTCACAATGTGGGATCTCAGTGGCCATTCATGTCAGACTGTACGGGAGTCAAGATGCATTAAATATGCGTGCATCCAATGAGATTCGTCCGCAGGTTTACATCATCAATCCGTGACACGTTCTGTGACTGTGAGCTGCATTACATGCGGCACTGAAATGGTGGCTTGCAAACAAAAAACAATCTCTAGTGTTAATTTTGGTCATGGCTTGTCTTGAAAAGAAAAATGGAAAAAAAAATAAAGACAATGTGTGTGGAGCAAGTGGTGCTCACTAATTGACCCTTCCCAAACAGTTTGATTGACAGGCGATCTGACCAATCATAACCCAGAATCTGCCATTTTATCAGACAAAGCAGTCAGGGGAGTCAGTAGATTAACTTTGGTGAACTTGAACTTGAAAAATTGTGTGTACTTGCATCTTTCCTTCTGATGTCCATTCATGTTCATTTGATGCTATAAATGAACTAGTATGAAGAGATGATCAGTTCATGAGCCGCTTGATGGAGCTACAGCGATCTGTCACGACACTATACGCTATTTATCGTTTAAACTTCTTTAAAAAATTACAATATTTTAAATATGGAACTGTATCATATTTTGCTCAGCGATGTATTTTTCACTTTGTGAGAACATGATGTGTGGTTCGAGAGCACATGACTTGTCGGACATAGCAACAGTAACTAAAGGGGGTCTTTGTGAAGGTCAATTGCGTCACCAGCTTCGGTGTTGTAGAAGTCACACTACTGGACTGTGTGTCAAATTTTCTCACACTGCCAGAATTTGGTCTGAGGTCAAATTTGATCACAACGGTCATTATTGGCTGTCAGTGAACATGTCAAACTAGCGATCAAAGACTTCAGATTCTGGTCTAGGATCAGTAGAATCTTTAAGGACTCTTAAAATTTGTCTCAGACAGCAAAATTGTGGCCAAAATCATACAGTGTTTACCCGACTTAGGCTGAAAAAATGGCTCGATCTGATGATTTTTTTTCCAAGCCAGTTAAGTGCAAAGCCCTCCCATTCTAAAGATTTCACTAGTCATGACAATCACAGTGATGATTGTCTACACAATGCTGAAACAAACAATAACCATGAACCCCACCCTAGTTTAATACCAACAAAATGTTTTCCTTTTCACGCAAATTATGATTACAAGAGCAAGACTTTGATAGGTGTTTTTGCTCAATAATATACTTATTGCATGCGAATCTCGTACCTTCAAGTCAGGCGTTCATTATAATGACATGTTACACATTCAAGTTGGAAATATAACACAGTAGCCTAAACAAACAAAATGATTCTATTTAAAAATAAATCCAATGTACACTCCAATGTCATTCATGAGCTTGGAACTCATTATTATGGTATTTTAATTGATATTTCTGTTTTATTTTCTGTTGTCTATTGATGCTTTTACTGGAAAGCGCCTTGTGCACCTTTTGGCTGTTGTAAGGCGCTATACAAATAAAATTTGATTGATTGATTGATTGATTTCCGACTTTACGTTTGCATTGCATAACCATAACTGTCACTTTTTTCCCTGAAGTTTATCCATTTTAAAGAAAACTGCATACGCTTTCACCGCCACTCATTTCATACCAGTAAACATGCTAGAAGCCAAGTAGGTAACGCTTTATAATAACTCACAGTATGAATCATAAAAAAGGAAACATAAAAAAGGAAATAAATAACACAGAGTGATCAGAACATGAAAATACAGATGTGTATTTTTCATGTTATATCAAGTGTGCAGTTGTACAGTTACATTTTTTGCATCTTAAAATAAATATTTCTATTTTTCTTAAAGAACTGGTTTTTAAATACTGTAAAACTTAATTTAGAAATGACAAGTATGAAAATAAAATTATTAAACACATATGCTTTATAAATGATAAATTCATCCTCATGGTCATATGAGTCATAGTGCGCAGTTATTAGAAAATGTTACAGCAAAATAATATAATTTTGCAGAAACGTTGCCACAGGAAACTTTTTCCGAAAGGCTTCTTAAAAGGCACAGGCACAGGCAGAGGTAAAAAGATTGTACCTGAACTTCTTAAAAGTTCATGTAAAATCAACCAAGATTAATGCCCCTTTTGCAGTTACAATACTAGGTGATCAACAACACATGCGTCCATGCCAAAGTGGTATGCCTGAGCTCACTAACAAACTCTGATAAAGTTAGCATATGAAGACCTAGCTGGTAGCACAGTGTGGATTAACTGGCATTGGCCTGCTGCCATTCATCTCCCACATACAGCTGTAATTTATACAGGCCGAATGAGCTGATGTGATAGGACCATATGCTTGAGTGCATCAATGCTGCTCATAATTCAAATCTAATAGCTACTTAAACTGAAGTGAGAACCTGAGCAAGGCCCTTCATACAGAGTGGGGTAATAAGGGATGAGAGATGACTGGAGTGGGTGACTGATGCTGCTGGAGCTCTGAGGAAGTGGAAAGGAGAACAGAGTGAGAGTGAGGAGGAGATGAGGCTGTGTGATTCCTGGCTTTTCCTGAAATGTACTAAAAGAAAATTTAAGCTGATTTTTGAGAATTTTTTCTTTTGTGTTATAGCGGTAAGTATCACTATCAGAATAACAATGTGTTCATATTCATAACAGTATGAATTGATGTAAATGTTTAAAACTAGGCTATCATTAAAAAATAAAAAGTTGAATGCTCGATTGGTTGATAAACGTTCTAAAGTGTGCAATTGTCAAAGTCAAAGTCGTGCCGTATGGTGACCCATACTCGAAATTTGTGCTCTGCATTTATCCCATCCAAGTGCACACACACAGTAGTGAGTAGTGAACAAGTGCACAGACACACACACCCAGAGCAGTGGGCTCTGGTATGGAAGGTGGAGAGAGTGCTGTTCATTCACAATCCACAGCTTCAATTTCTGTCGGCGTGGGAATCGAACCGGCAACCTTCACATTATAAGGCCACGACTACCCGTCAAAAATGATTTGATTAAATTACGGAAAAGCAGTAGTTCTTTGACCGCATTGCATTTCACTTCGCCACATGATTTCAGTTGTTTCAATAGGTCCTTAAACCTCAAAAGAACCAAAACCCACAACACCGACCAAGCAAATGAATACAGTAAACAATATACATACAATATAGGATGAAAACACAAAATTATTGTCATAATAAAATACATTTTATTGCGTCCTGAAAGCACAATGTAAAGAAACATCATCTTTCTCACCAGCGAGGAAATAACTGTGCAGTTCTTGAGGTCGATAAACTTATAGTTTCGTAAGTACTAGAGACACTGCTGCTGCTAATTCACATGCTAGCTCTCTCTCTCTCTCTCTCTCTCTCTCAACTGTGTTAATAACTGCATCCACTGTATCATAGTCTACCATCAAAGCTCAAGTCGTCTTGGGATGAGATGCGTGAGAAATTACTCAAGAGTGTTTTAAGGACAAAAAACTGACAAATACAACATCGCAACAGTGTGAGGTGTGGTAACCGTAGTAGCCTATAAGCAGAATAATCAATTATTATAGTCAATAATTCCTTCACAACTGGCGTAATTTTCACCACAATGAACTATTAAACCACAAATACTTTTTTTTTTTAAATTTAGCGTTGGCCTTTACTTATTTACCAAGGAGATAAACAGTTAGTGAAATGCATGCTTTAAGATAGAAAATGAGACATATGTGAAAAAAAATAAATATCACTTGTTCAGAGATTGTTTTATTGTAATTCAAGCAAATCGTGAAGACAGTGTTTAATTTTGTGTATTTATAAGATGCTAGTTGCACATGGAAAGGAGACAACCCGCTAAAATGTAACTGTTATGGGAACTGATAAAAATGACGCATACATACTGTTAGACATTGTTAGTGGACAGATTAAAATAGCAAGAGTGTGAAAAGTGACTATTTTCACTCATTACTTTTGCTCTATATATTGTATTTTAGGTAGCTTTTGTCTAAAATTCAAAATATGTGAAGAATAAAATGTATTTCACAAATAACATGTTTATGATCATGTTTAAATAATAATTTGCACACAGCAGTCCTGTAACGCTGGGTTAATGATGCACTGTAATGGATTTGAATATAAATACTCTTTGTAATGTGCAATACACATGTGATGAGATCCCTAATTCTTTCAAATAGCCACCAGTGCTCGCATTTACATGTAGATCTGATCTGAGCTGTTTGTCAGGAAAATCACATTGTGTCATAATTACACTTTATTTCGGTGCCAGCCATTTTGCTGCCGTTATAAGCAAGCAAGAAAATTGTCATTGTAATTCCAAGGAACACTGTGCACGGAAAATAACATGAGCTTGCCTGCAGCCAGTCACATCTTGTTTCGCCTATTATTCCTCTTGTTTACTTTTCTCTGACGTTCTGCTATAAGTATGAGAAGCGGCCTGTCACCACAGCGTTAGCCGCCATTGTCGTCTCCCGCACAACCCCAAATCAATGACAACAGCCACACTTCCTTCCCTCCCTCTCCCCATCGCTCAATTCTTCCGAATGTCATACCCATTGCCCATTGTCAATGTATTAACCGTAGGCTAGCTTAAAAGTAATTGGAAACTGACGCCATCCAGAGCTCCAATTAACGCTCCCGCCAAAAGTCCCCTGTTCTGTGTAATCCACTATAATAGCTCCATGTTTTGGGGGACGGCGGGTTGCCCGTGTTCACCGTTCACCTCCTGACACTGGGCTCTTCAGCTCCATACAAAAACCCCCCGTTTGCAATAATCTCAATTTCCAGCATTTGTCTCCCTCTCTCTCACTCCATGGTGTTTGCTCGCAGTCATTGCGTATGTATCGCGGGAGCAGGAGGTGTAATTGACTGCTGACGACTTGGCGACAGGATTGTTAATTATTACCTCAGGGAACAGCGACCGGGGGAGAGTTCAGCTCTTCCACTCAGAGCACTTAAACAGCCGTGACTACTGCACTTACCATATTCAAATGCATCCAGCTCTGTGCAGTCTGGTGTCAAACCTCTCACTGTGACAGAGAAAGAGGAGCTTCAGAAATATGGAGTGAAAGTACAATGCAACATTGTCCAGATGAAGAATGACTTTGATGAGTTTGGAATCACCAAGTATTTGTTACATTAGCTGCTAATGATGAAGTCCAATCCAGTCAGAGCAGAGGCTAGCTGATAGAATAATGTACCATGCTAATGTAGTAATAATTATATGATTAACTGCTCATTTAATAGCATACTATTTTACTGACAACTCCCTAAACTATCAGCTTTACGACGGCTCTTGAAATTCTAACGAAATGCATATCTTAAAATGTGTTAAAGTGTGTAATATCTGTAGCATTAGCTTCACCAAACAGAGGACAAGTGGTTTGGGGAATGGATGGATCTACATAGTATGGCGAACTGAAGTGATCGTGTGTATTTGTGAGTGAGTACTGCAGTCACATTAACCCCTTAGCATAGGTCTCTTTTGAATGGTATGTGTACTACAAGTGGTACGATAGTTTATAAAGCTTAGAAGGAATTCCTGGTGGCAAGGACTATCAAACCTGCATGAGCACCACTTTCTCAGAGGTCACTTCCAATCTAAGCAGCTTTCCGTTGCAAAAATTAAATTTACTTCAAGTTCATTTTACTAATTATACTTAAGTAAAATTCAAGTGTGTTTCAAGTATATGGCCCACTTTTTTGAGTAGGCCAACTCAAAGTGTAACAACTTAAAACTTAAAAAGTATACTTTAAAGTGTAACAGTAAAATTTGAGTAGGACTACACAATTAGTTTACAAATAACAATTTCCGTTTGTACTACAACTCATTGAACTTATAGGTACTGAAATAGTTACTAGTTAAATACTTGTTGCACATTTTTTAGTTTATGAAAGTACACTTTGAAGTACACTCAGAAAAGCTACTAGTATCCTGTATATAATACTATACTAGTTAGTAGTATACTTGTGCGTAAGTGAACTTAACAGACTTAGTTCACTATTTAGATATTATTTTTGCTCTTTAAGAATATGTTCCTATTTAGGTATTCATTAATTCATTTCTATTTAGGTATTCATTAAGTTGCCAGCCAGCGCCAGCATTTTTGCTTTTTTTTTTGCACTTTCATGGCCCCCTAGAATTTTGTTATATGAATATCTGAAAATGCAATTTTTAAAAGGAAAGAAAGCAAGTAAGTTTTATTATAACAAATTTTTTTAACAAAAAGCTGAGAATTTTTTTTTTTTTTCTTGTCAAAGCCTACATCCGGATTGGATTCAGAATGGTGAACAAAACATAGATGGAGTAGATCAAGTACATCAACGCCCCCAAAGCTTCACAGCTTCACCTCTTCCTGCAATTGTTGACAACTCATTCTGAAAAAAACAAAAAGTATATTTCTAAGAAGTGTTGATCTGAAATTACAGCTTTCGTCCCCGTATAGTTGAATCACAGGACCGAATACCAAGTTGCTTTGCCAAGGAAAACTTTTATTGTGTGTCAGGAGAGAAGTTCATTCTATGTCTTCATGTGCCCCTCTTCTCTCTGGGCTTCTCCTCTCTAAGCTTCTCTTCTCTAGTGTGTAGTGTGTTACATCGATCATATACTATACTATGACTAGAGGTCTTAAAATTCCTTTTAAGGTAAAGAAACAAGTTGGTTTCTTTAAAATGGAACGTATACTTCATGCTTACACATTCTACTTCCTTATAGGGAATACTGTACAACAGTTGTTTACATTATGGAGCCCCTGCATCAGCAGAAACATGTAGAACATGTGCACCCTTTCACAGTACATGTATACACATTCTTATGAAGCCAAAATTATCGTCTCCCCTGCACATAACATTTAACACTAACATGTTCATGCATTACACTCTTTAAAATAGAATATACATTTGATTATAATGATACATATAGATTATAATAGAAATAATATTAAAACAATGAATCTTCAGAAGTACATAAAAAGTAAACTGAAAGTATACTTTATTTTTAGTTTAAAAGAAGTATAGCACACTTGCATAAACTGCCTTTTCGTTCAAACTTCTTGAATCTTTGAAATCCCTCAGGTGAAAATCCAAATCACTCAGATTTCAAATGAGATGGCATTTTGTCTGCAGAATTTTGCCACAAAAAGGTAAAAATGAGACTGCACCCTATGGGCCTGTTTACACCTGGTGATTTCATGCGTTTTTACTGATCGGATGGCGATCTGATTTAACAAGATGATTCCATTTACGCTTGGCCACACCAAAAGCAAAAAATATGAGCTTCATTTTATTGACCATCAGCTAAATTTCAAAATCAAAGACCACAATAAGAAAGAGCGTTTAGTTAATCATTTAGTCTAATTACTTTTAATGAAGATAGCTGTGTGTTGAGTGTCTAAGACTTACGACTCAATTTCATATGTGGCAGTTTGTCCGTTGGCTTGTTGAAGAAATAGGTGCTGTGATGCGCGATGCAGTAGCGCTGTCAGATCTGCCTCTTATTTAGCCTAACACGCTCTCACATGTTTATTTTTTTAGTTTTTTGGGGAAATGCAAAATGTACTTGCGTGGTTACAACAACCAGATGCATTTAGACTTGTTCATTTTGACTGGAATGTGTCCCAGACCATCTCCTGAAGTGGTTTAAGTGACCGGATTTAAATCCATCTCGAATGCATTTAGACCTGTTTTTTTTTTCACGGTCGGATAGCTGTCCGATCAGAGAAAACGCATGAAGTGACCAGGTGAAAACAGACCCATATGGTATGAGAATTGTACAGTCACAAACTGTGAGATTTCCTAGCAGTGTTTGTGCCAAACTGATGGCAGTAGAACATCATGCTGCGTCAGTCAGAATGTGGCATAAGAACCTACTCTGACCTACTCTGTTAGCTTGCCTGAAAAACACAGCAGCCTTCCTGGCCTTTATACTTCCTTCACATGCTCTCAGATTTATTTTAAATACAAGTTTCCTATAGGAAAAAACTGCACATGAATGCCCTTCCATTTCAAAACTCGTGATCACGACTTCAGAAGTGGGAATTATCAAAATTCCGATAGTATGTGAAGGCAGCATTATTTACAGGACAGTAGAGGCAAAGTGGGAAAATGGGAATGGGTCATGAGCCAAGTCAGATTCAAACTCTGGTCCCCTAAGCCTACCACTGTGCATTACCTACTGCACAAAAAAAAAAAAACAACTGCATTTTGTTCATCTCCTACAAAACACAGCAACACCGTGATGAAATAGATTTTTACAAACACTTTCCGGCTTTGTCTGGTGTTGACTTGTGTTGGCTCTGTTTTGTGAGATTGGGTAGATCAGCCTGGTTAGAGAGACACTGCTTTTGCTCCACTGTGGCATCTATATCAAGCTTTCTTTGCGGGAGGATATGGATGGGGGTGTAAAAACAATTGGACAAAATGGTCTTAACACGCTTAGAGCCTCTTCTTTCTTTAATCAAAGCACACACACATGAGGCACAAAGGGAAACAGAGAAAACGTGATTCTCCGCTGGAGCTCCATAGCCTCTGTTCTCTGGCTTAGCTTTACCGGCTGTCCCCTATGCTGAAAATGAGGCGACACACAGGATTTCATTGGCCTCTTTCACAACTCTCTTAACCACAGAAAGGCTCTCAATGTGTTCATTCCGAATGGAGTCTGGTGTAAGATGTCTGCTCTTAGCAGGTCTATCACTGGAGTGTTGATGGATTAGGAAAACTACTAAAAACTTGATGAATAGGTACAAGTTATCTTAAAATGCTTAAAATACTAAACATTTGGTAAGGTGTGACACAGTCAAACGCAGATTAAACTAGTCACTTTTGGTCAAAGCAAATTACCTTTTTACCCAAATTACCTAATTTCAGGCATTCCTTCAGAATTGAACCCATGACCTTGGCAGGCTGCACTACTGTATGAGCTACACAAACTCTTTGTTGCTGACTGTTGCATCCCAACAAACCGTCCCATACTGGTATGATCAAAAGATCTTAAACTAGATGGAACTAGATTAAATATTTTGACTGTTGCGAATCCAAATCGGTTTAATGACCCGTAACTCTGCCTGAGTATCGGACAAGTGTTCACTGTTGGCCAGAGGAGAACTGGCCCCCCGACTAAGCCTGGTTTCTCCCGAGGTTTTTTTCTCCATTTGTTGGAGTTTTGGTTCCTTTGGCTTGCTTAAGTTGGGGACACTTGCTTGTTATTCAGCAGTGTTTTTGATATGCCTGCATTGGCGCCGTTGTATGCGAACTGAGCCGAGCCGGACGATTACGTCACTGTTTTCTGCAGTGCTGATATACCTAAATTAACTAGACTAATAACTACTGATATTTGCAACGGAATGAATCAATAATATATAGAATAAGCTGCACAATGACACCATTTTCTTATTAATGTAAAGCTGCTTTGCCACAATTTGCATTGTAAAAAGCGCTATATAAATAAAGATGACTTGACTTGACTTGACTGTATTGCAGAGATCACCAATTAGCAAACCTGCAATCCACTCTCCAAACTGCTTCTCCAATGTAGCTGCAGGGATGCTTGAGTCTATCTCAGTGTCTCAGGCAGGACAATGTCATGGACGGATAACTTAAGGCCCCAATATATAAAATAAGTTTGAAGTACCTGTTAGCGAAAATCACCAGAGTGATGTTCCAGAGAGTGGCATTTAGATTAATATATTGTAATATGTGCTGCAAACTTTCCTCTCAGTAGCAAAATAAACACAACAAAAATGTCAGCGGTGAGAAAACAGTCAAGCATCTAAATCAGTTAGAGAACATCAGTTAAGAAAGCGTGCGATCACGACGTGGATATGTTTCACAGGCTCTAAAATTTGGCGCTCCAGTCAAGACACATGACATTCATTTATAGCATTAGATTTTATTTTATAGATTGCTTAAAAATGCGCAGCTAGTAATAAACATGAAAAAGCAGTGTCAGTGTCGCTTTAAATTAGAATTACAACTTCAATTTCAACTATGAAGCAGCTCTCCTGTGTGTTCATGTTTTTACTCATGTCTGATCTCAATGTGCAGAAAAAATTAAATGGAGACTTCCATATCAAAGAAGGCGGAGCACCTGAGCACACATAACTATTAGGTAATTGCAATGGACCAATGATATAGTTTAGAGGTCTTTACCAGTCAGAGTGAAAAAGTTTGGTTTTACGAGCTATTTTGAACTCCTGAAATGAACTCCAAAAATCCAACTTTATTTCGGTCTTATTTTGTTAGAAATGATGTTACACCAGTTCATCTTTGCTTTTGCTTGAAGTATATTGGGGTCTTTACAGCATCTGGTATTCCCAGGCAGCCTCCCATCCAAATACAAACCAAGCCAAACCTTGCTTAGCTTCTGACAACAGATGAGATTAGATGTGACCACTGGGCCATGAACCATTGCTTTTAAATTACTATTAAAGGTTCACTTTGTAGTCAACATCAACTAGAGGTCGCCTATTCAAAACAAAGGCATAACTTGATGACACTAAGTCGTGGAATCTTGGGACACGTGGTCTTCTCCTCACAGCCGGTGGAAAAGAATCAGGATGAGACAGAAATCAGGCAGAAATCATGTTCATGGATGCGATTATTAAAATTACTGTAGTATGAAGCAGTGTTGTGGGAGCTGAACGAGGTGCTGGAGCGATTGTTAATGAGAGACGAACGTGACGTACGCCTCGCGAACAGTCGCCGGAGCCACTTCAGCTTTTCCAGTCATGAGTATGAGGTAACGCAGCTCTGTTTATCATATTAGATACATTTGAGTGTGTTGAAAATGATATTATAACGTTACTCGGTGTGTTCACTCACCGGCTGCTGTGAGACACTTGTTGCACACTGCAGTAAGATCTAGATCGATTTTAAAACATATTTTATGATGGAGAAAATTCTGTATTACTGTTACTAAAAATAAAGCAGCATCTGAATATGTTATGTTAGCTAACATTACTTGAGGCATGGTAAAGCATGGTACTCGCAAAAAAATCAAGAAAGTTACATTTAAACAATAAGACTAAATGTATTGAGCCATATTACAATAATTAGTTTTGTGTCTATAAATGGATCAAAGCAGTTGTTCCTTTGTCTAATAAAACGTAATATATTATGTCTTTGGTGTTTCCATGGTTTCTACAAAATAACACAGATGGACTCCCTGACACGTCCCAGATCCTTGGTTAAAATAGCAATTTTCTCACGATTTGCAAATAGTTGGAAACATTTGGGATATTGTAAGTACTCAACTGAACAAAATATATAACACGGGCCCAGTGGTTTTGGGATATTTTATTGCAAAAATCTTACACATTGCAGATTTAATACAAAAATAGCACTATTTTTTCTGGTACTGGTATTGTGGCTGCCAATGCCAACCTAAAATTTACAATAAATCATAGGCTGCCCTCATTTTAGAAATCTCCAAGCAAAATACTGGCTGCTGAAACAGTGTGAGTTAGGATTGTTGTCGTAGAATATTTGACCTTTGGAGCTTCAGTTGAAAAGCCCTGCTAAACTTCATTGCTGTGAACGTTTTGCCTGAAATCACTGTTAAACTGTTCTTTCTATTGTCCACAACTTAGCCCTTGTGATCTTTATTGCAGATTTACTAGAGAGATCATCATTTTTGACATCTTTATTATGCATTTTGGCCCCCCACACTTTAACGCATGCAGGTCGAGAGGAAGCTTTACTGAAGCCCAATAAGAACAGTGACATAATGTTGGATTCCCATCTGTAATTTGATAGCCGAATGAATGGAGTATACCTGGAAGGGCACAAAGCGTTTAAAGATGGCTGTAGCTGGCCCACTTGCCCTTGCCCTTAGTCTAACATTCAAGGGGAGAAGAGTATCCCTTTGTTATCATCCTTCTCTCTCTTGCAATTATCACCCTCTCCACTTCCCCCTGCCCTGCGGAGCCCGAGAGCTGAGCCGGCTGAAGACGAAGAATAGCTACATTTATAATTTTTTTTACTCCCTCCCTCTCTCTCTCTCTCTCTCTCTCTCTCTCTTCACTCTCCATAGATTAATTTTCCAGGAAGCCCTGTCACTGCCCATACAGGGATAGTGAGGGAGAGAGAGAGTAGAAAATGAGGGGAGGGGAGAGATTGGGGCTATGGTGCAAAAGCCTTTTCGCTTTCCTTTTCCCCTTCTTTTTTTTCTTTGACAGATCATTTTCATACGGGGGTATCAGGGGGTCTGGCCGATAATTGGCATGCAGATTGCTACTGATGGCGTCCTGCAACAGAAGAAAAGAGCCGGCTAGTTAGAATAATGAGCCAGCCGTTCTGATGGATGGCCGAGAGAGGAGGTCATACAAAATGTTTCAGACACAATCCAAACCCCGTTCCCCTCCCCTCACCTTAGCACAAGCGCCGCCAATATCCCTACTTCTCCCTTAAAGAGCCTCTCTTCTTTGCCTGATATTACATTATTGCTCTCCGATCTCTCGCTCTCTCATTCTCCCTCACTTCCTCATACTTTACTTTACTTAGATCCACCTTTACTTCCTTCTGCTTGCTTTCCTCTTCCAGCTTTCAGCTCACATGTATCTTCTTTTTCTTATTTTCACTTCAAGGTACTGATGTCAGCAATATGAACAGATGTGTTTGATATCAATAAACCGCAGTGTGTACACAGTAGTTTGGAAATTAACGGATGGCTTTAAGTGGCTTATTTTCATCAGTTCCAGGCATTCCTTAGTAATCTGGCCAGTTTGTCTTCATAAACAAAATACTGTATACAGTATATGTACTCTACTCTTTACAATAAGAAGTGTCTTATGTTCACCTAGGCTGAATTTTCGGATTTTGAAAATGGAATATTGTGAAATATTATTACAATTTAAAAGAACTGTTTTCTACTCCTTATTTATGTTTATTAAATTTATTTAATTATTGTTTTCCTAATATTTGAGTGGAATTCTTTGATAAATATTAAAAACAGAAATATTTTTTAACATTATAAAAGCCATTTACTGTATTTTTTATCAAATCGATTCACTCTTGATAAATAAAGGTATTAATTTTTTTTTTTTTTTTTTAAATCTTACTGATATCATACTTTCTGAAAGGTGGCATGTATAGTATATAGTATTGCAAATGAAGTAGAAAACATTCATATATGCCTATTTTGTATATTTTGTTATATCAAATGTCCAATAAGTACTTGGCAGAAGCGTTATTATTATTATTACATTGCATATAAATTATAAATCGGTTTTGTTTTTATACCTTTTCAATTAAATATTTCACAGTTCCTAGAAGGTGACCTTTGTCGAATAATTTGGATTTGACTAAATCTCTAGCTCAAACACCCACTCAGGGTTTCATTGCCATGCCTTGAGGAAAGATTCAGTTCTTTAAAGATACAAAGTTCTAAATAGCACACTGACAAGAGGATTTGGGATGTTGAGCCTTACACATATCAAGCACCATCAACTTCAGTGTGAACCAGAAACCTGTTCACCTTAGCAGGCAGCAGTAATTATTCTCTGAATGAAGGTAGGTATCGGAATGCTGACGCACCCTGTTTCTGCCTTTGTGTTAAAAGCAGAGGCTTTGAACGTTTCTTTTTTAAATCTCTCCTTTCCTTTCCTTCACTGTTACCTGACGTCTTAACTCCCATATCTGTAACCACCCATTGTGTCACTACTTTTCTGTCTCTCTAACTTTAATACGGCCGTTCATTCACTCACAGATCTGTTGGCGATGGTGAAACCACCCCCTGTCAATGCCCAGTATTTCCCCTCTGCTCTTCTCCATGACTCTCTACCATGATGTCAGAATGGGCCTGGAGGGTGTGGTGAGGCCTAGTAGTTAAAGCTTCTCACACAAAGGAAGCTGTCACTTCCACACCGCCCCTTGAATGCCATCCCTCCTCTCTGATCGCTTCTAATCCCTGCAGCTATACTGATAATTAGCCTGTCCTGTCATCCAGCCAGGCACAGCCTCCTTTCTTTGATCACCTCCAGCACAGGTAATGCAGCAGTGGAAGGCTGATTTAGTTTGGAGGTATGGAGGACACTTTTTAACTCAGTGCTTCCCGTCATGTTTAGTCTTATGTGGCGCCACAACCCCATCTGTAAAGCTCAAGTACGCTTTCAGTGCCACCCCTTAAATCTCACCCACATCACCGCTAGTGAAACATTTGAAATATTTGTACCAACCTGAAGCGAATTCAGTGGAGGACTGTTGAGGCAGGCAGCAACAAAAACATCAATCATAAATGTTTGAGATTCGATTTCAGAATGTGTTTGCATTTCAATGTATGAGGGTTGTAATATTCTAATCCCCGCTTTCGCAGACGAGCCTTAATATTTAATTCTAATGAAAAATAAACAACCACACATGTTTGAGCCGTTTTCACTGAAAGCAACTGGCACTGACATCTTTTAAAATACGTCAGTGCCATTGTTTTGTCACAAGATGGACATCAGTAATGTTGTTTTTTTTAAGGCCCATTTACAAAAGATACTTAAATGGCATAATTAAACAAAGGCCTAATCCTGGCTTAATCTAAACCCAGTCTGTGAAACTGGACCTGTACCTGTATTTTTAATTTATTTTGGTAAATAGCAGTTTTGAAACAGATGCATGAACCAACACTACAAATTGTCTCGGTTCCTTGTGTTAAGAAATAAATACGTTATTGCATAGTCTCATCAGGCATTAGAAACCAATATAGTGGTAGTATATTTCAGTAGTGTTATTTTGTTTTATTTTAATTTGTTTGTAGTAGTCGACATGTACTTATGTAAAATAGTAATCTAAAATTATTTCCGATTGTATTTACATAATTGTTGCTTTTACAACATTACTGTAAATTATGATGACATGACAAAAAAATCATACCACAGGAGCATTTCAGATCAATTAGTGATGGCAAAAGCTGATTAAAAATGATGGAAAACTTTGAAGATGTATATTTTCCTTTACACATTCATACTTATATAAAGCCTATGTGAATGCGTAAAGGAAATGATTTCATGATTATATGCACTATGTATCCAAGTCATGCATTTGTGCAAATAACATCAATCGCCTTGCATGTTCACAAGATTTTCCTTAAGCTTTTTGTATCTTTAAATTCTCAGAGACCAGAAGCTGTTTTCATTGGTCCAAAATCCTCGCACACTTATTGGTCACTTGTCACTTAACACATTTTATCCGAAGCGATTTACAGTTCAAAGCAACAACCTTTCCAGTGAGTTACATCACCTTCACTGCTGCAGTTTGCAAGTGCTGTGTATTCAGGATTAGTTGCTAATCGGGATAGTCCAATTTACTGGCAGTTGTGAGTATTGTCATGGAGATGCTTGAACCAGTACTTGCAATTTGTGCTAAGCAACATCCACTTATTAGCATGATTTGAACCTGGAAATTTCAGGAAAAACCCAACTTTAAAGCCCACACTAAATCCGAGCTGTGCTTTCATCAGCTTCTGTGTAGAGGAAGTGTCCATCCCAGAGGGTCCTCGCTGCAAACATAATCTCTCCCGCACCCCCATCAACGGCAAACAGAAAGGGAACAAATTCACTGTCTCATCCTCATTCTTCCTGTCGTGCCAAGAAGCTGTATACAGTACACTGCAGATCAAAGCCTTAATTGAAAAATAATTATAGGCACTTAATCATGGGAGGCGGTGGGCTAATTGAAGCAAAAACAAGGCAGTGAGTGGAGGCCCTCCGAATCGTAGCAGAAAGAGGATATTGTGTGAGCTCCCGTCTTTAATAAAGCATCGTCTTCAATCCCCCATTGTCTCCCAGATTAAATTGGAGAGGGCTATTAGCAGAGTTAATTGGCTCTCTAATTTAGATCTGGCCAGTCTCAATGCATAACGGATGTGAGTCGCAGCGGCCCGTGATGTGCTCACTCTGTCACGCCATATTGCCAGACCTGATTGGTTAATTGCTCTGGAATCCGCAAAAGTTTGTGCCCATCCTTCAATTGCAGGGGACCTCTGCCTTCCTGGAGGAATCTCCACCCTCAACTCAGTGTTGTCAAGAGATCCTTCATTCGTGGGTGATGGAGAGCGGCTTCAGACTGCGTTTGCAAGTTTTTTCTGACAATAAAATGTAGCGGAGTGTTGTTGCTGATCTCTCGAGTGAGTTTATGTTTCCTAGTAAAGATGAAAAGCCACACAGCTTAAATAAGTTCACCCCGTGACCTCACTATCCGCGAGGCTCTGACCCGAGGGTCAACGCATTAAGCGCGGCTATCGCTAATAGAGAAAACCTCGTTGTTTTCCTCCAGCATCCTGCAGCCTTTCCGGAGAACTTAAGCCTCACCGATGGGACCATGTCGGTTTCTAGCATCTGTGTTTCCTCTGTGTTAGAACAAAAAACTACTTCAATGTCATTTGAATTCGCCATTTCCCGGTCTTTCCGCGAGAGCCGTTCTGGATGTTGTATCGTCAGCTTGGTGTTGCGTATTAGTGGATGCTGCTCATTGAAGCTGGGCCCCCGGGCGTTCATCTTGGAGGATTTGAAATCCTCTGTCTGTCAGCTGAAAGCAGCAGCGCTGGCATTATGGAGCTTCGGGATGGACAGAAGATAAAGAACAAGGACACAGAAGATTGTGAGGAACTATGGATTGACTGTTTCAACACTTATTTCAAGTGTGAAATGTGGGTAAAAATCCTAATTGTCCTCTTCTTGACTGGCCCACATTCAGTGCGAAATCCTCAAGGCCTGTTGAGAAGTACAAACAAACTGTTTCCGCTTGGGGCTTCGG
Source organism: Opsariichthys bidens (assembly GCA_037194245.1). Classification (NCBI taxonomy): domain Eukaryota; kingdom Metazoa; phylum Chordata; class Actinopteri; order Cypriniformes; family Xenocyprididae; genus Opsariichthys; species Opsariichthys bidens. The sequence continues at coordinate 17,516,364 of CM074298.1, forward strand.
AGAATGAAAAGAGAACGAAAAGAAACACTCTTATCAAGTGCTCTGCAAATTTGTTTCCTGCTGTGATACAAGCAGCTTATTCTGTACACTCTGCGCCCTCTAGTGACAGCTGAGCTGTAATAGCAATTAGGCTTCAATGCAGTGGATCGTGAAGAAGAGTTCCAGAGGAAGCCAGCCAGGTAACCACGGGTAAAAGGCTGTAAATGGCACCCTATTTGTCACCATTTTCCCGGGAGAGTCTTTCATCTTCCCCAACACTGCACGGCTTGGGTTCTTTTCTCCGAGACTCCGCTAATGGAGGGCCCACAATGATTGCAGCTGCTCAGGCTATCAGAGCTCAGAGGCACAGACAGAATTTAAAGGCCAGAAACCTTTATGTCTCTTTATGGGGATGCAAGCCATTCTAGGTCACAGTGTAAAATAGGACAAACAATCGTCAGGCCGCTGCTGAAAGAGTGGTAGGAAGGCAGGTTGTGCGTTGCTAGGTGAGAAAAGGAGAGGGGTGTAATTCAACATTTAATCTCATTCTGAGATGAATGTGGGCTGATAAGAATGGCAAGGAACCCAAGAGATGAGAACATGCAGCCAGGCTATTGCGGGGACTGTAGCCTGCATGGTCACTTTCTTTTTTTAAGTTTAGAACTTACAGCCACCTGTAAACGTCCGTGTTTCACCTTCATCACACATGGCGAACATGTGAAATATTTTCTCATTAGCAGCCGTTTTACTCTACCACAGCTATAAACTTACTTATAATCATTATCATCTTGAAAAGCTATAGTGATATGTATAACCATACAGTTTTAACAATTCTAATTCTTTGAGAATAGCCAAGTCCACACCTATAATGATGATAATATAAAGACATTGAAGAACTATATAGTTGGAATCACTTTCAGAACGCTTTTTCCCAGCTAACGAACAATAAACACATTGACAGCCAATCAGAATTCATCTTTGGATAGATTCAAATGAGATGAGGGTTATACAGCTCTGCCTCTGATCAGGGAAAGAAAAAAAATGAGAGTGCACTACTATATAAATCTGTGACCAAAAATCTGACGACTTGTTAAGCATATTTAAAAATAGATTGTAATTATATATATTATATAAAAAGTGTTCTCCTTGCCCATTTATATTGCTTTGTGTACTTTTTCTACATTTTGTATAAATGTTTCATATGGTCACGAATAACATTTTCATTTTCACCAATACAGCAACCACATATTTATTGCCCCAAATTTTGGATTAATTCAATATTAGAATCAATATTTGAAATGAATCTTAATCTAATTAAATATCATAAACACACACACACTAAAAACCACAAACAAGTAATGGCTGATATTTTTGGCTACAATTTGTGGATACACTTACGATAATGATTCTTTTGTAATTGCGCTTGTACATTATGTTCGAGTCTAGGAGAAAATTTGGGTTTGGAGTAAAAACATGTATTTATTTGACAGGTCACATCACACGTCACCACGCTCCCCGTCTACTGGCCGCAGAACTCCATGCACTGGCCCCCGAGGTCCCGCCGACCTCTGAACTTTTGCGTACTCCTGCACGGTTTGCCGTGAGCTCTTCTATGGAGGACAGCTCCAAATCACTCTCTTCATCAGACAGCTAAAAGACGAAGACAAAGCCATTCAATCCATTAATAAAGGCAATGTTCAAAAACAAATTATATTTCTGCAGCAAGATTTCATGACATGGAAATATGAGGATGTGTGCCATTTTTTTTTTTTTTTTTACCGCTCGCTGTTTTACAATGGCTGGGCGAGGGGAGGGGCTGGATGGTGGCAGAACTCGAGTCCCGCCTACAGGCTTCTTGATTGGTGTGCTTAGCTGTCGTTCCAAACTTCTTGTCAGTGTTTGGACAACAGAACCTGCAATCATAAACCATTCTGACTAAAACTGTAATGTGAGATTAAACCATAATTTAACTGAATTGTCCACATCACAGAGGAGGATGAATAGAAATGACAGAAAGGAATTTACTGCAAGGCAATTCAAAGAAATTCAACACAGGTAAAGCTTTCTGGGGAATCAAGTGTTCTTTTACCCTGGTCCATAAAAGTTGACTTACTAAATAAGATAAAATACAAAAAAAATTATTTGAAATACAAAGTTCTTTAAGTGGACCTAAAAAAAAACAAAAACGCTATTCTGTTGTTATAGAGTGCTGCAAGGATTACATATTTTTGTAAGCTTTTACTTCTTTTACTTTGTGGCTAAATGAGACTACAGAAGTTGTCAGGGACATATTAGTCTGCTTTTTATAATATTGCTCTTCCGAACCAATCTAACTCAATTTCAGGGAATTCTTATTTATTTATTTTTTGTTGTTGTTGTTGTAAAAAAAAAAAAAAAGAGTGTTGTTGGAAACTTAATGGTCATGACATTGTGATATAGTTCGTTTAGCTTTTTACTTCTGCCAAATGTATTTGGGCTTCAAAATTCATTAAAATTGAACAAAATGTGCGAGAATCAAACAACATTTCTGCATTAATCCAAAAGCTACTGGAAACATCCTATTGGTTTTTTGTCAAAGGAACCAGGGTGATGCCAACTTCTGGGTTTGTCAACAAGACAAGGGCTTTGACAGGGCTCTGTGATCATATATATATATATATATATAACTTAATGTAATTTTATATTCAGTAATACACTTCACAATATATAGATGTACATGTGATCAGAATACAGCATGTGTAACATATTGCAGATATATTTACTCATGAAGTATCAACACATATAGAGAACTATATAATATAATGCAAATATTTTTATATTATAAGCATTTCATAATTTCAAGCTAGTTATCAATCACAAGCACACCTGCATGTACTAAAGTATTTAGCAAAGAGGCTATCCCTGTACTGAAGAGCGCTCAGCCGTTACTTTTTAAATAACGTAATATACAGTCTAAATGTTCTTCAGCCAATCGTCAAACTAACCACGTGCTCTACTCTTCAGGACACTGGTAACCCCAAAAACTTAGACATACCACAAACCCTTTAAAATGGCAAAATAGTAGAACATCAAACACTAGCAGATCTCCCTCTATATTAATATTGAGCAAAACGCATGAAATAACATTTCATTTGAACATTTACTCTCTTTTAACAGTCAGAAGCAAAGCATGCTGGGAACTAGAAATCATGTGAATGTGGATGTGTGTACATACATTCACATTTATATGGGAGAAAACTTATTTTGTTCATTTCTAAATATTTTATATGCATCAATATATGGCCATACATGGTCAATGCATGTATTGCAGTACATTGACAATTATAAATTGACAGTTGTTCCCCATGTATGGAACTGTATTATGTAACATAGTGCATTATATTTTGCAGTATATTCCCATATAGTTTTGTTCTGTGAGGGTGCTCACCATGTGGACTGGGAGCCTTGTTGAGTTTGGGTGTGTCCGGAGCCTCTGACAGCTCACTATCTGTCCAATCAGGCTCAGCCATTGGGTTCAGCAGTGATCCTGATTGAACAAGGCGGGCGGAGGGGGAAGGCTTACCCCGTGAGCTGGTAACATATGCACTGTCCTCAAATGACTCATCTTCATCTGAACTGAAAGGGGGTGTGCTGAAGAGAGAAATATACTCATTAAAGACATACTGATAAGCCTGAGGTAACATTAATTATAGCTAAAAGCTGCTTGGCCTCTCAAAATTATATTTCATGTTTTAATTTTCATATGTCCCTGAGTAGTCTTACTAATTGTGAGAAAAAAGAAATTTACCTGTTCTTTTTTAGCTGTGTTTTTGAGGGCTGATTTTGAGGAGGTGCTTTGGAGCGTGGGCTTGGTGTTGGAATAAGTGCTTTTGGCTGCTGGCTCTTGGCCTTCTGAATAGACAGCTTTGAGCCCTCCCTGGATCTGAGCCTTTTTTCCTTCACTGGGGTTGAATTTTTCTTTCCCCCTAAAAACAAATCTACAAGATTGACTGATCTTGGTTCAGATGAGTGGCAACCAAACAGAACTGACATGAAAGCAGATAAGTAAGATGTATGGATATGGGTAGTGTGGTAGCATGATAAATAACATATCCGCTTACTCTGTTTTGAAGTGCTGGGTGTTAATTTCCCCTGGCTATTCTGTAGGCTTTTCACTCGCCTGGTGACCTCATGTACCAAGTTGTCTCTATGGTTTTGAAGGTCTGGCTGCTGTTTATATCTCTGCAATCGCTGACCAGCCAACAGAGTGCTCAGACTTTTAAATGTTTGCTTGGAGATGCCCTTGGTACCCTGCCAAAACATCATCACTTTAACTGCAGAACGATGTTTTTGAATTGCACATTTATATAATATGCGTGCGTCCGTGGTCCAAACTTTACTTTGTCACACCTATTAATAGCAGGTGAAATAAGATTACTGGCCATACATATTTCTTACCCGCCATTACACTTTTTAAAATTGTACATTTTATATTAATTTCTTATATTTATTACTATATTTTATTATAATAAAATCTTTATGTTGTTTGCTGGTTTTACAGCCGCGAAGAAGACAATAATACAAAACTGGTTTACACCACACATGTGTGGGAAAACATATTGGATCCGTAGCCTCCTGCAAATAGTGACCTGTGAATGTACAACAGCACGAATCAAGGGGGCCAAGCCTTCTACCATTGATGCCTGGCAGTGCTTTCTCTCTGATATACGTGGCTGTATAAAGGAGTGACTTTTCTGTTTTTCTTGTCCTTCCCCCTCTTCCTCCCTTTGACTGGACTTTGAGATATTGAGTATGTGTCTGTTGTTGTTATTGTTATTTTGTGTTTTTATTTGGTTGTTTCCTATTTTTTTTTTTTTTTTTGGATGTTATGTATGAAAAATAAAAAATCTTTATACATAAATTGTTGCAATAACGATTGAATTATTGATATCTTTATTATTATTATTTTTAATTATTTAAATTATTGTACTAAAAAGTTAAAATCATGTTGTATTTCCTAAAAACTTTTATTTATAATTTTTATTCCATTTTGGCACGTCAAATGCATCGTGTTCTACCTTCCGCAGTCCCATATTCTCCAGTTTTTCCTCCAGTGATTGTTCTAGAACGGGTCTAGACTCTCTCATTAGCTCTGGCTTTCCTTTGTGTGACTTTAGAATCTTCCACTGGGGTTCATCTGAATCATCCAGGCCTGGAGGTGCATGCACAGTTTTGCTTAAATAGACCATGGCATGGCTGGTGTATGCATACAGTATACTGTAATCAGAAACAACTGAATCTCATACTCTCTCCTTCCTCTTCTAGCTCCTCAGGAGAATCTTGTGCATTCTGAGGAACCACTGGAACTACCGAATGAGAGAGACACATTAAATTTAATTCAAAGCAACAATATTTGATTTAATCAAGCATAGATATAATTCCTTACCTGAGACCGGTATGACCGACAGTTTTTTAATCTGTGTGATAAAGCATCAATTAGAAAGATAATTATCAGCAGATAATTGTACAAAAACTACAATCACTTTAATAATCTAGTTATGAATTAATATAGGTTAAAAGGTAAAGTGTGCCATTTTTCAATGTGAAAAAAACGTAATAATATCACAGGTTTGTAGTTTTCTTTTTTTAACCGGACGGCCTACAATGAACTGTTATAAAATGCAATAAATTTGGGATGCGAGGTGGAAGGGGTAGTAGGACGTGAAACTTCTGGCATCTGGAAACATTATTTTCGCAATTATGTTTGGCCTCTAGTTAAACTTCACTTTTAAGGAAACATTTTCTGACTTTCATACACTGTATTTGATTGTGAAGTAAATGACCAACCTTCTCCTCCTGAGATTTGATGAGTCTGTTCTTCTGGCTCAACTGAGAAGAGAGAGAAACAACCTGCTGCTTAAGTTTCTTCAGACTGGAGCCAGAGTTTTTCTCCCCAGACAAGGCCTTCAGAAGCCTGGCATTCTCACTCTTCAGCTGTGACACACACATACAAATCGTAGACGTGGTGAGATTGATTCCAAAATGTTGCCCAGATGGTGCAATACCATAAAGACTTGCCTCCTCTTGCTCTTGCTTGTGTCTATTCTGTGATTCCTGGAATTTCTTCTTCCATTCACTTTTCTAAATGAAAATAAAAGTGGACATGAATAATTAAATATATTGAGAAAACTGAACTGAAAAGTCTCATGTATATATTTTACTTTCTCTAATTATATAATTACATATATAGTTACTTTATTAGGTACACCGGATAAACTGCTCTTTAACAAATATCTAATCAGCAAATCTCATGTCAGCAACTTTAGGCATGGCATTTAGACATATGGTCAAGACAATCTGCCTCAGAATGGGGAAGAAAGGTGATTTAAGAGACTTTGAATGTGGCATGGCTGTTGGTGCTAGACGGGCTGCTCTGAGTATTTCAAAAACTGCTGAGGTTTTCTCGCACAACTATCTCTAGTGTTTGCAGAGAATGGACTGAAAAAGAGAAAATGTCCAGTCCTGTGGGGGAAAATGCCTTGTTAAGAGGAGTCAGAGGAGAATGTTCAAACTTGATTGAGCTGATAGAAAGACAACAGTAACTCAAATAACCCTCAAGGTCTGCAGAACAGCTTCTCTGAAAGCACAACACGTCGCATCTTGAAGCAGATGGCAGTAGCAGAAGACCAAACCAGGTGCCACTCCTGTCAGCCAAGCACAGGAAACTGAGGCTAAAATTCACACAACCTCACCAAAATTGAACAATAGAAGACCAGAGAAGTGCCACTGGTCTGTCGTGTTTCGAGATGGTAGGGTCGGAATTTGGTGTAAACGACATGAGAGCATGGATCCATCCTGCCAGCTTGTCTCAACTGTTCAGGCTGCTGAGGGTGGTGGTGTAATGGTGTAGGGAATATTTTCTTGGCAAACTTTGGGTTAGTTCAGCCAAAAATGAAGTTTCTGTCATTAAAAAACCCACCCTCATGTCATCTCAAACCTGTAAGACCTTTGTTAAGATAATTAAGATATTTTTGATGAAATCCGGGGGTTTCAGATCCACACATATCCAGTAATGCCATTGCACCTTTTGATTATAGACATCGATTAAAATAGAATGCAGTGGTTCAACCTCAATATTATGAAGCGACGAGAATACTTTTTGTGCGCAAAAACAAAACAAAAATAACGACTTTATTCAACAAATTTGTCTGTCCCCTGTCATACTGCTCAACAATTTTCGGCGCAGAACTTTGTTTACGTCCAAATGGGGGCTCAGTATTGCCCGGCTCAGGTCACGTGAGCAGCACGACACATGCGTGTGATGCTGACGCAGGAGCCTGGCTAATACCGAGCCCGCGTTCAGGCAGGTTGCCGCCTATGTGTGGATCAGATACCCTCAGATTATCAAAAATATCTTAATTTGTGTGCCGAAGACAAATGCAGGTCTTATGGGTTTGGGAGGGCATGAGGATGAATGCTTAATGACAGAAATTTCATTTTTGGGTATACTAACCCTTTAATACCAATTGAACATTGTTTAAATGCCATAACCTACCTGAGTATTGTTGCTGACCATTTCCATCCCTTTATGACTATAGTGCATGCATCTTCTGATGGCTACCTCCAGCAGGATAACACGCCATGTCAGAAAGCTCGAATAATTTTAAACATGACAGCGAGTTCACTATACTCAAATGGCCTCCATAGTCACCAGATCTCAATCCAATAGAGCAACTTTGGCATGTTGTGGAACCGGAGATTCGGGGATGTGAGCCAACAAATGTGCAACAACCAGGGGCGGACTGGCCATCGGGAGCACCGGGACATTTCCTGGTGGTCTGATGGTCATTCTGGCCTGCCGGCTGCCGCTGTGCTGTCGATCAGACTGACGTGCAATAGGCTGGTATGCAACTGCGAATTAATTGACTTCACTTATGAATCTACGAATCAGGCGATCTTGGAGTGAAAATGAAACCACCACATGACCCAACATTAGCGAAGCACTGCCTAATTGGCTATATCCAAAGGCAGGCTTTATCTTGGAAAATAGTGCAAGGGAGGAGCAGAGAGGGAACGCATAAAAAGGAGAAAAGCCCTGGCCACAGACAAAATCCCAGCCATGTTCGCCGGTAAGGGAACAGGTCGGTCAGAATTACATTTACATGATATTTACTAGGGGTGGAAAAAAAATCGATCCGTTCGGTTCTCCACACTCGGTTCTCCACGCGCTCGGACGGTCCGCTGTTCAACTTAAATGTGACAAAGCATCTGTAATGTGGTTTACTATAAATAACACGTAAAACAATCAGGGTTCAGTTCATATGTTTCTGTTGATGGATGAACATTCTGGGTTCCCAGACATTACAACAACAGCGATGAAAAAAAAAAAAAAAAAAAAAAAAAAAAAAAAACGAACCGTGAAAAGTTGAACTGTTCCACCCCTAATATTTACTTCATCATTTGGCAGATGGACGCTTTCATCGGAAGCAACTTACAATAGATAAAATCTATTCTTTATAAATAATAATACAAATATATATATAATGATAGAAGTTTTAAAAGCGCATCTTAATGACAAACTAGCACATTGCTTTATATACTGTATGGAGATACATAGAGCATTGGAAATATATAAAATATAAATATTTTAACATGTGAATATGTATCTTTTATTAAAATGCCTTCTTAAAATGTATAAGCCAATTTTCTATTTGTCTTTGGTGTGGTGGTATAGATGGTCTATTCCTAGTGAGTTTTTGAGGGTTTATTTATTTGTCCATTCATATTATGAATGGTCGTCTACCTGTTCCATCAACTAACAGGGTTACGCTATAAGTTTAGCAGGCTGGTGGACACATGAATTTGGTGGTGGTGACTGCAGCAGCAGAGGTGGCCTGGGGTGGAGTCAAATTCCCGGCCTGATTTACTGTCCCAGTCCGCCACTGGCAACAACTGTGTCATGCTATCATGTCAATATGGACCAAAATCGAGGAATGTTTCCAGCACCTTGTTGAATCTACGCCATGAAGAATTAAGCCATTTCTGAAAGCCAAAGGGGGTCCAAACCAGTATTACCTAGGTGTACCTAATAAAGTGGTCACACACACTTGTCTAAGAGTTATTCAGTGTTTGTAGATGAATAATCCCTTCCTTGCCAAATTTAGAGCAGTGGTTTCCAACCACATACCTGAGGGCACCAACACTGCACATTTTCCATGTCTCCTCAATCAAACACACTCGATTAAGGCTATCAGCTCATTAGTAGTGACTCAAAGATCTAAAATGGGTGAATGCAAAAACATGTAGAGTTGGTGGACCTCCAGGAATGTGTTTGGAATCCATTGATTTAGAGGACATTGAATAATAATATATGTTCATTTTAAATGTGTATTAATGACTCATGCATGACTCAATGAACAAGAAAAGAACTCTTACCTTCCTGGCCATCATCTCTTGAAGCTCTCTCTCTCGATTTTCTCTTATTTCTTTCTCAGGGTCAATCTCTTCTTGTAAACTGACGTTGTTAAATAGACCCGCCGATTTGTTCTGAAACAACAGCAGTTTCTGTAGATGGAACAATGACAAATAACACAAATGATTAAAACAACACTTAACTATTTTTCCATCATACAAAAACATTACCTCCAATAGCTCCTCTTTGAATTGCTAGTAGACAAACATAGCAGATGATCTGTCTCCATCTACTGGTGACAATTTGAAAGTTCATTTTAAACTTGTGCGTACTCACAGCCTCTATGGATGAGCTCTTGCTTGCCATGTCTTTTGACTCCTGGAGAAACAACTGTTTGAGCTCTCCAATTTCTTGCTGAAATTTTCTTCTCTCCTCTTCTTTCCATCTCTCCAGTGCTTCTTTCTCTGACTGTTCTCTCCTTTGCTGCTCTTCATGTTCCTGGCAGGATTATTTGATGTATTTTCTCCATACAAAAAAGTACTTAATCTGGTATTTCATATGGATTGCTAAAATGCACATTTGCAAGTGCCCGTCCACTTTCATTGTATGGAAAAAAGCAGCTTGGCGATTTTTAGCTAAACTATTCCTGTGAGAAGTATAAGGCCTACTGAACTGCCAATAAAAAATAAATAAATAAAACGCATTAAAATGTTCAGCAAGTGCCAAACATTGGAAATAGACATGGAAGAAAATAGGTGCATTTGAGAGGTTTAGAGCGATATGTGATGCTGGATCTTGATTCAAACACAAACTCACCTGCTGCCGCCTCAAACTGTCGGCTTCTCTCTCTGTCTGTAGCTGCATCTGTGTCAATCTCAGTCTCTCCTTCAGCTCTTCTATCCCATCTTCCATCTGTTCGACCTTCCTCTTCTTCTGCCTCTCTGAGACACACACATGCACAAGCAGTGATTCGGAGTTGCCAAAATATTTTTTACCACATCAAATAGTCATCAAGTGAAATTGAAAAGTGTTAACATCCCTATATCTGAATATTTATGAAACGTGAGTGGACACGCATTTTCTCACCAACCTGCATCTGTGACTTCAGGATGTCTTCGCTGAACGTGTGCTTGTAAGTAGGAGTAGTTGACAAATGATTTTTCACAGAACTGGCACTTTCATGAGGAAAAGGGATCAAAATATTAGTTTTATGTTTACTAAAGGATCTTAATTTGAAAATAAAAAATATTAAGTTTGCCTTTAAAAAAAAGTGTTTATTGGCTTCCATATACACTACCATTCAAAGGTTTGGGCTCAGTATGATGTTTTGAAGGAAATACTTTTGTTCAGCAAAAATATTAAATTGATCTAAAGTGACAAAGCCGTACAATGTTTCAAAAGATTTCTATTTCAAATAAATACTGTTATTTTGAATTGCCCATTATTCATTTTTCTCATAAATTATAAGTTTACACAAAAATATTAAGTAGAACTACTGTTTTCAAAAATGACAATAATCACAGGAATAAATTACTTTTTATTATTTTTATTTTAAAAAATAATATTCTTTTTACAGTGTTGATGATCAAATCATTGCAGCCTTGGTGAGCATAGAGACTTTTAAAAATCATAAAATCTTATGGACCCCAAACTTTTGAACTTTACCGAAAGAGTGTGAGTGAACTATTTTACTTTTTTTTGTAATTGTTCACACAATTTCTGAAACTATGGCTCCATTTCTCGAAACACACAAAATCACATAAAAAGCACACAACAGGCAAAACGTCACACATCTCGAAAGCAAATACCTGCCAACGCTGAAGTGACTTGAGTTGAACAATGACAATATTGGCTTGTTAGAGCTGCTTTTCAGGAGAATTTGAATTTGTCACTATTGTGAAGCTACTTTGAAACAATCTGTATTGCACAGAAATAGAAGTGACTTGACTCGTATGCAGTATGTATTTACAAAATAAACAGAAATGCAAGGGTGAAAAATGTCATTTGAAGGGTGAAAACACTGAGTTTTAATTTCTAACTAATCAAAATAGGTATATTTATCTCTAAACAGAAATGCAAGGGCGTAAAAAATTATTTCTTTCTCAAAACAATGAGTTTTTGTTTTCCAAGTTAACAAATTATGTGTAAGTGTTTTCACACATTATGGTTGGGTGTAAGTAATCGGTAAATTATTGTGGCATTTAAATGCCAGTGTTCTTTCTAAATGAAACACAAGAGCTTTTAGTTTTGAGTGATGTGTCTAATGTAGAGAACTGTGTTTTACAATTGACCCTTCACTGGCAGTTTGACTGACAGGCAATCTGACCAATCATAACCCAGAATCTGCCATTTTTTCAGACAAAGCAGTCAGGGCAGTTAGTAGATTAACGTTGGTGAACTTGAACTTGATAAATTGTGTGTACTCACATCTTTCCTTCTGCTGTCCATTCATATTTATATGATGCTATAAATGAACTAGTATGAAGAGATGGTCGGTTCATGAGCCGCTTGAAGGAGCTACAGCGATCTGTCACGACACATTAAAGAGCCACTATACGGTATTTATCGTTTAAACTTCTTTAAAAAATTACAATATTTTAAATATGACACTGTTTCATATGCTGTCAGTGTCCTCTTTGTATGCATTTATTTTTGACTGCGTGAGAACATGATGTGTCGTGTGAGAGTGCATGGCTTGTCAAACAAAGCAACAGTAACTAAAGGGGGCGGGTCTTTGCGAAGGGTCAATTGCAAACGGAGTATAAAGCAGTTCATGTGCTTGCAGTTTTGGAGATTTGGTCTGAAGATTAGGTATATGAGTGAAGAGTTTCACTGAGTGGGCCTTGAGTACCACTTTTAGTTTGTAAGCAATTTTAACAAAACTGTAAAAAGACTTATCGAAAGTTCTTTGTAAACAACTTTTTAAGAAAACCACCTTGTGATAATTATTAGCACTGGCCTGCAGGAGGAGCTGTTGAGTGCTGATCAACTTCTTTCTCCTTCGATTCTCCAGCTTAGCTTCCTGCAGATTTTTCTCGAGTTCTGTTCGTTGTTCTTCTCCTCGCTGGACCAGAGAGAGCGCCGCCTGCAGACGCTCCTCCAGTCCTGACAGTTGAGCGCTCAGGAAGTCCTGGCAGTGCAGCAGGTACTCGGTGCTCAGCTGAGACATACGAAGCAACTTGATCAAAGAAGGGTCAGCAGGCCCACGGCAGTTTGGACACCGCTCGCCATCCACGGCACAGAACGTTACGGTCATAATGAAATCCTGAAGAACACTGACATCTATCTCTCGTGCGACACGGTCCACGTCAAGGGCGGAGAGACGCCTCCAGTCTATGGGCTCAGTGCGCGAGCGGAAGCGGAAGGGCTGAAGTTGGTGTGCTGGACTCCAGGGTGCAGTGAAGGGCTCAACAGGCGACAGCTGGCCCAACATGGTGAAAGGTTTGCGACACAAAGACGAATCGATGTGGTGACTCCTAAACAGAGGCTGGATGGGGGGAGAAAGAGAGAAAACAGAGTATTTCTGGTTTAGCTAAGGCAACCAAATCAGCATATCAGAATGATTTCTGAAGGATCATGCGTCACTGAAGACTGCAGTAATGGCAGTCTGTAAATTCTTTCTATTCTAAGGGAGTGAGACAAAACAAAAAATGAGTACCACAGTCCCAAAGATATATTATTCCCATAATATACACAGGCACATGCCCTCTTTCTGCTAAGTGAAGGAAATACCAATTCCTTTGCCTGTAGATGGCAGACACCATATTGTGGAAGTCCATCTCTATGACAACTGTTAAAGACATTGTCACTGGCCACTCTTGCATTACTGACTGTAATTTCAATAAAAAGCTTTCCAAATTGTAAAGTGTGTGAAATAAAGAAATGCATTCCTGCTCTTATGTTCTGTGCAGTAGACGTGACATTAGCATTGACGTACTACATTAAGTACATCAGCCACAACAACAGGACAAACATAGATCTATTAAAAGTGAGAGAGAGATCTCCTATTTCTTAAAAAGCAATTTTCATTATAATAAAAACACAGCAAGCAAATCATTTTGGCTGTTTACCTGAAAAGGCACTTGGTAAGGGTTCATCTCGCTCATGTGAATCAGTCATATGTCTGAACTGAGTTTGATGCCTCTGAGTTTACATATCAACAATAAAGCGTCTCTCTGCAACTCAGAACACAACCCCTCTGATTAGTGGCTTATATATTTCACTTCCCTTGTTTCTAGACAACCAGCCACGCCTGTAGATCACTGACTTAACTGACTGCTCGATCTCAACAGCTTTACCAGGCACATTACCTGCAACAGGCATCCTCTTTTGTTAATAGTAATCAATCAATATGATTTATTCAAAAACTTTCAGAGAATTTAAAGTTATAATTTTATTCTATTAAAACACAACGCCTTCTCTTTATCAGGCCACAGGATTGTTAAAGTGTGGCGATTTGACGTATAGGTGTAACTTGTAACCGAGGGCATTTGTAATGTTAATATTTTAAAGAACATTCAAATGAAATTCATACAAAAAATGACTTAAATACACATTTTTCTATGATCAACGTGTTTTCATTTTCTGAATTTAATTCTGAATTTTCTTAAAAAAAAAAAAACTGGCATAAATAGTTTGGCATAATATTTTAGTATTATGTCCATTTATTTTTAAAAATAAGTAAAGTATTTTGGTTTGGAAATATTATTACAAAGAAATAATGAAACAGAAAAACAGTGGGGAAGTCATGACCGTCACAGTAAGGGTTTTTTTTTAATGAAAACGATTTTGTGCAATTGTGTGTGTGTGTGTGTGTGTGTGTGTATATATATATATATATATATATATATATATATATATATATATATACCTGTCCATCTGCCCATTTATGCAAAGTTTTAATCAGCCAATCACATGGCAGCGACTCAATGCATTTAGGCATGTATGGACAAGATGTTCTGCTAAAGTTCAGATTGACCATCAGAATGAAGATGAAAGGTGATTTAAGAGACTTTGAATGTGACAAGGCTGTTGGTGCTAGACGGGCTGCTCTGAGTATTTCAAAAACTGCTGATCTACTGGGGTTTTCACTCGCAACTATCTCTAGGTTTACACAGATTGGCCCAAAAAAGAGAAAATATCCAGTGAGCATCAGTCCTGTGGGCAAAAAAAATGCCTTGTTGATTCCAGAGGTCAGAAGAGAATGGCCAGAGTGGTTTGAGCTGATAAAGACAACAGTAACTCAAATATCCACTCGTTACGATGAGGTCTGCAGACGAGCAGAACCTTGAAGTACATGACTTACAGTAAAGAACAGGAAACTGAGGCTTCAATTCACACCAGCTCACAAGTCACTTGGCCTGTCGTGTGTGTGTGTGTGTAGGCGGGTATTCCCTACGTCATGGGGACCAAACAGGTATAGTAATACTAGTAAATTTTGATCTTGTGGGGACATTTTTTTTTTGGTTCCCATGAGGAAACAAGGTTATAAATCATACAGAATTATCTTTTTTGAAAATCTAAAATAGCAGAATATTTTCTGTGATGGGTAGGTTTAGGGGTAGAGGTAGTGTAGGAGGACAGAATATACAGTTTGTACAGTATAAAAACCATTACACCAATGGAATGACCCCATAAAAACATGAAAACACAACGTGTGGTGTGTGTGTGTGTGTGTTGTGTGTGGTGTGTGTGTGTGTTGTGTGTGTGTGTGTGTGTTGTGTGTGTGTGTGTTTTTAAACGTTTTGGAAAATAATGCTGTGTAGCCTACTCAAAATCCAAACAAAGTATGTTAGTACTTTTTACTTGACATTTACAGAATCTAAAAAACGGTTTAAACATTGTAACTAGCTTATAACAAAGACATACGTTTCTAGGAACTTGAGACGTGATTTAAACTAGATTTTTAAAAGATTGCTCTCGGATGTCCTTGTTTGTCATTGACCGATCTGTAGCTTTATTAATGACAGTACAGCGGTATAAATCCATAGCAATATAACGATATAAATGTATAACGTAACCCATGTAAACAGTTTCTGCGATCAACGATCGATAACGGCAATAACAACAAAAGTAACTAATAAACGGTGTAGTTAATGTACAGAGATTTCAGACACTTACCTTTGTCTCTCTTACAAAATGTAAAACAATAGTTTATAAGTTAAAAGAGTAAAAACGGAGCAACTCATGATGGCAGTTTCAAACTAAAAATTGAAAGGAGAAGTCAACAGCTGGTGACTGTTGCTGATGGGCGGGGCTAAGAGAGAAGCGCTTCCTGTTGCCATGGAGACCATTGACTCACGACCTCAGGTGCCCAAACTGAAGAAAAGGCAGTTTTCTGGAAATTGTTTGTTTAGACTATTGTGTAGAAATTATTTACTATAATTATTTTGTATTGTTATATTTTTGTCAAAGTAAACCATGTAAACAGAGTTCAATATCAAATCAAATGGATAAATTTTAGGTTATACATTTTGTTTTTCTCACAATTTGAACGTGGCAGAGGAGAGGACAGGGAGAAATTGTTCAAGCTTGGATTGCTCAGTAAATGAAAAGTGCTTCCAGTCCACTAAATACTACGGCAAGAAAACTGTGCCCTGACAAACACTAATTTTCAGATTCGTCCTATATTTGCTGTTATGGTACCCTTTAAAATAAAATAAATAAAGAAATATTGCGTTGTGATTTTTTTTAGAAGAATTGTATATGCCTATTATATAATCTTTTATCAAATAACAATCCTATTTATCTTTTGATACTTTAAGATAATCTCACGATATAATAGAAGCTGCCATACAATAATGAAAATGAACACAAGATGGCGCCACAATTTAGTACACGTCTGCGATGGCGGCAATCTTTCCTTTGAGTTCACAAATAACACAAAATAATTTTGTTTCTACTTATATTTTAAAATATTTTGCACTTTTAGAACATACTGTACTATTTAATAATAGTGTATGGGGAAGCAGAGCATTTTTAAAATGTGTTTCTACTGTAATTGTTTCAATTAGGCCAACCAAAACAGGTAAATATTAAAAATATATATTGTATATATATATATATATATATATATATATATATATATATATATATACACACACACACACACAATAACAAAACACAAAATTTTATTAAAATGAATGAATACCTGTATACGACAATTCATAACAGTTCAGAATTTTAAATCTTAGCATACTTACTGAAAATAATCAATCGGTATTTAAACTGTAATTTATAATCAATTAAATGCTTTTTAAACCATAAATGCAAAATAATTCAAGAATTTAAATAAAACATTCGTGAATGTGGGTAAAACAAAATGCAGAACAATTCATGAATATGAATAAATGGACAAAGGAAAAGATAGCATTATATAGATGCTCCTCTTTAAGGGATGTTTAACCCCCATTCTCGCTCGCTGCCTGACTTCTTTGGCCACTTCTGATGAGCAAGTTCATCCTTCACTGTCTGTTTAATGAGGTGCTTGACTTGCACAGCTCTGTTCTTTTACACAGTACTAGCAGTTTTGCTGTCAGCACTAGGACCTCCTTTTCACAACAAATCCATCAGATTGCAATTTTATTCTCAAGTATGACCAATGAGTCACATACAGAGGAACATATACATATGAAGGATGAGGGTAGTTGTCACATTGGGAAGTAGTCAATGGGGTTATATATCAGTGACTGGTTGTATAATAGGTTAAGTCCAAAAGCATAAATTCTAACTGTAAAACAAAAAAATGTAGTTTTTACACACACACACACACACACACACAAAGAGTAGTTTCTGCACTGCAAAAAAAATATATTTTCATGATTTGTTATCACAACATTTTTTCTTTTGTCAAATCAACTTCAATAATTAATGTGGTTCTGCAAGCAAGAGCCCGCGTTTGCCACGACCCCTACATCGGAGCTGACGCCTGAGCACATCATTGACCCGGAGCCCGAGCCCAGCAATAAGTCTCACCATGTGCGAGATCCGGCAACATCGTTCATCCCAGTGGCCATGCCCGTGGAGTACGAGGGCATGCGAGGAACGCTCCAGCTACACTCTCGCTGCTGAGGGTGAGCTCTACCTGCCCACTGGGAATTTACATTTACATTTAATCATTTAGCAGACACTTTTATCCAAAGCGACTTACAAGTGAGGAAACAAACAAGCAATTCTTCATGAGGAATGATTGTGAAACAAAAGAGTTTATTCCCTGTGGTCTCCCGTCTACACTGGTCCCACCCTGCTCCAAATCTCCTGCATCTCTGATGATCCCACCCAGCTCCAAGCAATTATTTCGGCCTCGCCTCCGCTGTTTTGCTTCAGGTCCTCGGTTCTTCCTCTGTTTACTCCACTCTTCTGCACGAAGAGTCTCTCTGCCTACGCCAAGGACATTCGTGGCCTCTGGCTGTGCCTCATCTCTCCAATGTTGCCCAATCGATGACTCTACTTGGCTCCGCACGGGACTCCTCCTCTCTAGGCTCCACCTCAGTCAGGCACATTCCTGGTTCCACTCTGGATCCTCCCTCCATCTGTTCCACTGTGGGCCTTTATCTTGCACTAATCTGGTTCACTCCCAGGTTCCTGCCTCCACTGTCTCCTCCCTGGCTCCCTTTTTCGACTACCCCATGGACTTTTCTTCAGACTGACTTTTTCTGTGCATGTTAGTCCCTCCTCCCCCCACTAAAGTGTATTTTGTTTACGGCTCGATGACACACCTTCCAGGAAAGAGGAATAATGTCAGGTTTATGTTCTGATTTCGCGGACTTCTGGTTTGTATCACTTTGTTTTACTGTGTTCTGTTCCTTTTTCATTTGCTCCATAACTTTCCCGCTCTTCATTTGTTTCTATGGTTACTGATTTCATTGCACACCTGTATCTAGTCTGCTTAGTTGCCTTTTGCTCTATCCTCGTTGTTCATCTGGTTGTTTTTTTTTTTTGCATGTTTTGTTTTTTCATTCTTTTGTAAAATATAACTGCTAAAAATAAATAAACTGTTAAATATAACTAGATGCTGCATGCAACTCATACCGTGACACCTAGAAGTGTTTTGTTATGTAAACATCTAGAAAATTTACATGTACTGAAATTATATAATCAGAAATTTATCGATAATTTATTATTATTATTTTAAATGCATGCTGAAAAGCCATTAAATAGCAATAATAATAATAATAATAATAATAATGATAGTAATGTAAACATTTAAGTTTTTTTACCCTAGTCAGAAATGTACAAAATGAATATGAAGAGTGTCTTGTATGGCATTAGCATTCCATTCTAGTACATCCCCCATTACATTGCTTACATTAGAAGTTTAGGGATTTAAGATCATTGTCATGTAACATCACTTATGGAAGTAATCTAAAATAAACTCCATATTTCCCACAGGCTCTAGTTATGTAAAACACTTTTAATGGGAAAAAGCCGGATCTCTCTCTTTTTTCACTGCTATTAATAAATTAGCATTTAGGCCAAAGCATTTATTATTAATTACTAGTTTTCAGGTTAATAATGGATGTCTGGGCATGATTAATGCATTGTTAATTAATTAGCTGCTAATACGTGTATTTCCACTGCCTTAACAGATGCCTTACTGATGATTAGTGTTGTAATCCTTTTAAGGTTGCCCCCCTTATGCCTTAGTTTTACTTCTTTCTCCACGAGTAATGCCTCTCAACTGCTAATTTTGCTGCAGTCATGTAATTTCCCATAGTGAACTAAGGACAATATATTTTAACTCATAAAACAAGAAATAATAATAATAGTAACATTTAAAAAAAAAAAGCTCCAGATCTTATTTTTGGTCAAATCATTCTATAGCCTATAGCATCTTAATTAACAATACAACATGACTGCATTTGAATCTCAAATAATCTCATGAACATATATTGACCTTGTATCGTACAGATACATCCACTGTTTAGAGAAAGGATGAAATTATTGACTTTAGAGAATTTTGTCGATTTCAAACTCAGTGTGGAGTTTTCTTTATCAAAAGGCAATTAATCCATAAATTCATATATGTAATGTATTAGGTCCAAGGAAGACAAAGATAAATAATCAAAGTTCAGTTATTAAACGAAGTAAATAGGATAATCCAAGATAGCAAAGGTAATGTAACACTCACATGCAAACAATATCAGACCATGACAGAGAACTAAAGAGGAACTTAAATACACAGACTAATGTTGAACAGAATATAAATAGAATGTGTGATTATTAATGCATGTCCATGGCAACCGATAGTGGCGGGAAAATAGAACAAAGAGAAATGAACTAAAATTAAACAGATTGTGACAAAATAAGCATAGTTTATATGCTTTTTAGACTGTAATTTACCTCAAAGAAGGTTTCACTGTCCACTGGTTAATTTTTTTTTGTACTTCTGTGTTGTGAAGTTAATTAAACCAAGTTTTTATTTACTTTTTATTTGATCACAGTTTATTTCAGTACATTCTACTAACTATAAATAACTTTGGAACTACATGTCTACTAATTCTCAGTAGAGTATTAGTAGGTTAGGGTTAGTAGAATAAGCTGAATAAAGTTGATGTGATCAGACATTAAGCAGTATAGTATTTAGTCTAAAGGGGACTACATATATACACACACACACACACACACACACACACAGAGAGAGAGAGAGAGAGAGAGAGAGACATACATTAGTTCAATCAACATTATATTGGTTAATACAAATGTAAAAATTAAAAGAAAGTAAACCTGTTTTTACATAAATCTGTGTTCAATTGCTTAATTAAATAAATCACTAACTTGAAGTGCAACCTAACTTGAATGTGAACCAATAAAACAAAATGTGTTTTGTCTGTTCTGCTGTCGTTACTTGACCAGTTAAACAACACTAGTTAAACTGTGAGCAGGAGAAAAGAAAGTTAAAAAAAAAAAAAAAAAAAAAGCTTATTAAAAGATTGGAAAAGCTTTGAACCTTCTTATGACCACTAAGTACATTTTAATGAAAGAGAAAAATGTAATAAAGCTAGATACAACCAAAATACAGCCATGCTAACTGAGTGGGATTTTTTTTTTTTTTTTTAATCAATGACAATACATTTTACTTCTGTCTTTCATTGTGCACAAATGAAAAGAAATATAAAATGCTAAAAATGGATTAAATAACTTTCAGTTATTTAGAAGCTGTTCTTATCAGCACTGAGCACTGAGGGAAGTGTTATTGATTTTTAGGAAACAGCGGGATGTGGTGCTGGTTTAAAAGAGGTTCAAATAGCTTCACACTTTTGATAGTTCCACACAGTAAATAAGTAATGCTCAAAAATGTGCTGCTTTCAACAGAGACTGATCATTCACCCCTAAAAGAAGCGACATGGGAAAGAAAATCTATATTCATCAACTGCTTGCGTCACTGGAAAGTCTGGCAATAGAGAAGCTGTGACAAACATCTTTGTGCCTTTCGGTCAGTCTCTTTGAGACATACTGGCTCTCTTTGTTATCTGCTCATATTGATCAAAGACACAAAGGATGCCACTTGAATGATGTACTGAATGCGCCTTCAGTTTATGAAAGGCATGGTCCAATGAACTTGATAGATTCACTCAACTCTGTAAGTTACTTTAGAGAATCAGATCTTTGATTATATGCCTAGATATACAGTACATTTATATATAGCTCTATATCCATAGAACTGATGAGCTATCAGCAGTATGGATCCTTCTTTTCTTCTTAACCTCATCTTAATATTGCTTATATAGGTGCATTAATCTATTGGGTGCTCCAAAATGCAGATATGGCTTTATATAGTTTCATGGCCATAGGAAGATGGAAGTCATACATACACGATGATACAGCTCTGCACCTGCTGTGTGACAGACAGTCAGAGGAGTTATTTTAAGCAGAATAGAAATCTAAGTGATTTGATCGGTTGCAATTTCATGCACTGTTGGATTCCCCCATGCCTCTACAGGTTGTGCTGTGTGTTGGCAACACTTGGTACAGCAGAGACAAAATACACTTAGTCTTATATACATCTACACATAATTCCCATGGTGGACACACAATTACCCTTGGAAATATGAGTCAGGCGCTAAAAATACTTTGAGAGGTTTCGAGAATTGGCCTTCTCACCATATTACACAGTTTTATAATCTCAGTTTCAATTGGTTATGTTTCTTGGTTTTATTTTTTTGCAGGTGCATAATTGCGTTTTTCATATTTCCTACTAATGTTTTTCTCTCTCAAAACGTGAGTGAAGTTGAAATTTGAATACAAGCTCACTTTGATTTCAGTTCATTCATAATCAGGCTACTTACAGTGCAGGCAGTTTTAGAGTGTCTTTGTAAAAATAATAGAAAGAATAAAAAAAAATAAAAAATTGAAGCTTTTTTTCCTTCCCATTTTCTTTGTTGCTTTGCTAATTATGTTCTGATCGCTTGCTTATTAGAGTGTTCCTGTGCATGTTCCTATAAGGGTTCTGGTTGGTTGATTGACTGATTGACTGATCCAGTAACATTTTGTCATCTCAAGATTACGCTAGTTAAACTGATCTATCTAAATGACTTATTTAAATCATAATATTTATATGCATATGCATATATAAATATATGTGTACGTGTGTGATAAAAAAAAAATATATATATATATATATTTTTTTTTTTGAATCAATCAATCAGTTAGATCAGTGGGTAATTATGATATAACGTTAGGCATATTCGTTCATAACCTGAAAGGGACTTTGGGCAATAATAATAACAACAATAATAACAATAATGATAATAATAATAATACAATTATTTTATATAGACTAGCACCCTTAAAAGTTACTTTCTCAAGGCACTTCACTTAAAAGCTTTACACAAAGACAAGCACAGCAATATAAGACAATATACTGTAAATATGACAAAAGACAGATAGGCCTAACAAAAACAGCACAATAGAAAAACGAATCAAGTAAAAACAATCCTGAAATAAAATGATTTAGGACAAGTTTTTAAAACATCTAATGGATTTGCTTCCCCAATGTCAGCTGGGAGAGATGGAGTTCCACAGTTATGGAACATAAGTTGAGAAGGCCCTGTCACCCCTGGAACGAACACCACACTGAGATCCCACTGTGAGTTGGAGTATTGGCCTGATACTGTGGAGCCAAATCATGCAAAGCCTTATACGTTAACATTATGATTTTTTTTAAACTCTATACAATACCTGTCAGGAAGCCAATGTAATGTTTCCAAAATAGGGGTCACCGACCCAAGTCACAATTCTAGCAACTGAATTTTGCAGATATTGCAGAGAAGATTTGGACTCCCCAACAAGGAGAGCATTAAAATAACCAATTCGTGATAAAATAAAGGAGTTAATCAATCTTTCAACAACAGAAAAGGAAACATACGCCGAATATGTTTCAAGGATGAAAAAAAGAAGGTCTGTGGCCTATAAAAGGCTCAAATAACAGAGTAGCATCAAACATGACCCCAAGATTTTTTAGTTTGCTTTGTAACTCCAAGGCTGCAGCATCAACTGACAGATCAGCATTACGCAGTTGATGGGAAGAGTCGACGAGCATGATCTCAAGGAGGTCCAGAAAGTCTTCTTATAAGTCAAAAGCGTCCCAAGCGTCGTTTCTGGCAATCTCCAACTCGATAGATGGCGCTATAAGCGCCATCCCGTTCCCGTTCCACTCGCTTCATTTCAGTCCGCGGAGGACTAAAATCCCCGTGTTGAGTGACGCAGGAGAGCAGTGGACGCTTGGAGCTGCGCTGATGTGCAACACCTAAGACCGCCAGTCAAGAGTCCAGGGTTTTAACAGAATACCACATTCTGATAACAGATGAGCGTCTGAAATGCCCTTGTTTGCACTGATGTATTCGGTCACCACATTCATAACTTTAGATCATCTGTCCGGAGTCGATATTGCTGCTCCAGTAACGGATTGATCCACGCTTCTCATTCACATTTTACGGCATGACATGTAGATAATCATCCGATACTTTGATGGGGCTCCTGAGGATCATGATGCCACCCAAGTTCCAGCTGCTGGCTGTTATGGCGTTTGGAGTGGCGATGCTTTTTATTGAGAACCAGATTCAGAAGCTGGAAGAGTCTCGAGCAAAGCTGGGTAAGACTGCGGATTTGTCTCAAACCTTAGTGAGATGTCTACCTAGCCAGCACGACATGGACATGAAGACATGCACGCTCGATTATTGATAGAATGTCCACAAACGCGGTTCGTGTAGGCAGATCATTGGGGTTCGAGACGTTCTGCTGCTGTTGTCTCCTTTACAACAAACACACTGCAACACATGATTACAGAGAGTGCATTAAGACAACCGAATTTGCATTGCACGAACAACTTAAGCAGTAGTTCACCCAAAAATGAAAATTCTATTCTATACTCCATGGCTTTCCAGACTTCTTGTTTGTTTCTTCTGAATGGAGTGATTTTGAAGAATGGTGTTGCCGTGCAGTGACAATGAATACTAGTAAATAAAGAAGATGTCAAGCATCAAAAGGATACAATAATCACCAATAAAGTGGCTCAGGGTTGGTTCTTCATGTCTTGTGAAGCTGTGTGATAGATTTGTGTATAATCTTTAACTAGAAGGTTTATTTTTCTTTCATATTTTTTTTTTGATATTTATATACAAACTATAATTTGCATTTCGCTCCTTCTTTTGAATGCTGAAAAGGAGCAAAGGTGGATGACGCTGTTGTCATTTCACTCCAGAAGACTTGGCACCTTTTAAAATATGACACAATTTTTAGTTTTGGGTGAACCATTCCTATATAATGAACCACAGCGATATTCTTTCACTGGCACTATTACACTATTGAATGAAGACATAATGTAACTCAGCAACGGTGTATATCTAGGGTTGTCAAAAGTACCGACTTTGGTACCAACCCCCTAGCATTCTGAGCACTGTTGAGCAGATACATAAACACCTCTGATTGGCCGTCTTGTTCACACAGTCAACAGATATGTCTCCGATTGGCTACAGTGATCAATACTTCAATCAATTTGTAGACGTCTTTGATGCTCTTCACCGAGCGCTTGCACAGATACACACGGGAATATTAGACGTCAAAGGTGTATATTAACAAGATGTTTTTGATGTATTGATCATTGTAGCCAATCGGAGACATATCTGTTGAGCGTGTGAACAAGATGGCCAATCAGAGGTGTTTAAGAATCTTAGGGGGAAGTGCTGGTATCGTCACATTTTTTAAAAATGACTGTAAGTCGGTACTTTTGACAACCTAATTTCATCAATCCAATTTTACTAACACATCTGCATTTGTTTATACTATGCTTACACATTTATACTCATTTTAGTGCTCAATGTGAAGACAGGCTTGAAATCTGAAATTGAAATCTGTGGATCTTGATTGTCTTGTCTTGTGTTTATGAATGTTTTAGCTTCCGAAAGATCGCCTCTAGTTGATCCTCAATATTATTTGTTTGAAAAGCTCAATATGGAGTCAACATGGTTTGAATCGTGATTGTGCAGTCAGAGTTCCCTCAACCATATGCTTTATACTTGCGTAGCAAATGCGCCTTTGGTTGGCACCTGGGATGACCCACATTTGCCATCCTTATGGAATGAACGTTGACTGTTAGAAAGCTGTTGATAGTAGTGTATTATGTGTTGATCATACCTCTATTTCTTGAAAACTTTGTTTTTCTGTGAGCATTTTAAGACCCAGAGCTTTCTGTTTGTATCTTAAATAGTGTGATAATAATGTGAGCCACTGCTGATGTTCCTGTTGAAGGCATGACGCTGGCCTGTTTAAGCGCACACATCCTCCAATGACCCATGACAAAGCAACATGGGTGCATCCACACATCAGTGCAGCAGAACTGCTGAAATGAGTCCATTTATTTTGTCTGCCACTGAAAAAGATGGCTTGAGAATGGGTATAATTCTTGTCACAGGTCTGTGGAAACTCATTGAACATTTACTTGAGTGGGAAACTTAATTTGGTCTCCTGAAGCTGGAAAAGCACCACATGGTTTATGTTGAAGTTTATTAAAAAAAAAGTGTATAGTGTATATAAAAAAATGTTTTTTTTTAAATAATAAAAACAATAATACACTAAATAATCCTAGAGGGCTATAAACACCTGCATGCTTGGTTTTGTGGAATAATCTGATCATTTGGGCTTAAAATGCATTATAAACACATGCATACATAGGCCTGATGTAATCCCATCAAAACAGAATTTTCTTGAAGTGGAAAAAACACCATGGTGAATGATTGTTTTTCCAGAAATAATATGTGTGTATGTATATATATGAGGTCTGTGGACATCTGCATATTTGCTTTTTTTTTAATGGAAAAATCTAATCGTTTGCGCTTAAAATACATAATCAAACACATAGGCCTAAACCCATAGCCAAAGCACATCGCTTGACAGGCAGCATTTACATTTAGTGGCACCTTTAAAATAAATGAATAAACATAGCACTCTCTGTTACCACCATAATGATGCTGTCATATTTAGCACCGAGCCCATTTTTGCATTATGGATGAGGAAATATTAATCATAAGTCCATGAAGTGGAGAGTTAATTTAATTGAAAGCAATGTTGCAGTTCTAACCCTGTGATGGACGTTTGTTGAGGCTTAGGATGCCAGGACTGACAGAGGAGTGAAATCTGATTTGCCCTGTGCAGGCTTTGAATTTATAGACTCTGCACTATGCTTATTAGGTTGTCTCACATGACATGGTTCATTAGAAGATGGAAAACCTTTAGCTTTGCCTCCCACTCCACTAAGTTACAAGCATCACTGTCAAGCTATAAATCTGGTGTTCAGCCACTGCCAACAGGCCTCTTATTGGGCTTTTTCTTACACCATAGATTATACAACATCAGTTTATTCTCATTCCACTACCAGCTGTGCAGCTCACAAAGAGAAATAAGCAGAAGCCTGCATGCAGTGTGACAGGAATAGCTCTGCTTTAAAAAGCCCACGTTGCATGTCGTAAAATTCCCTTAATGTTGTCCCATTGGCAAAGAGATGAAAGCGCCGAAAGACTACATTTCTGAAATCAATTTGATGCCAGTGATATGCAGCATAATCACTCGGATATGCTGTGCAAATAGTTCACTGGATTGTTAGAAATGCATTTGGAGGTGTAAAGTAGCAGGCATGTTGTATTTATGCATCAAAAAGATAGTGAAGACATTTATAATCTTAGAAAATATTTCAAAAGATTCACGGTTTCCATAAACATATAAAGCAGCATAACTGTTTTCAACATCGATAAGAATGCTTTAGAATCGGTTATTATTTATCGTCATTATTTTTTCATTAATGTTTTGTGGCACTTGTGGCACATATGCTCACTTGACCTTTTTAAGAATATTTTCTTTCATTACTTTTATCAAGCCACTCAGTCTACAGTCATACTGCCAACTGAAAGTCTTTTTCACTTCTCACAACAAGCATTTTATCATTAATCATTGTGAGAAGTCTCTTTCTGCAGTGATGGTGGTTAACCGTTAACAGAGAAAGATTGGATGTCCTTGTTAACAGGTGATTCATTCCCATGTCAGCCACTGAAATCTCTCAGGACTTGCTGTCCATGTGCCCAGGGGTGAGTGGCTGATAGCAGAGCTCTCTAAATTGGAGACCTTGCTCTGATGAGCTTTAAATGGAGTGACTTATTCTGTTTGTCATCAAGGCAGCACCTCTCAGCTGTTTTACTGGGATTCATGTCATGCTCTGAGAATTGAATGTGGCTAAATGCAGAACAGGTCTAACTGATGACAGTGCTATAATTCTATACATTTTTTTTGCTTGCTTTTCTGTGATGTGTACAGACTCTTGCGGGCAAAACAATGCCTTTATCTTGATTCAATATAGGGCTGTGTGATATTGGAAAAAAAAAAAAAAAAAATTTAGGGCTGCAACTAAAGTCGGTCGATTATTTTTTTCGATTAATCGGATAGAAATCCTAATTTTCTTATTATTTTATTGACACAAAACACACTGTTGCACATCCTACCCAATGTGTCAAGTGAATGCTATGAAAACATACTGTGGTTAATTTCTTAGACTACCAGTCACAGAAAAGAGAGAACGCAAATATTTTAGAGATATGTCATTATTCACACATAATGTCCAAAAAATGTAATATTTTCCATGGCCTCCTTTTGCTTTGATAACAGCTTTTATTCTTGCTGGCAAGTACTTTTCCACAGTCTCTGTTATTAATGACTGTAATTGGGCACCTGGAAAAGTGTTTTACTATTTTTTTTTTTTTTCTGCCTTTCTTGTGAAACAATAAATTCGGAGATTTGTGACAAAAATAATTATTTTAGCATTAGAAACACTACTGTGACTAAAGAGCTTACTGGTGGATTAACCTTTACAGAAACATAAAAAATGATTTGGTAATCACCAGTACCGTTAGTTTAGGGCACAAACCTTACATTGGGTGGTGATGGTTTAATAAATTTAAGCACTGTATATAGTGAATATAGTTTAAATCTCTACATTAAAAATTAAGATGATGATAATAATACAGACAATAAAGAAGAAAAAAAACACAAACTCTGTTAACCAACAGGCCAGAGAAATGTTCAGCAGGAACACACACACATAACCTCTTACTGACATTTCTTTACCCTGTGCAAATCATAGAAATGTCTTACATTTATTCAATTAAATGCTATTATCCTTTTACAGTTACTACTCCCATAAAATACTTGAATGACATGTTGACCTTTAAACCTAAATTGAACTTTCAACAATAAATATTTCAGCAAAATGAAAATTTCTGTGCTGAATATTAATCGTCTCCCTCTCTACCGCTGTCTGACATGGGTGCATGCGACGGCGCTCATTCAGTATCGTAAAGTTTAACGGATGCTGTCAGGACAAACCTTTTATGCAAAATGTAAATGAATTTGTAACGTTTACAGATAAGGATATACCGATGAATGTTTTGCGCCGAGGCCCCCAATAAACGCACACGCATCTGTGAAGCTCCTGACAGGGCAAGCCATTGCGCTAATGAATTACCTTGAAGCTTAAAATAAAGAGTTCTCATTTTTTAGGCAGTTTGGATCATGTACCTTTCCGTGCACGGTGGGCAGACTCTACCAATTTATAATGACAATCGATGTCAATGATTTTCATTATCGATTAGTTGTTGCAGCCCAATTTTTTTACATTGCGATATGAATACCAGATTACTTGAATAGTTCTATTTGGAAATAATTCATCATTCTTGAATGATTGGGGTGATTTTGTAGGGGAGTACATCTGTACAAGCATAGATAAATACAATAGAACAAAGATAAAAATGAAATAAACAGCGCTTTGTTTTTCAAATAAGTCCAACAGTATTCAGGTACAGAAATTGAATAATCAAATGTAAAATAACACTGCATAAATCTTCACTGTACAAATGTAATATAATTAATCTTTGTTAAAGCTGCAAAAGTGATTTTTCTCTTTGTATTTTGTTGTTTGAGTAATGACAGACAGCTGCAGGAATATTAGGCTGCTGTCACTTTAAGACTGATAATGATATGCATCCGTTTTCTTTTTCACTTGTTTACGTTCACGTAAGCCATAAGCGACTGTGTTTATAAGGAAGGATACTCACTGAGAAGGGAATTTTGCGTGAATGTGTCATTTCAAGCACTCAGAATAGAAAGGAATGTTCGCATGCTGTCTGCGCGGCTCTGTGTGCGCACAGAAAACAGCTGAAGAGTTTCCTTTTGATTTCTTTTATGAGTCTTCTTGCACTTGAATGTTTAAATTGACAGGACCTAAAACACATGCTAATGAGAAACTTTCCCACTATGATGGTTAAAGGTTGCAATTAATCTGAGAATCTCATGCATATCGAACCGTGGTGCCTAGGCCATACGGATCAACTACGATCCCTATACTTTACATCTCACAGCCTGCGATGTGACTATTCTATATCTCGATATCGACGCTAAAACGATATGTTGAGCAGCCTCATTTCAAGAGGTTTAATTCCTTGTGAATTTATGGGACAGCTGTTGATTTGACTTCTTAATTAAAAGCTATTTTATGCAGACTGTTATGTTGTAACGATATTTCAAACTTCAATAAAATTCCCTTTCTCAAAAATTAATTAAAATGAATCTTTATGCAGACCTTTTATATTAAATTTTTTAAATAATACAAATACTCTATGGATTTAATATCTCTTTATCTTTATTTGTTATATTAGCTTTTTTAATTGTTGAAATTCTCCTGCATTCTGTGTTACTGATATTCGTAATATAGAGCAAATGAAAGATGCATTGCATGTTGGACCCTATATTGTTAGGCCATGAATTTGATTTTCTCATAGTCTGTTGCATGTTCATTTTTGCTCTTGGTGTGAGTAGACCAGCGTTTCCCGACCCTGTTCCTGGAGGCACACCAACAGTCCGCATTTTGGATGTCTCCTTCATCTGATCCCTTTATTTTCTATCTTGGAGTTTCTGCTGATGACTTGATTCAGGTGTGTTTGATTAGGAAGAGTTGCAAAATGTGTAGTGTTGGGAAACACTGGAGTAGACCATTTGTTGGTAGTCCAACCCCCCCACCACATGGTGTTTTGTGTGAAAGGGCTTTTAGATACTTGAAAGTTCCCTTTCTCATTTCATGATTTCCAATTACCCATGGTGGCAGGATCTCTACAACAATCTTGATGTAAGGTTTGTGAGTGTTCGAAAGCACAGGAAATCTGTTATATGCAGCTTTTCACATATTGCTTACAGGCATCTCCCTGGAAATATAATACATTCAGGGGTCAACTCCATTTCCTAGAGATTATCCTGGAACCTGCTAAATTGGTTGAGAAGGTACCTGCACTTTGTTCACCTGTTCACAAGCAATTACGTTTCTGTAAATGCCTACCTGAACCGGATAGCACTTATAATGAAACACGGATCCTGCCAGTGAAAGAGTGTATCTGTTCGTCACATTAGTTTCTCAATTTATTTCTCAGTAAAGATACAGTTCGTCTTTACAGCCACTTCACCCAAATGAAAAAGCATTGTGCTGCTTTAAAAAAAAAAGTGGATTTGACATGACCTAAATGGAATTATATATATATATATACACACATTTGAATGAAATACTATTAGAATTGTTTATCATCTCAGTGCTAATGTTTCCATTTACTTTGCAATGACGCAGTATAAGGTTTTAAAATGTGTAAATTATAAAATAATGGCAGAGTCCACACCATAACGACAACTGATAAATGTTGACAGCAGATCAGAATCACCCCGGCTCTGAAGAGCTTGAGCATTTAGAGCAGGGATCTCCAAACTTTTCACTTCTTGCAGAGTTTAGCTCCTGCCCCAATTAAACACACCTGAACCAGCTAATCAAGGTCTAATTAAGCATACTAGAAACCTCCAGGCAGGTGTGTTGAGACAAGTTGGAGCCAAACTCTACAGGACAGTGGCCCTATGGGACCTGGTTTGGAGATAGATTTAAGTTGAAACTGGACAGCATGTGTGCTAATGTGACTTTGATATTGGCAAAATTGCGAGGAAGGTTATTAATGTCCCTCTGGTTCTAAAACTCCAAACTGAAAAATGTGTTTGATTCAATAACCATTTGTGTTTTAGAGACATGGGCAGAACAACAGGATTTAGTTTATCGATTCTGCCTTCCTTGCTTATGTTGAAGAAAGCTTGCTCTGAACATTTGTTAAACGAGCTGTTCTTCGGTAAAGTCTACATAAAATGGCCATCCATCCATCCATCCATCCATCCATCCATCCATCCATCTATCCATCCGACGATCAATTAATCGGTTGTCTGTTAACCTTAATCTCTTAAATCCAAAGCGGAAGGCACTAAATTATCGCTTCACTTAACCATTTGTTTAACCAACACACATTAGGGGTTGTTTTAAAGCTTAAAAGTTTGGCTTACATTGAAAATGGGAAATATGACCATCACTTAACAAGTGCTTTTAATTTGGCTGACATATTAGAAGTGCTCTATTTTAACAGCGTGAAAAAAAAAAACTGCTATACATTAAAGTGTAATCTGTAAAATCAACAAATTACCTTGTCAGATGAAAAGGCCTCAACTAGCAGAATACACACATCTGTTTCAGTTCAAGACCAAACGATGAACTAATTGGACTGTTTTACAGCTGGAGCATGCTTGGATTGGTTTAATCACTCAGATTGGCAGGTCTTGATTTACCATAGAATAGGAGTGCACAGCTGAAACGGCACTGGAAGATCACCGCTCCTCAATGAGGGCTGGGTTTCTCAAAAGCCTCGTGAGCTAAGTAGATCGTAGAGACCATTGGTGGTAATGGTTTTACAATCTACTTAAGCTTACGATGCTTTTGGGAAACACAGCCTAGGATCTTACTACTTGTTGTTTATTCTATACACTTTCATTTGTGGCATTGACACATGCACGTAGTTCTTATGTTCAGTAAAGTTTGATTTCTGTAAATGATTAAATGATTGTAAAATTGATTTAAAAAATAACCCTATGACTACAATCTTAGAAACATCTTATCATTTGAGACTACAAACAACTGTCATGAACAAATCAAATACATTTTGTTAAATTATTCTTAGAAATGTCAACATATCAGCATTATAACTTTACAAAAACAAAATGGGGCCCGTCTATGAAAAATGAGGAAGAACATTTGAAATGTCTCCATGAAAATATGTGCGCATGCACGGTGCTGGTTAATGTTTGGAGCAGAAGAGAATGTGAAATATGTCCATAAACACTTGAAACACGCTCGCTCCGGTCCAGATATGAAAAGTGATCCACGTTGCAAGTGTTAAACTCATTGCGATATTCCGTGCATAAACCGCTCGTGTGTGCTCCATGTGTTATGTATTAAATATTGTTACACTCATATTATTCATGCATTGGTAGACAAACTCCAGCTCTGACCGCATCCCGGGGAAAATGCAAACGCTTTTGTGGCGTGTATGTCCGAACAGGCAGAGGCGTTGAACGGGTCTTGTGTGACATTTGAGTTCTCCTCTGTGTAAGAGCACAACGATTCGATTAAAAATTGTACTCTTTAATGAATATTATGGAGAAACTGATGACATAGACGTGTGTTTTGCTGCTAATCGCCATTCGCCAATCACCACTTTTCGTGATGTAGATTCAGCTTTGTTGTGTTTTTAGTCAGTTTGTTGTAAAGCACATTGGTCAACTCTGGTTGTTGTAAAAAGTGCTATACAAATAAAATTGCCATTAATAATAAATATGAGTGCGATTGTTTTCATTGATTTGCAACCAGTACATTTCTGTTAACGTCTCAAACATGTTTTAGGGTTTCATGACCCTTGAGGTGAACTAACCCTCTAAGCATCCTCAGTTTGTAAAACAATGGTCGCAGGCACACATTAAAAGATCTTTAGTGATTTCTGATGCCTTTTTAAGAGCAAGAATGCATAGAATGAATATGCGTTTTTGCATATTTTGACATTCACTTTTCTATTTTTTGTATTTCATCCGTCTCCCAAGATGTGGCTCAACACATGCCCCCCACCCCGACCCTTTTTTGAATAGAAATCCCTTTTGAAAGAAGTGGGTTGTAGCCACTTGGAGACCAAATCTGAAAGCAGACAACCCATAGAGCCTAGTGTTGGGAACAGCTGAATAGATTTTCCAACTCGCTTCCCTCTGTGCTCCTCCCCTTTATCCGAAAATTGGAATGCCTCTTGTTCTGTAGTGGATTCCCTGCTCAACCTGCGGGTCTCCTTGGCAAAGTTGTGTTTACTGTGGCTAGTGAGGGATAAAAGGAATGGATGATTGACAGCTGCCTCTCATTTTACTGTGAACTCTAGTCTATTGTTCCTCAGAGACTTCCCTTTAGCCTTATCACAAAGAAACCAGCTCTCAGGAAAAACTTGTCTGAGCCATTGTAAGCCCTTTTTCCCCTTTTTTCCCCTTTTTTTTTGAATGGGGATCGTTTTGTTAGTTTTCAGTTTTTAATAATATTTGAGCCCATTCCCCTCACCCAGTGTTTCTATACATTTCTATAATTTTTTTTTTTGAAGAAACCCAATTATTCCAGTAATTCCTATACAGGTCATTTTGACCTGCATTTTTGTCGGTTATTTGATTAATGCATTCTAGGGTCAATAGGCATTATAAAGCGATTTTACATTTGCAACTCCATTACTGATGATGTTTTGAGGTCGATGGTCAATATTTTCTGAACATTAGTAATGCCCTACAGAGAATAAGCGGTTGAATGTATATACAAAATAGGGTCTGAAATTATAAATGTATATTTTAAAAAAGGTTATATTTTGTATTTTTATTCATGAAATTATTCAAGTATTGAGTTGGACTAAATGTATTGCAAGCCTGTGTTTAGTTCTTCCTCCCCCCATGTGTTTCTCTTAATCTTTCCCTAGAAGTCTTGCTTTTAGATTAATCAAGTGACAAATGATCCCGGAACCTGCCCGGATGTTGAATCGCGGCACGCCAGACCACTGTTCCACAACACCAGGGGTTTTACCTGCAACCTAAAGATTTTCTCATTCTTGCATGGCGTATGTTGTCCCGTTTCACACAATTTCACTATTACAATCTTTAAAAACCTTTTCACAGCTGCAGTCCACTTATCAGCTGATCCCATAAGGAAATTCTGACTGCCGAGTCTCTTTTAGGGCTGAAATTAATTATCCTTAATATCGCTAAATGAGAATAGCTGAATATTAATAGCAGCAGTTCTGACCTAAGAATAGCGCTTGTCTGCAATCATTCATTTCCATTCTCATCTCGGTCAGCCATCCTGGAGCCCCATGCCAGAGGCTTTTCTAATGTGTGAGTATGTTCTTGCAAACATTCACTTCTCCATCACTACCCACACATCACCCCAGCCTCCACTCCAGCCGGCCTCTCACGTCTGCAGCCTAACACACGCTTCAATGATCACAGTAATGTTGTCTGGGTAGAGCAAGTGTACCATACACACTGTTAATAATGGAAAATTGGAGGTTTTTAGCAGCAGCACTTGGCTTTGGACATCAAGTAGCCTTTAGACTCAGCACTAGATGCAATTAATGAAATCGATTGAGTAGGAAAATTGTCAATTTAGATTTTTAAATGTCTTTGATAATTTATAGGTTGGTTGATTTTCACAATTTTATGGAGTGAATGACAAATTATTTACTTTGGTTTCTGAGACGATCTTGTCCAAAAGTCTTTCACAAGCTTTAATAACTAGATTTCATGCCTTTTTGTGTTTATAAATGCTGGATGATTGACCAAGATGTGAATCTTTAAATGCTTATATCTGGGTCTTTCCATCCAGCATTTGCACAAAGTAATTTCTCTCTCTATACATATAATATAAAATAAATAAAATAAACGAGCATTATAAATTTGTGCCAGGCCTAACAACGCCCTTCAGCCATTGTTCACGATACAGCTCACTAACACATTTTCAAGTAGGCGCTATGCTTACTTATAAATTGCATAGAAGAACCAGAAAGATAATGTTTATTTTTTGACATGCATAAATTATGAATCCCATAAATAAGGTCACGTGACTGAATAATTAGCTCAGATGATTGACGGTTATTACCTTCTAGAACTCTCAGATGCTGTTGCTCCCAGACAGAAGACATCTGCCACCAATCGCTTGCAAAAATGATGTTCATCAGAGCGTTTTGTTTGCACGCTCTAAACCACAAGTAATTTATTACATTAATAAAAGAACCACAGTTGCTTTGCTTGTGGCTACACCTTCCATTTTCACTTTGAGACCGTTTTCCAAGAAGTCATGATTTTGTTTTCTTGAACAAATGGGGCTATATTTTCAAAATTGTTTTTGAGAAGATGTGATTTTTTTTTTTTTTTTTTTTTTTTCACGTAAATTAAACTTGAGTGGACTTGGCTTGTGAAGTGATGGATGAATTTGCATTTTAAGGGCTGTTCACACCAATGACAAAGAGGAAAAATTGGCACACCACAAAAATATTTATTGCATGTTCTCACCAAAATTAATGTTTCAAGCCATATGGCTCTTGATCAGACAATTAAACAAGTAGACTCTTATATACATCAAAGTGTTAAATCACATTTTTGTTTTCTTCATGTGATGTAGTCATGTGTTTGTGTATGTGTATATAAATATATATATATATATATATTACTTCTCAATGATTTTATTGTCTGATAAGAGCATTATTGCTTGAAAAGATTTTGGAGATATGTACATACAAATATACATTTACATATATATGTATGTGTATATATATATGTATATATATGTATATGTGTGTATATATATATATATATATATATATATATATATATATATATATGTATGTATGTCTATGTGTGTGTGTATATGTTTGCACTTTGTCTAATTCTTGCTGTTCACATCAAGACAAATGTGTAATGCGAAAATGCGTAAATATGGTGAGATTTGATATTTTAATTTGAATGGCTGTTATTGCATCTGTTCAGACCGACACAAACAGTCGCCTGCCAACATTGC
Organism: Opsariichthys bidens; assembly: GCA_037194245.1. Lineage (NCBI taxonomy): Eukaryota > Metazoa > Chordata > Actinopteri > Cypriniformes > Xenocyprididae > Opsariichthys > Opsariichthys bidens. The sequence goes on from CM074298.1 coordinate 17,552,210, forward strand.
GACAGATTTTTAAAAATTTATTTATTTATTTATTTTTTTATAGGGATAGGTGTTGTTCATTGCACTGCGAAGAAAACTGGCCAACCAATAAGATTTGCAGCTTTGGTCACATGCCCAGAGTTGCAATTAGAGGGCACTCAGAAAAAGATTATTTTGCCAAGCGGCAGTGAGAAAGAAAAATACAAAACCGGCTTGCTTCTCTAACTGTTCAATTAAATGGTTAGTTTCGGTTTATTCTTTGCATGTATCTCAACAAGCTTTGCTGAGATTTCTTCAAATCCAGAACCTCATTTACCCATCTTTCTGTTCAGCGAGCAGAAATTTAGCCGGATTCGTGAAAGTGGCACTCTATTCAGACTTCTAACTTTTTTTTAAAACACTTACTGGACTTGAATATAAAGCTCACAGGTTTGAGCAAACATATCATATTCACAGTCCCGCAGAAAAGCCAATATGACAGCCACTGTGTAACAACAGTCGGTTGTGAGAGGTGGCGTTGCGTGCTGTGAAGGTATTGATCTGGTGCTGAGAGAGATGATCTCAAAGATAAAGACGGAACAGAGATCCTATAGATAACAAACACCTTCCCAGAGCCAGTTCGTGAAGAATTCTCACTTTGGCTGGCGCAGCCGCTGTGGCTTCTACACACACAGCGAGAAGGTGAAAGTTGTTGTGCTGAATCATTACAGCAGAAGGATTGTCATAAATTATTCATCAGACTCTCACACCTGACTGCCGCCTTGGAACAGCAAGGGAAGGCTGGCCACTATCTTCACTCTTCTCTCGTGTTTGTGTAATCCAAGTAAAACTATTGATGGCTCTTTGACGGCTCTTTTTTGATCTATCAGTGGTGTCTGTGAAAGGCTCATATTCTGAAGGATTTCGTTAGAGAAACCTGATGATGAGTCCTTTGACTTTGATGTGACTTTCGTCTCCTCTAGCTTCTGTGGATGGCTTCATCTCCCTGCTGAGATCAAAGTTAGAGCACGTGCTCTTGATCTTAAACTCTGCCCAATGGATAACGCTTTTTTAATACTTTTTTTTTTCACTTTTCTGCTTAAAATTGAGGCCACATATTAAGTCAAGGTGATTCTTGTCAACCAGGAGTGACTGCTGGACCTCCCAATACCAAAATATAACCATTGATTGGAAATAATGAGGAAAAACAAACACAAATATAGCTCAAATTCCTGAATTGCATCACATTTCTGTTGTATACAGTATGTAGTTTCAGGAGTGTATTTTTACCCAGCTTGTCACTACTGCTGTTTTTGCAGCAGATAATTGATTTTGCAGCAGTTTTAGAGTAAACACGTTTCTCTAAAGGTGAGATATGAGAAACCATTATTATAATGGTGTAGTGGCTCATTGGGGGCATATTTTATTTGCCATGTTTTGATAATATTATATTTATATTATATTTATAATTATTTATTTATATATATATATATATATATATATATATATATATATATATATATACATATATATATACATATATATATATATATATATATATATATATATATATATATGTATATGTATATATATATATGTATATATATATATGTATATGTATATATATATATGTATATATATATGTATATGTATATATATGTATATATATGTATGTATATATATGTATATATGTATATATATATATATGTGTATGTATATATATGTATATATGTATATATATGTATGTATATATATGTATATATATGTATATATATATATATATATATATATATATAAATATATGTGTGTGTATATGTTTGTGTATGTGTGTGTGTATGTAAAATCCTGATTCTGAAGATAAGTACCTGACAGTGTCATATTTAAATACCTTCCGTCCATTTGACGAATAAGGTTTTTAAACGTTTGAATGGAGATATACTAAATGAAAATAAGTTTTAATTAATACAATTTAATTTATAATTAATAAATCAAGTTTTATTAAGTGTTAACAATGGTATTATGAGGTTTATAGAATTGTAGTGCTTTTGTCTTTCCTTTTTTTTTTTTTTTTACATGATGGCACCAAAAAAGTAATTTGGTTTAATCAAAATTTCAGTTTTACCGAACAACACTTTTTTTTGTACCTAATGACAATATTTTCAAACAATGCTAACAGGCTGATTTCTGTCTGTCTCTCTAGCAAGCTAGCAAAAGGACAATCAACCTTTTTATATTTAGGACAAGTTTTTACAATTTCCATGTTTTATAGCGGTTTTACCGAATGACCTGATGTTTTTCGGGACGTGTATGAGTTGAATTTTTCAAATGGTTAAGAGAGTTCGTTACTTTGCTTCAAGACCATGTGGTCCTTTGGAGGTGTCTCAATGATGTCACATCCTGTCACATGAAATTGACGACGATCCAATATGCTTTTTCGCGTGTTCTTTCTCATAACAAAGCAACGACTTTACACATAATGGTTTAATACCACTTTGCACTGGTGATATGAGGTTATAAAAACAGGGCAGTATAAAAAAAATATATATATATATGTATATATCTCTCTTACACCAGGTGTACTGGTGTAAGGATGGTGTTGGATGGTAAAGTGTTCCTGCCAAATCTAAACCCTTCCATCTTCCTGCATGAGAGACCTGTGCAATTAGTTCTTCACACAGTCCATATGAGGACTGCAACACTGCCAAGGTGTCACACCGCACAGCATCCATTAGCATGGTATTCTCACTTGCACGTCTGTATAACAGTCTGGTAACAGTCAGAAATAATAACCACTTCAGGTCATGCTGTTCCTCAAATAATCCACTGCCTCGTTTGCTTGAATGGTTCATCTCTTCTATCTACAAGTTTCTGTTTTCTACCAGAGAGTAGAGCATTAGTATAAGGGTCCTTGACTAGTGGTGCAACGGATCACCAAATTCATGGTTCGGATCACATTACAGTTTTCGAGTGATGCATTGGATCATTTTTCAGATCAGTGCCAAAAAAAAAAGAAGAATGGGACAAATGTGACTTTGCTTCCAATTTATTACTTAAAGTACACTTTAAGTGTTTTGATACCATAGTAAAAACTCCTAACTAATAAAGTTCAAACATTATAAAAGAGGAAAAAATGAATGGACAGTAAAAATAAGAATACACAAATTTAACACACATAAATGCTAGAGAACAGTTAGAAATCAAGTTAGGACTAACACTAGTATTCAGGTACATAATTGTAATAATGAACATAAATAGAAATATAATTGTACTTGTAATCTGCCTAGTGTTCACTGTAAAAATATAAATATAGATTAATCATTGTTAAAGCTGTGTTTTGTTGTTTGACAATTATTTTTAGGGTGCTGTCACTAAATGCACGAAACCAATATGATGAAACGCATCCGATTTCTTCCTCAGCTGAACTCTTTATTTTCACGTAAGTCTTAAGACAACCGACTGTATACAAGAATAATTGTCGAGACTGGTATTTTGAGATCATTTTGTGTGTGTGCGTGTCCGTTTAAGTGCAAGGAGTCACGAAACATCTTGATTACGTGTTTGTGCGCTCTTCTTGTATTTGAATCGTTTAAAAATGCTGGAGTGTTTTAAATTGGCAAGACTTAGAAACGGCTAATGTTTAATGCAATTAATCCACGAATCTCATGCGTTCCGAATCCTGGGGCCGGATTCACGAAACATTTTTAAGAATAAAATTCCTCTTGACTGCCAATTTCTTATTTTCAAACTTACGAAAGGTTTTTGAGAATACAAAACATTCTTATTTTTCTGAGAATGCTCTTATCAAATTTAAGTAGTATTCATATTCCCGAAAAGAATCATCATAAATTAGGATAACCTCCAACCTGTCTTAAATCAGTGTTTAATGAATTTATTGGGTCGTTTTTAAATATTAAGCATTACACCGTATAGCTAAATATAATACATAACTAGTACCATGAATGTGGATGAGCACTCTAAAGTCTGAAATGGCTCTGATTGTACCTAGCCTATATGATACGCTCACTCAAGCTAATACGGAGACCTGCACATGACATGCGGGAAAAGAGTAAATCGTGCACAACGATGGCACACACAGATACAAGACTCATTGTTTCTAGAGAGAGCGCAAAAAAGACGGAGCATAAATGAATCAGAAAGAACTCTACATCTTGATACAGGTTCTTTTCAGATAACGATTTTAACGCTGAATTAAAAACATGACGCTGAGTGCTTGACTCCCATCAAACAATCACAGCGAAAATAGTCTTCATGCTTATTATGATATCTACATAATCTACAGTCGTGACCAAAAGTTTTGAGAATTCCATAAATATTAGTTTTCACAAAGTTTGCTGCTAAACTGCTTTTAGATCTTTGTTTCAGTTGTTTCTGTGATGTACTGAAATATAATTACAAGCACTTCACACGTTTCAAAGGCTTTTATCGACAATTACATGACATTTATGCAAAGAGTCAGTATTTGCAGTGTTGGCCGTTCTTTTTCAGGACCTCTGCAATTCGACTGGGCATGATCTCAATCAACTTCTGGCCAAATCCTGACTGATAGCAACCCATTCTTTCATAATCACTTCTTGGAGTTTGTCAGAACTAGTGGGTTTTTTGTTTGTCCACCCGCCTCTTGAGGATTGACCACAAGTTCTCAATGGGATTAAGATCTGGGGAGTTTCCAGGCCATGGACCCAAAATTTCAACGTTCTGGTCCCCGAGCCACTTAGTTATCACTTTTGCCTTATGGCACGGTGCTCCATCGTGCTGGGAAATGCATTGTTCTTCCCCAAACTGTTGTTGGATTGTTGGAAGAAGTTGCTGTTTTGGGTGTTTTGGTACCATTCTTTATTCATGGCTGTGTTTTTGGGCAGAATTGTGAGTGAATCCACTCCCTTGGATGAGAAGCAACCCCACACATGAATGCTCTCAGGATGCTTTACTGTTGGCATGACACAGGACTGATGGTAGCGCTCACCTTTTCTTCTCCTGAAGAGCCTTTTTCCAGATGCCCCAAACAATCGGAAAGGGGCTTCATCGGAGAATATGACTTTGCCCCAGTCCTCAGCAGTCCATTCACGATCCTTTCTGCAGAAGATCAATCTGCACCTGATGTTTTTTTTTGGAGAGAAGTGGCTTCTTTGCTGCCCTTCTTGACACCAGGCCATCTTCCAAAAGTCTTCTCCTCACTGTGCGTGCAGATGCACTCACACCTGCCTGCTGCCATTCCTGAGCAAGCTCTGCACTGGTGGCACTCTGATCCCGCAGCTGAATCCTCTTTAGGAGACGATCCTGGCACTTGCTGGACGCCCTGAAGCCTTCTTTACAAGAATTGAACCTCTTTCCTTGAAGTTGCTGATGATCCTATAAATTGTTGATTTAGGTGCAATCTTAGTAGCCACAATATCCTTGCCCGTGAAGCCATTTTTATGCAACGCAATGATGGCTGCACGCGTTTCTTTGCAGGTCACCATGGTTAACAATGGGAGAAAAATGATTTTTTTTTATTTTTTTCACCCTCCTTTTAACATGTCAAGTCTGCCATTCTAACCCAATCAGCCTGACATAATGATCTCCAGCCTTGTGCTCGTCAATATTCTCACCCGAGTTAACAAGACGATTACTGAAATGATCTCAGCAGGTCCTTTAATGACAGCAATGAAATGGAGTGGAAAGGGTTTTTTGGGATTAAGTTAATTTTCATGGCAAAGAAGGGCAATGCAATTCATCGGATCACTCTTCATAACATTCTGGAGTATATGCAAATTGCTATTATAAAAACCTAAGCAGCAACTTTTCCAATTTCCAATATTTATGTAATTCTCAACTTTTGGCCACGACTGTACAGGCTTTGAGGTGTTATCATTTATCTTGAGTTTTTTTTATTTAACTTCTTTCTTAAAGATGTTTGTGAATACAGCCTCTGTTTTGTACGGATAACGAATTAACTACGATCCGTTGCACTGCTATCCTTCACCCACTTAGTGGATGGTGGATGAAAGACCCTTATACTTTTGCTCTAGTGTCTTGTTGATACATCTGTGTCTTATTATTTATTGATTTGAAATAACCAAATGTGTGTCGTGCCAGAGCTTCAACAGATGCTCATGCTGGTAATACGAGTATGAGTCCAGCTTATGACATTTCTTGATCCTGCTCCCCACTCCCCTCCTCATCATTTCTTGTCCTATTTCTCACTCTCTTTTTAAATTAATGCCAATGTCACTTCAGCCATTTTTCTGTAATATGAATAATCTGTGATTGTAAATCCTGTTTCATTTTGAGAGAGTGAGAGTTTAAAAGATTTGATTCATTTTATTGATGATGATGAGGAGGAGGGGGACATCACATGAATAGCTATGCCATGCAGTTATTTGCATTATATTGCACTACTACTTGGTTTTTTTCCCCCTGTATTAACCAGTTCTGCAGTACTGCTGCTTTAAAACGCTATATGACGCTCCAGTGAGTGTTGAAGCACCCTGTAAAAAAACGTCAACGGTTTCTATTTACAACCTGTTTTATCAGCGTTAAACTTTGTAGCCAATCAAAGACGCATCTAATGAGCATGTGAATGCAGTTGCCAATCAGATATATTGAAGTCAGAATCCGCTCAACACTCCTCAAAATGGTGGAGTAGCCTCAGATACCCCAGCTGCAGCCCTGCCGAGGCAGTTAACTGGCCTAACACAATTTCTGTATGTAATTATGTTGTAAATATTACATATGAATATTTAGGATTATTAGCAGAAATTGTACTCTATTTTGCTTGCAATTCATTTAAATTAAATTGCTGTACTTAAAATAAATAAATAAATAAAAACAATCTAACACACATCTAACACATAACAATAATAATTGCATAACCAAGGTGAATAACTGTAGGCTGCTAGGTGAATTAAGTTGTAGGACTTAAACATTCCTTAAATCTGTATTCAGATTTAATAAGTATAAGCCCTTTGACATTTGCAGTGGTCTTATATATAGTGTTGCTCACACTTTTAAGAAGCAGGGACAGTTCCTGACTTTAAATAAATAATTTACATAGGACATTTGTATTGGTGAAATGTACAGGAAGTTCAGATATAAAAAAAGTTAGGTGACATTCACTCATTGAAATCGGATGTGGTGGCTTCACTTGTTATGACGTCATGAGCAATTCAGTTCTTTATTATTAGACAAGTTTGAAACCCCGATTGGCGTCTTAAATATAACTGTGGTAGAGTGTGTCAGAACGGACACTCATTGTCTATGCTAGATATAGCAGTGCCTGGTCGTAGTTTTAGTTTGTGCAACGGGTAGTGTAAGTATTTATCGGATTCAGATCCGAGGCTAAGCCCAGCATAGAGTTTACACCCCAACGTTTTCCCGTCCTGCAGGAAGTAACCATACGTCTAATACTTGTAGTTCATTCAAAAATGAAAAATCTGTCATCAGTTATTCACTATTATATCGAAGACTCACCCATGTGTATGATGGATGAGAGCAAACCATTAGTTCTTGCCCTTCCCAAACAAGCACGTTTGAACCTATGTGCGAATAAGACTTCAGTTAATAAAATGATTGTCTCTTCAAAAGACTTTGATTAAAGCACTCCATTCATATGGATTTCTTTTACTCTTTCTCATTATGAACTTTGAAGTGTCAAAGGTTTGGTGGAATGGAGGGACATTTATGTATCAAAGATGTACAAAAGTCTTAGGTTTGCAATACCATGAGGGTGAGTGATGAACTAAAAAAAACTTGAACATCATTCAGCAGAATGATGAATATCAAAAGTGCTACCTTGTGCTAACATGTTATTTTTTGAAGTTTGAAGCAGCTGAAATTGCCAAGAACTGTTATTTTGTAGACCTTGACTCAAGAGCTGAGTTATTGCGTCAATAAAGGTGAACTCTAAGTGGTTTCCATGGCGACAGTCTTTAGTTTAAGTGTTCTGAAATGGAGGTTTAGCCACCAATTCTTGACCTGAGCTTTGTCCACAGATTTGAGCCTTTTGAAAGCTCATTGAGAGACTGCAGCGCTGTGTAGGTTGATTTGGATACCGAGCTAGGATGTTTTGGTCAGGTAAGTAGGATGGAGGCTCTAGTGAATCAGAATCGTATATTGCAATGGCTGCTTTGTGATTTCTGCGTTCTGTAAAGCTTGTGTAACCTCTGTATCTTCCTAATACTGTGTGAAAATTCCCCTATATTCACTTGGACTCAACTTCAAGGTACGAGAGGGCAAATTAACTAGCAGGTGGGCCGCATGCAGATGTGAGGAAAGGAATGTCAAAGCAGCTTTACGTGCATCTCCACACAATTCCTTCAAAGGCATGTTTACTCAGAAGTCCTGTAATGTGTTATAGCACCTCTTGTTTTTCAACTGGCATCATTTGTAATTAGGACAAATCATTTGTTGTATTATTGATTTTGGCATGAATGTGATACAGGGTAATGGGTTTGTCTTCAGTGCCTAGATTCTTCTTTACAACAGTGAGTCTCTCAGAAATAGAAACATAAAAGAAAAACTTCATATTGATGGCACAAAATGGCTTAGGGAATTGTGTTGTTTCTAAAACAGTGTACTAATTTGTTATATATAAGTGAACAAAGCCAAGTCAACACCTCAAACTCGTTATGTTCCTCAAGCAATTACTGAACCATTTTTGCCTTGTGTCAGGGCGCATTGTCCTGCTGAAAGAGGCCTCATGCACCACTTCCATGAAACGGTGTACATGGTCTGTAACAATGCTTAGGTAGGTGAAGTCAAAGTAACATCCACATGGATGGCAGGACCCAAGGTTTACAAAGCATCACGATGCCTCCGTCGGCTTGCCTTCTACCCATAGTACATCCTGGTGCCATGTGTTCACCAGGTAAGCGACGCCCATACAGGGAGTGCAGAATTATTAGGCAAGTTGTATTTTTGACGATTAATTTTATTATTGAACAACAACCATGTTCTCAATGAACACAAAAAACTCATTAATATCAAAGCTGAATATTTTTGGAAGTTTTAGTTTTTAGTTTTAGCTATTTTAGGGGGATATCTGTGTGTGCAGGTGACTATTACTGTGCATAATTATTAGGCACCTTAACAAAAAACAAATTTATACCCATTTCAATTATTTGGCAGTTACTGGCAGTAGGACTGGGAGTTGAGCTTGACTCCATCCTCAACCCGAAAAGGCCCCACAAGCTCATCTTTGATGATACCAGCCCAAACCAGTACTCCACCTCCACCTTGCTGGCGTCTGAGTCGGACTGGAGCTCTCTGCCCTTTACCAATCCAGCCACGGGCCCATCCATCTGGCCCATCAAGACTCACTCTCATTTCATCAGTCCATAAAACCTTAGAAATACAGTCTTGAGATATTTCTTGGCGCAGTCTTGACGTTTCAGCTTGTGTGTCTTGTTCAGTGGTGGTCGACTTTCTGCCTTTCTTACCTTGGCCATGTCTCTGAGTATTGCACACCTTGTGCTTTTGGGCACTCCAGTGATGTTGCAGCTCTGAAATATGGCCAAACTGGTGGCAAGTGGCATCTTGGCAGCTGCACGCTTGACTTTTCTCAGTTCACGGGCAGTTATTTTGCGCCTTGGTTTTTCCACACGCTTCTTGCGACCCTGTTGACTATTTTGAATGAAACGCTTGATTGTTCGATGATCACGCTTCAGAAGCTTGGCTATTTTAAGACTTCTGCATCCCTCTGCAATATATCTCACTATTTTTGACTTTTCTGAGCCTGTCAAGTCCTTCTTTTGACCCATTTTGCCAAAGGAAAGGAAGTTGCCTAATAATTATGCACACCTGATACAGGGTGTTGATGTCATTAGACCACACCCCTTCTCATTACAGAGATGCACATCACCTAATATGCTTAATTGGTAGTAGGCTTTCCAGCCTATACAGCTTGGAGTAAGACAACATGCATAACGAGGATGATGTGGTCAAAATACTCATTTGCCTAATAATTCTGCACTCCCTGTACATATGATGTAAAAGAAAATGTGATTCCTCAGACCAGGCCACCTTCTTCCATTGCTCTGTGGTCCAGTTCTGATGCTCACGTGCCCATCGTTGGTGCTTTCGGCTGTGGACAGGGGTCAGCATGGGCACCCTGACTTGTCTTCTGATATGCAACCCCATACGCAACAAACTGTGATGTACTGTGAATTCTGACACCTTTCTATCAGAACCAGCATTAACTTCTTGAGCAGTTTGAGCTACAGTTGCTCGTCTGTTGGATCAGACCACACTGGCCAGCCTTCACTTCCCACGTGCACTGGCCGCCCATGACCCTATCCCCAGTTCACCACTGTTCCTTGTTTCACTTTTGGTAGATACTGACCACTGTAGACCGAGGACACCCCACAAGAGCTGCAGTTTTGGAGATGCTCTGACCCAGTCGTCTAGCCATCACAATTTGACCGTGTCGAACTCACTCAAATCCTTATGCTTGCCCATTTTTCCTGCTTCTACAGGGTTCCAGACTGCGACCAAAATGGTCGCATATGCGACCTTTTTTTAACGTTGTGCGAGTAAAAATTTTATGTTGTCGCATTTGTGCGAGTGCATGATCATGTTATTCGCGCATGTGTAACAGAACGAGGTGTCGGCAGCTGCTGCTGTCCGTAACTGTTTTGTTTTCAAAATGAACAAAATTTATATAATGAATGAGTACATCATAAATCCATTTTCCAAACCGTGTTTTTGTCTTATCCTGAATCACTACGGTGCGCCAATAATAAGTGTTTATATTCTGACTATTTCAGACCAGGCTCGGCTGCGCTGCGGAGTATCACAGTACCTGCGTGACTCGTCATAGACAAACAGAGAGAAGTAGTTCCGGCAACAATGTTCTTCCGCAAGTCACATGCAGTTCTATTTATTAACCCTAGAGAGCGAACGTACACGCGCATTGCACAATGATGATGAAACACGCCAAATTTCGGAATTAAGCCATATAAAAATAAAAAGGTTAATAGCTGAATAATAATCATAAAAAAAAAACAAAGTTTGGAGTTCAAGGATGCTGCTGGAAAGGACGAGCCATGCATACAGACACATGATGATGAGCGCACAGGTAAAGGCATTAAGTTACTTCAACAGCAATGGCTCAGACCAGAGCTCCTCAATAGGCCGCGAGAGAATGTTGGCCCGCGCTAATGTCAAATAGTGTTGTCAAGGTAATGTATATAAGCACGTCTCGGTCTCGAAAATTCAAACGCAGCATCATCGCTCACGTTGCGTAACCGCTGGTGAGTTTAAAATGCTCGCGCTCCGCGCCAGTGGTCACGCGCAGTTAGACTGTCAGCGACTCAAAAACTGACTAGACAAAATAGACTCAAATGTGAATGGACTAAAATGTTTGTTTTATTTTGTCTGACCAACCGCAAAAGAAAGAAAGTAAACTGTATGTGATAAAGTACAGTGTTTGCTTTTATATTATTAGCCTAGTTACAGAAAGGCAAACTAAAGGCTAATATTTTCTCATTTAAATTAAACATTTAGCAAATACACATCTATTATATAATTAATATTTAATATCACAGACCTTACAGATTTATTCGAATACAAAAGTGAGATTTTTCTGAAGTGTTTGTAACCCGCGTGAACGCGTGTATTCTGTGCGTGACAGTCGATTGTTGTAGCAAAAAAAAAAAAAAAAAAATGTGCGACCAAATCATGTGCTGGTGCGACCAACTGAGAAAATTGGTAGCACCGGTGCAACCAGTGGAAAAGTTAGTCTGGAGCCCTGTTCTAACACATCAACTTTGAGGACAAAATGTTCACTTGCTGCCTGATATATCCCACCTACTAACAGGTGCTGTTATGAAGAGATAATGAGTGTTTATTTGTTATGCTACATAAATTGATTATTAATAGCTTCTGTACATTTCTATCAATTAAGTTTTACCAAATATTACTTTTTTTGCAGCATTGTTTCTTTACAAGTTTCTTTGAAATACTACTATTATTCTCCTAATGTTTAATGGGAAACATCCATCATGCAATTTGTCTATTTTCATTTTACACTTTTAAATGACAGTAATAGAAATATGAGTCATCAAAATGTACTACACTATGGTGGTGTAACGATTGTCAGTTGAAGTGTGCTTTAAACACTAGAGGGCACTTCACCATGGACTCGACACCACTCACTCACTCACTCACTCACCAAGGCAGACTACATTTCCCTGAAGCCCCGTACTAGAGGGCTGCATTGGGTTTGGACTCCCGCGGGACCCAACGCAAATCTCGCGGGAGTGGGCGGTTTTACCCCTGCTGCGGGCGGTCAGAAAATTGAGCGGAAGACCCGCGGGGAACGGTGGGATTTGGCGTAGAGTAGAAATGGAGTCAACGCAAGAAGTTGAGAAGAAAATTAAAGCGGCAGTTTTCTTGACCAAAGTAAAACAAGGCAAGTCAGACATATGGAATTAATTCTCAATTGTCACTGACAAAAAAGGGAAAGAGTTCAATTTCGTTAGTTGCGATAAATGTGCAAAAGCGTTCGTTTATAACGGACATAAATCTGGCACCTCTGCCCTGAGGCGACATACCTGCACTTGTTAAGCAAGCTATAGTATAATGTAAAATCTGTAAGGTTTTTTTTTCCGAAGCATAGCATTCCATTTATTTTGTTTTGTATTTAATTTGTTAGAATTATATAGTCTATTTTCAAAGTTCTCTGTGTTAGGGTTACTTATTTCCAAGTACGCACTAGCCTAAAAACTGAGGTGCCGCTAGTTGTGGATTTGTTTGAACAATTAGGCCAAATGTTTTCAACCCTAATAAAAAAATAGGCCTACCCAATGTTTGCCATGTGTGGTGCTTTGGTCTAGCACTGGTTACTTCATCTTATTTAAACACAATCATGTTTAAAGTCTGTTATTTTGGATGTTAACTTGAACGAATATTTAGTCTGAGTCAATGTAGCTACATTTTTCACAAGCCGTGAGATAAAGTCCGCGGGCGCGGGCGGGAGCGGACACAAACATTGCGGGCGCGGGCGGGAGTGGAACACACAGGTTGCGGGAGCGGGCGGTCCTGGTCATACATTCAGCTGGAGCGGGCGGGTGCGGGTTTAAGAAAACAGTCCCGCGCAGGGCTCTACCCCGTACCTATCATTGATCACTTCACCAGCTGCAGCTCATTATCAGAACTATATTTAAGCTCAGCTCACACACACACCTTGGCGAAGTCTTGCTACTCCATGTGATAGCATTTCTGAGATTATTATCCTGTCTTGTCTTCCGGTTACTTCCCTGCCTGTTTCTGGACTTTCGTGATGGTTTATCTGCCTGCACTTTGACCATTGCTTTGTTTTTACTGGACTGTGATTGCATGCTGCTTGTTTCGACCTATAGCCGAACGACCACGATTCTGCCTGTCCTCTGTCGTTCCTGTCTGTTGTTGATTTGACCATTGCCTGTTTGACCACGTTGCTTAATGAAAGCCTGCATTTGGATCTCATCCTGCTGTCTCCTTCATTACAGGTGGCCCTTAATTCTCAGCTGCCTTAGACCGAGGGTGCAGTTGTTCATGAGCTAGAAGTTGTAAAGTCGCTCACTGAGCAAGAACAGACATGAGCTGGAAAATCTGCATAGCTGGCAGGATTTATTAAGCCTCATACTGTGTCACTGGGTGATGCTGTCTCAAGAATATCCTTCAGGCTTTAGGCATAAATAATCACCTGCAACTTATTTTCTTTTGTTTTTCTCTTTGCATGTTGAAATTGAAAGTGACACCCTGCTGGATGATTACCTCACAATTAGTGTTTGTTTGTATGTTTGTTTCATATTCTCGGGAGAATTTCAGCAAACCGGTTTTAAGGAAATGAGAAATATTCAACAGAATATTTTGTCAAATGGAGTAGATTGTGTTCTTTCATGCTGTAAATTGATCTGTTTTTGATCTAGGTAGCTGGCTTTGCAGGAAAAGCAGGACCTAGTGTATATGCTGTACTCTTTGAAGTATGCTTTCATTGCTGTAATCTCGCTTGTGCCAGTGGTCCATCCTGCCACATGGGAACTGCCAGTAGCTTTACTTTTGTGTTGTTAATGACATCCATCAGGACACATTCTCCAGTTCAGCTCCTTGAGTCAAAATAATGGACCAGAACTATCTGTTGTGAAAGTGAGTCAAGTTCTGACAAGGTCATCTTTAGGCCTCTCTAGAATATGCCTTTTTTGCATTTAAGTTGTTAGAAGAGTTTAAAAAAATCAAGCAATAATTGCCCCGCTTTTGTATGGTTTTGACTTTTCCTAAACTCTTTCTGGATTCTTGGTTCATTTGACTGCTGTGGTCCAGAAGTGGATTGTTGCTTGATGATGAACAGCCTGGTGAACTGACCTCATGATTGTGACTGAATAGTCATCTGTTAGCGATGCTGGAGTTGAGCTGTATGTGAACCTCTTTATTTGGCATCTCTGCCCACAAGATTATCACGTGTCTTGGTGATCTGTTTCAAACTCTTTCTTGTCTGTTTCTGACCCTTTTCTTGTGATGATGTCTCCACACAACACCACATTAAAGAGTCGTTCATGTCATTTCAAATCTGTATAAAGCTTTTTTTTTTCTGTAGAACACATTTTTTTTTGTTTTTAGTTATTTTGAAAAATGTGTCTGTCCATACAATCCTGGGATTTCATAATGTTTTATGCTAATGGTTTGCACTGTACATTCCTAAACCCTGGCTTAACTTTCTTATCTAGCATTGAGCATCCTCATATTGCTCACTGTATTACTGAGATTATACTGAATGGACATTTCTGATTATAAAGGCAAGGATGAAATGGTAATTTTCCCTCAAACGCTGAATTTACTGTTTATACAATGCGCAATGTTTTCATGACTGTCCGAAGAACGCAAATACGAGTACACCATTGGTTGTCTGTTGCCAAGAGGCTAGCTGTAACATTCTAACACTGCATTATTTCACACTGTACAAGTTTGCCAACGCAAAAAGGTGCTAACCATGTTCTGGAGCAAGGTTTCATAATCCCAGGTAAAAAATCGGTGCTAACCCCACTTCTAAATTACAAATGCAAAATGTTCCTTTACCCAGGGTTAAGTTCAGTGTGAAGAGTCCTTCTGTCAGGCGTGATGACTGTGCTCTTTAATGATTGTCTTCATTTCATTGCATACTGGCCTTCTCTCTATTCCTTCCTTTCTCCTATTTGCCTTTATTACCTCTTTTTTTCTATGCTCAATTAATGAGATTTTTTTTGTTCATACAATGGAAGTCAGTGGGATTCAATGTTGTTTGGTTTCCGATGTTCTTCAGAATATCTTCTTTTTCTTCTCTTGTACTTTTTTTGGGTTGGCAATTCTTCTAACGTATCTTTACTGTTGGTCGGAATCTGTATCTCAATGTTTCGTCATTTTTATTTTATTCATAAATCTTTATTATTTGTCTGTCTGTGGGTTTTGCAAATAATTATCCAATGAAAAGTATTAAAAAGAGCTTGAGACTAAACCTTGTAACTCCATTGTATCCTTCTTAACTCCATGTGAGTTAGATTATTGGTAAAATGTTAATAATATTATGACACATGGAAGTGTTTAAAGATAAATAAAGCCACAATATCAACTAATTATTTATTTACTTATTTAAAAATTCTTCCATTTTTCTGAGAAGTAAATTTATAGAAGTATTTTGTAAAGATTAATTTTTGTTTGTTTGTTCGTCCGACAGCAGAGTGTCTTCTGTCCAGAAGAACTGAATTGGAATGTGCCGAAATGTTGCTTTGCTCAGATGGACAGTTTTGGGCAAATTGAGACGTGCAAAATGATCGATTAGTCTTCTGATTTGCTATTTTGTAATATTACTTAATGTTGTTGTTGTGACATTTCAGGACACATAATTCAGTGAGGTCTGTCAGCTAATAGAGGTATTTTCTTAATGTAATTCTATTTAAAGTCACCTACAGCACCTTTGAATAGCACAAATTAATAATTACATGAATAGAAGCAAAGCTTTCATTTGTAGCTTTCTCTCTTGCAGAAGAATATTTATCCTATCTTATGTGCATCAGTGCACATTGTTTTTCTCACAAGGGTTAGAAATAGAAGACCTTTCAAATGTCATTAGTGGCTCTTGGAATGCATTTTTGGGATATTAATGAATTAGTCATGAATGACTCTCTGTAACACTGAAGCTGAGTAATTTCATTGAATTGTCACGGGGTATTGAAGTTCCCTATGTGAAAACAACAGTTCAATTGTTTGTCTCAGTTTCTATGCAGATGTTGCTTGCTATAGTCCTCTGTATATGTATATGTATATGTATATGTGTGTGGGTGTGGGTGGCTATTCCTTATGTTATGGGGACCAAATGTCCCCACAGGTATAGAAATACTAGTAAATTTTGATCTTGTGGGGACATTTTTTTTGGTTCCCATGAGGAAACAAGGTTATAAGTCATACAGAATTATCTTTTTTGAAAATCTGAAACAGCAGAACATTTTGTGTGATGGGTAGGTTTAGGGGTAGGGGTAGTGTAGGGGGACAGAATATACAGTTTGTACAGTACAAAAACCATTACACCTATGGAATGTCCCCTTAAAAAAATGAAAACACAACGTGTGTGTGTATAGATAGATAGATAGATAGTGCACAGGTGTGCGTGATTAGCATTCTGTAGATGATGTGCGCTGGGATTAGTAGGTAAGAAAGCCTGGCAGATCTGTGACACGTGTGTGTGTGTGTATATATATATATATATATATATATATATATATATAGGGTTCCAGACTGCGACCTTTTTTTTTGAGAATGAGGGAGTTAAAATTTTATTTGGTCGCTTTGTGCTAGTGCATGATCATGTTATTCGCGTGTGTATAACAGAAAGGTATCAGCAGCTGCTGCCGTCCGTAACCGTTGTATTTTCAAAATGAACAAATTTTATATAATTATCGAGTACATCATGAATCCATTTTCCAAACCGTGTTTTTATTTTATCCTGAATCACTATGGTATGCCTATAATAAGTGTTTATATTCGGACTGTTTCAGACCGGGCTCGTCCCTGCTCCGCTGCGGAGTATCACAGTACCTGCGTGACTAGTCATAGACATAAACAGAAAGAAGTAGCTCTGGCTACAATGTTCTTCCGCAAGTCACATGCAGTTCTATTTATTAACCTCTAGAGAGCGAACATACTCATGCACTGCACAATGATGATGAAATGCGCCAATTAGGAATTCAGGAAATTTAGGAATCAAGCCATATAAAAATGAAAAGGTTAATAGCTGAATAATAATAAAAAAAAACAAAAAAACGAATGCACCCTTTTGATCTAATACAGCCATGAGTCTTTTTGGGAAAGATGGAGCAAGTTTTTCACACCTGAATTTGGGGATCCTCTGCCATTCCTCCTTGCAGATCCTCTCCAGTTCTGTCAGGTTGGATGGTAACCGTTGGTGGACAGCCATTTTTAGGTCTCTCCAGAGATGCTCAATTGGGTTTAAGTCCTTCGTTATTTTAGCTGTGTGCTTAGGGTCATTGTCTTGTTGGAAGGTAAACCTTCGGCCCAGTCTGAGATCCTGAGCACTCTGGAGAAGGTTTTCATCCAGGATATCCCTGTACTTGGCCGCATTCATCTTTCCCTCGATTGCAACCAGTCGTTCTGTCCCTGCAGCTGAAAAACACCCCCACAGCATGATGATGACTGTTTTGGACAGGTGATGAGCAGTGCCGGGTTTTCTCTACACATACCACTTAGAATTAAGGCCAAAAAGTTTTATCTTGGTCTCATCAGACCAGAGAATCTTATTTCTCACCTTGGAGTCCTTCAGGTGTTTTTAGCAAACTCCATGCGGGTTTTTCTTGCACTGAGGATAGGCTTCCGTCGGGCCACTCTGCCATAAAGCTCCGACTGGTGGAGGGCTGCAGTGATGGTTGACTTTCTACAACTTTCTCCCATCTCCCTACTGCATCTCTGGAGCTCAGCCACAGTGATCTTAGGGTTCTTCTTTACCTCTCTCACCAAGGCTCTTCTCCACAGAAGAGCCTGCAGCAGAAAATTTTTTTGTAACCTTGGCCAGATCTGTGCCTTGCCACAATTCTGTCTCTGAGCTCTTCAGGCAGTTCCTTTGACCTCATGATTCTCATTTGCTCTGACATGCACTCTGTGAGCTGTAAGGTCTTATATAGACAGGTGTGTGGCTTTCCTAATCAAATCCAATCAGTATAATCAAACACAGCTGGACTCAAATGAAGGTGTAGAACCATCTCAAGGATAATCAGAAGAAATGCACAGCACCTGAGTTAAATATATGAGTGTCACAGCAAAGGGTCTGAATACTTAGTACTATCTGATGTTTCAGTTTTTCCTTTTTAATAAATCTGCAAAAATGTCACGAATTCTGTGTTTTTCTGTCAATATGGGGTGCTGTGTGTACATAAAAATAAAATAACTTGTATGTATGTATATATATATATATATATATATATATATATATATATACATATATAGTGGAGGAAATAAT
Organism: Opsariichthys bidens; assembly: GCA_037194245.1. Classification (NCBI taxonomy): domain Eukaryota; kingdom Metazoa; phylum Chordata; class Actinopteri; order Cypriniformes; family Xenocyprididae; genus Opsariichthys; species Opsariichthys bidens. The sequence continues at coordinate 17,570,649 of CM074298.1, forward strand.
TATTTGATCCCCTGCTGATTTTGTAATTTTGCCCACTTATAAAGAAACAAGGAGTCTATAATTTTTATGGTAGGTTTATTTTATTGGATAGAGTATCAACCAGAATGTCAACCAAAAACCCCAGAAAAAACACTTTATGTAAAGGTTATAAATTAGGATTTGATCATGTGAAATAAGTAATTGATCCCTTACCAACCAGCAAGAATTCTGCCTCCTACAGGTTATATGCCCCTGTCGAACACAGATTAGTCCCGTCACTTTAAGAAAGTACACCTAATGTCAGATCGTTGTGTATAAAAGACACCTGTCCAAAAGAATCTGTATCTTCCATCAAACCTCTCCACTACCATGGGCAAGACCAAAGAGCTGTCAAAGGACATCAGGGACAAGTTTGTAGACCTGCACAAGGCTGGAATGGGCTACAAGACCATCAGCAAGAAGCTTGAGAAGGAGACAACTGTTGGTGCGATTATTCGAAAATGGAAGAAATTCAAAATAACCACCAATCGCCCTCGATCTGGAGCTCCATGTAAGATCTCGCCTCATGGGGTAAGGAGGATGCAGTGCCCGCAAGGTCCCCCTGCTCAAAAAGGCACACACACAGGCTTGTCTGAAATTTGCCAATGAGCATCTAAATGATTCAGAGAAGGCTTGGGAGAACGTGCTGTGGTCAGATGAGACCAAAATTGAGCTCTTTGGCATCAGCTCATCTCGCCGTGTTTGGAGAAAGAGAAATGCTGAATATGACCCCAAGAACACAATCCCTACAGTCAAGCATGGAGGTGGAAACATTATGCTTTGGGGCTGTTTCTCTGCTAAAGGGGGCCCCATGAACGGGGCCATGTACCGTAAAATCTTGGACGAGAACCTCCTTCCTTCAGCCAGAACACTGAAGATGGGTCGTGGATGGGTCTTCCAGCATGACAATGACCCAAAATATTCCGCCAAGGCCTCAAAGGAGTGGCTCAAGAGGAAGCACATTAAGGTCATGGAGAGGCCTAGCCAGTCTCCAGGCCTCAATTCTATAGAAAATCTGTGGAGGGAGCTGAAACTTTGAGTTACCAAGCGACAGCCAAGAAACCTTTAAGATTTCGAGAGGATCTGTATAGAGGAGTGGACCAAAATCCCTCCTGAGATGTGTGCAAACCTGGTGACCAACTACAAGAAAAGTCTTACCTCTGTGCTTGCCAACAAGGGTTTATCCACCAAGTACTAAGTCATGTTTTGTTTGGGGATCAAATACTAATTTCACTTACTGAAATGCAAATCAATTTATAATCTTTATATAATGTGTTTTTTCTGGATTTTTTGTTTGATATTCTGTCTCTATCCATTAAAGTATACATACCGTAAAAATTATAGACCCCTCATTTCTTTATAAGTGGACAAACTAACAAACTAACAATATATATATATATATATATATATATATATATATATATATATATATATATATATATGTATGTATATGTATATATGTATATTACTGTTTTATCGTATGATCATGAATTAGTCACAGCGGAAGGGGTTTTGTCACGCAACGTGCCAAAAAACGCCCTTCAGCCGTGACTCATTTGCGATTACAGCACATGCAAACAGACACAGTCATCTATTGTGCTTTGAATGATGCTCTGAGCTTTAAAAAAAACAAAAAAAACAGTCAGCTCTCAGTGTGTTTGTTTCTCTGTAGTGGGAGCTGTCCTAAAGACCCTTTTACACTAATGGTGTGTGTGGTACCTGATTTATCTAATGGGAATCCTAGGGGTACTTGTCCTATTTTAGGACGTTATTCTGTATTCATATTGTACACAAACACCTAAAGGTATAGTTCATCTTGGGCCAAAATATTTATGCAATATTTTTTGTCAAATAAGGTTCTGTACAACAGAACTTGTATGCTGTATACATTAAAACATGGATGTATGATATTCCATTATTATTATTATGACTTTTAGAAGTACATATTACTATACAGTAGGAATATATTTCTGTCATCTGTTTTGATGGTGATGTAAAAACTTTATTGTGTGTGTAACCATAGATTTTTCTCACATCTATGGATGTATGTAGTGAAATGGCAAACACTGAAACTACCACAAGCATCATGCAAGCTTGAGTGTGTGAGATGAAACTGTAGTTCTCATTCACATAGAAACACTCAGAACATGCAGACTTTAACCAAAATGCGCCCGATCATCTAGATGTAGGCGGAAAATCGGTAATATATATATATATATATATATATATATATATATATATATATATATATAATAGCCCTACTTTCTGTAGATAAATGAAGTTTAGAAAAATGTTTATGCTGCTCTCTTCCAGAGGCTTCAAAAGAGACAACAACAAATGCGGTCTTCTGAAGCCATAAAATAGATTTGCATGAGGGATCGAACTGACTTTCCTCTCAGAGACCTTTGACCAATAGGATTCAAATAGTCGGTCAGATCTGCTTTGATTTATATTTCCACGTGATCATAGATGACCGGGTTTGCACTGCCTGCGGCATCTCTAACATGGCATCTCAAGGCAAGATGTGACAAGGTGAATAGAGGAAGTAAGATTGACAGAGAGCTGAAAATAGCCTGTGATGCAGTGATGTCTCTGTAGAGCATCCATCTAATGCTCCGATTCTTCACACGCCAGAACTGATTTGATACACTCAAGCTTTAGATTTGTAGGTCATAATGACGAATGTTAGAGACAAATGTGCCAATTTTCCTTCTGCGTCACAGGGAAGTTGTCAGACTAACAACTGATAGATACCGAAACGTGACAAAGCAGAGAACCAGGAAGTAGCTCCCTTTAACAACCGTTGCATTCAATATCATTTTCGAAGCTGCACACCGGTGACTATGAACGAGAGAGTGAGAATGAAGACGACGAGGAAAAAGAAAGATTGGCTCTCAGAATTCCTTAAGGGAAGGGAAAGAGATGGGAAAGAGAGAGAGTGAGCAGGCGGGTGTGTTGGGAATGGTGCGTGATGGACAGTCGAAAAGAAATGGCAGAGGCACATACATTTTCTCCCCGTCATGGCGAGATTAATCTTAGGTGTCAGGTGAATGTGCCTCAATATTTATCATTTACTGCATGCAGGAGCCCACAATGAAGTGCTGAAACTTTTGATGCTTGGAACTGCAATTTCCACAGAAATCGAGTTGGATGATGTGCAGCACATTAAAATCGACCCTCATGCATGATTTATGAGGAAAAGTCAAATCGACTGCAGACACTGAAATGTGTTTTATTGGAACTGAACATAATTATGCAAGGTTGATGTAATAATCTTTGTTGAGAGGGGTTTGCGTTATGTGCCGGATTAAAAAATTCATGAAGTCGTCGCAGTTTTCTTTATGTAAATGCACTGCTTTGGATGGACCTTTCATTCGCGGGAGCGTGCAGTGACTCTGGGGGCGAGAGTGTTTCACGGGGCCTATCAACACTACGGCTGACCGCAGCCTTCAGACATTCTGTCAGATTGAAAGATCCATTTCGCCCCTGTGTGAATCTCACTATTCTGAGACTCTTTAAACGTTTACGTTTGCGCTCCATTTTGGTTGACATCACGCCACGGTCTAGCATATCTTGATGGTTGTTTTAGTATGGAGTAGATTTCTCTAGTCTTCTCTCTCTCTCTCAATTTAAAGGGGTTATAATATCGACTTTATATCTCCTGCCGCTGCCGAACATGACGCGGCTATGACACGCATCTCATTTTCTCACAACTCTTGAAGTGCATTTTAGATGTTATTTAACTAATTTAAGCCTGCTCTTATGAGGATACTCAGCAAAATGGGCATTGTTTTCATTATTGTATTGCTTGTTATTGCTTGTATTGAAAGAGAGCTCTATGCCGGTGACAGCGTGTTCTCGTTTGTCTTGTGGCGCTTGAATGGTTTAAAAGCATTTGCGTGAACAAGAGCGTGATTATATATTGAAATGCAAGCCAAACTACGATGGAAAAAACATTTGTTAGTGTTCATTTTGACAGCACTAATAGTATGTTTTTTTGCACAAAATATAAGTGGAAAAAATGAGTATTTTCACCCCTCATTCTGACCCTTTGTCTGAAATGATCCGTTTTTAAGGGATGTCAGTAAACGGCCACTGTTATGATTGGCATTGCATGGGAAAACGTATAAACTCCAACTCGCTATATAGTAAATGTTTTGAAAACGTGCATATAAGTCCATCATTTACAGACAAAGCATTATGAAATTGTTTATTTATGGTTTGCGATGTAGCTGCGGTCAGATCCAGGACAGTTGGCTGCTTCATCTTTCAACAAAGGTTTCTTTGCGAAATCTTCATTACACCGTGCCCTGTTTACGGAACATTCTGCAGTCAAATGCTCCATACAAACATGTATGCCTCAAAATTGATCTGGGACTTTTTCCTTACGCTGGTATCCTTCTGAAGTCCGCATGCAGATTGTGGTGGAAATTCACCTATGAGATTAAAGTCAGGCCACTCAATAGTAAAATTATCAAACCAAAGAAATCGAAATTTAGGGTAGCTACAAAATGAGCCCCAAACAAAGTTAGTATCTATATTCAATGTTTATTCAGTCCAATCATACATATTGATTTTTCTGCAAACAAATTCAGATTTTCAAATTTAATCGGATAAACAAATGAGTAAATTATCTAAAGCCACCCTACTTCTTTTTATCATACAAGTACAATTTCCGGTTCAAAATTCAAAGTCAAAGTACGAAGTTCCGTCATCTCACAATAATCACCAACATCCCATAATAGTTTTCCACCTGACGGGTGTGAACAGTTTTTAATTGGAAACATCTTATCTAACTCTCTAATTTCTTCCCAGCTAATTGACCTTGAGGGCATAAAGAGTCATTATTCAAGTTGCTCCTCACAGAAACTGTAAATTAACTTTGCAACATCAAAGAAAGATGGAAAAGCATACAAGCAATAACCCAATTACTTGGACATAAAACTAAAAGAGAACATACATGTATCGTGGTGCTCCTCAATCAAAACCCTTACATGTACGATCTGCTTAAAACCTTCAGTTCGTCCACTTAACACTCTTACGAAAATTCCTGTCAGAAACATCATATTTTAAAAACAATAAAAGACTAATTTCAATACTTGCAAATGGTTTTTGCAGTGCAGTCTTTTGACTGTACACCTCCACAAACTGCAACATATTTTGACCCTCCCTGACATCTCAAATGTACTTTTGAAACGTACTTTAAAATGCCCTGCGTGATCTGACAACCTTTCTGTATTCACTTTCAAAAGAGCAAAGAAAATGTGATTGAAGTATGTGCATCACTTATGGTGCTTTTGCATTCTTTTTGAAGAAAATAAAATGTATGTCTAGCATATTCTTTTCAATTTCTTCTTTTGTGTTTAATGGAAGAAACAAAACTGGTCACAAAAATGTTTTGTCTTGAGTTGGGCTGAAGATTCCTGCCATAGTGTCCCTTCATGCCTTTTTCTGTCCATTTTGGATGATGCATGAGCTGGCAGCAGTGGCAGAAAACCTGTCAAGAAATCAATTGGCCAATTACCCAGCGCTGCCCTAGTCTGACAGGGGAGCTGTGCTCCACAGAACCAGACTGGGTCTTTGCCAGTTTGGCTGGGTTTGATACACCGTTTGTGTTTTGCTAGGGGTTAATGCTGAGGTGATCGTGTTTACTGTCAGATTGATTTGGTGAGTTGCTGTCTAGACAGAAGCACAGTGGTCTTTTTTTTTTCCAATCAGCTGTGTGGTCTGAAACTGGTACGTGACTTGGTATCGATTGAGGTGGCTTAAAAAAGAGGCATATGACTGAGTAATGCTGGAAAAAGAGAGGGATGCAGTTTTGTTTGAACATCCACAGCTCAGTTTATCGACTTTCAGGGAGCTCTTTATTTAAGAAAATATTAGTGACCCGTCAACAATTTCACGTACTATGGAATATTTAATGTTTTGTACAGTCTTGTACACTAGTGGCTGTCCTTTCTCTGTCTTTCTTGAGTGGAAAATAAGTTTAGGTTTTTGAGGAAAACATTCCAGGATTTTTTTTTTTTCCATATAGTGGACTTCAACGGATATCAACGATCACTCATTTCCTTAAAAAAAAAAAAAAAAATGTATATACTTTTTAACCATAACTGCTCATCTTACACTGCTCTGTGATGCACCACGCATTACATAATCACATTGGAAAGGTCACACGGAAGTACCGATCCAGTGTCTACGCATTACGTAACGTGCAAAGAACATGCAAAGACTAAGTCAAATGCCCTTTACAAAAAAAGTTCAACAAAGCTAAACTTTTTTTTTTTAAAAGAGCGATCATTTCGCTAGACAAGACCTTTATTCCTCGGCTGGGATCGTGTAGAGCCCTACAATTTGGACCTTCAACCCATTGTACCCAAGTGAAGTCCACTATAAGGAGAAAAATCCTGGAATGTGGTTTATTTAAAACTTGGTTGCTATTTATTTTGTGATTTCTCTGACTTGATTAACTTGACCTATACTGTGCAATGCTATTAACATAAAATCCGTGCCTCCAACACTTTTGGCACCACTAGCACGCTTTTCATTGACAGACAGACAGAAACCTAAGCGGATGAGCTGGCAAGGAGGGAAGCTGTCACATACTGGGTCATAAATCAGGAGAGGAGATGGATGGGATGATTGTTGATGGACAATTAGTGAAGTAGTTTTTTTTTTTTTTTTTAATATTTTAAACTATTTTAAGCATCAGTGGCTTAAAGGGCATCAATTCTGAGACACTACTCAAAGGATTTTGGCTGTACTTTATTGTTCCATCAGCACGGTAAACTGAGATGTCGCATATCTAAATTCACCCTCATTCTCTGCCATCAACAATACATGTCATGAGAAGTACTGTCGAACTTCAGATCTCATGGTGTGAACATTGTTCCTGTTAATATGCATAAGGTTGATTTATGCTTATGAAAAGCTTGTTTTCTTATAGCCTGCATCAAGATCCACCACTGTGATGAGAGTGGAAGATATAATTCTGTCTATATCAATGCAAACATACTGTATATCAGTAACATTATATAAATTCACAGTTATGGTTAATGCGGAACTCTTGAGTCACCAATTGTGTAATGTAAATCCACAATTAAAATATACCAGACTTTATTAGTTTATTTTTATATAAAATCATAGGTTAATTCGTTCTTGTCAGGCCCTGTGCTCTGAGAGTCTCCAGTGAGTTCAAATGGAGTTTCATGCATTTAATAAGAGATGAGAACACTCAGGGAGAAGGAGCTGTCCAGCCTGATGGCACCATCAAATGCCTCTAGTCACTTTGCCTTGTCTTTTTTCTACTCTCTATCTCAGGCCAGCTCACTGCCAGAGTTGGTTCCTCCAAGTCTACAACCCACTGATTAAAAGTTAAGTTGTAGGTGTAGGTATGGATCATTTGCTGTATAAGGGCACAAATGCTGAGTTATGATGGATGGGTATTTCAGATATTCTCAAATGGAAAAGCAAAAGGAGAGCACAACAAATGTGATGTTAACAAACTAACTATGGGTCAATGACATGATATAAAAATGAAATTTTGGAGAGAAAACTTTATTACAAATGTTGTCAGAATATTTCATATATGCATTTATGATATGTAAAATGTATTTAAAAAACAATGTGATTTTTGTGCCACGGACAGTACATCTCTCAGATAAATCGATTTCTTTATGACAAGCCAAGGTTAATTCTGTTTGTTCAATGTTACGTGGCACCCCAGAAACATCAAATTTCTGATATTTATAGAGGGTAAAAAAAAAACCTTTTTACTTTTGTACAGATTTTGGGAAAATTAGTACAAACTTGAATAAAAAGAGCACATTTCTTATCTCTTATGTCATCGAGTCCTATATATGCTACTCTCACACACAGCACTGATACAATAGACAACATACATTGGACAATAATAGTGTACTTGCTTGGTAATTGGTTGCTCAGCATCAAAAAAACTAAATGCATTGTTAAACCAGACTGATCTGAAACATACATGGTTGGAGGACGATGTTGAATATTTGGTGGTGACAAAATATCACGTGCAGCACTGGGGACATTGGTAGAATATCCAGTAGCTGAAGTTGCTCCAGGCTGGAGTATTATGGAAAGAATGTGCAGAATTATTAATGATGGACTCCAATCCTCTTTCTACCACTGCCTCCAGTGTATCCCGTGTGAGTCTGATAACAGACTGGGCTTTTTAATTAGTTCGTTGAGAGGTCTGGAATTGCTTATGCTGGTGGCTTAGAAATCACACTGGCCTTTAAATGCTGTAAAACGTCTCCAGTTGCTTAAAGCATAATAAAAGACCTGAGCATGTTCTGAAAGAACCTTTCTTGTGCAACACAACCATTTCATGTTTATAGGTAGGTAGGATTTCAGTTATTACCTATATAAACATATATCAATTTAATCTCCAATGATGCAATATATCGATGCAACACGTAAAAAATCGATACCTGTAGGCTTTTTGTATATTTTAAGAGTTTAATGTCAGTCTATGCATTATCACCAATGCGTGCATTCTCGTTTCAACTACCTTTAAAAGCTTATGAAACCCGCTCAGGACAGTAGATGGCACTGTCACTGTCCCGATCGGGCCAGTGCTGAATCTTCAGGAAAGTTTATAATTTGCTTGTGTTTAAAGCCTTGGAAAAAGGCTTGATTAGGGCTATTTAAAAATTTGTTGGATATATCCCAAAACCCATATCTCATATTTAGGTGACAGACATAAATGATACTAGAAATCATGATGCTTATTGAGGAAAGGTGCGCTATTATGCTATCAGATTTGTGGTTTTCATCTGGTGGGCTAAAAAAAAAATCCCATAAAATAAGATTTCATAGGTTGGAGAATATCATGAAGACCTGGCCTAGGCTCTTCTGACTTTGGCCAGTAACTGACCACCTAGAAGCAGCCTTACCAAAACACCTGAGCAACTCCATTCCGAAGTCCTGGCAAGCACCCAGAACTGAAGATGTATTATCTCATGTGCCTGTTTAATATTCAGGGCAAGAGTTTGGTTATCTCAGTGGAGGTCTGTAATCGAAGAGCTTCAGGCATTCTCCTAAAGGAGATGGCCGTGCAAGACTGGTATTAACGAAATTCTCATTCACTGAGGTGGTTTCATACCCATTAGCTATCATGGCTTCAAGACGCAGATGTTCAAGGAAATTGCCACCCACGCAAAGAGCATTTGGCTTGAGAGCGTAACATGGTTACAGTGTGACCTTCAATATACACAGTGATACTGCTCATTTCATATTGTTTGTTTAATTGCTGTTGGAAGATGATAATGAGGGACTGAGAGAAAAAGAACAAGGGATGGTTTTGGATTGATAAACTGGGAGGAAGTCGGGTTTGCCCGAGCCACAGGAGCTAAATGCCACCTTCCTAATTAGTACCAGGGGTTCCTGCAGCCTGCTGGCCTGAAGAGGTGCGTGTCTCCATCTCTACTGTCGAGAGCATCACTTCACCTTCACCCTTCATTGATCTCTCAATCATGTGTGTCACGGCCAGTCTGGGATGAGAGGCGAGTCATGAGATGAGCCTCTTTAGCCCTGTTATATTGCACATAGCACCCTCACACTGACCCGTTTTATTTCATGACCCATTGCTCATCCTCACTCAGCAGACTAATGGAGTGTTTGGAGCATTTCTGCGTTCTCTATAATGAGCTGATAATAAATAAGTGACACTTGAGTGTTCTCTAAATCTCATTGAAACACATGGGCTCTTAAGTGTATTAGTTTCAAGGGCATATAAGACTGAACTTCAGCTGATTCAGCTTTGTTTGCCACAGTGTTGTATAGGTGTTATTTACCTTTTAAATATTGTGTGGATATTATTAAAACTATTTGGATGGATTATTACAACTTCTAATAAAAGTTTTTTAACCTTTTTAGATTTATAGTTCAGTTAACTCTGTGCTAAAACTGTTAACCTGATGATGATGATGATGATTATTAATAATAATAATAAGAATATTTATTATTATTATTATTATTAGAGAAATGGTACTAGTTAAAGAGCGTAAAGAAACCCATGGAAATCCCCTTTTACCCATTTATTCTCATTGATTGGGCTTCTGTCCGGTAAATAAAAGGGCACCTCTGGAGATTTCTTTGTGGCTGATGTGCTAAACCCAGCCTAGTTTCTCTTTCCTTTGTTTCAGATACCTTTAATATAGACCCATCTACAGACCCTATCTAAATTCTCATCTTACCCAGGTAGCTGTTGTACATTAACAACCATTACTAACCTCTTTAGTTTTGAACAGGTTGGTCACTCAAAAATGATACCGAATTTTTTATTGGCCATAAGAGTAAAGGACGGTTTTTTTTTATTTTTTATGTTTCATTTAGAAACACACACATTTTTTTGTCTATATGTTTGTAATTGTATTAATTACATAATATGGTGATTAATCAAATTAATCACAAATTAATTGGACATCAATTTTGTCAGAGAATTTACCCCCAAAACAAAATTTAAAGTCATTATTGTGTTGTATGAGAAAAGCATCAAATAGACATCATGGAATGTACGTTTAGAATATATTGCACAAACTTTAAAAAAAAAAAAAAAAGCGGCATTTGAAGTGGGAATAAGTAGTTACACAGACTGTTCAATGCAGCTCAGAGGTAGCATGAATATGAATGAAAAATGAAACGATACTCTAAATATGAATCTAAAACACTGTCTTAATAAATTATTTATCCAGTCATTCATCCATATTTAACAAGTTATAAAGTAAAATATCTAGCTTCTTCCAGACTGCTTTCTGTATCCAACTCATGAAGAAAGTGTAGCGCCTCATGCAGTTCAGAAACATTTACGCTACGTCCTACGCCTTCAGTACAATACGGAAGGGGTCTAAAGACAGTCGGATTTTAAACACAGACCGTAAACACCAACTGAACGCAACTGGCTCTGACTCGACGCGTTTGGGCATGATCATTTGTAAGTATCAAATTACATTCATAATCGGCCTTACAGTCGTTAAGTGTGTCTCTGGCTTTAAATGCCAATAAAATCCTTAGTAAAAACTGACTTGTGAGTAGGAGCGGTTTATAAAGAAGCTGAAAGCAACTTTCAGTAAAGGGAAATGTATCCAATAATAAATCAGCTTCAATTATTTAAATGTTGTTGCATGTGTTGTTAGAAAAGCTGCAGTATAATCTTCACCCACCTCATGCTCTTGAAAGGAATAAATAATCTCTGAAGAGGGGGTAATACTTCATGCCCTCACACACACACACACACACACACACTGATACTGTGAAACGAAGAATTAGGCCAGTGTGCTGTCAGCAGTTTGGAAGCCCATAGAGACACTCAGGTTCCCTGAGTCAGCAATGTAAGCCAGGCCAGGGGTGCAGCCACTCCGTCTTAGCCTGAAAACTTAGAGCCGACTGCTACGCAAAAATAATTTATTAGACATTTCTTTTGTGTTGTCATTTTAGGAGTCCAGGAAATTTTCTGTTATATACATGTTAATCTCCATCAAAAGCATTTGTAGCGGCATGGTTATAACTGTAGACAACTTGTATCGGCTTGTGTCTCATCTTAAAGATAATATATTATATTGTGTAAAATGTAGATTTTAATTGATCTGAATTCTTAATTCAATAAAATACGCTAGCAGTTAAACCCAAACAAAGGTAACTTCTCAGTGATGGGGTATGTGGGGAGATGGATATCGACTGTAACTATTTGAATACTAAGAACAGTTAAAGCTGCAGCTGTCGGTATGATGTTGTGTTTAGTCTGTCATTGCAGAGAACAGTCACCAGTTCTTTTCTGTGATTTAAAGCCATGCATGATTTTTGAAATGTCAAAATAATTTACATATTTTGTATAATGGCTTTGTTCTCCGACCATTTCAGCCATTAGAGCTGATTTGTCTTGTCTGGTAATTAGCTTGGTGCTAATGAAGCTGAATGATTGGGCTTAATAGTGTTTAATGAGAAAATAGTGGAGTGCATTATGTATAAAAATAGTGTATGGTATTTGAAGATTAAAATTCAACTTCCAACCGCAGATTATTTGAGTACAGCCTTATCACCACGTAACGAAAGCCATAGGAAATATACATGACCGATGTCGCTAGTTCAGCTATTTGATTTTTTTTTTTTTTTTTTTGGTAATTTATTTATTTATTTATTTTTAATCGTTTAAAAAATTTCAGGCAATAATGTGTCTTCATGAAAAGTTATGGACCTTGATGTTTTTTTATAAACATCACAGAAACAGATTTGAAATGTATATTGAGCTTTTAAAACAGCATCAAAGTAAATGTCATCAATGTTCTTAGCATAATGACTATATATTGTTGTATAGAGATACACTTTTATCTTCCACGTCTACCACGATCCCTTTCTCCCGGGTTGTGTTGTCCTCCTTTTTTCTCCCTGAAGCTCCATCTATTTCTCTGCTCTATGAGATAGAAAGAGCGTCCTTCCTGCTCGCCCATCCGCATGGCTGAAGTAGCTGTCAGTGCTGAGTGTCACTGAACGGGGAGCTGATGGAGGCACTGCACTTTTTGTCCTCTCCTGAGTTCGCCACACGCCCACAGCCAGCACTGACAGCAGAAGGTGACAGAGAGTGAAGCAAACTGGGCCGAGTACGAAGCCCTGCAGCACTCCCACTCAAAGGAAAGGAGCTACTAGAGCTGCAACTCTGTTGCTTAGTTAAGGTCAAGTTGATATTTTCATAGTCTCAGCCTCGGGTGGACACCTACAGTCTATTCACTGACCATCTGATGCATATTGCACACAAAACTGTCTTGATCTGGCGAAATGTAATCTGATTGGCCGGTATTTGGTTGATAAGTGATTTTGAGTTATGTGAAATTTTATCTAAAATGAAAGATTACTAAAAAAACTAAAACCAATCGTTCTAAATGTTGTTTATGTAAGTGCAAATTGGCATCAACATTATAATGACCAGTATGAAAAATGGATATTGCTGAAGTATTAGGGTTTTCTTAGATGACAACAAAGGTAATAAATATGTAAAATATCGGAAATGAGCCAGTGTTTGGTAGACTTCTGGATTTATGAATTTATATTTATTTCAAATAGTTTTTATTAAATTAGAAATAATGACAATGAATCGATATGAAAAATTGAAATTTTTCAAAACCAAGGATTGAAAGGATTGTCATTCATGCTTTTCCAGAGACAGCATCCAAATTTCATGGACCTTTCTTTCTTTCTTTCTTGCTTGCTTGTTCGGGAAGCAGACACACTCTGTCAGTTTAAATCTAGACTAAAAACGCATCTTTTTAACCTGGCATACAGATGATGCACTATAAACTTTTGTCTTCATATCCGTTAAAGGATTGTTAGGCTGCATAGATCAGGTCAGCCGGAACCGGGAACACTTCCTATAACACCGGATGTACTCGATACATCTGAAGAAGAATGCTACGCTAATTTTTGTCTCTCTGCTTATTTACCAATTAACGTGATTGGCTGGATCCGTGTCCATGTCCGGGTCGGACGGGGAACCTGTGCCTGTGTGCGGCAGCAATGTGGCCCTGTGGTGTCGGCGGAGACTGTGTTAACTAGCTCATCCTTTGTTAAGACCTTACCGACTCATCAGCCAGTGGCACATATCCCAACAAACCGTCCCATACCGGCGTGATCAAAAAGATCTTAAACTAGATGGAACTGGATTAAATATTTTGACTGTTGCGATTCCAAATCGGTTTAATGACCTGTAACTCTGCCTGAGTATCGACAAGTGTTCACTGTTGGCCAGAGGAGAACTGGCCCCCCGACTAAGCCTGGTTTCTCCCGAGGTTTTTTTCTCCATTTGTTGGAGTTTTGGTTCCTTTGGCTTGCTTAAGTTGGGGACACTTGCTTGATATTCAGCAGTGTTTTTGATACGCCTGCATTGGCGTCGTTGAATGTGAACTGAGCTGAACCGGACGATTACGTCACTGTTTTCTGCAGTGCTGCTATACCTAAATTAACTAGACTAATAACTACTTGATATTTGCAACGGAATGAATCAATAATATACAGAATAATCTGGACAATGACACCATTTTCTTATTAATGTAAAGGTGCTTTGCCACAATTTACATTGTAAAAAGCGCTATATAAATAAAGATGACTTGACTTGCTTTCTTACTTGCTTTTCTTTCTTTGCTTGAGTTAGGTCTGTAAAATAAACTAATTAAATCATTTCAACTCATTATTTAACATCAGTGTTTTTATTTTATTTATGTTTTATTTTATTAAGTTGCTGTGTCATAATTTGGATAATAATGCTCAAAGAAAAAAAAAATATAAATTGTTTGTTGCAACTAAAAAAGATCAGGGTTCATGTTGCAATTGTCTGACTGACTGTACATTTATCCATTTACATAATCTAGCAAATTTCATTAAGACTTGCCCTTATATTGCACATGAAAACAAATCAAACTGCCATTGGTCACTTTACGTCGTTCCTGTCGATTTGGGTGGTTTTTGGCCAGAATAATGCTCGTTTGTTTTACTGCAGAGATTTGATGGCTAAGCAGTATTGAATAAGCAGTATGGTTAGTAGCAGATAACATTAATACATGGTGCAATTCATTTGCAGGAATCGAAATGGTTTCATGGTTGGGGTTTTGAAAGATGGTTCGAGGGAGGTATCTAAAACTAGGCCACTCCACAATGGGCTGAGGATTTGGCCACTCTGCCTCAATGTCGCACTGTCTCACTGTCTCACTCTACTCCCCGCAGTCTCGTCTGACTGCTGTAATTTCATTAAGCTGTGAGTCCTCACCATACATTGGGAAGTGTAACACTTGCTAATTGGGAACAAGCATTAGCCAAAGCTTGTCTTGTCTGCCGATTTGAAAGAGAAGAGACAGCGATCGCCCCCTAGTGCTGAAAATCCCTGGGGCTAAGGAGGCAGTGAGATTAAGTGGCATCAAAGCACTGAGTGTGTTTTAATTGGGACAAGAGGATTTACTGAAGCCAGCTCTTAGCAAGATGAGTCGGATAATGGAAGAGATTGCTAACAGCTTTAAGGCATGCCTGTGGGCCAATCACAAATGAGTTCATTTCGTCAGTTATTCATGGTAAAATGTTGGTCTGAACAGAAAACGAATTGTTTAAAGAAACTATTTTATGAAACCAGTTTATTGCACATTTACTTGACAGTGATGTACTACATTTTTCCTCGCCTTTTTTGCATACAGATGACATTTCCAAAATGATCCCCGTTCAAACGGATCCACGAACTTGACTAAAAATGCTTTGTTACGTATGCCAAGCAGTAGTTGGCGATTTCACTTTGTAAAGAAACACTACGCACCTAAAGACACGTAATATGGGCGCTCTTGTGTTTTTGTTGTTTACACGTAGATGATAACAGATAACTTATAAAATCCTATTTATAGAACTATAAAACCTTTTTCAAAAGTTTGCATTTTCAGGCCCCCACAATGTTGTTGTCCTGTAGGCTAAATAAATGGCAAAACGTGTTTTAGATGTAACAGTGTTGTGCAAACGCCCCCATAGTAGAGCTATGTGATTAATCGTTAAAATGTCACGTTCTTGTTCCTTAATGACAACGATTCGCCCGTGTCTGTTAAATCTTGGACAAAACCACACCGGAACATTCAAATCCGCGAATGTGATTCTACTGACCCAGAGAAAGCAGTTACAGTATGAAACTGGGATAAAAGTTTGTAGTTTGGATATAAACACTAATCAAAATAGAGCAAATCACCTTTTAAAAGTAATCCGGTACTTCAAATAACCATTGTATCGATTACATTGCAATGGAGTGAAGTGACTGTTAAAAAAGTGACTCCATAAACAATGATTCATCCAGTAATGAAACGAGTGATGTGTTTGAAAAAGTCATTGACTCAAAACAAACAATAAAATAATTTGTATTTCTCAATTTATCCAGACTCATGCAGCTTATACCCCTGACTCTGGTGGGACATTTTACAGATCCCTTGGTTTCTGTTTCTGTGCCGGAAATTTCTGTTTCTGTTTTCTGTTCTATTTCTGTTTCACAGAGATTGAGTTGTGCTTTTGAGATGTTTGCCATTTATTTGTCCGCTAAACGCCAGGAAAACACTCAGGAATGGAAAAAAAAAAGGTTTTCAGTTCAGTTGTGGGTCAAACTTTTCTAGTGTTCCATCTTGAATAAATAAACAGCTAGCATAAAGACAGAAAAACAGTGTTGCATTAACATTAAATGGGTTCAACAGCAGTTCACTTGCTGAAAGCTTCAGGTTTTTCCTTTTTCTGGTGTCTTGAGGCATCTCTTCTTGCTATATCCTTTTTTTTTCATCTTTTTAAAATCCTCTTCTGTTGACTGAATGATGAAATGAGGACGCAACCTCATTATACCTCCCACTCCTCAAACAAAGCTTTGCCTATTTTTACTTACTCGTGTAGTTTTAAAGGGAAGCTTACACTAAGTCTAATCTCAAACTAGATTTTAGAAAGCATGATTGTATGCTTGTCCATGCAGAACTCACTGCCAAATGCTAGAGTTTTCTGCATTTGCATAATTTATTCAAATATTTACCCAAATTGTGAGCATGCCAAAATAATGGCGAATAAACACATTTACATTGGGTTTACTTTTTATAAAAGTCTGATTCATAAGAAAATGTCTTTATTGAGCTCTGACAAACTCAGCACTGGTTGAATCAGTCTGACAAATCCTTCACTGAATCAGTCTGAATCTCTTACTGAACTGCAATTTTTATTGATTTCCGTTTCAGAATCAAAATGTAAGGGGTGAATTAAAGGGTTAGTTAACCCAAAAGTGACATTTCATTTTTTCAATCATTTAGCAGATGCTTTTATCCAAAGCGACTTACAAGGGGAGCAATTAGGGGTTAGGTGTCTTGCTCAAGGTCACTTTAGTCATGATATCGAAGGTGGAGAGAGTGCTGTTTATTCACAATCCCCACTTTCAATTCCTGTCGGCGTGGGAATCGAACCGGCAACCTTCAGATTACAAGCCCGACTCCCTCACCACTAGGCCACGACTACCCCACATTTTTGTCATTAAGTACTCCCCCTCATGTCATTCCAAACCTGTAAGACCTACATTCATCTTCAGAACCCAAGTTAAGATGTATTTAATGAAATAAAGAGGTTTCTGTCCCACACAACCTACAGAACACCGGCTCGTTTTTGGCCAGCTCCTTCGTCAGCATCACACACGACGTGCGTCATGCTGCTCATGTGAACCGTGTCGGCCAATACCGAGCCTACGTTCTGACAGGGAACCCGGAAGCGCTGCACTGTGTTTACTATGTCAAAAGCGTAGGAGCGTGATGGAAGAGAAGAAATTGTTGAATAATGTTGTACAAAAAGTATTCTCATCGCTTCATAACATTAGGGTTGAACCACTGTAGTTGTGTTGACTATTTTAACGATGTCTTTACTACCTTTCTTGGCGCTGAAAGACGTAATGACGTTTCTGCCCATGTGTGGTTCAGAAACCTCTCAGGTTTCATCAAAATATCTTCATTTGTGTTCTGAGGATGAATAAAGGTCTTACGGGTTTGGAACGACATGAGGGTGAGTAATTGATAACAAATTAGATTTTGCTGTTGAGATGACTGGGAAAAAGTTGTCCCTGTCAACTTGAATTCACATACCTTAGCTTAGTAAAATTGACTGCCGACATGACTGCTGGGTATTTTCTGTGCAATTAAAAAATAAAATTTGTTGTTGTTATTTATTTATTTTTCAGTGATCATATAGTTGTTGCAGCCCCTATAGCTCACACATCTTGAGATCACTGCAGCTCCATGTACCTGTGTGAAGCTTAAGGTCAAAGTTATATTTTTAATTGCTCTGATTCAGTGCCAAAAATATGCTACATTTTGCTCTTCTGTGCCACAAGGAATCAAAGGTTGTATGGTTAAGGGTCCACAGGCACCTTCTTTTTTTTTTTTTTTTCTCCTTCCAGCTAAGCCAAGCTGTCATGATGTCAGAACTGGTCTCCAGTCAGTTTAACACCATTCAGCTGACTCTGCCCTTCAAAGACTCTTTCAACTCTTAGATAACTGCCTTGTTTCTCTCTTTATGTCATCTGCAGTGGACGTAAAGTGTCCTGTGCGGGCAGTGGCTGTCATTATGGGTGTCATCTGCAATGTTTATCGTACTTAGGGAATCGGCATTTAAAGGCATTGGACTGTAATGAAAGTGAGCTATTGGGGAGTGCTTGTGAACGGCAGCTTCTTGCTTAATGGCCTTTTTAAAGAATTTTGTCATAGTTTTCAATCACATCTCGATTGGTAGTGAGACCCAGGGTTAAATGACGCTCAGATGCTGCAGTTACAGTTGTGGATAGACAGAAAGGCAGAAGTTCACCTTGGTCAAGAGAAACGGAGTGTGGCGTATTCAAGATAATAGGCAAAAACTTGGAGGACAAGGGTATTTGTGAAAGAGTTTCATTTGTGAACTGTGGTTTCAGGTCATGGCACTAATTGAATATGATGGAAATTGAACTGCCATGCAGAGCAAATAATAATTTTAGAATTCAGTCTAGCATTTTGAATAGGGATATGCTGGTCCAATGTGGACTTTTTTTTTTTGTAGGATTAGGTATTAGTCAGGCAAGATACTGTGTATTACCCCATGGTTATCACTGTCAAGCTCAAAAAGAAAAGGACAAAAAAAAGCAGCACAGAAGTTTTAATGCATTATATTCCAAGTAATCTGAAGCAATTAAATTGCTTTATTTGAGGAACAGACAATGTAGTTCACAGAAACCCTTCCCTCCCCAGCAGCTGTAAAATGTCTCCATTCAGCATCTTCAACAGTGTGTCATGTTCAGTTCAGACAGTTAGCATGGAAAAACTTGCTCCAAGATGTTCTGATGTTCTATTATTTTGCATAATCTGAACATAAAAGGTATGGGCTTGTTTAAAATTACTACTTTGCTGGAGTTTGGTTTGGATGAGAGCACTGGAGTAGAGAACATTCACATAGTAGCTGGAATGATGAAAACGACTCCGTAAACTGTTGGACAGATGTACAGTTGTGGCCAAAAGTTTTGAGAAATACATAAATATTGGAAATTGGAAAAGTTGCTGCTTAAGTTTTTATAATAGCAATTTGCATATACTCCAGAATGTTATGAAGAGTGATCAGATGAATTGCATAGTCCTTCTTTGCCATGAAAATGAACTTAATCCCAAAAAAACCTTTCGACTGCATTTCATTGCTGTCATTAAAGGACCTGCTGAGATCATTTCAGTAATCGTCTTGTTAACTCGGGTGAGAATGTTGACGAGCACAAGGCTGGAGATCATTATGTCAGGCTGATTGGGTTAGAATGGCAGACTTAACAATGGAAGAACAATGATTTCAAGCATCATTTTAACATGTCAACCATAGTGACCTGCAAAGAAACGCGTGCAGCCATCATTGCGTTGCATAAAAATGGCTTCACAGGCAAGGATATTGTGGCTACTAAGATTGCACCTAAATTAACAATTTATAGGATCATCAGCAACTTCAAGGAAAGAGATTCAATTCTTGTACAGAAGGCTTCAGGGTGTCCAAGAAAGTCCAGCAAGTGCCAGGATCGTCTCCTAAAGAGGATTCGGCTGCGGGATGCAGAGCTTGCTCAGGAATGGCAACAGGCAGGTGTGAGCGCATCTGCACGCACAGTGAGGCCAAGACTTTTGGAAGAAGGCCTGGTGTCAAGAAGGGCCGCAAAGAAGCCACTTCTCTCCAAAAAAAAACCATCAGGTGCAGATTGATCTTCTGCAGAAAGGATCGTGAATGGACTTCTGAGGACTGGGGCAAAGAGATATTCTCCGATGAAGCCCCTTTCCGATTGTTTGGGGCATCTGGAAAAAGGCTCTTCAGGAGAAGAAAAGGTGAGCGCTACCATCAGTCCTGTGTCATGCCAACAGTAAAGCATCCTGAGAGCATTCATGTGTGGGGTTGCTTCTCATCCAAGGGAGTGGATTCACTCACAATTCTGCCCAAAAACACAGCCATGAATAAAGAATGGTACCAAAACACCCTCCAACAGCAACTTCTTCCAACAATCCAACAACAGTTTGGTGAAGAACAATGCATTTTCCAGCACGAAGGAGCAACGTGCCATAAGGCAAAAGTGATAACTAAGTGGCTCGGGGACCAGAAATTTTGGGTCCATGGCCTGGAAACTCCCCAGATCTTAATCCCATTGAGAACTTGTGGTCAATCCTCAAGAGGCGGGTGGACAAACAAAAACCCACTAATTCTGACAAACTCCAAGAAGTGATTATGAAAGAATGGGTTGCTATCAGTCAGGATTTGGCCCAGAAGTTGATTGAGATCATGCCCAGTCGAATTGCAGAGGTCCTGAAAAAGAACGGCCAACACTGCAAATACTGACTCTTTGCATAAATGTCATGTAATTGTCGATAAAAGCCTTTGAAACGTATGAAGTGCTTGTAATTATATTTCAGTACATCACAGAAACAACTGAAACAAAGATCTAAAAGCAGTTTAGCAGCAAACTTTGTGAAAACTAATATTTATGGAATTCTCAAAACTTTTGGCCACGACTGTGTTGCACACACAATATATCCGAACTGTATAAAATAATTGCTTTTAAGACAACTAAAACAAAGATTTCTTTCTCATTATGACAAGACTATCACAGCAGACGGCTGTTTTTAAATTGGAGATCAGTCGCACACATACTTGCTTTCATTTTTCGTCCATTCGTTTGTTTTTCAGTCCCACTTTAGAGTGCTGACTGCTTAAATAAAAACCCACTAATTGGCATATTTGTCCATATTTTTCAAAATGTGCTAAAAAGCTGTTCGAGGTAGAGCAGGAACACAAAGAAAGTGAGAGAGAGAAATGAGGACTGCGTGTTAGAGCTGAGACGGTGAAGTGTCGTACAATAAATTTAGCGGTTTAATCAGGAGAGGGTGAGCCGCTTGTCAATGATATTGGCCCGTGAGACAGCCGGGTGTTTACAGAGCCAGGTGCGCTGAGATAATGTACTGCCTCCCGGCTCCTGTCCTCCATGCTCTTCCTCTATGACAGATGGGTGATAAATATGCTTGTATCTAATTAAATCAGTAGAGGTTATTGGGATCAATCCATCTCACCTGCGCCCTCCTATAGTCCTATCAGCCATTAATCTCAGCTTTGTTTTATGTTCCGATAATGTCGACAATCCTGCCTCCCTTGAATTACATCAACTTGATTACCACTTAGATGCTTCCACCTGGCACCCTGTTTTTTGCTTGTTTAAAAGGTTAAAAAATGTTAGTCTGTGATGGCTTGATCTGCGACATGGGTTTCCTGTAAAACGGTAGCATCATGCAGTTCCGTTTAACTGATTTTCTGCATTTTTTCAGTTCAGTATTTATTTTTCAGTGTTTATATAGTTCAGTTTTCAACAGTTCTGTTTGGTTTCTGCTTAAAGGTTTCTTACAATAATAGTTTAAATATTAAAACATGTTAATATACCTTCTTTGTGTCAGGACCAGTCTGAATGCTCTGTCCCACCTGCCAGTCAACATATGTATTTTCTACATACGTTATACTTTCGCGGTACGGAAGTTCTGCTCGCGCAGACATCGCACGTCATCAGCGTGTTCCGTGAGGCTATGCAGAGTTGTAGACAGTCATCGAGCGCCGCATACAAACAGCAGCTACCTTTTTACAGTTCCTCCTAGACCAAAACAAGGAGTTCACGCCATGTCACCGTAATTACGAGATGGCAACCCGTGAGCTCTAATCAGAGCTGTTCGCGTCCTCAGACACGGATTTATGCGTTTACACTATCGATGCTGAAATGATTCTGCCGCAGTCAGGTGGTCCAAGTAAGAGTCTGTAAGTTGTTAAGGTCATTAATATTGTAATGTAATGAAACATGAGGTCATTTAATACTGTCTCTTGTCTCATGACACTTTGCAGAAGCTGCTGTGAGCGTTCATGTGTTTTGAAGGAGGCTTGGCTTTGGAAAGCGGAATGAAGGGAGGGTGGGATCTCATGCTTTCAAACCTAGCAATATGTTAGCCTCTACGAAATTGCCCACCCTCCCTTTTACCTTTAAAACCTTTTATTTTTAAATAAATATTTGCTGGAAAAATATGCATTTTTGCATACTTTATTCTGATCTTTAATCAACAATAGTATTGGCAAATATGGTCTTCTTAAATAACCTAATGATATTTTTTATGTCTTTTATTGAAATAGAAAATGAAGGATCCAATCATCAGTTTATTAGTCCAACATGACCTTTTCTAATAGATATTTAGATTTAAAATATTGTTAAATGTAACCTTAAATTTCATTATAATGTTTTTATTATACATCCTTTTTTTAAAAAATCAATTTGCACGTTCCATTAAAAAAAGATTCACACAAAGGTGCAACCAATAAATATTTTGATTTTGTTACATTTAACTTTTTTTTTTTTTTTTTAATGTCTCATTATTTACACGTTTTTATTAATAAAGTAATTGATTCCTTCATTTTATTTTTAAGTGACTCCAACTGTAATCCACCATATTTCCTAACACAGACGATCATAAAAGAGCTGATTTAGTCACAGCAAAATGTTACGGTAGGTTTGTTTTCCATTTTAAAGCTGGAAACTTTTCCCATGTTTGAATGAGCTTCAAACCCGACAGCGAAACTGTCCTCACATGTGCAGACGTGCTTCTACACATTTAAAGACTGCTGCCGTCGCTCAGAGATGAGAGATCTGCTCTACTGATCACACACCTCTTATTCCAAGCACACATGAGTGTTCTTCCTGCTGCTCCTGGAATTGAGATGAACTTCAATGCTGTAGTTCAGTTCTGCCTCATGAGAATAGCAACAAAGGCTTGAATTCCAGCAGATAAATGCCTGATAGCGGCGGCTTTTCAACCTTAGCTGCTTCTAAACCATTGACTCCTCTGGAGCTTTTTCTTATGACGAGAGGCACTGGATTAGGATAATAATAAAAGTAAGGAATGGGGCATAGCTGGCAGGGAGATGGAAAAGAAGTTCAGTCACTATTAAAGTGAGAGGGTGTACACTTATTGGAGAAAGTGTAGATATCAAATATTAAGTTAACAAATCTCTTTTCCTGTTCTCTACCAAGCATGACTGCTCTGACCTCTTTCTTATCTTGTAACATGATCACTCCTTGAAGATCACATGAAAATATTGTTTGAAGATCAGTTGTTGTAGTGATATATCTGATCTATTTGAAAGTCTTTAGATTTACCTACAGAATACAACATTTACACTCTTATGGCCAGTTAACTCCAGATAAGCGCCACCTGCTGGAGATCATGAATTTGACACAAAATGGGTTGTAATTATTCAGGCTTGTTTGTATTTTTATTGGAAAATAATGCTCAACTGGCCCTCCATAAATAACCATAAAGCCCTCCATAAACCATAAACAGTTTAGATTTAGTCTCATAAATGCTTGTCTATTCATTAAAACCCTAAAAAAAAGAAAATTGTTATTATTTACTCCATTTAAGATGTTTAAGTTGCTTTTTTTTGCCCGTAATAAAAAAAAACATGTAATTATCGAGACAAGGAAAGTGCCATAAAAGTAATCCGTATGACTTGCATATGAGGTTTGTGTGGAAAAATGAACTAAAATGGCTTTTTTTTTTTCAGTAAAAAAGTACATATCTCAATAGCATATATCCACATTCAAACTTGGCAGGGATAATTATATAAAAACTTTCATATAATTTTTTTTTAAATGAAAGAAAGACAGTCTTACAGGTTTTTAACAAGTAGATCAAAATAGAAGATCAAAGTGGTTTATTTTACACTTATTGCAAGATTTTAAGGGCTTAAAGGGGCAGTACACCCAAGAATGAGAGTCCATGCAATGCGTCAATACAGCGATGTTTTTTTTTTTTTCCTAGGCCAACCCCAAAGTTTGCATCGCCCTTGTTCCTGAAACAAAAAACCCAGTAGGATTTTTTTTTTTTTTTATGTAGTTTTTTATTATTGCAGAACATAAGTTCATACAACTATAAATGAACTAGGTTATGGCCGCATGACTTCAGCGTCACCATCACTAAGCTTCTGACAACTTTCAGTCTTGAAAGTTCAATGATAGTTTGCAAATGCGGACTAGTCTTTTTTTTTTTTTTCTTCACGTATTTAACCAAAATCCCATTCTAAAAACTCATTGACTTCAGGACAGTGGAACCGCTATAATGCTAACTCGTTTCTGGCCTACAAAAATGTAATTCCTGCACCACTTTATGGGCTTCAGTGTTGTTTGGTTCCAAACGTTCTACATAATATCATATGTACTATTAGTAGTGTGGGTGGTGAGTGGGGGAGTGGGCTTGTAATCAGAAGGGTCTTGCTTCGATTCCCACCTGGCAGGGAATCGAAAGTGGGGATTGTGAATGAACAGCTCTCTCTCTCCTCTCTCGATTACATGGACAAAAGTCCCTTGAGAGACACCTACTAAACCCCCCTTAGTCGCGCTTGATAATAAAGCGTCTGCTAAATGATGAAAAAATGAATGAAAAAAAAATATTCTTTTGTATTCCACAGAAGAAAGTAAATCATATTCCATGACAACCAAGGCATGAAGGTGAGTAAGTGGTAACGGGATTTATATATTTTTTTATTATTCACGCTCTTTCAAACCATTCTAACTCAAAAGTTTATGTAAAATGTTTAAATAAATACTAAAAGAGTTGTCAGAAGCTTAGTGATGGCCATGGCGTAATTCTTTATAGCTTACATTTTAGCTTTTTACTTCTGCCAATTGTATTCAGGCTTCAAAATTCATAAAAGTTATTCATTTAAGATTATCTTGATGAACAATACATGCACATATTTATAGATTTTTTAATGCACAGATTATTGCTTACTGCAATAATCCGAAAGCCATTGGAGAAAAGAGGCAAAGGGTTTTTTTTTTGTTGAGGGAGCCAGGATGATGCTAACTTCTGGGTTTGCAAAAAAAGTACATTTTACATTTTGCTGACGCTTTTATCCAAAGCGACTTACAAGGGGAGCATTTAGGGGTTAGGTGTCTTGCTCAAGGGCACTTTTAGTCATGGTATTGAAGGTGGAGAGAGAGTGCTGTTCATTCACAATCCCCACCTTCAATTCCTGCCGGCGTGGGAATCGAACCAGCAACCTTCAGGTTACAAGCCCGACTTCCCTCACCATTAGGCCACGACTACCCATGTAAAAAGTACTGCAGTACACATCATTTTATACAATATGATATGGACAACAGTTGATCAGTTCTAAGTAGCGTCTAATTAGTGGATGAAACGCCTCCAGATAACCTGCTGAGCCTCCCCATGAGGGAAAGCCCTCCCAGAACCCTTGCCAACCACACGCTTCCTGGTAGCAGGATGCTGCCCTCTACTGTCTAGAACGGAAACTAGAAAGAGCTCGTAGACTTTAATGAGGTCCCACCAGACCTTGGTTGCATTACAAAAGCAAAAACATCTCAAACAGCTTCACTTGTAATTATCCATCCTCCTCTTAACGCCATCAAAGACTTAATCACCTGGAAAGGCGTATCTGTGTCAGGAAAGAGCAGGTTGTTTTTCTAATTAAGACGAGCAATGCAACCGTGCCTGCTAGCCTCTCCCTCTATACTTCTGCTGAGAGAAGAGCTAAGCTTTTCCCCTCTATCAGATTGATGCATTCCTGCTGTGATTATGTAAAGAAGCTGGAGGGAGTTGGATCGCTGTGGACCCGCAATGGACGCTATGCGCAATGACATGACTGAGCCATCTCCATCCCTCTCCATTATGAGCAGATGCAGCCTTCTGTTAGTGCTGCAGAGGACAAACGCACAGCTCGAGTTTCTTGCCTGTTACACCCGCAGCATTCTGTCTGTGATGCCACTGCTGCACAGCTGAGCTCTGTGCTGAGAACAAATAGCATAACTGTTATAATAGCATGTTGCCGTTGTAATCTTATGATACAGAATATATGCTTTTACAATGATTATAAACATTTTTTGTTTCTTTTGTGCAGTAGCCGCTATCGCATGTTCAACGACGGCCTATACAAAATATTTATTTCTTTATGGGGGGGAGGGGTAGCACTTTGTTTTACTCTACATGTACTTACTATTGTAATAACAGTAAATTATACCTAAATACTAACCCCAAACCCTATAGTGCCGTACAGTTACCATATAGTAAGTATGATGTTAATTAATATTATTCTGTTCTTGTATTGTATAATTATTATAATTTCACTGTAACAAGGACACCTTAAAATTAACATGTTTTTTTTTTTTCATGCATAAATATTTCATATGCATGTCGTTATATCAAATGTCACACCCTCAATGCACTTGCTCATTGCAAAACACATTTATGTATTTTCATATCTTGCGTGATGGTGTGTGTGTGTGTATATATATATTATATAATATTTTTCCATGTTTAATATACATTCATATATTTGTTTTAAATGGTTGTGCATAATACATAGAAGTATAGTAATTAAGCAAAAAGGTTATAGACACTATACAGTTCTAAAGTTGGTAAGATTTTTTTGTTTAAAATCTTGGTCATCGAAGCTGCGTTTATTGAATCAAAAATGCATTTATTTAATAAAACAGGAATGGTGCAAAATATTAGTTCATTCTAAAATAGTTGTTAATCTATTTTAAAATGTCGTTTACTCCTGTGACGGTAAAGCCGCATTTTTAGCAGCCTTTACTCCAGTCTTCAGTGTCACAGGAGGATGTGCTCGGGGAACATTCTAGTTTTGGTGTTTTGTGTCGATCACAGTGTAGATGGGATGTCAGGCTGAGTGCAAGGTTAAGGTCCTCAGTGGTGGAGGATGCTTTAGGGCAGTACGGCTGATGCATAGAAGCTTGTTAAGACTTGATCAATATTTTAAGTGGCTTATTTTATGCGCTGGTAGGCGTGCACCGTTGAAGACTGATGAGTCTATTAGCAAACTGAGTTTTGCGTAATTGCTGTGTGGGAAATGAGCGTATGATACAGTGCGATGGCTGGGGACAGATTTCATTATTTTTTGCTCGCCTTTTGTTTTACAGAATTGCTGATTTCCATTATTAGCACATGGAGCGTAAAATTCCACTTTATTTAGTTTATTTACACTTCAGAAGATAAGCTGTTTTAATCTTAATCTATTAAAATAGAAATATTTTAAAGGATAACCCTTTGAAAAGAAGATATTTTCAAGAATGTTTTGGTTCTGATTGGCTTCCATTTTTACATTGCAAGACATTGGGAAATGAAACTTTTTGGTTACCAACATTCTTCAAAATATCTTTTGTGTTCCACAGAAAAATACAGCTTTTGAAACAAAATGAGGGTGAATAAATGTTCATTTTGGGTAAACTAGCCCTTCAACTCCATATTAAATTAAATCACTGGAATACCCAGAATTTGGTTTTGTGTTCTCTTGGCACAGTGATGAATCGGCTGGTAATACACGTTGTTTTTTTTTTTGTTTTGTTTTTATTAGGGGAAATTTTATTGTAAATGGCACCGTACTGTTTGGCGTTTTCATCCTGGACCTTCTTGGCTCCATGCGAACCGCAAGAGATTTCTTGTTTTGTTGTTGAGTGTGGTTCCTCTCATGAGACGGGTGTCTTTTAAAAGCACCTCCAGGGCGCTGAACAATTGCGAGCAGTTCTCGCTTTATACGGTAGAGGGTGTCCAGCTCAGACCGCACAGCCTTCAACGGTGTGGTCAGAAGGGAACGGATTGATGGGCTAAAATATAAAACCTGGAATCTCATTGTGGTGACCCGCTGTCTTTCACTCGGGACACACATGGAGCTTCAGGAGCAATGTGACAACTACACCATTTTCTTCAGGAGCTGCTGTGCAGCCAAATTATTTTCCAGTAAAACTGCTTTGTCAAAATCTGCATTGTAAAAGGCGCTATATTAATAAAGGTGACGTGATTAAACTTAATACTTATTATAGTAATTACAATAACCGGGTAATGACTAAGTACTAGTCCTGACATCAAAAGTGCACGAATTGTAAAATAAAGTGCTTCTGAAAAAATGTCTAAGCTGTAATCTCTGAAGGTGTTGACAGATGGTTCTCAAATGGTGGGTTGCAGATTTGCTCAGGTATTATTCAGAAGATACTTCTAAAGGGTATTGCTTTATATTTTGTTGTGTCTATTACTTTAGACCAGTGTTTCTCAAACTTTTTCAGCCCAAGGACCACTTTATCTTCCAATTTTTTTCTGAGGACCACCTAACAGAATCCCACTCTAACACGCCCCCCAAAAACAACAAAATAGGAAGAATAAACTAAATTTAAGTTTAATATGCAACTGTTTCAAGTGAAAAACTAATTATTCAAACCCAAATGCAATGATATGATCCATTTTTCCGTTATTAAAACACACTGATCGGGGCTCCAGACTAACTTTTCCACTGGTTGCACTGGTGCTACCAATTTTCTCAGTTGGTCGCACCAGCACAAGATTTGGTCGCACATTTTTTGCTACAACAATTTTAATCAATGCATGCTTGATGAATAATCGTCTTAATCTTAAATATATTAAATCACAGTGGCTGATGGCCGATAAAAATCTGGTATATTATTTTAATTCATATTTAATCAATTAGAAATATGAAAAGTATGAATTATATATATATATAATATATATATATATATATATATATATATATATATATATAATTTTGATCGCGTTTCCAGTGAAGCTGAACTGAAGTCTGAATTCACTTCACACGGATCGACTGTCACGCGCAGAATACACGCGTTCACGCGGTTACAAACACTTCAGAAAATCTCACTGTTGTATTTGAATAAATCTGCAAGGTCTGTGAAATTAAATGTTAATTATATATTCAGGGATTTGTTTTAATGATATAGATGTGTATTTGCTGAATGCTTTAGGTAAATGAGAAAATATTAGCCTTTAGTTTGCCTTTCTGTAACTAATAATATAAAAAACAAACACTATACTTTCTCCCATTCAGTTTGCTTGCTTTCATTGTTGTGGTTGGTCAGACAAAATAAACCAAAAATTTTCAGTCCATTCACATTTTAGTCTATTTTGTCTAGTCAGTTTTTGAGTCGCTGACAGTCTAACTGCGCGTGACCACTGGCGCGGAGCGCGAGCATTTTCAACGCACCAGCGGTTACGCAACGTGAGCGATGATGCTGCGTTTGAATTTTCGAGACAGAGACCTGCTTTTATACATTACCTTGACAACACTTTTTGACATTAGCGTGGGCCAAACGTTCTCTCGCGGCCTATGGAGGAACTCTGGTCTAAGCCATTGCTGTTGAAGTAACTTAATGCCTTTCTACCTGTGCGCTCGTCATCAGAAACTTTGTTTTTTTTTTATGATTGTTATTCAGCTATAAACCTTTTCATTTTTATAAGGCTTAATTCCTAAACTTCCTGAATTCCTAATTGGCGCGTTCCATCATCATTGTGCAATGCGCGTGTAAGTTCGCTCTTTAGGGTTAATAAATAGAACTGCATGTGACTTGCGGAAGAACATTGTTGCCGGAACTACTTCTCTCTGTTTGTCTATGACGAGTCACGCAGGTACTGTGATACTCCGCAGCGCAGCCGAGCCTGGTCTGAAATAGTCCGAATATAAACGCTTATTATAGGCGCACCGTAGTGATTCAGAATAAGACAAAAACACGGTTTGGAAAATGGATTCATGATGTACTCGTTCATTATATAAATTGTTCATTTTGGAAACAAAACAGTTACGGACGGCAGCAGCTGCAGATACCTCGTTCTGTTACACACGCGCGAATAACATGATCATGCACTCGCACAAATGCGACTACCACACTTTGAGAATTACTGCTTTAGACTGTTTTTTTTGCCCTGTTTTCTTTAAGCGGCTGCTATTTCTTTGGCAATGTAAAGTGCATTGAAACTGAAAACTGAGGGATCATTTTCAAGGTACAGAATTCTCCTGACGTCTTAATACCAGCAGTGAAGTTATTGTGCTTCTATGCGTGTACATAAAGCGAAACATGCTCTGCTGCTGAAACTGCTTGCTTTGTTTTTTGTTCTCACTCCATTATTCAGGCCTTTCATCCTGCTGCTGTTTTCTGTCACCTAAATCAACAGGTTGCTTAAGGGCCTGTTTGGAGCCTTTACAGATCTGCCCCAGCTGCCCCAGATTTATAGGCTGTAGTCTCTCCCTGAGTCTGAACATACTCTTAGTTTTCAAACTACCTGATGGATTTGCATTGTTGTCCTTTGGCATCACCAGTACTTTGGAATTGTAGTCAGTTCTCCATTAAATTGAACTTCATTTTGCTTATAGGAGTATTTTAAAGTAGATCAAATACTTTACTGTACCTTTAATACCATGTTTATTACAATCTAAGGCCAGAACTCCATTTATTTCTAAATGTCAGACTTAACGTGGCATAATGAGATGTTTGAGATGCTTTTTTGTGAATGTGAACAAAGTTTTGGTTTTGTCTACCTTAGTGAAGAATGACTAGAGATTCTATAATGGCATTTTCATATTCAAGTGCTGCCGTTTGATTTAAAAATAAATAAATAAATAAAGATAAAATCCCTCTTTCTCCTGCAGAGCGCACCATGGCCAGACACGAGGTGCGAGAGGTGGAGCAGAGACAGACGCGGGACAGCCTGCGGGATTCTCCAGCGTTGCCTGAGATTGAGGATCTGGTCATCATCTATAACCGTGTTCCTAAGACTGCCAGCACTTCCTTCACCAACATCGCATATGACCTGTGCGGAAAGAACCGCTTCCATGTTCTCCACATCAACACCACCAAAAACAATCCGGTCATGTCCCTGCAGGACCAGGTAACTCATTACAGCAAAATGATTGCCATTTCTGTTAATACTATGAGGTCATTCACGGTGGTTTGAGGTTTTAGTGAATGTGAGTAAAGTGACCTGCGCTCTCCTGTATCTCTCTCTCTCCAAATTAAATCAGCTTGTAGTGAAAATGTTTTGTTGCTTATTATTTAGATTTATTTTGTATAAATTATAATTATCTATAATTCAAATAATATATTCATATAATTATTATATTAATTGACAAATAATATTAAACTTTACTTTTAAATTAGTATAAATATAATACATGAATTAATATATAAAGTCCTTAAATATATGTTCAAACTTTCAGTGTTTCTTCCTGTTTTGTAAATGCGTTTCATTTCATAGCGATATCTTAACCTTCAGAAGAGATGTGAACTGCGTCGGCTCTCTTGCGAGAAGTGAATCAAACGGACACTCTTCCTTTTCCGTGTGATTGACCGTTTGCCGCACGTGTCACACTTTCGGGTGCGCGCGCTTCAGAGTTAAACGCAAACTCTGGATTAAACCTGAGTTGACAGAATGTTTAAACCAAGCGTTGTGAGCCAGTTGAACCTGATCTAAACCAGGTTGGATTTATCTGGATTTGTCAACTCTAAACCTACTTTGAAACTCAAAGTTTGTTCAGCTAACTTCATGCAACAGGCCACAGGACAAAGGTGACATCAGAATAGAAATATTCATGATTCTGAAAATACAAAATTACTTTAGACGAATATTCTTGCACTCAGTCACTGACTAGATATATTTAAAAGAATGTAGGTCATGTGTCATTTGGCATTATCAGGACTCACAAATATTCCCCCATTGCATTATGATACATTATAGTCAACATTTATATATAGTAGTTTAATGTAATAGTAATGACACTAAATTAGTGTAATATAAATTTTGAGTGTACTACACACAATAAATATTGGAACTATCCACAATACATTTTGTTGTATTTTTTGTATTACAATTACGGAGCCCGACACATGACATGCAAGAAAAAAACAGTCATGCGCATGTTTTAGTAAATGGAGAGAACAGAATAGTAAATCATGCGCACGTTTTAGTAAATGGACGGCGCGAAATAGTAAATCGTGTGCACGTTTTAGTAAATGGAGGGAGCGAAATAGTAAATCGTGTGCACGTTTTAGTAAATGGACGGAACGGAATAGTAAACCGTGCGCACGTTTTAGTAAATGGAGGGAGCGAAATAGTAAACCGTGCGCACGTTTTAGTAAATGGAGGGAGCGAAATATTAAATCCTGTGCACGTTTTAGTAAATGTAGGGAGCGAAATAGTAAATCCGTGTGCACGTTTTAGTAAATGGACGGAACGGAATAGTAAACGTGCGCACGTTTTAGTAAATGGAGGGAGCGAAATAGTAAACCGTGCGCACGTTTTAGTAAATGGACGGAACGGAATAGTAAATCGTGCGCACGTTTTAGTAAATGGAGGGAGCGAAATATTAAATCCTGTGCACGTTTTAGTAAATGTAGGGAGCGAAATAGTAAATCGTGTGCACGTTTTAGTAAATGTAGGGAGCGAAATAGTAAACCGTGCGCACGTTTTAGTAAATGGAGGGAGCGAAATAGTAAACCGTGCGCACGTTTTAGTAAATGTAGGGAGCGAAATAGTAAATCGTGTGCACGTTTTAGTAAATGGAGGGAGCGAAATAGTAAACCGTGCGCACGTTTTAGTAAATGGAGGGAGCGAAATAGTAAACCGTGTGCACGTTTTAGTAAATGGAGGGAGCGAAATAGTAAACCGTGCGCACATTTTAGTAAATGGAGGGAACGAAATAGTAAATCGTGCGCACGTTTTAGTAAATGTAGGGAGCGAAATAGTAAACCGTGTGCACGTTTTAGTAAATGGACGGAACGAAATAGTAAACCGTGCGCACGTTTTAGTAAATGGAGGGAGCGAAATAGTAAATCGTGTGCACGTTTTAGTAAATGGACGGAACGAAATAGTAAACCGTGCGCACGTTTTAGTAAATGGAGGGAGCGAAATAGTAAATCGTGCGCACGTTTTAGTAAATGTAGGGAGCGAAATAGTAAACCGTGCGCACGTTTTAGTAAATGGAGGGAGCGAAATAGTAAATCGTGTGCACGTTTTAGTAAATGGACGGAACGAAATAGTAAACCGTGCGCACGTTTTAGTAAATGTAGGGAGCGAAATAGTAAATCGTGTGCACGTTTTAGTAAATGGACGGAACGGAATAGTAAACCGTGCGCACGTTTTAGTAAATGGAGGGAGCGAAATAGTAAACCGTGCGCACGTTTTAGTAAATGGAGGGAGCGAAATATTAAATCCTGTGCACGTTTTAGTAAATGTAGGGAGCGAAATAGTAAATCGTGTGCACGTTTTAGTAAATGTAGGGAGCGAAATAGTAAACCGTGCGCACGTTTTAGTAAATGTAGGGAGCGAAATAGTAAACCGTGCGCACGTTTTAGTAAATGGAGGGAGCGAAATAGTAAACCGTGCGCACATTTTAGTAAATGGAGGGAACGAAATAGTAAATCGTGCGCACGTTTTAGTAAATGTAGGGAGCGAAATAGTAAACCATGCGCACGTTTTAGTAAATGGAGGGAGCGAAATAGTAAATCGTGCGCACGTTTTAGTAAATGGAGGGAACGAAATAGTAAACCGTGCGCACGTTTTAGTAAATGTAGGGAGCGAAATAGTAAATCGTGCGCACGTTTTAGTAAATGGAGGGAACGAAATAGTAAACCGTGCGCACGTTTTAGTAAATGTAGGGAGCGAAATAGTAAACCGTGCGCACGTTTTAGTAAATGTAGGGAGCGAAATAGTAAACCGTGCGCACGTTTTAGTAAATGGACGGAACGGAATAGTAAATCGTGCGCACGTTTTAGTAAATGTAGGGAGCGAAATAGTAAACCATGCGCACGTTTTAGTAAATGGAGGGAGCGAAATAGTAAATCGTGCGCACGTTTTAGTAAATGGAGGGAACGAAATAGTAAACCGTGCGCACGTTTTAGTAAATGTAGGGAGCGAAATAGTAAACCGTGCGCACGTTTTAGTAAATGGAGGGAGCGAAATAGTAAACCGTGCGCACGTTTTAGTAAATGGACGGAACGGAATAGTAAATCGTGCGCACGTTTTAGTAAATGTAGGGAGCGAAATAGTAAACCGTGCGCACGTTTTAGTAAATGTAGGGAGCGAAATAGTAAACCGTGCGCACGTTTTAGTAAATGGACGGAACGGAATAGTAAACCGTGCGCACGTTTTAGTAAATGGACGGAACGGAATAGTAAATCGTGCGCACGTTTTAGTAAATGTAGGGAGCGAAATAGTAAACCGTGCGCACGTTTTAGTAAATGTAGGGAGCGAAATAGTAAACCGTGCGCACGTTTTAGTAAATGGACGGAACGGAATAGTAAATCGTGCGCACGTTTTAGTAAATGTAGGGAGCGAAATAGTAAACCGTGCGCACGTTTTAGTAAATGGAGGGAACGAAATAGTAAACCGTGCGCACGTTTTAGTAAATGGAGGGAGCGAAATAGTAAACCGTGCGCACATTTTAGTAAATGGAGGGAACGAAATAGTAAATCGTGCGCACGTTTTAGTAAATGGACGGAACGAAATAGTAAACCGTGCGCACGTTTTAGTAAATGGAGGGAGCGAAATAGTAAATCGTGCGCACGTTTTAGTAAATGTAGGGAGCGAAATAGTAAACCGTGCGCACGTTTTAGTAAATGGAGGGAACGAAATAGTAAATCGTGCGCACGTTTTAGTAAATGTAGGGAGCGAAATAGTAAACCGTGCGCACGTTTTAGTAAATGGAGGGAACGAAATAGTAAATCGTGCGCACGTTTTAGTAAATGTAGGGAACGGAATAGTAAACCGTGTGCACGTTTTAGTAAATGGAGGGAACGAAATAGTAAATCGTGCGCACGTTTTAGTAAATGTAGGGAGCGAAATAGTAAACCGTGCGCACGTTTTAGTAAATGGAGGGAGCGAAATAGTAAATCGTGTGCACGTTTTAGTAAATGGAGGGAACGAAATAGTAAATCGTGCGCACGTTTTAGTAAATGTAGGGAGCGAAATAGTAAACCGTGCGCACGTTTTAGTAAATGGACGGAACGAAATAGTAAACCGTGCGCACGTTTTAGTAAATGGAGGGAACGAAATAGTAAATCGTGCGCACGTTTTAGTAAATGTAGGGAGCGAAATAGTAAACCGTGCGCACGTTTTAGTAAATGGAGGGAGCGAAATAGTAAATCGTGTGCACGTTTTAGTAAATGGACGGAACGAAATAGTAAACCGTGCGCACGTTTTAGTAAATGGAGGGAGCGAAATAGTAAATCGTGTGCACGTTTTAGTAAATGGACGGAACGAAATAGTAAACCTTGCGCACGTTTTACTAAATGGAGGGAGCGAAATAATAAACCGTGCGTACGTTTTAGTAATTTGAGGGAATGAAATTGTAAATCGTGCGCACGTTTTAGTAAATTGAGGGAACGTATGCAATAAATTGTGAGATGAAATATTGTTACATCCCTATTATTTCTATTATTTGAACAATGAAAAATATTTACTGTCACGCTTGATCAATTTAATGAATCCTTGCTGAGTAAAAGTATTAATTTCTTAACAAATTTCTTGACAAATCTTATATTCGTCCAAATTTGAACAAAAACGAAGTTTTAAATAATAATAAAAAAGTAATATATTTTAAGTATACTCACTTACAGCTGATTAGAGTTTTAAAACATGCCATTCATTGTGAAATATATTTTAACAAGACAACATCTATGAATATGCCAGCACCTATTGTGACGTGGACTGAGTGCCGAGGTGTAGCGACGTTTGTACTGATGAGATTGCAATGGTCTTTTGCTCAATTCTCACTCTAACAGGCCAGGTGATGGCAGCGCAGCGGCCCTGTGTTTCTGCCGCACACTGCCTCTAACAAGCCGTCTCATCTCTGGCTCCACCTTCATTATTCATAGCCTACTGTCAATATCCACACTGCTGCTGTGCCTTCGTGTGACAAGCAGTGTTGAACAAGCTGAACCGAGAGATAAAAAGAAAAACAAGAGGGTAAAAAAGAATGAAGCGCAGATTTTGTTGACAGCAGCAAAGAAATGCAATTCTCTATTCATCATATGTATTGTTAGGCTATATAGAAGAACGTGCTGTCAGCTAACGGAAATCAATCTCGGGTTTTGACAAATGCGGCTGTTTTATTTGCAGGGTTGAAAGTGCTGCCTTAAAATAAAAAACAGCATCCCCGCATCATTTTGACCTCACACGTGTCAACACTATTCAACTCGGCGTGTGGCTGTGTCGGACCGCGATCATGAGCACACGTTTGCATTTGTATTCACGTCATTGCCACCCGCAAAATAAAATGCCTTGGAGCAGAGGGAGGGAAGGTGTTATTTGTGAGCGATTCTGCCAAGGTAATATCCAGTCTAGCTTTCAACAAAGCCTGTCGACGATGCGGGTGGTACAACCTTTCCCCTCCCAGGGGAGTACAGCTATGGGACTATGGGGAGGATGTTTGGAGAAAACACTGCTGAAATGTGTTTGTGTCAGGTTTGTATTAAGTAGTCACTTGGCTGGTTTGTTCAGCAGCCTGTGACAGATGCAGTTCCTCAGTGCAAGATTGTTATTTGAGATCTGGAGATCGTTGATGCTTGAATGATGGGGGGCATATCACACACGCATTAAAATAAATTTAGTGGTTTATAAACTGTGCACAGGTACAAATTCAATGTGTTATCTTGTGCTTACAGATGAGGTTTGTAAGGAACGTGACGTCCTGGCGAGAAATGAAACCAGGTTTCTACCATGGCCACGTCGCCTACTTGGACTTCACAAAGTGAGTTTTTGTGCTATTAATATAAAACCATAACAATAATCGTTTGCCTTGTCAAAATATTAAATTCATTGCTGTCTGTTCCAGAAAAAGATCAGACAGCTATATATCTGACTAATGTGAGAAGCCAAATTTAGGTGCTTCTGCCCTCTAGTGGGTAAAAATGGAACAAGCCTTTATTTTGGAACAGTCTGAAACCGCACTAAATATCTTTATATATTTATTTTGCACAAATGTGTGGAGTTTATGTAACCCATCAACGTTTATTCTATCTTTATAGATTTGAAGGCACATTTTAAAACCACATTGCACGTTTCATTTTTTTTTTTTTTTTTTTATTGAGCATAGATCTATGGAGTTGTCATTAAAACACAATAATAAGAAATTCAGATTATGTTGATAGTATAATTTGTAATGAACAAAATTTGTATTTAAAAATATATATATATATATATATATATATATATAATATCATTTTTTCCCAAATAGGTTTGGTATCAAGGGGAAGCCGGTTTACATCAACATTGTACGGGACCCCATCGAGAGGTTGGTGTCCTACTACTATTTTCTTCGATTTGGAGATGATTATCGGCCAGGTCTCAGACGGAGAAAGCAGGGGGACAAAAAGGTATTGAATTTGAAGGTTTTTGTCTTTCAATATTTGATAATGCCTCATTTCATTTTCTCACCATATGAATGCTGAGATGCAATGTGTGTGTGTGACTGCGTTTCAGACGTTTGATGAGTGTGTGTCGTCAGGAGGTTCTGATTGCACTCCTGAGAAGCTTTGGTTACAGATCCCGTTCTTCTGTGGCCATTACTCTGAGTGCTGGTGGGTAATATGAGCAGTCTGCAGTCTATTAATCTGTTTTTCATTTAACTCTCTCATTAGAAAAATTGATTGAGCTACCCTTTACTCATTTGTTCTCGAAACCGTGTAGGAGCTGGAAATGATGTTGTTTGTCGGTGTACGCAGGAATGTTGGCAGTAGGTGGGCTCTCGAGCAGGCCAAGTATAATTTGGTGAATGAGTATCTGCTCGTGGGAGTGACTGAGGAGCTGGAGGATTTCATCATGATGCTCGAGGCAGCGCTGCCACGTTTCTTCAGAGGAGCAACTGAGCTCTACCGCACAGGTACTTGGTCCTCATCTAAGGATTTTAAAGGAATAGGTTAACCAAGAAGAACAATTCTGCTCTCTTCCTTATCACTGCATATACCCAACATTTTCATTCCGAACCCGACTTTCTTTCTTCTATGTAACACAAAATGTGAACACGATGGCTTTGTGAGAGTCCACGAGAGAAGGACCTTAACAATGGATGAATGATTCTTCAGAGTCAGAAGTCTTTTGGAAAAGAGCTACTAGAACATTATTAAAATTTCTCCTTCAAGCAACTCACAAGAATCATAGTGGAAGCTAATTGGTGTTATTCACAAGTCATAATTGGTGTATACATTTTGTGTATTGTTGCTGAAGAACGGTGGTAAAGCGTTCGAGAAAATACTGCTCATACTGCTGGTTTATGAGGCAACAGACTTGTGCAACATCAACGTTCGCCATTATTTTCTCTAGCAGCATGAGAATGATAAAATACACTTCTGTTCAAAAGTAATTGAATGTTGTTTTTGTTATTGTTCTTCTTTAAGTCTCTTATGTGCAACAAGGCTGCTTTTAATTGATCAAAAATAAATTAAAAATAGCAATATTGGGAAATATTATTACCATTTAAAATAACTTTGAATGTATTTTAAAATGTTATTTATTCCTGTGATGGCAAAGCTGAATTTTCAGCAGTCATTCTAATGTACTGATTTGGTGCTCGAGAAATATTTCTTATTATTAATGCGAAAAAAGTTGATATTTAAACTTTATTTGAAGTCTTTTCTGTCACTTGATCAATTTAATGCATGCATGCTGGATAAAATAATTAATATTGTTAAGAACAAAATCTTACTGATTGCCAATTGCTGAACTGTACATGAAGCAGATTACACACCAAATGCTACCGGCACTAAAGAGTTTCCCTTTTTTGTAGGAAATTAAAATATTGAAAAGTGAAATTGCTTCAATTTTTTTTTTTTTTTTTTTTCTTCCCCCAAACCAAAATCCTCATATTTAAAAGGCCCCTCATGTGTTTCAGTCTCATTCAGGTACTCGGCATTGAATGATTTCTAACATGGATCTTGCATTGATCATTCTACCCATTTAAACCTCCTGAGTGACCTGCATTTTATTATGTCTTTGACTTCAATTGCAGGTAAGAAGTCTCACTTGAGGAAAACGAGCGAGAAGAAACCTCCCACTAAAGAGTCCATCTCAAAGCTGCAGCAGTCCAACATATGGAAGATGGAGAACGAGTTCTACGAGTTTGCGCTGGAACAGTTTCAGTTTGTGCGCGCTCACAGCGTCAGGGAAAAAGATGGAGAGCTTTACCTGCTGGCTCAGAACTTCTTTTACGAGAAAATCTATCCAAAAGTAAACTAGAGTACACGTTAGCATGGTCCAACTGTCGTTTGGCCTGTTCATGTACTGCTCTGTCACTTTCACTGCGAAGAGAAGAAGAGGACATCTAGAATGTGGAGACTTTACACAGTGCTGACCACGGCGCTCGGTGTCAAGCCACTTTCAGCCCTGTATCTTTATACGGACTTTCACAGAAGTGAAAACACTTGTGACATAGACATCACATTTTCTCATAGTTCATCATGCCTTCCAAAAGAAAGACAGAAGCTTTTTGGCCATCAGTCATTGTTGAGAAATATGAACTTTGAACAGGGTCAAAAGGGTACTTTTTGTACCAGACATTTGGTACATTAGGAGCACCTCCTTATTTTACTACTAACTGTGGTTCCACGAATTCGGTCACGTTCCGAGTACGAAGAGAAACGAGCTCCGCGTAGATTGGCAGACGAAGCTTTTCGCGTCGGATGTTCCCGCCCCGCGGCAGCGCTCGCATACGATCGAGCGATCCGCGGAGTCCTAAATCGCACTGTTCCTACTGTGCGGGTGAGAGTGCAGATCGTCGAGATGAGAAGAAAGAAGACGGATGAGCAGGTGTGTGGGAGGCTGGGCGAATCCCTAAGCCAAGTCTGAAGAGTTGTCTGCGGTCCGGAGGTGTAAACAGAGACTGCAGTAGAGAGAGGGGTGTTGCGGCGCGGTGCGGTGAGGCAGGGTGTTTCTCAAGCGCAATGGTCGCTCGTGCGCAGCTGGAAGCGGTTGTTGTGCCTATCAGCTGCGGTCAAGACCCTGTGCCGCCGCGCGGCTGGGCGCTCTGCGGCCGTTTTTTACAGCTTTGCAGTAGTGTCATCTAGTTCTGCTTGTCATTTGTGGGGCGCGCTGCTGGCGACAGCGGTCAAAGTCATCTCGCTCGTGTCAAGGGTTCTTTGCGTTCGTCCCGCTCCGCCAGTGCGCTGCTGAGGCAGCTGTTTTTTTGTGGGTTGTTGGGCGGGGAGGATCGCTGACATCGTGTCACGGTCTGTTGGGCGTCGAGGCAGCTTGCCCCCGTGGTTGTCCCTCACCTGCCCCGCCACCCGTCCCGATCTAGCGCCGGCGCGGCCCCTCCCCTTGGTTCTCATGGGCCGCCTCCACTTCCTGCCCACGTGGGGGTCCCCCAGCCGAGGATCCCTCACATCGCGGCGGGGCCCGAGGATCATCTGGCCATGCCCTGGTCCAGTCAGCCACCTCGGGGGCCGAGGCTGGGGCGGTGGGCCCCGCGGTCCTCTCACACGTCGATTTGCGTCATCGAAGGCGGCGGCGCGCTCGAGTGGAGATGGATGATGCTGATGACCCCTCTTGGTGGGGTGTCCCTTTTCCAGTGCCGATGAAGCGCCCGATCCCTCTGGCTTGCCACGGCCGCCGGAGGTATCGGGCTTCCGTGGAACCCTGTGGTGGTTGCGGCCACTGTGGCGGGGAACCAGTATCTTTCTCGGGAGTTTGCCCGGGCCGCCCCCGCGCTCGGGCTCCGCTCTCGGCCCCTGTTCCGTTTTTGTCCCGAAACCCCCCCCCTGAGGCTGCGAGTGTTCTGGTCTTGGGCAGCCCGTCCGGGGTGTCCCCGCCTCCCCCCCTCCTCCTTTCTTTCCGGAAAGGTCTGGAGCCCTCCTACTATGTGGGGATTCCCCCAAAGTTGATGCCGCCAGTTGGGGGTGGTCCTCGCCTCCCGTCCCGGGGCCATATTCGGTGGGGGTCTCTAACGGACGAGCCCCCCAGAGCTGGCTGCGGGCGGCTTGCATCTGCCCTGCGCCTTGCAGCGTTGCTGGGCCGGCTGCATCTGCCTGCGCTCTGTGACTGCCTTTGCAGGGTCCCGTGGCCCACGGCTCCGGGGTGAACCTGCCAGGCCGTCTTGACCAACAGCTCGCCGCCAAGGGGGTGGACCGACGGCGACCTCGGGTTGGCGGGCGCAGAAGGTGAAGGTCGCAGTGCCATCCCCGACCTCGCCCTCCGGGACATGAGGGAGTGGCATCAGTATCGGTTCCTGGACTCCCTGACCTCCTGTAGTGGGCTTGTCGGCATCTCTCCCCTGCGCCGCAGGAGCTTCGCCCCTGTGGTTCAATACGGCGGCTGGAGGCACGCTGGCTCCAAAAGCAGGGCCTGCCCCTGACAGCAGCTGCCTCCCTCCAGCCGCCGGCCTGCTGCGTCCTCGTCTGCTCGTCACGACCCAGCCTCTTGCCATGCCATCCAGCCCCTTGCTGTGCAGCAACAAGCCTCCGCCAGCAGCTCCTCAGGCACTCGTCAGAAGAGCCGGCTGCTGCAGGCGCTGCCTGCCAGGTGAAGTCAGGCCAGCCAGGTGGGTCACCAAAAGAATAAGGAAGCTGGCCCCAGGGAAAGGCGGCCCAGTGGCCTCCAGGGAGTGCCAAGGGAGAGATGGCAAAGGGCCCGGAGGTCCCTGGAGGGAGGGCTGCTCCGGGAGAGTCTGGGCGTTTTGTCACGCCCGCTGTGGGCACCTACCCCCATTCTAGCGGAACCTCCAGTCCGGGCTGGAGTGCATGTTTCCCACTTTTTCTGGGTCACAAGTTCCACGCTATGGGGTCGACTTCCTCACGCGTTCTGTCTTCGCCAGCGGCCTCATGTTCGCTGCCCTCTGGCCGCCCTCGGCCCCGCTGCCACCGCCGCTGTCACGCTGCCATGCGTCCCCTCACCTCGCTGGTGCTATGCGGAGCCAAACTCAGTTCGGTCGCCACCCTCCCTTCCGCCGTCTCGGCCCAGCCTGTCACTCTGCGGAGCCCCGCGCTGCCGCCCCCGCCGCTCTGCCAACCGCTGGGTTGCCGACGCTCTGGCCCATCCGCACCCCGGGATGGCCGCCGTACGAGCCAGGTCCCGCCTGGTTCCCCCGCACAACGGGGCCCGGCGCTTCCATCGCGTTGCCGGCCCCCGGTCCGAAGGTTCATCATATGGGCGTCGATTCGCTTGCCCCCGGGCGAGGACCGTAATTCCTTTTATCGGCGCAGCCGAGATTGCGTTGGGTGTGACAGCGGTGTACTTCCCTGTACTTTACAGGAAGTACGGTGGGTTACTGGCCAAGGCTGCTCCTTCGCCGGTCGCGGTATCGGTCAGTCCAAGATTGTTTTACCCTGCTGACGGCCTATTGAAGTTTGGACGCAGGTTAGGGTTTTTCTTTGATCAGCTCATCTTGAATCGAGAACGACGTACTTTTGAGAGCTTTCCCGTCCCATCGACAGAGACCCGCCTTTCGGACTGCTGCGTCCCCGGGATTTGGTTACAGCGATCTCTTCGTCGAACTCATTCTTTCCACCATGTTTTTGTTCTCGGTCGCCCGATAGCACTACTCGTTATTGTTCCGATCAAGGATCAGCTGGAGCTCACCCCTGTCCCTTCTGTCTCCTTCAAAGATCGCCCTCACAGCCGGTACAAAGATCTGCGAAGGGGGCATTGCGCATCAACAACTCAAAGGGGGCAGAGGGCCTCTCACTATCGGGAGCTCAAGTGGCGAACAAGGAGCGCGACTCTGAGGGTGTCAGCTCATCTCCACGGCTGGTGTATGGGGACTCACTCGGTCAAGAGTTCCGCTGCCGGGCCTCACCGGCAAAATCTGGCATCTTCGGTTGGGACTGGTCCAAGAGCAGCCCGACTGCGGACGCAGACCCTGTTCAGTCGGTCTCCACTGCCCAAACACTGGCGCGTGCAGCCAGCGTTTGAGCGCCTGATGGCTTCAGAGTGAGGCAGCCTTGATACACTGGCTTCATGGCCGAGTCCAGCCGCCCTGACTCGATTGGGCGTGTGCTGCGGCAAGATTGCCTGCATCATGGGCGGCCCGAACGCAGTGGTCATGGCATCCGTGGCGGCGGCCCGCGTGTGGCTTGCGGCCACCGGGGTCCCCACGAACCTCACTCACACGTATCACGGGTCCCCAACCATGGGTCCGTGACCTGCTGGTGTTCTGGCGTCAGGTGTGTCCACAGGTTTCAGTGGTCCTCCACGGCTCCCGGTGGGGGCCTGTGGGGACGGTGGGGCCTGGGGGGCAGCTACAACTGAGTTTGCGGACGGGGGCCTTGTGCCGTCTGGGCATGCCATATTGTTCTGAGGCGTAACGCTGAACTTTGGCGGCCAAGTCCGCAACTGCTACCTGGCACGCCCACGCAGTCGTCGGCGCGTAACAACTCCAGCGACCGTCGGGCGTGCTCAACATCAGCCCCCAGGGCCGCCGCATGCCGTCTCACGGCATCACACTGGCCCCATCGCTCCATTGGAGACTCCATCGGCCATCTGAGTCCGCTTCATGACCGTGCTCATCCACAAGCCGCTTCTGTAGAGCTCTTCCGGCCGACCGGCGACTCCGCCGGCAGCTTACGCTTCCGGACTCCGGGTCGGACCACCCCAGCGGCCTCGGATGGCTGTCCCACGACCGCTCCCCTACTCGGCCGCCTTTGATAGGGCGCACTTGATGCATTTACAGGACTTCCGCCCTGTCCCACCGCCCCTCCGCACCGGAACCCCGCACACCTCAAGTGACGGCACAGGCGCAGACGTTGTGCCTGCGCCCCCCTGGCGAGGAGCTGGAGGTTTTCAGACGTGATGCTCCTTTCGAGAGGGAGGTTTCTTAGGGAGACTGAGGAGCGAAGGTCACTAGCTGCTCTTGGCCCCAGCCTACCGGAACCTCCTCGCGACTCCACCTCTGGCACCCTCTTGTTGCCTCCCTGGATTTCTCCCGGGAAGGATCCTTCTGACTCAGAGACGGGCGGGAGGCGGGCACCTGCGTCCGGCCCTGGACGGTCC
Organism: Opsariichthys bidens; assembly: GCA_037194245.1. Taxonomy (NCBI): domain Eukaryota; kingdom Metazoa; phylum Chordata; class Actinopteri; order Cypriniformes; family Xenocyprididae; genus Opsariichthys; species Opsariichthys bidens. The sequence continues at coordinate 17,614,541 of CM074298.1, forward strand.
CTGGTTCTTGGTCCACTACCTCCGTTCTGGAGGTTGGGAGGTCTCACTTCCATCAAGAGCTCCCTCTATGGAACAAGTCACAAGAATGAGATTGAAGTGGAACATCGTCTGCTGTGAAGCTTCTTCTCCTTGAAGTGGGAACTGATGGTCAGAGATGGTCGGGTCAGACCCTTTCCTCCCTGGAAAGAGGGTCCTGAGAGTAGCCGCCTCTCTCGAAATAGTATGTTGAAGTCTGTCTCGAACGCCCGGTGTGCACCTATCAGCCGGTATCGGGGGTCGCATGGGATGGATCGTCAGGGGGATGCTGAATCCGCCCTGGGGAGGTGAGTCCCTCTCGGAGAGGTCCTCTCCGTGCTTCATATACCTCTTGGGCCTCCCCCCTGAGGTCTTTCCCCCCCCCTCCTCTAACAACCCTCAGCACCTTAAAACCAGTCAGCAGGACAGAAAAATTCTGTCACTTAAAACAGTTTCCTGTGCTGCACGGGAGGGGTCCAGAGGGAAAGGGTTCCTGCATTTCGGTTTCTGGTCGACGAATCGTGCCTGGAATTCGGGCCCGGCCAGGAGACACCGTTATGGATATGACCCCATCCCGGACTACCACTCCCTTTAGAGATCCACTCCCTTTAGTGATCAGGTAGAACCTGCAAGCGCTGGCCCTCGGGGAGGGCCTCCCTCAGCCTGGGTTTTGCTCTCTCAAAGCTTCAGACCTTCAGACCAGCCTCTCTCTGTTACGGAGGCCCTCAGAAGGGAAGCTTTCGTCTGTTAGGGAGGCCAGCAGAAGGGAAAAGGCTGTCTCAAAGCAGAGGATGACCATGGGCTGGTGGACGCCATCGCATGGCCTGGGTTGACGGTCCCAAAGGCGTGCCTTGGCCCGCTGGGGTTGGGGGCTCTGGGGGGGTCGGGGGTGCTGCTTCTTGACCTGGCTATGTAGAGCTGCGGGCTGGCGATATATGTAAGTGCAGCGGGCCATTCCACATTCGACGTGTAATTCGTAGCCTTTCTGTAGAATCGGTATCTTACGTGCCCTCTTCCCCTACTACTCGCCCTTACTGTCGTGGCGCTCTAGTGTCCTCCTGCATACGCCACCGCTCGCTTGCGGCTATTGTAGATACGTGGAGCCCCATACGTGCGTCTATTGTGTTGTCCTCACCCCCTTTTTGCGGCTCCGGACATTGCGGAGTGCTGTCCTGCGTAGGCTCGGTTCCGTTGCTTGCGTAGCTAGGCTGCTAATAATGCTGTGTATGAGCCTAGCCCTAACCATATGTGTAATGTCCACGGTCCTCGGTTCCCATACCCTGTGTAGGTGTCTCGGTGTCAGCATCCGCCGCTCTGCTCCTTCTGTCCCCCCCGCTCTTCCCCCCCTGCAGATGTGTCATCCCCCCAGCCCCTTGCCTAGCCGGAGCCATCCACGGGACTTCATATGTTGCCTGCCCACGCCATATGTACATTCCCACGTTATTTTTCCTCCTCCCCTCCCTTCGGGTTGTGGTGGGGCGTCACCAAGTAGTGGGCTTTCCTTTTCCTTACTGTCTCCCAACAAGTTTCCTAGGACTAAACAGCAGTAACAGCAGTCCCTCCCTAGCCTTCCGGTCCCTCCTCCGTCTCCCTTCTCCGTGCGGCTTTGGGCGCGCTGTTTACGTACGGCGCTGAGGGGGTCAGTAACTGTTCGCGTTTTTTTTTTCGTCCAATTCGTTCGGTCGGACGTCGAAACGTACGTCGACGTCGGGTACGACTGGAAAGGGAGGAAGGAAGGAGGGGTACCGTAACCCCCGTTCCCTGAAAGGAGGGAACGGAGACGTACGTCCCGTCGCCCAGTTTCTGTACCCGCTGAGCAGCGACCCACTGCTCGTCTCCTCAGCGAAAAACAAAGTGCGAGCGCGCCGCTTCGTATTTATACTCCGCTCGCGGGGGCGGAGTGCGGGCGGCGAAAAGCTCGCACGCCAATCTTCATTGGCTCGTTCGTTTACAACACTCGGAGATGGGCTCTCTCTCGATATCCCATCGTTCATTTCGGTTCTGTTCGTACGTCTCTCCGTTCCCTCCTTCAGGGGAAGAGGGTTTACATACGTAACGAGACGTTTTGTGAATTCTTAACACTTTCTTGCATTGTGTGTATTGATTTTTAATAGAATGCCATAAACCGTGTTTACAGACTTTAGTAAAGGTATTGTAGCCAGAGGTTAGGAAGTGGTAAAACAGATTTCATATCTGTACAAATTGTATTTACATGTATATTTTATGTAATTGGACCAAATGGTTGTAAGAAATTCAAAGCTGTAGAGTTTAAAGTTAGTTATTTAGAAAATAGACATCTTTTTGAGAATCCCACTGGTGCTTGCTTTCTTTCTTTTTCCCCATCACAACTCCTGAAAACCCTAAAATAATGAAATCGAAGTTACACTGACCTCTAAGACTTTTGAATTGAAGGCCATGACCTCCATGATCCTGTTTCTATCTGCTACTGTATGAGGCCTGAATAGTCCAGAACAGGTTCCTTAAGTCTTAACTGCTGGCATCATCTTGTACCGCAGTATTGGCTCACGGTAATGTGGTCTCAACAGACTCAGAAGTCCTCAAAGTGTGTTCTACCAGAAGATATGAATGAAAGAAGTAAAGGCTCAAACCAACATTAGTTGTACACTCAATAGTGCCTTCATAAATCATTCATCTCACCCTGGTTTCAGCAGTTGTTCGGATTATTTAAACAATGTCTGTATTTTAAACTTTAAAGCTGCCAGCTTTCCTTTAATATGTGGGTTCTGTCCTTCATCTCCCCCCCCCCCCCTTTTTTTTTTTTTTTTTTGTATAATTTGTCTCAAAGCATTTCAAATAAACTTTACTGTCTGCGAGACCACGTTGTTTTCAGGATGCTTAGTTTCTCTCACAACAATTCATTCCAGAGACTTTAAAAAGGACTCTGGGGATGGTGGTGGGAAGTTTGGGAGAGGAAAATGATTATAAAATGAGTTTTCTAGGATTGTTAAAGTTAATGTTAAATCAAGACCTCAATTAAATAAATGTTAAACATGTTAAAGTTTGATTGATTTATCAAATATATTGATCCTGTTCAATGTATCATATGTGTGTCAAATGTTGCTTTATATGATTTTTGTGGAAACTGTTTTTTAGGATTCTTAGATCAATATAAAGTTCAAAAGAAGAGCGTTTATTTGAAATAGAAATCTTTTGAAACAATTTAAATGTCCTGCCTGATCAAATTAATTTATCCCTGCTGAACGAAATTTAAAAAAAAAAAAAAAAAAAAAAAAAAAATCTTGCTAAGCCGAAATTTTTGAATGGTAGTATTTTTATATTAAAAACATTGTGCAGTTTTGGTTATTATTAATAATAATAATAATAATAATATTAGTAGTAGTAGTAGTAGTAGTATTGTTATTATTTTATTGTTTATACTATTATTTTCTTTTTAATATTAATACACAAATGCCCACTTTCTATTTTCAAGTCCCGTCCTACATTTTATTTTCTTGTAGAATAATATATTTCACTGAAATATGTCACGTTACAGAAAATGGGTTATGAGCACCATTGCACATTGGCTTTGCATATATGACAGTTGGCTAACTGATGTTATTGATGTAATCATGCTGTCATGGAAATGCAATAGTAGCTGTAGTATTTCTTATCAGTAACTCATCCTCAGTTTTACCATTAAACAAGGGCAGGCTGTCATGGTGACTAGGAAAAATAACCTTTAATTCTGAAGTGGTAGGGACTAAAAGTGGGAGGACAGCGAGCGTGTCCAATGTGAACAGTGCACAACGAACAGCCTTCATCTCCACACAGACAGACCGACGGCAGCACAAAAGAGAACTCAATTAACTTTTTTTTTCTTTTGCTGCAGGCGAAACAAAGCATTGTTTCATTAGGCAGATGAAAACAGGCTGATAATTACTCCTCAATTAAAAAGAGGCTATACCATGTATTGATTTGCAAGGGAGAAGGTTAATTAGTTCTGTTGATGTAGTGTTGCTATCATTTGTTTTCATGTCATTGAGTTTTCTAGCATGAGACATGATTTGTATCAGAGTTATTATTTGTTTAGAATATATTTAAGTTGAATGATCTTATCTCTTGAAGGATTGCTGATTATCAAACACAGGGCTATAACATGCTGGCATGTGATGTCACTAGATGGGACATTGGCATGGTATTTGTGTCACTTACATTAAAAAAAATATATATATTTATTTATATATATTATTTAACTTCAATAGCGTTATTGTTAGTAGCATGGTAGCATTTAAGTCTTTTTAACATTGATTAATAATGAGGATTTTTTTTTTTTGGTCTGTTTAGAGTTGTTTTATAACTTGCTTTTGCTGTGTTTGCAAATAAAATTCATTGTTTTTTTGAGATGCAGTGATTTCCAAAAGAGCAGTCCAAAATCGCATAAATCTCTCCTGTCTGGCAGAGCTCTACAGTGGGCAAGAACGTTATGGGAATTGGATGCTCCTATTACACTCTCACTGGACACGTTCACTGCTCACATTAAGGAAGTGTTCGGTCAAGCTGCCAATAAACTATCAGTGCACGATCAACTTTACAATCTCTGTCAAGGATGCCCCACTGTAGCTGATTATGCCATTTAGGCTCCTTGCTGTAGCATACGGCTGGAATGAAACGGCTTTGCTTTCCGCTCATCGTCAAGGGTTATCGCCATCCATTCGTGCTCAAATGGTCATCTACGATGATAGTGTTGGATTGGAGAGTTTCATTTCCGGATTCATACAGATCGCTCAACGTCTCACTGCTTCCCCTCCAGGACCAATTCACAAACCCATGCAAGTGGATTCATGTTACCTCACTCGTATGGAACGCGAAAGATGCGTTAATCTATGTCTATGTCTCTATTGTGGAGACAATGGCCATCTTATGTCAGAGTGTCCAGTATGACCCCTCTGCCCAGTGGTGACCATTAATCCTGAAATTTCTCCTCTGAATTGTACCAAGATCACACTCGATACAACTCCATTTCAGCAGAGGCCCTCATCGTACCTCCAACGTCTCCACCTCAGGAAAATCTCTTGCTCGCACCCAGTACCATTATGGGAAAACTACTAGGCAGAGGTATCACCCCCATTGCACTCTGACCATCACTCTACAAGTAGGATGTCTCCATACTGAAAAAAATTCATTCATGGTGCTGAAGACAGCAGAAGTCATCATGTGCCAGCTCCAGTTATCTCTCCAAACATCCATCACTGTGAACTCAACATCCATCGAAAGCCCAGAATCCCAGCAGGAATTCCCCACGAATATTGCCCGATTTGTGGAAGAAGACCACGGAGGTTTATATGAAAGAAATACTCACTCGGGGCTTCATCCGTCCATCGACTTCCCCTGCCACATCCAGCTTCTTCTTTGTAGCCAAAAGTATGTATTGATAATTGAGCTTTGATCTCCCAAACAGTGAAGTATCAATATCTTCTTCCCCTGGTCCCATCATGAATACTTGTGAGGTGCTCGCATTTTCTCCAAGTTTGACCTGTGTAGCACCTATAACTTAATCTGTACACGTGAGTGTGACGAATGGAAGATGGCATTCATCATTCCTGCGGGCAACTATGAATATCTGGTTATGCCATATGACCTGTCCAACTCACCCTCCGTATTTCAGGACTTTATGAATGAGGTGTTCCGGGTGGTAGCTCCATCGATTTGTCATTGTGTATATTGACAACATCTTAATCTGCTCCCGGACCATGGCCGACCACTGCCAGCATGTTATGCAGGTCTTACAAAAACTGAGAGAGTACTATCTATACCTCAAATGTGAGTTCCTTAAGTCCACCATCTCATTCCTGGGATATGTCATCAACAAAAAAGATATTGAAATGGACCAGGGAAAGGTGAAAGCCATCCAGAACAGGCCAATCCCTACCACTGTTAAAGAACTTAAAAGATTCCTCAGCTTTCCAAACTTCTATTATTGATTCATTACCAACTACAACAAGATTGCCTCACCTTTCACATTACTGCAAAAGAACCTGCCCAAGTCTTTATCCTGGGATGCATCTGCTACAGGAGTCTTCCAAAATCTCAAGGATGCCTTTGGCACAGCCCCATTCTTAGTCCATCCTGACCCCAAACCAACTTTCATTGTCAAAGTGGATGCTTCAAACATGGGAGTAGGGTAAGTGCTATCCCAGCGGCAGGGGAATCTAAGCTCCATCCATGTGCCTTTTTCTCCAAGAAAGTGTCCCCGGCGGAGCATAACTATGATACTGACAACCGTGAACATCCAATCAGGGTGATAAAAGACCACTGAAATCTGGAATATCTTCGTGAAGCTCACTCACTCAACCCCAGACAAGCACAATGAGCTCTATTATTCACAAGGTTCAGCTTCAAGGTAACTTACTGAGCTGATACAAAAAACTTTAAAGTACATGTCCTGTTCCTCACCTCCAGAACCAATTTTCCCTCCGGCCATCATCGCCAGTCCCATTCAATGGTCTCTGGATGACCAAATCAACCAAGCCCTCCAAACTGAACCTGTTCTGCCGGGAGGTCCTGAGGGGAGATCTTATATAACGTCTACCCTGTGCATCCACCTCATGGACTGCGTGCATTCCTCTCCGGGCTCTGGACACCCAGGCAGCCAACAAACCCTCTCGCTCCTCCGTCAATGCTATTGGTAGCCAGCTATGACACAGGACATTGCTTGTTTTGTGAGAAGCTGCCCCAATTGTGCCATCAGCAAGACCCTCATCACTAAACTGCAGGTAAATTGCTACCATTATCCATTCCCAGATGACGTGGTCTCATGTAGGAGTCGATTTTATGACTTACCACCATCAGACCACCATACCTGTGTACTCATTGTTGTGGACAGATTCTCCAAAGCCTGCCATCTCATCCCTCTTAAGGGCCTTCCTTTTGCCATGGAAACTGCTGAAGCCCTGTTTCAACACATATTCCGTAATGTTGGAATACCAGAAGACATTGTCTCCGATCGGGGACAAGAGTTCATCTCACGTATCTGGATGTCCTTTTTCCTCAGTCTCGGTCAACCTCTCTTCAGGATACCATTAACAAAAAAACCAAAGGCCAAACCTAGCAAAATAATCAAACATCAAAAAATCAGCTGTTACCTGAGGTCATACTGCCACAACCATCAGCACAGCTAGGTACGCTATCTCACTTGGGCTGAGTACGCACAGTGACAATTCCCTTTTTCAACCATCCACAGCACTAACACTCTTCCAGTGCATACTTGGTTTCCAACCACCCCTTTTTCCCTGTTCAGGTGAGCCTTCTGAAGTCCCAGCTGGGAACCACTGCTTTGAAGTAAGCGAGAGGGTTTGGGCCTCAGCACACATCCACCTACAGATGGCAGTTTGGAGACATAAGAGTCAGGCCGACACAAGAAAATGTGTCACTTTCACTTACCATCCGGGACAGAAGGTCTGGCTCTCCACCAGGGACACCTGCCTCCAACTATCCAGTCTCAAACTAGAGGAATGTCCTTGGGTATCTTGTGATGACATTCTGGATCCCTTCTTCACTCACAGAGTTCCATCAGAACCACCCGAATCGTCCAGCAACCAGGGGTTGAGGTCGTCCACGCCACTGTCTGGAGGTCTTCAAGAGCAGCCCTTTGTGGAGCCAACACCACAACGCCAGATCCCATTACTCCACCCACATGATCTCAATCACCAGAATTCTATTCACACATACCTGCACTTATCATGGACTCATATAAACCATCACTCCACTGGCACTCACTGTCTGGTCTTGTCAAAGATATGTTGTATTGCTACCTGAATATTTCATCCCAACCTGCAAAACACCTGTACAAGAATTCAAGCTAAATGTCTTACCTGTTGTTGAGTTCCTGGCAATAAAACCCTTTGAACTGCATTCTTAGAATCTCCTCTTCTTTAATGACACCTTACAAAAAGCAAATTCTTCAAGTAATTAAAAGGACAAGTTTAAACACTTTGTCACTTTAATTCTTTAATATTTTGTTAGGTTCATCATTAGGGAACAATCTTGAAAAAAGCAGTCATATTATCATGACATTATAGAGCAAACAACTAAAAAGTGAATAAATTGACATTGAAAAAATAAATAGAAATTTTCTTCGTAATAGGTGCTTTGAACTTTTATGTGTTACTATACCACCCTTCAGAGGGCATAATTACACCCTAACACATAATAAAATATAATTTAGCTTGATATGGCACAGTGCAGTTTTATTAACACTTCAACATGTTGTTTAATAGAATGAGTAAATTCTTAGCATAATTACAGTAATCACCATTTAAAAAAAAATCAAACTATAGAAGGCACTCATTTTATATAATGATCCAGATATGTGTGATATTGAAATTCGAGATTGAGATTCTTTCTTTCTTTCTTTCTTTCTTTCTTTCTTTCTTTCTTTCTTTCTTTCTTTCTTTCTTATCCAGTGTAAATTATATTGTATTAACTCACATTATACTTGTAATTATTATATGCTATCCATCAGTCCTTCAGGTAATTTTTCCTTCCTCCACAAGAGGGAGTATTGTACTCATTGATCCGTCTTTCTCCTCAAATCAGCTCAGCTGGAACTGTTCAACAAGCCCCATTAATGCACCTGTACTGAGCCAAATGGTCCAAACGAATGGGTCATTACCATTAAGAATACAGATTGCTCTATTAGAGCTGCACCGGCTTTCAGCTTTGGTGGCAGCTATAAATAAAGCTCTTTACTTTAGCCTCGGCAATTTGCGCCCCTCTCTCTGTTCACTTGCATAAATGACACACTATGGTTTAAGTCACTGTGTGCAAATGGTGGGCTGGTGATGTGCCTTTCCAGAGAATAAGTTTAGCATTTCTGAGAAGACTTTTAGGTCATGATGTCTTCAAGAAGCTTTTACCAAAATGAGCGATTTACAGGTCCAAATAGATGAACTGGCATATTTAACTTCCCTGTTTGAAAAATTGCAGATGAGTGTTACATGATTGGCCGTATTTTTAATAATAGGCTCAATGAGACTGCTTTCTTTATGTTTGAAGGATATGATCAGGCATACTTAGGATTGAAGAGGAAAGCTCACCACCATTAGACTAGTACTGTGAGTCTCTATGCTGAAATAACCTCTAAATCAGAGTCAAAATAATGACCTCATTCAGCTAATGAAGGCTGGCTGGGTTTGACAACCATAACCCTTTGGACCTTTGACAAAATGGCTGTTTTTCTTTCTTTTCTTTTCTGTTCTTTTTTTTTTTCTGGATAGATCATAGGAGATTGCTGAACTGTGGAGTAAAACTGGCCGCAGTATTTTGAAATCGGTGCTCCATAAAACAAACAGAGCAGAGAGGAGGAGAGACACTGACCCCCTACTCTTCTGGACAGAAGGCAGGACCTCTGAGCACTTGGCTAAAGGGAATTATTATGCTTGCTATGAAAACGCCTTAATCTGATGGAAACATGGTGATCTAAATCGGAAGGTAGGGGGGATAAAATGAAGTTCAAAGTCATTGGAAAGCCAAGGAAACTAGCACATTATTTCCGATCTGGGGGCGTTTAGGCTTCCTGGACTATGCAAGCTAAAAATAGTAATTAAGGGAGTTGTTCCCACGATGTGGAAAGATAATTAGGAAAAGCTAAAAATGTAGGACGTGTGCTGGCGAATGACACAGGTACTGGAAAAATCTGATTGCTCACTAGGAAAGAAATTGAAATAAACCACATAGAGACATTTCAATATAAATATCATGATGGGTAATTTTTCGACGTCTATGATTAAGGCTTTGGTCTTATCCATTTGTTTTTGTCCAATTGCTCTTTAGAGTTTAGGCCATTTCCAAAAAAACATGGAAAGGACAATCAAATAGTCCATTAAAAAAAAAAAAAAACTGTTCATAACCATCTCCTTCCATTACTGTAGAAACAGCCTGAAGTCTGATGCTGGATGTGACCTTTGACTCCTAATTAGATTGATACTGCATATTATAGCTGTTTGACATTGAAAAAGATTTTTCGGTCCTTTCTTAGTGCCCTTCTTTCTCTTTAATACAGAATTCAGGGAGGTAAAGAACCTAGCAGGCAAAGAGAGATGCAATCAGCATTTCAATCTTGCCTATTGTTCAGGCTTACTGATGAGCTTTGCAGTGCAGATAATGGAGTAAATTATTTACCTCTATCGTCTCTCTTCTATTGTTGTCAGTGAACCTATGCAAAGCTGTATGGTCACAGGTTAAAGGCCTGGAGCAAATCTTGCTCAAAAAGAGTGTTTTAAATGGTGTTTGGATTTTTACTTCTTTTCTTTTCTTAAGGCCATTCTACAAAACAGATGCCAATAGGATCCCTCGTATACGTAATGAGTTTAACAATGAATGTATGATGAAATTGTTGATTTAAACATTTTTTTAATCTAACAACTCCTCTCTTCTACAGGATTTCTGGGAGATGTGTGTCGCGCTCTTTAACAGTCCACCTGGAAACAAATTCCATGACTCCAAACCCCCTCGTTGAAGAACACTGTCATGTTAACAACTGTGCGAATGAGCGCTTACCAGGGTCAAATAAATGCTGGATTTTCAAAAGTATGTGAAGTTTGCGGCTTGCACAACATTCTTGCATGAATAATTTATTATATGCACACCGGTCTGTTATTGTAGGGACATCGATTTTATATTTTCACACCTCTCATGACGTGGAAGAAAACAAACTGTGATTGGTTCTGTTACAGATCAGCCAAACGTCCTCTTGGCTGGCCCTTGTCCAATGAAAGCTACATAGAGTCCAGACCTTCTGCCATCAGTCTAAAGGTCTGGCTACATGAGACTATTGTCTCCCAAAAGAAAGAACCGATTCTTAACTGCCTGAAATGACTCGTTAGTAATTCCAAGTTTGGACGTCGGAATAACATTCCAAATTAAATGTCAAACTTCAGACCTCAGTAAGTTTCAGCCAATCAGATGTCACATTCACATCGACCACATGATGGTGCCATGACACAGCGCGAGCATATTGTGTTTTTGTGTCAATTAAGGCTTCGAAAACAGCTCCCGAAAAGCAAATACTAAGGTATTATTACATAAACTTAATGATTTATGTTAAAAGTTTTTTTATGTCTATGCTCATTGGAAGCAGGACTTGCCGACATCTTGGAAGTGATGTCAAATGATGCGTCTCGCTGAGGTTGGGGTTGATCGATGTACCCCGAGTTCACAGGTTGAATGTCTGACTTTGAGTGGCGTTCCAGAATTTCCAAGAACATGATGAGAAAAATCTAAATTCCGAGCCGTCTGCAACATAGCATTACTTACTGTAAAGTAGTTGAACCTAATAATAATAATAATGCCAGCCCTACGGTCTACTGTTACCCGTCTTCAAACACTGTAGTTGTAGGCTTGGAAGACTTTGGGCCATAATATTGTGTCGACGTCATCGTTATTGTTCGTATCACAGTGTGTACATATGCTGAGGAAGCTTTTGAGTGGCATTCCAGACTTTCTAAGAACGAGATGAGAAAAATCTCAAAAATTATAATTACATCATCAGATTTTCTCCTCAAAATTTTGGGAAGGCTGTATTGTGCTTTAGCCTCCTCTGACAAGCCGCCACTGGTCAAAAGATTCTTTTCCACAATCGGGCCTCTCTGAGTTTGCATGTTTTGATTTGCACATTTTCTTCTTCAAGAAATGTGTAAGTAGCTGTAGAACTTCTTTGTCTAAATGGCCAAATATTAAAGATGAAGTTTGAATTAAATGTTGTTTGACCAATATTAAACAAGGATTTGATCATTCTGTAAGGTGTAAAAACAACAATCACCAGGCCATTGGTGCCCTCTGCAGGCATTTGTTATAATAAATAATGTACTTAAAGGTTGCTTTATTTTATGTACATTTCATCACTAAATGTTGCTCATTCAAAGTCAAGTCAAGTCAAGTCATCTTTATTTATATAGCGCTTTTTACAATGCAGATTGTGGCAAAGCAGCTTTACATTAATAAGAAAATGGTCTCATTGTGCAGCTTATTCTATATATTATTGATTCATTCCGTTCCAAATATCAGTAGTTATTAGTCTAGTTAATTTATGTATATCAGCACTGCAGAAAACAGTGAGGTAACCGTCCGGTTCAGCTCAGTTCGCATACAACGGTGCCAATGCAGGCATATCAAAAACACTGCTGAATAACAAGCAAGTGTCCCCAACTTAAGCAAGCCAAAGGCAACAGCGGCAAGGAACCAAAACTCCAACAAATGGAGAAAAAAACCTCGGGAGAAACCAGGCTTAGTCGGGGGGCCAGTTCTCCTCTGGCCAACAGTGAACACTTCTCCGATACTCAGGCAGAGATACAGGTCAAAATATTTAATCTAGTTCCATCTAGTTTAAGATCTTATGATCACACCAGTATGGGACGGTTTGTTTGGATATGTGCCACTGGCTGATGAGTCGGTAAGGTCTTAACAAAGGATGAGCTAGTTAACACAGTCTCCGCCGACACAGGCACAGGTTCCCCGTCCGACCCGGACACGGCCCAGATCCATCCAATCACGTTAATTGGTAAACCTCGGGATAAGCAGAGAGACAAAAAATTAGCGTAGACGCCATTCTTCTTCTGATGTACCGAGTACATCTGGTGTTATAGGAAGTGTTCCCGGTTCCAGCTGACCTGATCTATGCAGCGGTTGATTTTGATATTCTAGGTATTAACAACTGGCCAGAATTCTGAGATCGTAATAGACGCGAAGGACTATAATGCATTAAGAGCTCACTCAGGTACTGGGGAGCTAAGCCATTTAGTGCTTTGTAAGCAATTAGCAAGATTTTAATATCTATACGATGTTTAATAGGGAGCCAGTGCAGTTTTGATAGAACTGGGCTAATATGTTCATACTTCCTGGTTCTAGTAAGGACTCTAGCTGCTGCGTTTTGGACCAGCTGTAGTTTGTTTATCACGGGAGCAGGGCAACCACCCAATAGAGCGTTACAGTAATCTAGCCTCGAGGTCATAAACGCATGAACTAGCTGTTCCGCATTTGTCATTGAGAGCATATGTCGCAATTTAGATATATTTTTAAGATGGAAGAATGCGGTTTTACATATGCTAGAAATGTGGCTTTCAAATGAAAGATTGGTATCAAAGAGCACACCCAGGTTCCTAACTGACGAAGACGACTTAACAGAGCAGCCATCAAGTGTTAGACAGTATTCTAGGTTTTTATGTGCTGAAGTTTTTGGTCCAATAATTAGAATCTCTGTTTTTTCTGAATTTAATAGCAGGAAATTGCAAGTCATCCAATTTTTTATATCAGCTACTCATTCTGTTAGTTTTGAGAATTGGTTGGTTTCGTCAGGGCGCGAGGAAATATAGAGCTGAGTATCATCAGCGTAACAGTGAAAGCTAATGCCATGCTTCCTAATGACATCTCCCAAGGGTAGAATGTACAGAGTGAAAAGCAACGGTCCTAGAACTGAGCCTTGTGGTACTCCATATTTAACTTGTGATCGAAATGACATCTCTTCGTTTACTACTACAATTTGATAACGGTCAGACAAGTATGATTTGAACCATGCCAATGCAATTCCACTAATTCCAGCATAATTTTCTAGTCTATTCAAAAGAATATTGTGGTCGATAGTGTCAAAAGCAGCACTGAGGTCTAGTAACACTAATAGAGAGATACAACCATGATCTAATGATAAGAGCAAATCATTTGTAACTCTAATGAGAGCAGTCTCAGTACTATGGTACGGTCTAAATCCTGACTGGAAATCCTCACAGATACCATTTCTTTCCAAGTAGGAACTAAGTTGAGATGATACTGCCTTTTCTAGTATTTTTGACAGAAAAGGTAGATTGGAAATCGGTCTGTAATTGACTAAATCACCAGGATCAAGTTGTGGTTTTTTAATAAGAGGTTTGATAATAGCCTGCTTAAAATTTTTCGGTACGTAACCTAGTGATAAAGATGAATTAATGATCTTAAGAAGAGGATCTATGACCTCTGGAAGCATCTCTTTCAATAGCTTAGTCGGTATAGGGTCTAACATACATGTTGTTGATTTTGATGATTTAACAAGTTTAGACAATTCTTCCTTTCCTATGGCAGCGAATGAATGGAATTTTTCCTCAGGGATACAACAACCCACTGTCTGATGTGATACTGTAGTAGACAGTTGCATGGCTATAATTTTCTCTCTAATGTTGTCAATCTTGCAAGTAAAGAAGTTCATAAAGTCATTACTGCTGTGCTGTTTTGAAACATCAGAAGTTGAGGCTGTATTTCTTGTTAATTTAGCCACTGTATTAAATAAATACTTAGGATTGTGTTTATTTTCTTCTAAAAGATTTGAAAAATAAGCAGATCTAGCGGTTTTTACAGCCTTTCTGTACTCCATCATTTTCTCTCTCCATGAAATCCGAAAAACTTCTAGTTTTCAATTCTTCCAGCTGCGCTCCAGTTTTCTGGCTTCTCTCTTAAGGGCCCGAGTGTGCTCATTCAAAGCAATAACAAAGGCGTAGATTGATGATCCCATGAATGAGCGTGAACGTTTGCCATGACCCCCCAAAAGAGCGGGACATGGTGTGATTATAGCACCAAAAGTACTGTGGCATTTTTATTGTAATTGCATGCTGTCAGGGTTATCCTCTGGAGTGCCCTCTAACAGCCACCAGGGGGTACTTCGCCTTGGACTTTCATCTCACCATCAGGACTCCATTTCCCACAGTGCATCAAACAAGAACTTTTCACATTAACCCATTAACACACATGCACACACTACACTTTCCAGAAGCTCCATACCTTGTCACTGATCACCCCCAGCCAGCTGTAGCACATTCCCTTGACTATTTAAGAGGCATTCAGCCTGGTATGAGTTGCGAGGTCTTGTTTTCCCCTGGTTATAATTCTGAGCGGTTTTCCCTGTTTAGTCTTCCTGTTGTGACCCTGTCTGACTTCTGTTGTTTGATTCCTGCTTCCTGCCCTGATCATTGGTCATTGTACTGGACCGTAAATGTTATCTGCCCGACCAGACCCTTTGTCTGCCTAATGACCATGATTCTGCCTATCCTCTGCCTTTCCTGTTTGCTGTTGTTTTGACCATTGCCTGTTTGGCTATCTCTGCTAAAGCCTGCATTTGTATCTCACTCCGCTGACTCTTCGTAACACATGCAGCAGTCGGCTGCTCCTGCTTCTGTTGTTTTTTTGTTTGTTTATTTTACGATTTTTGTACTTAGTTGGGGCTCCTTTTGCCTGAATGACTGCAGCAATGTGGCGTGGCATGGAGTCCATCAGTCTATTGCACAGGTGTTATGAGAGCCCAGGTTGCTCTGATAGTCACTGACTGTTTAAACTTTACACAGGACCTCAAACAATGTGGATTGTGTGCCTCTCCTCTCTTCTTCCAGACTCTGGGACCCTGATTTCCAAAGGAAATGCAAAATTTACTTTCATCAGAGAATATAACTTTGGACCACTCAGCATCAGTCCAGTCCTTTTTGTCTTTAACTCAGGTGAGACACTTCTAATGCTGTCTGTTGTTCAAGAGTGGCTTGACACAAGGAATGTGACAGCTGAAACTCATGTCTGAAACTCTGCATACGTCTGTGCGTAGTGGTTCTTGAAGCACTGACTCCAACTGCAGTCCACTCTTTCTGAATGGGTTTTGTTTCACAATCCTCTCCAGGGTGCGGTTATCCCTATTGCTTGTACACTTTTTTTCTACCACATCTTTTCCTTCCCTTCGCCTCTCTATGAATGTGCTTGGACAGGGAGCTCTGTGAACAGCCAGCCTCTTTTGCAATGCTGTTTTATTGTCTTGCCCTCCTTGTGCAATGTGTCAATGGTTGTTTTTTGGACAACTGTCAAGTCAGCAGTCTTCCCCATGATTGTGTAGCCTACAGAACTAGACTGAGAGACCATTTAAAGGCCTTTTCAGGTGTTTTGAGTTAATTAGCTGATTAGAGTGTGGCACCAGGTGTCTTCAATATTGAACCTTTTCACAATATTCTAATTTTCTGAGATACTGAATGTGGGATTTTCCTTAGTTGTCAGTTATAATCCTCAAAATTAAAAGAAATAAACATTTGAAATATCAGTCTGTGTGTAATGAATAAATATAATATACAAGTTTCACTTTTTGAATGGAATTAGTGAAATAAATCAACTTTTTGATGATATTCTAATTATGTGACCAGCACCTGTATATCAAAAAGGTATTAATACCTGCATGATATTTAAGCTGTACCCACACTGAAGCAGAGGTTTGGAAAATGGATAAATGGATGATTCAGCTGCGGGTGCCATCTTCTGGCAGGACACAGGAATTAATTCGGCATGACCCTCGAAGTGCGTTATGATTATTCTTTCAACGTTGAATGTGCATTGGTTGTACACTTGTTATTGAGGATTTCCATTATGAGATTGAATGAGTGCACTCAATAATGTCCACTGCAAAATGGCTGTCTCCTCAAACCTATTTAAGTGCTTATTTAGGGGGCGATTTCGCACACAGCCAATGTTTTTATTGTCAGCTGGAAAAAAATGTTCTGAAAGTGATTGCAACGACTTTCTTATTCCTCCATCACTATCTTCATTGGATTAAAACGATTATTAAAACTTTAAAGTTATATTTATTTTGTTTTTGTTTTTTTCCCACAGGGGTGCTACAAAATCAGGAATCATGTCATCTCAGTTACGCTAGAGTAGGCAACAGCATGATAAACATTGGAGTGAACGTGTTGGTGGATGATCTTATCAAAATAAAAGGTAAAAGCTCCTAAAATAGCTACTCACTTAATTTATTGACATAATATTATTGAGTAATAGTGATATATAATAAGTCTTAATGAGTTGGCGAAAGCATCCGGGCCGAATAGTGGTAAAGCACAGGTTTCAAATGGAAAGTCGCACAAACCCCTTTATTTAAAGTAGGCTATTGAAAGAACCATTGCTCTACCTTACATATTTCATTGCATGTATCAAGGGATGCTAGATTGAATTGAATCTGTGACCTGTGTAGCTATTTACAGACCAACGTAATAGGGGGTGGGGACAAACACTCACTATTTTACTCGCTGTCGGCCATTACAATCTCTGCTGGACTCATTTTTCCAATCTGCCTTGGTTAGAGGTAAATAACCTCCATGCAAATTGGTTTCAGTAGCCCTGAGCCCCTATTTTGCATCACTTTATTTTTCTGCTTTGAATCACTCACATTATTCCTTTTTGCTATTCAGTTCCACAAAAACCTCATGCTGACCGAGGGAAAATATTAGCTGCCTCAACTTTTGCAACTTCACTCTACATTGTGATGATGTCCTTCACAAGACAATATACAATTTCAAATCCCCAACGAAAAGTAGAACATCTCCCACGATTTTGATAGCTTGTCTACTTGAAAATCAGCAAATGGTTTCATATGTGAAAGTAATTACCAAATTAAGAGTGTGTGCTTATGATGAGCACATATTAGTTTCTGAAGAACAATAGGTTCGATTTCTTTGCACTGTGTATGTTAGAACAAAATCAGCATTCAAGACCCACACAATGAGAAATTATGATGGAACTTCCACATGCATAAGCCAAGTATGATGTTTTTACCACATAATCTGTAGACTGTAAACATTAAGACACGGTCTGAAGAAGGTCTAAAACTGAACCTCTAATTCCTCATTCTCTTGAAAGATTAAATTATTGAAAAATTATGACAGGCTGCTCTAGCACTTACGTTCATCAGCCGCCAGGTGTCACTGCTTCCTTGTCGAATATTTAATATTTTTAAAGCGAAACGTCACACTTGTTTGTTGAAGAGACAGTCAAGGGGTATTGTGGGGGGTACTGCTGCAGCAAAATGTTTCTGATTTTTAAAACATTTTTTTATTTATAGGATTGGAGAGTAGAATAAAAATGTGTATATATATATATATATATATATATACACCTTATTCATGAAATAATTTATATGACTGTAGTATTGACTGAGCACTCTCTCCCTGCAAGCAAAAGTAGCCCACCTGAAATGATGCCTTCGGAGGGCACTGAAGTGTTTATAATCTAATAATTATCAACATATTTAAATAATTAATTAACTCTATAAATAACTTGCAAATTACAGTTTTGTAGTTTTGAGCCCCATGCTTTTCAGGATGGTGGATGGTGAAGAGTAAAGATGAAAATAATATGGTGATCATACGTTCTTTTCTGTTTAATCCTACCTATCCCGCACTATATATATATATATATATATAAAAATAGTATACGCTGAAAATAGTATACCATTTTGGACACCTTTAACTTACTATTTTCAACATACTATAATTGGACACCCACTAATTATAATCTTGAATAATAGAAGATGGATAGTAGCCTATATGAATTGGGACGCATCCAAAGTTTATTTATTAAATGCACAACAATACAGTATGCAACAGTAATTGCTGGCAATGATATATTCTTTTCGCAAGTTCCAAATAAAATAGAACTCCTACATAAATGGAGCAATTAAAGAGAAAAAAATAAATGTATAAATTGTGCAAATGCTGCAATTTGCCTTATGTGGTATACATATGCCGTGTGATGCAAATAGAGATGAAAACATAGGCTACTATGCTATACCATCCCATAAAATATCATACCGAGATAAGTGTTATGTACTTTATTATTCAGTAAGTAACCTTTACTAGCAAGTTACGGCCCTGCAGGACAACTTATTAAGATTTCGCTCACTCGGATCCACAACAAAGCAGGACTGTATCCACATGTCATTACAGAACTGAGTGAAGTCTAACGGTGACCCAGCAGAAGCTCGCTCTCCTGCTGTGGAGAGGACACATGGCTGCGGGTTCTCTGTGCTTGAGTTCCAGAGCTTTGCTCGGGTCACACATTTCTGGAGGCTGCTTCCCTGACAACTGCCAACAAAGGGGGCATTGAAGAGAGGCACTTTGATGCCTAATCTACATGCGTTTGTACAGAGAAACCGGAGCTGCGTTAAAGGAAACAGGTGCAACTAATTACAATGCTCTACAGTCCTTTCTCTTTCCTTCTCACTCTCTATTCCTTTCTCTTTGTATTTATCGCTCTCCCTTTCATACGATGACTATCACAGAGGCCTTGGAGCGAAAGGAGTTAGAAGCACAAATGTTAGGGCACATAGAGGGCGCAGTCTCTCCCGCACACCAGACATCAAAGCTGGCCACTTAAAAACATTCCATGACACTGCTGGCTGGCCCTGCTCACCAACGTGAAGTTGGCTGTTATTGAATAGCTTGATTTAACCTGTTGCCAAGTTAAATTAACCCACTTTAGTTTCTCTCTTTTCAAAGTCTTGACCTATGTCAGAAAAGTCAAATATGTGAAACAGGACTGCTGAGCATAAAAGGGCCTCGCAATGAAAGTTTAGCTTGGAATATCCAGATGCTTGCCATCTTTTCCAAACTGGTTGCTCATTAAAAATACTCTAAAATATGAACTAGTACTGAGAGGAACTAAAAAACTAAGGATGTCACTAGGGGTGTTTAGGTTTTTTTGTTGTTGTTTTTTTGGTTTTTTTGACAGTCCTGGCTCACAGCGTTCAAAGTTTTTTATTCCGAAGGTTCCCCAAATATGTGAAAATAATTCACATAAATATTTAAATGAATAACATTATATGTTATTTTCTAAATTAAGTCAGTGCCATTTATATTGTGACTGTATTAAAGCCAATGCAAATTTTTAAAATATTATCCAAAGATGTATGTTTGTTATGTTAGATGTGTAAATTTGATAGATGTGATGATGGATAAAAATCATGAGGAGAAGCATTTTCAACTAAATTTCACAATAAATATTGGAAAGCAATGTGCAAAAAAAAAAAAAATGTTACTAAATATATTTATTTAAGATATTAAATTTGACATTAACCTTAAATACTTTTCTTTTCTTTTTAATTTTCCTCACTTTAAACCCACCTGCCATAGGCTTAATAATAAATTTAATAGTTATTTTTGTTTATATAAACTGCGCAAAAATGCAACTCAACTTGACAGCCAGTGATCATCGTGCATTTTCGTTAGGACACACATTTTGTTCCACGGGAAAAACATAGGCCCTGTACATTTTGAATAGCATGAGAATGAGTAAATGATGCGCAAATAATCTGTAAACCAGGTCCAACTGACCAGATTTATATGTGAATTAGGGATTTCTGCCAGTGTTTTAGACAAACTTTTATTTTCAATTACAATAATTGTGTTACTTAATAGATCTATTTTTGCATTAAAATCCACCTGTCATTTGTTGGGCTTGATGCTTTTGGTTGGGATCAACAGTGATATCGATACGACCCTTTGCTCTCAAACAGATGTAAACACTCAGGTGATCACTCACTCGCTCTCAGTCTGAACAACTCCATTACGAGTCAATGAGTCCCATCTCTGGTGTCATTGTGCTTACATCTTAAGAGCCTGCAGCGATCCTCCAGCTGTAGAAAGCCGAGAGGCCTTCAGCCTTCCCATCTTCCCTGTACAATAAAGAGGTGTGACTTACCCTGAGTGACAATGCTTCAGGGTGTCAGGTTCAGTCCGTGGACCAGCCCCTGTATTCTGTAACTGCAAACCGCCTTGACCGGTAAGATAATATAACTGATGTTAGCAGCGGGGACAATTAGGCTGGGGTGGAGACATCAAAACCTGTGTGTATCATTCACTGGAATCTGAAAAGCTACCAAATCAGAACAGCTCGGAGCATAGACAGGTGTCTCAAATCAAAGCCGCTTTCTTTCTGAGGACTGCCTCAGAACAGCTTCAGAGCATTTTGAAAAGCGCTGTGAAATCTGACCAGCCAGTTGGGGGATTTGTCTTCCAAATGGAGAAAAAAGAAAAGTTTGTGAAAATGAGAGTTGAAGGAGACTTTTTGCACTTGTGTCCTGATCTTACCAGGATCCCTGACTGCTCCTTAGAAGCAGAGGATATAAATTTGGAGGCTTATTTATGCCACTGCATTTGATTTCCCAGCATTCTCCTGCTCTCTTTGACAGCAGGAATTTGATGTGGAGGCAAATGGCCAAATCCGTAAAGATAAATCACATACAAATGTAAGGTACTCAGAAACATAATGCGTTATGGCTGGAATAGCTGGCAAGCTGTAGAACACCTCAAAATCACTTACAGATTTTGGAAAACAAGGATATAAGCTGACCTTACCGTTTTGTGAAGTGGAGCGCATTTTCATTTTGGTGGCAGGTCATTTTGTGGCCATAACAAGCGACAGATACAGTACGTACAAGCTCCAGCGTGGCCACTTTGCTTTAAAGATCTATTTATAACGTAATGTTGCACACAGCATGCCTGTCATCAGCACACCGCCGACTAACCACCGGTCCTAAACGACTGATAGACACACTGTGTAAATCACTGTCTCCACTTCAGGATGTGGAGAGAAACCACAAGGGGCCTTCAACCGGCCACACTCAAATGTGACTTTGTTTTTAGCAGCGTGGGCTGACATTTCCCCTGAGCTCTGTCTGAGGATCATACTTGCTTACTATCTAAAACAGGACAGTGAAGTCATTGTAAATCACGCATTAGTATAAACCTTTGCCTCAAGTGTGGGTCAGACAAAACATGACTTACGTTCTCATCAGCTTTGGGTCGAATCCAGTATACCGTACGCTTCATATTTTGCACACGGACTGATTAAGTAGAGTATTAGAGAGAGGAATGCAGGTCTGAGTTTGGGTCCCTAGAGGAAACGGATGAGGAGGTAGAGGTTGGGTCAGGGTGGGATTAGGGTTGCGACGCACTTCCAGCCAAACTTCCCTCTCAGGTTTACTTGAGTCTTGGCTTTCTACTATTGCAATGTTGAAGTACTCAGTCAAGCTGTTGCATAAATTCTAAAAAAAAAACTCTCATATTTAGGGAACAATGTAGCTTTGTTGATGTAATACACCAGAACTCGATCAAAACTTGATCCTAAATATCATGTACAGGTATAAGCACCTGGGGCTTAAACCATGAAGCCAGTTTAGATGGATAGCCAGGTATGTTTCAATTTAGTTCGCACCAACCCTGGGTTTTAGGAACCATGAAAGTTCCGGCTTTTAGCGGTGTTCATTGCCGTAGTGGCTTACACTCCACAGCTAACCTGCTCCAGGGCAGGTTACGTTCTCTTTAAGAGATGTTAAACTGAAATTGGGATCAGCTGTGATCAAAGTGACACATCTCTGATGAAATAAAGTCACTTCCCCAGTTTCTCTTGCTCCAAATTAAAGGTCACTACATAGTAACAGTTTTCCAAAGACAAAATTGTCTGGCAATATGATTGTTTATTGTAATAATTTAATATGATTTTTATATTATTTATATAATTGTCATATCCATAATCCATTACCCATGAGCAATATTAATCTTTTTAACTATCTCACTGATTCTCTTGAAAGAAGTGAATTGCAGTTTCTCTCTGTTTCAATGCATGCGATTGACTGTTCTCTACTGAGTTCACACTTTCAAGTGCACACACTCTTAGAATTCAGGATCAAAGCCTGAGTTGACCGAGAAAGTTGATGATCAGCATCATGGTACAAACAAAGCCTGATTGAATTGGTTTGGTTTTGTCAACTTCAAACTAATCCTGTTACCCTGAGTTTGTTTGACAACTGCCATCATGATACAGGCCTTAGGTATTAAGATCTGACTTTGGTGATTAGATTACAGGAGTGACAGTACTAAATAGTAATACTTATGTGTAATATGATCACTAAAACCACATTTGGAGGTAATCAACTGCTTTATGACTTAAAAGATTTGTTCACTTCAGAATTAAAATTTCCTGATAATTTACTCACCCCCTTGTCATCTAAGATATTTATTGTCTTTCTTCAGTTGAAAAGAAATTCTGGGTTTTGAGGAAAACATTCCATGATTTTTTTTCTTCCTTATAGTGGACTTCAACTGCTACCAACAGGTTGAAAGTTCAAAATACAGTTTCAATGCAGCTGCAAAGAGAATTAGTCAATTACAGGCCAAGCTCGAATCGACCTTTTCTGTCAAAAATACTAGAAAAGACAGTATCATTGCAACTATGTTCCTTCCTGGAAATAAATGGTATCCGTGAGGATTTCCAGTCAGGATTTAGACCGTACCATAGTATCGAGACTGCTCTCGTAAGAGTTACAAATGATTTGCTCTTATCATCAGATTGTGGTTATATCTCTCTTTTAGTGTTACTGGATTTTAGGACTGCATTCGACACTATCGACCACAACATTCTTTTAAATATACTTGAAAATTAAGTTGGCATGAGTGGAATTGCATTGGCATAGTTCAAATGATACTTATCTGACCGTTATTAGAGATGAGATGTCATATTGATCACAAGTTCAATATGGAGTACCGCAAGGCTCAGTTCTAGGACCGTTGCTTTTCACTCTGTACATGCTACCCTTGGGAGATGTCACTAGTAAGCATGGTGTTAGTTTTCACTGTTACGCTGATGATACTCAGCTCTATATTTCTTTGCACCCTTACGAAACTTAATTCACAAAATTAACGGAATGTGTAGCTGATATAAAAAATTGGATGACCAGTAATTTCCGACCACTAAATTCAGAAAAAACTGAGATTCTAATTATTGGACCAAAAACCTGAGCACATAATTACCTATACCAATAAATACTGTCTAACACTTGATGGCTGCTCTGTTAAGTCATCTTCGTCAGTTAGCAACCTGGGTGTGCACTTTGATACCAATCTTTCATTTGAAAGCCACATTTTTAACATTTGTAAAACCACATTCTTCCATCTTAAAAATATATCTGAACTACGACAAATGCTCTCAATGACAAATGCGGAACAGTTAGTTCATGCATTCATGACCTCAAAGCTAGATTACTGTAAGGCTCTACTGGGTGGTTGCCCTGCTCACTTGATAAAGAAACTACAGCTGGTCCAAAATGTTGCAGCTAGAGTTCTTACTAGAAACAGGAAGCATGAACATATTAGCCCGGTTCTGCCAACACTGCGCTTGCTCCTTATTAAACATCGTATAGATTTTAAAATCTTGCCAATTACTTACAAAGCACTAAATGGTTTAGCTGCCCAGTACCTGAGTGAGCTCTTAATACATTATAGTCCTTCACGTCTATTACGATCTCAGAATTCTGGCCAGTTGATAATACCTAGAATATCAAAATCAACCGCAGGAGGAAGATGCTTCTCCTACTTGGCATCTGAACTCTGAAAAAATCTTCCTAGCATTGTACAGGAAGCAGACACACTCTGTCAGTTTAGATCTAGACTAAAACGCATCTCTTTAACCTGGCATACACATAACACATTATCAATTTATGTTTTCGCATCCGTTAAAGGACTATTAGGCATCATAGATTAGGTCAACCAGAACCGGTGACACTTTCTATAACACTAGATGTACTCATTATATCAGAAGAAGAATGACATCTACGCTAATATTGGTCCCTCTGCTTATCCCGAGGTTTACCGTAATCAGCCGGATCCGGGCCATGTCCAGATCAGATGTATGGCCTGCACCGAGACACGACCACAACGCAGCCCTGAAGTTCAGCGGAGACTGTATCAACTAGATCATCCCTTGTGAAGGCCTCACTGACATGACAGCCAGTGGCACAGATCTCTGACAAACCGTCCCATACCGGCAACTTCAACTAGATGGAACTGAATTAAATATTTTGATTGTTTCGATACCAATCGGACTTATGACCTGTAACGCTGCCTGAATCATAATCGAGCACTGTTCGCTGTTGGCCAGAGGAGAACTGTGTTACGGGTTGGTGGCTCAGAGGAAATGCACGACGAGGGAATAACTCAAAGACCACGCTAAATGCGATCAATAGTAGAAACAGGAGAAATACAGAAGAGAATCACACCAACAAACCACCTTAAACAATTTTAACTAAAGACAAGACAGAAACTGAGGGCTTAAATACTGAACACAAGGAGAGTTAACGAGACTAATCTATGAAACACAGCTGAATACAAATTAACTAATAATGATGGTCACCATAGTGACAATGGAGTGGTGGAAAAAATCAAACAAAGAACACATGTGACAAATAAAAACAAAGTCCAGAACACGCAGACATGTAACAAACTGGCCCCCTGACTGAGCCTGTTTTTTCCCAAGGTTTTCTCAGAGAGTGACCTGTTGGTCACCTGATGTCACCTGTTGGAGTTTGGGTTCCCTTGGTTTGCTTAGTTGGGGGGCGCTTATTATTCAACAATGTTTTTGATCTGCCTGCTTTGACACTACAGGGAGTGCAGAATTATTAGGCAAGTTGTATTTTTGAGGATTAATTTTATTATTGAACAACAACCATGTTCTCAATGAACACAAAAAACTCATTAATATCAAAGCTGAATATTTTTGGAAGTTTTAGTTTTTAGTTTTTAGTTTTAGCTATTTTAGGGGGATATCTGTGTGTGCAGGTGACTATTACTGTGCATAATTATTAGGCACCTTAACAAAAAACAAATTTATACCCATTTCAATTATTTATTTTTACCAGTGAAACCAATATAACATCTCAACATTCACAAATATACATTTCTGATATTCAAAAACCAAACAAAAACAAATCAGTGACCAATATAGCCACCTTTCTTTGCAAGGACACTCAAAAGCCTGCCATCCATGGATTCTGTCAGTGTTTTGATCTGTTCACCGTCAACATTGCGTGCAGCAGCAACCACAGCCTCCCAGACACTGTTCAGAGAGCTGTACTGTTTTCCCTCCTTGTAAATCGCACATTTGATAATGGACCACAGGTTCTCAATGGGGTTCAGATCAGGTGAACAAGGAGGCCATATCATTATATTGTCTTCTTTTATACCCTTTCTTGCCAGCCACGCTGTAGAGTACTTGGACGCGTGTGATAGAGCATTGTCCTTGAAAATCATGTTTTTCTTGAAGGATGTAGACTTCTTCCTGTACCACAGCTTGAAGAAGGTGTCTTCCAGAAACTGGCAGTAGGACTGAGAGTTGAGCTTGACTCCATCCTCAACCCGAAAAGGCCCCACAAGCTCATCTTTGATGATACCAGCCCAAACCAGTACTCCACCTCCACCTTGCTGGTGTCTGAGTCGGACTGAAGCTCTCTGCCCTTTACCAATCCAGCCATGGGCCCATCCATCTGGCCCATCAAGACTCACTCTCATTTCATCAGTCCATAAAACCTTAGAAAAATCAGTCTTGAGATATTTCTTGGCCCAGTCTTGACGTTTCAGCTTGTGTGTCTTGTTCAGTGGTGGTCGACTTTCTGCCTTTCTTACCTTGGCCATGTCTCTGAGTATTGCACACCTTGTGCTTTTGGGCACTCCAGTGATGTTGCAGCTCTGAAATATGGCCAAACTGGTGGCAAGTGGCATCTTGGCAGCTGCACGCTTGACTTTTCTCAGTTCACGGGCAGTTATTTTGCACCTTGGTTTTTCCACACGCTTCTTGCGACCCTGTTGACTATTTTGAATGAAACGCTTGATTGTTCGATGATCACGCTTCAGAAGCTTGGCTATTTTAAGACTTCTGCATCCCTCTGCAATATATCTCACTATTTTTGACTTTTCTGAGCCTGTCAAGTCCTTCTTTTGACCCATTTTGCCAAAGGAAAGGAAGTTGCCTAATAATTATGCACACCTGATACAGGGTGTTGATGTCATTAGACCACACCCCTTCTCATTACAGAGATGCACATCACCTAATATGCTTAATTGGTAGTAGGCTTTCCAGCCTATACAGCTTGGAGTAAGACAACATGCATAACGAGGATGATGTGGTCAAAATACTCATTTGCCTAATAATTCTGCACTCCCTGTATTGTATGCGAACTGAACTGAGCTGAATGATTACATCACTGTTTTCTCCAGTGCTGATATACAGATAAATTAACTAAATTAATAACTATTGATTTTTACGGCGGAATGAATCAATACTGAATTTATTTATTTAAGCTGGACAATGACACCATTTTCTTTAAGAGCTCTTGTGCAGCCAAAAATGATTTGCCAATTATTACTGTAAAGCTGCTTTGACACAATTTGCATTGTAAATCATCATCATATGTTCAAATTAAAGGTATATCATTTAATCACATTCTTTACCTAAATAAGATATAAAAATATAAAGTGTCAAATAATAAAATACTTGAAAATTTAAAAAAATATAGTAAATATTTTACACTTTTTTTTCCCCACTATATAAATGTATTCATAAAAATGTATAGCTGCATTTGTATTTTATGCCTTAATATTTTGTGGTGTCTATGGTAAAACCCCTGTTGTGGGGAGAGAAGGATACATATCTAGTACTTTTAAAAGCCAGATATAAGCACCTTAGCAGACAGAATTTATCATGAATATTGGAAATGGACGTGCCTTAGTGCCTCCGTATACCACCTGAGAAGGCGGTATTTTTCAGGCATAGCCATAGTTTATTTATTTGTCTGGAAAAAGGGAGCAAGAAGTAAGTGGTATTTGTTGGGGAGTTGGCTTGATTGACATGTCCAGTGTTCTGTTGGAAGTTAAATGCATTTGCTGTTCTCTCCTCTCACACAAAGTGAGGGCTACGATGATCCTAATGCACCTGAGAGCCCAACAATGGGCCGGCTGATAGCTCCGGCAGAAGGTCTTCCTGCACCCCAGACACAGTCTCCTTTGTCCATTAACCTGCCAGCGGCAGGCCGCTTGTCTCTCTGATCATGTGTAAGAAGAGGCTGGAGGGGACAGTGTGACAATAAAACGCACACCAGTGTCCAGTTGTGTATGTAAAACTCCAGACTTTGCTCTTGTTTAGGTATTCCACTTCCGTTGTTCTTACATTTGTAAGCAGGGCTGTTGTTCTTACATCATTGTAAATGAAGATACGTTGGATGCAAGGACACGACGTGACAAGAGCAGTACATTTGTTTGTTGCAACGTCTCCCTCACTACAAGGTGTTAGTTGAGAAAATCAATTCAGGTTGCTCAGTCTAGGAGTTCTTGAGTGCTCATCCAAATCAGTTAAATGAAGAGAGACTGTGAGCGTGTGTTGGTGTGAGCCAAAGTAAAAAGCAATAATTGCCGCATTCAAAGACAAATTACTGAATCTGCTCACCCAAGATAAATAAATGTTGGTTAAAGCTTTTAGCCTAGTAAGTTAATAACCTTTGTTTTACATTTAGGGGAGTGCGGAACTAATGTGAGGAATATAAATGTTGTACCACACCTCGTGTTCCAAACAGTGAGCTGTATTCTCTCATTCCCTCCACCCCATCAAAATTAGTTCAAACAAAAAGATGAAAAAAAAGACCTTACACCAACATAACATTTATTACTGTGGTATGAATTTGGTCAGGCCATTTCATAGCCACATCTGCAACTAATCCATGACCTGCTGGGATTTGTAAATAGAGTACAGTGAAGAGTTTGTTCCACTAATGCATTATAAACATAGAGGACGGCTCAGGGTCTTTGAGTTTAGGGTTACATTCAATATGGAACCGGATGCTTCACTAATGTAACACTTTGCACATGGTTCTGCATTTTGGAATTAATCATTTTCCATTGAAATCCCGCTGTCCTTTTGCACAAAACAGAGAAAATGTCGTGTTTTCGGAAACGGGAGTAGAGGGGAAATTTGACAGGAACATAAATTCTTCCTTTTCTCTCTCTTTTTTCTACTCTGTTTCTCTCGGTGTTTTTCTTGAAGGTCCTGCTTAAAGTGGACAGCAGGAGCATTAATCACAGCCATGACTGCAGACAAACAAGGAAACTCACTCTTCGACCCTGTGCTGCGGTCTTAATGAAAGCTTTATCTTGTTAAACCACCAACAAAACCAGCCTCTGAGAGTCGATCAGTGACTCTTTGCCCCTGAAAGCTGTAATGTCTTATAGAACTTTTCTGAATAT
Organism: Opsariichthys bidens; assembly: GCA_037194245.1. Taxonomy (NCBI): domain Eukaryota; kingdom Metazoa; phylum Chordata; class Actinopteri; order Cypriniformes; family Xenocyprididae; genus Opsariichthys; species Opsariichthys bidens. The sequence continues at coordinate 17,643,403 of CM074298.1, forward strand.
TCTACACCCCATTCTGGTCTTTTTCTCTGCCTGTCTGTTTCATGGTTTCTGTGATTCGGCACTCAGGTTAAAGGCCACTTTCCCATGCTGCTCAAAAACGTCAGCTCAAACAAGACGCACCGCAATGAGAGTTAAAAGGACATCAAAATTGGTCTGCTGTCATCAAGGGTCTGTCTTATCCCTATTTGCCTTTCTCCAACCGATCCATCAGCGGGGTCTGATCAAAAAGGGATACCGTGTCTTCCAGCATTCCTTATTCCCCGGGATGAGTGTCCCTGACTGTCCCTCTGCCACCACTTCCTGTCAGCCAAGCCTGAAACAAAGACCTTCTCTCTCTAACTCCTTTACCGCTCCTCCTCTCTCACTCGCTCTCTATAAGCTTGAGAATTGGGCATGAAATGCAACACATATTTATGAGATTATCTACTGTCTCGTGTTTCATTTCCATGTACGAAAGGAGAACATTTTTCATTCTCTCTGAGTGAAAACATGTGAAAGGGACAAAATGATTTTCGTGCAGTTGTTGTCCTCGGATCTCCAAGGGGACGTTAATTCACACTGATCTTGTTTTGAACCAAGGCACTCCCCCCCCATACCATTAGAATGATAACAGCCGAAAAATAATTCTCCTATCCCACCTCCCTCCCGACACATACGTACGAACACGCGCACACAAACAATCTGTATCGAGATAATCCCAAGAGATGGATGCGCACAAAAACAGCCCAAAATGAAAAGGTCACTGAATTCAAAGCCGATTCAAAATGAAGCAAGCGAGGTTGTCAGCACGAAATGCAGCACAAGACTTCTTTGTCTCCTAAACAGCCAAGAATCGACACAAGAGGAGTGATCAGAGGATGACTCTGTGAGGGGGAAACATGCCCTGAAGCAGAAGAAAGAAAAGGGGATTGCCAATAGCATTAGAAAGGCCTACACCATTTCTTTTAGTCTTGCATTGCTAAAATCATGACGTATACAGCATAAAATTAAAAAGCATTTATGGCATTTTCAACATCTATAACCATCCCCCAAACTGTCTACTTAAGGCCTCTCTTCTCGCTCCAGTCAGGAGCAAAAAATAAAACTGCATGTGAATGAAAGTGTTCGGGGTACTGTTCCAACAATTGTGACACGCCAAGAATTCCAAACAGCACGTCACATGGGTGTATTCCATGTAGCCATTAACCTGAGAGGTCAAGTAAGAGGGAGAATGTTGGAGGACCATGCTTGTGCAACGTTACTTTGTGACTTCGCAGGTCCAGGTTTCGCTCATGTGTTTTTATGAGAGTGAAAGAGTTTATTAGCAATCTGGCTCTGCGATAAAACCGTATGTATGGGTAGTAATGGATTTTAAAACTACTAGAGGACTGTAGATAATAAAAACATGTTCTCTGGAAATTAGATTGATCCATAAACACAATTTAGCCTTGTTTGCAAACAAACAACACCAACAAAAAAATCTAATATGGATGGATGGATGGATGGATGGATGGATGGATGGATGGATGGATGGATGGATGGATGGATGGATGATGGATGGATGGATGGATGGATGGATGGATGGATGGATAGATAGATAGATAGATAGATAGATAGATAGATAGATAGATAGATAGATAGATAGATAGATAGATAGATAGATAGATAGATAGATAGATAAAAGTGATGTGAATGAGTGATTTTAGTACATTATCGACATAAAACAATAGCAATGGCAGACTCTAGCAGTATATCAAGCCAAAACATGTCTGTGAGAGTCTGAATATGTGTAATGGAAATACTTCGCATACACGCAAAGATTAATCCATTTTGTCTAAAAGGGAACATATAGGCTTTTTAGTTAAATAATCCAGATTACAGTGTGCAGGCGTTTGCCAGGCAAACGAGAGATAAGATCTCCATTTCCTGCAATCAAAAGCTCTCCCTCAATATAAGCTTTTATAAAAAGGCACTTACTCTGTATTTTCAGTCCCCAGTCATATTAGATGTATAAGGCCTATTTACATCCATTATCCAATTGGACTCAGGAAAAGGAACTCATGGAAATTAGGAGACATTTTAAAAGGGGACAAAAGGAAAGAACTGTATGACTGAGAGGCTTTTAAAAAGTTTGAATTCATGGCACATGATTGAAATGTAATTGTTACAATTTTAGTCTGTTCATTGTACGGTATGATTATGCAACAGAAACGAGGTGTTCTGAAGGGGCGTTTTAAGCTACAGAAACTGCTCATTTGCTATGTGTAAGTCTTAAAAATGTTTCAACAGGTTTTTCACCTTTCAAGGACTCAACATCAAGTAGTCCAATGACGAAGCACAATGATGTTTGCACTTACTGCCTTTGTTTGGGAAAAGTAAAACCTTTTGTCAGTATAACTGCTCTTTGTCAACCTCTGAAATGAAGTTTTTGTATTCTGTGAAGGAAAGTACCAGAAAGTGTTTTGTTTGTTCACTGTCAAGCCATGGCATTTTCCATATTTGATATTAATTTGAATTTGTCACCAATTAATTGTTCATTAACCAGGGAGTGTATCATCTGCAGAGAAATTAAAAATGCAAATTAGATATCAACCTAATATCAAAACAATTTAGACTGGTGGTGACAAATGATTGACAATTATTCCCCACTTTTATTCCTAACTAGTGTTGCCATGGAAACCTTGCTCTGATTGGATAACTACGTTGATATGTCAACCAGAAAATAATAATAATAATAATAATAATAATAATACGGAAAAAAAATATTTCCTTTTCAGTTGACTGTTGAATGGGTTGGATTCAGCTTTCTAACCGAATGTTTGCATCATCATGCTTAAAAGGATAGTTTACTGTCATCATTTACACACTCCAATGAGTGAGTTTCTTTCTCCTGTTGAACTACAAAGATAATATTTTGAAGAATGTTGACGGTTGCCATCGTAGGAAGAACAAAAAATCTATAGAAGCCAACGGTTACCAAAATCTTCAAAATATCTTCTCTTGTGTTCAGCAGAGGAAAGACACTCATACAGGTTTTGGAACAATATAAGGGTGAGTAAATGACAGAATTTCAATTTTTGGGTGAACAACCCTTTAACCCTGATGCGCTCCTTTCGCTTTTTCAGAACAACGTGAGTTATTAGACCCAAGATATTTTCAGCAGTAGATGATAGTCGCGCCATTGCTGTGGCGTAAAGCAGTGGTGCTTTGCAGCACTAAATGGGATGGTTGATTGAAAGATTGGGGCATCTGGCTGGGAGTGGCAGGCCAGAGCTGAGAGGACTCATCTGAAGCCAGGCATCCGAGAGCTTTAGACGTCCCTGGTCAGCCAAATGACCCAGGATAGAAGCCATGTCCAAGAAGATTGCTTTCGGAATGCTCAGGATTGGCCTAGGAGGGAGGGAGAGCGCTTATCTGCGGTCAATTACCATCCTGCACACAATGAACCAAATGAAAGATAGCTCAACAATCTGAGGTCTGGCAAAGTATAGATAAGAGCGAGCGGATCAGATATTACCAGTCAAGATAGATCTGTCTGCAAATATGATGCATGAGGTGTGCGATATTCATCCTGGTTTAAGGCTTGACAGCTCTTAGATTGAGCTATCTCAGTATAGTCTATGTTTAATTAAGCACTTCAAATCACCTTGGGTAGAATCAGCACAGCTCCTCGCTGATTCACGTGTTTAATCAGGACTACTTGAGGGACAACTTGTGCAATTCAGCCATCTTTGACTGCTGTCTGGCAGTTAAATCTGCATCTAATCAAATATCTATATGGCTTGTGAGGTTCCTAATGGCCTCTGGGTCTTTGTGAGCATGACTTCCGCTCTCTGAGGTTGGACATTGTTATTAACCGTACGTCTCAAACAAAAGCAGCCTGTTAAGGGACCGAGATGAGAGACCGGCATGACCTGAGTGTTTCATTTCAGGATGAGCTTAATTAGAATCGCTACACATTCCCCTAAGGGCCAAAATTAGATCCTATTCCTTTTCGTTTTTTGTTGTTGTCTTTGTTATGTGCACATTGTCTTGGTTCATTATTTCCACAGGCATTTAAATTTGTGGTAATGACAGTTTGCGTCCACTGAGAGAAACGGCAGTTTAGGCCAAAATATCATCCTCTTAGTTTAAAAAGGGCAAATGAAAGACACCTTTTCTTAGTTTTCTGCAATTTTTTGGATTCATGGCGAAAGCAATCAAAGGACAAATCCTATGGAGAGAACCTTTTCCTAATGTGCGTGATGGCGAACATGCATTGCATTAATGAAACAATTCAAACTGCAAAGAGAAAAGACCTTTAACTGATATCCAGCCAATTTAAACGTTCCTTTACCAGTTAACTATTTCACTTCATTAGCTGATAGCACGTTAAATGATCGAAATCTCATGAAATCGTCAGCTCCTTTTTTAAACCCAAATTGCAGCGAGTACAGAGCCATTCTGCAGCGTATCAAAGATGGCAGAGGCAGGGGGGCCTTCTCCACAGGAAGTTCCTGCAAACAGAGTGCACCCACTTTTTAAACCCCATTTGTCTTGTTAATGGGCCCCACTGATTACCTGATTGCACTGGATGACTGTGGAGAAATCTGATTGCGTGAAATTATACAGAGCAAAAACTTTTGATTGGGGAATGGATCTGGGATGCTCGTTGCTACCATTTGACAGGGCCCCTGTGAAATTTGGCCTCATTGATTTCAAATCAGCAAAGTGTAGCGCATAATTGTAATCAGAGCCCATGTTCACTGAGCGGTCTATTTTAAAACCCAACTTCCTTGCTGTGCAAACTTTTGAGCCTTAACAGTATGACAATGGCATTAGACCTTGTTAATTACATGCCCTTTAAAATAACTATTATGAGGTCTAAACCCTTTCTGCCTGGAAAAACATAGAAAGGATTTTAGCCATGAGGGTCACTGCATCGCTTTTATTAATCATGAGTTCAGCTGATACTTCAGATCTATTACTTCAATGTCTAATCAAGCCAGTCCAGTTCTTTTAAAATCAGGTAGCCATGGCAAATACGGGGACTTGTCCAAATTGTATGCCTTTCACATCTGACGAGTCATTTTTCAACCTTCAACAATGCTCATTGAGCAATTGTAGGATGGTGCGTTTTATCAAAAATTGTTAAAAATGTGTTTCAAAAATTCTTAGCTGAGAAACTACAAAGTGAATGAACATGACTATGGCTCTTTTACACAAGAAATACAATACCATTTAATTAACTTTAATGCAGCTAATGCTTAGAAAAGGTCTATTTTAAAATTGCAGAATTATTCTCTTATGGGTTCTTTTCCTTTGGTGTAGGCTTGATTAAAAAACCCTCTTCACGTTTCACGCGTGGCACTGCCAAAGACCACGGAGATTACAAATGTTGGAAAAAAGTCACATCTCTCCTCTTCCCATGCATTTATGGACATCTTTAAAAGGTTGAAACCTGAGAAATTTCTGTTCTTCCATTGCATGCGTAAGAGTTCAACTTCAAAAAGTTCATAAAGAGATAGTAAAAGCAATCCATTTCAATCAAGTAGATTAAACAATGTCTTCGGAAGAGACACGCTAGCTTTCTATAATTGACAGATTTAATTTTGGCTTTTATTCACACATAAACATTGATCAGTGCACATACATGGAGCACATCAAATATGGCAAAAATAACATCAACCATACTTGATGTGCAAGAATCAATGAGGTTTGTTCTCACATGTCAGCTTTTGAGCTTCTTTTAGATCCCGTGATGTTTGTTCTCTATAAGAACTTTTTGAAACATCACAGTTTGTGTGGAATGGACTTTCAATAGAGGGAAAAAAATCGGCACCGTGTAATTATAAGGTTCCATCTGACAATATCAAATTTCAAAACGTACCTTTACTCAAAAAAAGTAGTTTTATTTTGTACATTTGAACTGCTCTCAACTTGAAATGTTTGAGTTAGTTAACACAGTTTAACTACATTTAACTTAAAATTATCATGTAATCTCAACTTAAATATTTTATTAGTGGAAACTTAGCAAGCTCCCACTTAACATTAATCTTGCTCAAAAAGAAAATATCACATAACACTTCATTTTAGCATTTACTCTCCCTTTTCGTGTGCCATGGCAAAGCATGCTAGGAAATAGAAATTTTAGCCCAGTTTCAGTTAAATTTCAATTAATCTAAATTAAAAGAAAGAGCTCAAATCAATGAAAAAGGTCATGCAACTTAAATTGATAAAAATGAAAGAGAATGTTCTAAATACTCATAAAAGTTCATTTGACTGAACTAATTTGCTTAATTTAAGTCCACCCTACCCAAACCAATTAATTATTTTGAGCAATAGGGGTTTGCAAAACATCAACAATTTGTATTACTTTTGAAACTAATTATCATTAATAATGGGGCTCATTATTTATAGGGACAAATGTTCAGCTCTATAGTGTGAAGGTTATTTTTTAATGCAAACATTGTGTCATGATAAAACCGTGTTATGATGAAAACATTTTTTACAATAGTAAGCTAATACATTTTGAAGTTTGCATTACAGAACAAGCTCCACATGTATGGCTTTTCTTGTAAACTTGCTTGGAAAATCACCTGGTACAGCTTTGCACGTTGCTCATTGCACCAAGCAAATGTGTTTTTATCTCACATTATCTTTAGTTAAAACTACTGGATAGCTTTAGGGTAAAGGTTTAGAGAAGGTAAAATTTATTTCAAACACACGAGCATGTTCTTCTGTTTCAGATAAATCCAAATAGCGCTTTTAGTGCCACTCACTGGACGTTTCACTTTGAAAGTGTCACGAAATGTGCAAAAAGCAACATTACTATCATTTTGCCTACAGAAATGTTGAAGTGGTTTTTTTTTTAGCCTTGGTAGCCTGGGAAGTAAATGAGCCTGGCTATGAAATCTCTCAGACTTCATAAAAATATACATATTTTGTGATTTAACTAAAATCTTATGGGTTTGGAACGACATGAGGGTGAGTAACGGATGACGTTTTTGGGTGAACTATCACTTATTTAGGCTACATATTTCATCTTTTTTTCTTTCTTTTTTTTATAGCTGTGACACCTTTGCCTACTGAGACCATTATTTTTCCCTTTTAATTTGAAATGACTAAAAATATGAGAATAAATGAACTGAAAGCCATTGAGAATCATGAAAAGAAGCCTCTCTTTGTGTCTTGCAGCAGTATGAAGAACATGTGCTCTATAGGAATCAAGAGCATCTGGCAGTTCTGCTCACTTCATTAATTAACTTTCCATTGATCTGACATTCTGTGCTTTCAAGTCATTGTTTTTGTGCACACTGTTTGCGGTGTCTTTCCTTTGCCACGGTCAAGTTCAGGATTGCCATGGTTACAGCACTATATGGACATGCACGCATTCAGCAGTTCAAAACTCCCGTTTGAATCAGATTCTATGATCTTAATATATACAATATTATACTCATACAATATTTCTTAAGTCAATTTATCGTTGAGAATAAAGTTGAATGCGTCTGTTGACACTGTAGGAAATTCAGTCCAGTTGGCGTCATCATATTGCTGTCCCACCAAACTTTCAACCACCTGCAAAAACTTCTAATGAAACCGTCACCAGTCGGGTAGAGTTTATGAGGGAGGGGAGGAATCGGGGTGGGGGGGTGGGGGGTAGGGGGGGGGATGTTAACACAGATGTCCAAATAAGAGTGTGAATGATTCATTCTGCCGAGATTAGCCTCCGTCTCCAACAGCAACTTTCCCAGGACTCAGGAACTCTCAGCCTTTCAGTGCAGCACACAGGATTGTCATCAGAAATTGATTTTGCTCCTGAAAGACAAATTGAATCGCATATGAAATACAACAGAAAGAACAAGAAAGTGCCTGTCTCCACGTCCTGTCTCCCCCTCACGCCTCATTCCCAGTACACCTCTCACCTCCTCTCGCGCCCTTGTTCCTTTCTGTCCATCCCCCTCGTCTCTTGTATCTAAGTGATCTGGAGTGTTCAAACCTAAATTAAGATCTGTGGCGAGATACACGGTTCCCATAGCTACCTCTCAAACAGTGTTGTGATTGCATTATAATCCGACAGTAATCAAATCTAAATGAAACAGGGATGATAAGGATGCTATTTTCAGTCCGTGTTTGCGCGAGCGAGTGTGTGCATTGCCTTCTCACTTTGTCCTTTTTCACTTTTTATTACCTTCCAATCAGCTCAGCTTCGCAGTGGCTTTTTTCATTACTTTGGGCCATTGTTTTGGACAAACATAGTTGTAATGAGCTGTAAGAAGAGGAGATTAGCCTGGTCAAATGATACGGTCTGACTGAAGGGATTTCACACACAAACACACCACATCCTCTGAAATACAAGTGTTCTAACTAAAATTTAGCCATATTAACCATACGTTTTCTTTTGGCATCAAGAAAAACTGTGGGATTTGTGAGAATATAGCCTTTCAAATGCTTCTCTGAGGATGTTGAGGATTTTCTAAGGACACATTTGTCCACATCTTGACAGAAAATAATGCAAAGTTAATTGAAAATGAATTTAAACTGTTAAAAAGTATGGTGTTGGTCATCATTGTGTGATTACGAGTCATTGCCTTTAGACTCAGTTTTATGGATTCATCCCTTGCCTAGCCTTGACTGAGCTACCTTGGAACTGGAGTCTTTTGTGCTCTGACTGCATTATTTGTCATGAGTTCATTTGTCCAAAGCATTCATTTCATGTCCTCTCGTTCTCTGCTGTGCAGTTCTATGGAAATGTATTCCAAAACTTTTGTATTATTGACAAAATGCGAATTACACATTTTATTCATTATAAAAGTGCACTCGGTAAACCTTAGTTTTTGTTGCTGGCTGCATTCGAAATCACATACATCCCAATGTATAATAGGCGCAAAACATGTGACAAAAGTATTCGAATTCACTGTTTGACTTCACAGTACTCATAAAACTGTGACCAAAAAGTATCTGTTAGACACTTTACTATCCCATGAGGCCACAGGAGAAGATTTGTGAATGGCAGTAAAGTGACATAACTGACAATTGCAGGTCAGATGATAATGACAACATGGTGAATGTTGTACATTCATACTATACATAAAATATATATGCATATATAATGTTAATCATATCAAACGTACTAATCATTTTTTTAACTAATAACTGGGTGCACCTGAGCAACATGGTAGTACTTACTCTGAAAGGACAGAAAGGTTTTTTTTGTGTGTGTGTGTGTGTGTGTGTGTGTGTGTGTGTGTGTGTGTGTGTGTAAATATGAGCTATATGATTTATGGACTAATGTGAGAGTGTGACTCAGAAAGTCCGGTTCTGTTCGTGTGACATGTCTGCAGGTTGTGTGCATGAGTGGGAGAGGAATCCCGCCGAGCACACTCCCTTAGGCAGTCAAGGAACAAACAAGGCTGGTGTGTGTGAGGGGCGCCCTAATGTCCATCATCCTGGTGAAATTATCCGTCCTGTTGCAGCCACTGATCTACAGACACATACGCTTGCAGCTAACCCCCCTCACCCCACACGCACACACAATGAGACAATACCCTCTTTCATACTGTCCTCATTTTAATCAGCATTAGAGAACTGGGGAAATCACATTTTCTCATCTTTTCCTGAGGTAGAAGCTCCTAATGACAGAAAGAATGGTAATTAGAGTGGATGAGAGGTGAGGACTGTTGAAGATGTCTTACATGAAAAGCAAGAGAATAGCCTTGGATAATAGTTGATACTTTGAGCTTGTTTTAGATTATTTTTAAACCCCAATGCCTTTGACTGCCGATATTGAATTTACTTTATCTTCGGGGCCCAAAGACGTCAGTGATGCATGTGGAAAATTATTTATATTAAAAAAAAAAAAAGTTTATTGAATTCAAGTATATTATACAATATTAAATAATATATTATTTATTTAAATATTTTTATTCATTTTAATTCATTTAATTTATTATTTTATTTCATGTATTTATATTATTAAAATATTTATATTCATTTTAATTCATTTTAATATATTTTTAATTTTTTTTTATTATTTTATTTTTTGTTTGACCCCAAAACATGTAGAAAAAAATACAATATAGAAAAGAACTTTCTTTAAAGTGATACTGATACTTCATTATTATTATTTTTATTTATTTATTTATTTATTTATTTGGAGAAATGTAGAGGTCTTTGGGGTATTCAGCCCCAAATAGAACATAAGGAAAATGTTAGTTTGCTAGTTGCCAGCTTATTTTATTCGAATTTTATAATTGGGTTTTAATTTTGATTTTAACTTAAAAAATGAAACACTAAATAGTATAGTACAATTCACTTCAAATTATACTGAGGTGAACTTCATTCATTCATTGATTCATTTCAGATTAAGGTTTTTCCGCACCAGTCTATAAATACATACTATGGGAACATAACCAAAATGTGATATCCAAGGCTTCAAACCAAGGTAACCCTGCTGATCTACAAGCTTTAGCTGTTTTTTTTTTCTCTCTCTCTCTTCCAAAAAGCTGTGAAATACTCAGATTCTTGCAGGTATGAGCTGCAAAACATTTTAGAAAGGGAGTCCATGTAAATAAAAGGATAAAAGCAGTCCTTGAATGAAGTGGGGCTACAGCCAAGTGAAATATGCTCCCAATTACTGCGATGGCTGTAGAGGCCTAATAAAGTGAACGTCTCTACAAGACGCTACACTATAATGGAGCCGGGCTAATTTGCTTTGACTGATGAATTTTAGTCTCCCGTCGCGCTGGGTTGAATAATTATGAAATTTATCACAAGACATAGCGACTCATTAAGGATTAGCGAGCTTTCATTAGAGTGATGTTGTTCGAGGGCCGTGGCTGTTCTGATCAGCATAATTATGGGCCCTACAGAGGGAGGGCCATGCAGGCAATGTGTCTTTTGTGTGTGTGGTCAAGAGAAGATGAAAAAAGGGCACCTATGCAGCACTCAATGGATCATAATAAAATACTTCTGCTAATATCTCAACATTGCATTTCATTCTGATCACTCTTTGGTAGCCCTGCTTGTGACCAACTCTTGTATGAGGGTGAAAAAAAAAAAAAAAAGTGAAAATGCTTCAGTAAAAACCTTTGGATAACTGTGAATTACTTTACCACATAAGGTGAACAATGTAAATATTTAACATCAATAACATCATAATATGTACTTTTACAGTAAAATACTGTCAAATGTATAGTTCTTGCAAGTAAAAACTAAGAATTATTATAGAATTTACATTTGAAGTAGTCCCTGCGTGACACATACGTCATTATATTTTATTATCATTATATTTTATTATCAGTATTATGCATTAGGGTGTTTCTATTTTGTTAACATTTAGTTTATTGCATTATTTTAGCGTCATATGTGTTACCCTGATGGCGTCTTGATGGTGTATGTGTATGACCCTGCGCGCCATTTATATGTTGTATGAGAATTGGCCATGTTTTGTTGATCCTGGAACAGCATTCCCAGTGTGGAAATATAGATCTAATCCTAATCCTAACCCTAAACCTAACCCTAACCCTACCCATTACTTATCCCTAAAATCAGAGGAAAATTATTGGTGTAGAAGCACTTAACCCTGCTTGTAAGCCTAAACTTGACCAACTTTAAACCGTAAACCTCAAATCTGGTTGAAATGTTTTTTCAAAATGTTAATCCAGGAAAAGAGTTTTTGTACTATTTGATTATATATTAATGTTATATTACTCAATGAAATGCAAGGTTTTTAGTCGTAAACATTTTCATCACATTTTACGGCAGATGGCTGGCAACCAATTTTTTTTTTAAGTAAATCTATTAGTAAAAAACAGTAAATATATTAACGATATTGTCTCACAGTGGTAAGATGTATGTTATATCTAGATATGTAGGTAGTGTAATGTAAACTCAGTTTTACCTCATCTGAAATTCAGACCTGCAATGGTCAGTTAAACTTGGGGTGTACGTACACGACAATGATTCACTTTTTCTGTGTAAAGTCTTACATTGTCAAAACGATCCCCATTCACTGAAAATACTGTATTTTGCATACCAGGCCAGTAGTTGGCGATGTCACTTTGTAAAGAAACACTATATGCGCCTTAAGACTGAACACCTAATACGCATGACGTCACCGTTTTCACCAATTTTTGTAGTTGTTGTATTTTGTAGAGACGTATCGTTTTCAAAAACATGCACTCAGAAGCCCGTTTTAAAAAGTTTTTATTTTCAGGCCCCCAAAATGCTGTTGTCATGTAAAGGAACGGCCAAAATGCATAAAAAGTTTTATGTATTTATTTGAAAATGATATAGTGTGTTTCACCAGGCTCCACTATTTCGCACACCCCAAATGCCACCATAAACCCTCCCGATCTTCCTGTGTCTGCACTTTCATGACGTAATCCCGCTTTCACTGCCGGGTAAAGTCCTCTGTGTATATTTGCGGGCTCAGCTGAAGTGCACATCGAGGGCGCATGGCGGCCACAAAGGGGGCGCTTGTATATATCATATCCGTTTAACGGATTGTTAGGCTGCATAGATCAGGTCAGCCGGAACCGGGAACACTTCCTATAACACCAGATGTACTCGGTACATCAGAAGAAGAATGGCGTCTACGCTAATTTTTAGTCTCTCTGCTTATCCCGAGGTTTACCAATTAACGTGATTGGCTGGATCTGGGCCGTGTCCGGGACACCTTTGTTAAGACCTTACCGACTCATCAGCCAGTGGCACATATCCCAACAAACCGTCCCATACCGGCGTGATCAAAAGATCTTAAACTAGATTAAATATTTTGACTGTTGCGATTCCAAATCGGTTTAATGACCCGTAACTCTGCCTGAGTATCGGACAAGTGTTCACTGTTGGCCAGGGAGAACTGGCCCCCCGACTAAGCCTGGTTTCTCCCGAGGTTTTTTTCTCCATTTGTTGGAGTTTTGGTTCCTTGCTGCTGTTGCCTTTGGCTTGCTTAAGTTGGGGACACTTGCTTGATATTCAGCAGTGTTTTTGATATGCCTGCATTGGTGTCGTTGTATGTGAACTGAGCCGAGCCGGACGATTACGTCACTGTTTTCTGCAGTGCTGATATACCTAAATTAACTAGACTAATAACTACTGATATTTGCAACGGAATGAATCAATAATATATAGAATAAGCTGCACAATGACACCATTTTCTTATTAATGTAAAGCTGCTTTGCCACAATTTGCATTGTAAAAAGCGCTATATAAATAAAGATGACTTGACTTGACTTGACTTGGCTTGTGAGCACCCTTCTGAAACCTTAAATGGGACACCCAACGGACTTAACGGACAGCCATTGTAAGCCCACAAGACCGAAAGTTCATAGAAGTGAGCCGTTTGGGATTCAGCCTCTTAATGCTCACTCTCACCCAAATACTGATCACCTGCACCAATTCCCCCTCGGCACGCCAATCAGCACTCCATTAGCCCTGCATAAAAGCACACATCTCACACTCAGTCTTTGTCTGGTCTCATCAACGGACAACGGACTACTTACTCGCTCTACTTACCCTAAGATCCTCCTAGTGATACTTCAACGTGCAGTACTTCTTGTGATTCTTCCAGAGATCTCCTTGTGAATCCTCTCTTACACTCTCCTTGTGATCTCCCCACTTGTTGCTGTATGTCAAGTTTGCCAGTCAAGCTGAATGCTCATGCTCTGCCATCGACCAGGTCTTCACCCTGGTAACACAACAAAGATTTTGTTATCGTATATCAACCTTCCAGAACCTGCAATATGGCCATACTCCCCTGATTGTCTTTGCTGCACCTCTGTTAATAAGAACACTGCTGTGGTTTGAAACTAACATCTGTCTCTGTGTATGATGTTCTCTGACAATCATAGCAGAACAGTATATAGCTTTCATTTATAATAAGGAAAATATGTTGGAGCTGTGGCCTGGCAGTTAGCAACATGCATTGAGCTGTTGTGCTTATATGGGGAGATGTAGATTCGAGTCCTGTCGGCCCATACCTTCCTGTCTGTTCAAATAATAATAATTAAAAAAAACTTAAATGAAAATACACACACACACACACACACAAACACACTACATTACAAATCACCCATAAGTATGTGTTTCTCCATTACATCAGCTACCCATGACTGGAAATTAAGACACAGTGGGCATCATACAGCCAGTTTCCCAGATATGATTGTATAATAGTTTTAGTCTAATCTACTGAATGTGTTGTGAGTAGCCAATTATCCAATTGCTTGCATGAGGACACAGTTTTATCATTGTTTACAACAATGTAATTACAAAAAAGCTTTGCCAAATAAATGAAAGAGATTAACATATTAGGACCTCTAATTGCATTTAAATGACATGCATAATGTATAAATGTTCGCCAAAGATGGAGAGCTGAATTCTTGATGAAGTTTCCCAAACGTTTAGCTACACAAATGCTCCACAATTAATTCTGCTGGGCCTGTTTCTCGAGTCCATGCACTATTTGTTGAGGAATTATCGATTTGTATTTAATTAAGCTCACTTACTTGCTCGCTGCTGACACGAGATTGATCAAAGCAGTCAATAACAGCATATTAAAGAAATGACTTTGAGATTTTTTCTCCATCTTTATGACTGTATAGAACAAACAATCTGTCTTGAAATATGCAATTCGATATTGCTCAGTGTCACGCCACCCATCTAGGTGCTGCAGGCATGTTCCACTCACCTGGGTAAAGTACACTCGCCAGGTTCATAATGGAAAACAGAGAAGGGTTAGCAACATCTCCTCACATTGATGATATGAGACAAAAAGACCTCGGGAACCATTGAATTCACATTTGAAAAACTATTTCTAGCCAGTTGACTTTTCATTTCATTTGGCCCTCAATGAAGGGCAGTGTGCTGATTGGAAACTCCACGCTACAATGCTAAATTCACTGAAAAGTATCAATTTTCAACCACTACCCTGCAACATTTTATAAAAGGCATTTGTATTTACAAATCAATAATCCATTATCTCTGTATTAATGCGAGGCCTTGACACGGACACAGCTACATTGTAACTGCTGTGTGTGTGTGTGTGTGTGTGTGTTGTGTGTGGGAATGTTGTCCTAGAATGGGTATAACGCAGCGTTCTGTCCTATTCCAGGTCCTGTATCATACCTGAATCATATCATGTTGTGTTTTTATGGATCTAAAATATCTTAAAGGCCTTTTCAGCCTTTTTCCATTGCTGCGTGATGGAGAGCCACTCAGTTTAACAGCATAATAATGCAATATCACGAGGGGTAAATTTCTTATTTGAAATGAAGCATCACGGTGAATACTCTATATCTCTTACCGGCTTCAATTGGTTTCCCCCAGAGGACACAAACTTCATTATGAGCTCTTTCTCTCTCTCTCTGTGGGGGTATTGATACTTTATACCATCTCTCGCTCTCTCTCCGCTGTGTAAATAGCGCGGTTGCTCTATGCCCATGCGCTTCTTTTCCATTTGTGCTGTTTGTAATCACAACATAGATGCTGAGGATACGCTATAGGACATCGGGAGATCAGAAACAGGGGCTTGGTGTTGCTCTTTTTCTATGGGATCCCCTAAGCACCCCTTCCTCATTATTGTGTGTGACTATCATATTGCAAAAGGAGAAGAGAAAGAAGTATTTTTTCTTGGCCATTTGTGAAAAGCTCATTAAAACAGCCCAAGAACAAACAAAGCTTTTCCTCTGAGGCCCCCATTCAGAGTCATCCCATAATTTCCCACTAGTTTTAATAGTTGAGATAAATTAATTATTCCTTCGTGGAAAATACATTCTTTGCCATCTTTGGCTCATTGTTCTTGTTGGAGAGAATTGAGCCCAATCCTGTGAGAAATAGAGTTGCCTTTCCTGCAGGGAAATCAAACTGCTCACTGCAATCAGGCAGGACCAACGACAATTAAACCATTAGTATTTGGTATAGGGAACTCTTTACACAATGTACATCTTACTAATGAATCCAGAGGCAACTCATAATTACACAGTTTTGTCTCGTAAAGATTAGCTGCCCGGCGAAACTCTGTAGAACATCACAGAACGTGTCGCTTTGTGCTTCTTCAGGCTGGAACATTGAGTGAAGACAGTTCTCACAACTGAAAATCAATTCGAAACTATTATAAAGATATAATTCATTAAAACATAGCAAACAATTAATCTCTGAGAATAGAGCCTATGGACGACACCAAACAGCCATTTCTCTCATTTGCTTTAGTGGAAGAGTATTTTGGATGTTTGTATATTTTCAGGTTATGTGCATCGAGCCTTTTTGACTAGTCTCAAGAAAAGAAACAAATCTATTGCTAACAAAACATTTGTTGTAGTTCTCCTTTGAACCAGTGGATGGCGCCACTGTAATAAGGAACATGAGCGAGACCTTGGCTGTTGGTATACTCAATTTTCACCTTGTCCACGTAACCGAATGGACTTTTGTGCATTTTTCATACCTATATATAGAAAAGCGAAAAGATTGAAAGGCTTCTTTCATATGGGAAAACATGAACATTGGAAAAGTTTACAATTGCAATAAAACCTCTTATCATAAGAGCAGAACATTGCAGGAGATATGTTTTAATAGAATCCTGAATTATGCTTATAATTTTTATATGCACAGCTTGTGGCATTTATATAAGTGTTTTTCAATCTCAGGCTCCCCGCTGTCAGTCATATTTGAATGTATCTCCTGTATGATTATTCCTAAAACACAATCTTGTTTCAAACTTTTCAAGCTCTCAGTAGGCTACATTACAAATAGTTGTTCATGTTTAATCTCAAGATTCATCGGAAATGTTTTTTTTTTTTTTTTTTTTGAGACAACAAAATACATGTCATATGTGAATACTGTGGATGTTATCCATATGCAGAATTCATTCATTATAACTTAAACTACTCTGCATCAATAGCCTACAACTATTTAAAGGGAATAAAACATGAGTAAATAAAGTGGAAAAAAAGTTTTTAGTTATGTTAACAATTGACAACCTGCCATGGTTGTAGTGATTGTACTATGAAAAGCCAATCTTGCTTATTCCCCAAATTAAAAAAAATATATAAAATGCAGAAATTGCACATATAGCCTATTTCTTACAATTTCTGCTTTTTAATCATGAAGTTATTTCAATATAACTTTTTTTTTTTTTTTTTTTTTTTAATAATTGTACGAAGTTTTGAAGTCCCTTTGAAGTTTACTGAGGCCCCCTAGTGGGTCCCGACCATCCCGCTTGAGAACCACTGCCCTATCCAACCCCAAAAAGCAGACAGAGCCCACTCAACCGCAATCTTTCCTCCTTTGAACAGTGTGTGTCTAAGTCAATCTCGACTTCTCCTGATTGGCTAAATTTGTCATTCCGCTTGAATGGAGTACGTTGTGATTGGCTGCAGCCTGATTGACGTCATCCCGAGAGATGAGGTTTACTCCGGGCTTTTTTCCTGTCACTGACACATGTAGAGCACAAGCGACAAGCAACGGCGAGACATCAGCGCGAGAGGACAGTTGCAAACCGAGGCGTTCGCTTCATTTATGGAAATTACTGAAGACATTCACGAACCCCCGTTCAACAAACCAGCCGCTGGTCTTTTCAGTGATAACCAGAGCATTTGAGAAAGGTGACGGCAACAGTGGAAATACAATCTGAAAACTCCATTTCCTTGACTCTTTCACAGCAGCGAGAAGTATTCATGCACGCGCTCCGTGTGTGAGTTTTTTTGGACTGTGCGCGTTAATTTGATTGTCTACAGAGAAAACAAAAAGACTGCTGTGCATTTCTCAACAACCATTCAACCATTACATTTCATTGAGGTAAGTACATTACTCTACAACAATTCACGTTTTGTTTTATGAATACTAGTAATTTCATAGTGTCGCGAGAGGGAGACACATTTGTTCTGGAGCGACACAATGTTGCACAGTATCTACCTCTGCACTTGTAAGCGTAAAAGATGTCAGTTTTGATTTAGAACTTTTTTCCTTTTTCTTTTTATTTGTGCTATTTGTGTTGCATGTCACGCGCGAAACAAATAACGTAATAACTAGATGTGTGTAGTGGACACGAGCGTTGCTGGTGTGTGTTTACAAATAAAGACCAGACATTTCGATATAAGCTCGATGGAAATTGCACGCATTTCGAGTTTATAACGTCACTAATGCATAAGAAGTGCGGCTACAGATGACCAACAATCCATAACATAAGTGCAATTCTGCATCTTTTGCTGTGCCTTGTGCGTTGTAATAGGAGCAGCTGCATTTGGGCTCCAGCACTGCTATCTGTTTTACTGGCCTGATCTGTTTTATATTTCTGCACATCCCCTCGCTTAAATTGCCTGTCCGTGTAATTACTCGAGTTTGCCCATTTGACTTAAAAGCCACCCCCCCCCCCCCCCCCCCTCCTCCTCTCTTCAAATCTCCCCTCTTCCCTCTTACTGGGAATGAAACTTGACGATGGTCCGATCTTATTTATCTGGGGGAGTCACTTTCGGTCTCTGATTCATCTCCCTTTAGATTTAATCAGCACTAAGGTATTGCTTGTCCCTAAGAGCCTCCACTAATGGGGTTACTGAATGCCTCTCTCCCTCTCTCAGTGCAATGTTTTCTACCCCCCGCCTCTCTCTTCTCCTCTAATTACCTTTCAACAAAGATTTGGCTTACAGCCTTCCACGAATATATCTTAAATTTTAATCTTTCCCACTTCGGTCCAGCGGTCCTCCTTATGAAACCTGGGAAAGATTAAAATTTCAGATGTATTAGTGCAAGGATGGAGCAGAAGTGCACGCATGCGGTACTGATGGATCAACAGAGCAAAGTACAGAACTGCAATCATAAATGAGGGTTCATGGTTAATGTGATTTCTGTCAGAGGAGGATATTTCTGTGGGCCGGCATTAACTGATTCTTGCATATGCCGAATGATCCGACATACCGGGGGTAATTTCACGCGGCAGTGACCAGTCCCCAAAGCGAACGCTGCTGAATGTTCTCCATGATGTTGGCTGGAAATCCGTCATCCGATAACCTTAGTGAAAGCGAGTGGAATATGTCGACCTCTG
Organism: Opsariichthys bidens; assembly: GCA_037194245.1. NCBI lineage: Eukaryota > Metazoa > Chordata > Actinopteri > Cypriniformes > Xenocyprididae > Opsariichthys > Opsariichthys bidens. The sequence goes on from CM074298.1 coordinate 17,662,397, forward strand.
AATGGATCGTACAACTTCAAGGGTTCCCCAATTAACTGCTCCAGTTCTTGGCCACAGTAGCACTTTGGTCTCTCTCTCTCTGTCTCTCTCCCTCTCTCTCACACACACATACATAAAGGTTCAGGTAAATGTAGTTTAAAAGCAATGTAGACAACCTAACAAAAGCCAGCGCCTCTTTAATTGTTCCAGCGACTTTAATGTTATCAGCGAACAGACATTTATCACAAATGGACCAAAGAGCTGACTTCAGCACTTAGATAAAGATCAAGGACAGCCTGCCACTTAAAACAATTCTCAGACTTGCTTGCAGGCATTATATGCATTTCAATTATTTCAAAAGAGCTTTTAGGAAGCGTGCCTCTGAAAACATTCAGTGTTTTGGGTCACTGTTCAGGCTCCAGGTGTTTTAGATATTGCGATGACAAAACTTCTGTCAGAAACTGACAGTCATGACTGACTCTGCAAGATAAATGGATTTAAGTTATACTGATGGTATTTGTATACGTTTAGGGTCACAGTCCTTTTTTTTTTTTATGGTTGTATGGTTTATAGTTAAACAGTTTTATTTATTTTTGGAGCAAAAAATGTGTGCAGAAAAGCTTTGAGCAAAAAATCTGTAGCAAATTATTCTTATAATTTTTTTTTCATGATATCCTATAGCCACACAGATTTGAAAAACTTCTTAACTCTTGCCTGACTGCACTGCTCTAACCATGTCTCCCTTCTGTCTCTTCTTTATGTTTCTGCAGACACAATGGTGAACCCTGGAGGAAGTGCCCAGCCCCCACCTGTTGGAGCGGGATCTCTGTCGTGGAAGCGCTGCGCGGGCTGTGGGGGAAAGATTGCCGATCGCTTTCTCCTGTATGCCATGGACAGTTATTGGCACAGCCGCTGTCTGAAATGCTCCTGCTGCCAGGCACAGCTCGGAGAGATCGGCACATCGTGCTACACCAAGAGTGGCATGATCCTATGTAGAAACGACTACATCAGGTCAGACACGTTTATTATTGAAGTCACAATCACATCCGCATTCATGAGTTTGAAGACCATGTCTGCGCTGGGGTCTTTTTGTGTTCATAAAGGGCATTCTCTCAAGATTTCTGATGCGCTTGTGAAAGTCATTTTAAATGGGGTCTTCAGTAATGTGTTCTGATCTTTTGAGGATAGCTTAGTTTTGCTCGGCTGCTTTTTCATGCTCTTTGAAGCCAAACTTCCGATAGTTCATACATCTGGACATTATGACAGTCCAGCGACCACATGAAATGACATTAGGCATGTAATGATTAGATGAAGTGATGGTTGTCAAGAAAAAAAGATATTAAGGAAAAAGTTACAAGCCATCGAGCCTCTCACGGAGCAGAGCGTATTTTCCATCGAGAACATGTGTCTCAGATTGTGCCGTCAGCGGCCCTCGTTAAAGCGCGCTGGTTAAACCCTCGACGGGACACTCTTAAAAAAGAGGTCAAGCCACTGACATGTTGACAGAGCAGAAGACGAAGGAGATTCTTTCTCCAGAACATCTGCAAGTGTGTGGCTTTCGCCATATTTCATCCTTAAGCAAAAGGAGCCGCGCCGCTTGGGCTGTGTGTGTGTTTGCTTTACGAGATGCCAGAAAACTCGATCGGTAAGGCAGAGCTGACCTTCGGCTCTGCAGGAATTTAAAAGAGTTTTCACATCCTCTCTGCCATGTTTTGTTTATCACAAAGAGACCATTTAATTAGCAAAAAAAGCCTTTTTAAATATTTACGCAAGTAAGTCGGTGGCTGGGTGACGGCCCGGCAGTCTCACTCAGCTGATGCGGACGGCCTGATTTGACAGGCTGATCCGTCAACACCGTGTGACCTCTGCAAGGGCAAAGCGAAAACCCTAAGAGCCCTCCGGAACTTTGCGCGTCGAAAAGTTCGAAGCCTCCTTCTTGGATTGTTTCTTGGGTTTTGAAGAATGGAAAAACTCCGTGTGAGTGACTTTGATAATGGCATGCCTATATTTTTCTTATTAAAACCAATTTAAAAGTTAATTCTTAAAACGAAGTATCCACGATATATTGCGCTCTTCCCGCCAGAAAGAGTGTTTTTTGGCAGAAGTACAGTCATTAGTGAGTATTTACCTTGGCATGCGCTTCGCCCTGGATAATTCAGCGAAGCCTCGCACTGACACTGCTGCCGGCAGGCTGGAACAACAGGTGTCAACCAGAGCAAACCTGAGACGACCAGTCCAAATGTGAAGAGTGCCTTCACTCTTTCCACTCCACCTGATCTGAAGGGATCAAGTCTACAAGACTCGCCGCTAGAATCGGGCCTGTGAGCCTAATTAAAACGAGCAGGGAGGGAAAAGTAGCTACACCTTTCTCCTTGTAATGAGAGCGCATCGGGCGGGAGAACGGAGCTAAAACGCAGCTCGCGCGAGCCTGTGATCTGAGGGGAGATAAGAGAGAGGGGAAAAATAACATCTGACAGTGAGTCCACACAATTAAAAGCTTTAATTAGAGTCCCCCTCCATTTTCCTTTAGTCCTGATGGGTTTTATCTAATGAGATCTAGTGCCTGGCTCCTATCCGCTTCCAATGACGTGTCCGAAATGAATGAGAGCCACATTGCAAACAAAACATTTAATTAACCAAATTGGCTTTTGAGAGAGCTGGAGAGCAAGGGAGAGATGGAGAGAGAGAGAGAGAAGAAGGGATTATTGCGAAGGCCAGTCCCCTTAGGGGATTTTTAAAGGGGCCTCCCTTATTTTTGTAATGGATTATTAAATTGCCCTTGCCGTGTAAATAATGAAGTTACATATCCAGAATTATATTAATACCACTGATGCAAAAAGGCTTAGCGATTGATTGGTATGGCGCGAGTGAAAACGCATCCCATTTTCCCTAATGGCAGATGGGGGGAAATGACATGGGATGATAGGCTTCTGATACCACTCAGCTCGAGGCCACCAGTGCCAAACACAAGGGCAACCGGCGTGAGTTGTAGATTTCAGCGGTTTTAGCCCCAGAGAAGCAGGAGGGACTCTTTCGAAATCATGTTGTCCTTAAGCCATGGCTGATATTTGCGTGAGCTGGAGAGAACAGAGAGGGAGGGAGGGAGTGAGAGAGTGAGCGAGAGAGAGAATTAATTTGGGGAGTGAGCAATCATGTGACCGTTAGGTTGGGGGGGGGAACGCTGTCCTTTTAATTGAATAGAGCCAGGTAATTAAATGGCACTTTTCCAATAGAATGTGCTAGGTAAATCTAATAGTTGGTTATTTAATATCACTTTGAAGTCTGCCCACTCAAGCACTATGACAGCACGGGAGCATGTGAACTATTAAGCCAGGAAATACTTGGATCTCAGAAATTAATTAAATCGCATGCAATTTAGGGGAAACGTTTATCTTGATTTGTCATAACAGAATTAATTCAAGGCCTTCAATCCACTCGGGACTAGATCTGTTACTCTGAATTAACCGAGTGTCATTTGGCTGCTTTCAGCCCCCTCCGCCCACTCTTTTTGCCGTGAAATCTCCCCCTACCCTACCCTTCCCTTCCACCCCACCTTCTCTCTCTCTCTCTCTCTCTCTCTCTCTCTCCCCCTAATGTAACATTGCCATTATGCAAAGCCCTGCTTAAGTATCAATATGGCCCGGTGCTTTTAAGGTGCTTTGGCTGCTAATGTTGAGAGGCATTTTTATAATGGACTGTGTTGCAGAAATCATTGTTGTACCAACTTACATCACTCCACTCAAAAGGTTCCGCTTAAGAGGCCGAGCTTCTGCCAGATGGCCCAGAACAGCCCTGCTAGGTTGTATTTTACCTCACAGTCGGTATCCAAATTAAATCCTTTAGACATCGCCTATGGAGCGCAGACAGATTTCTTGTCTTGCTTTCGTAATGAAAGACAGTCGTAGATTGTAGCCCCTCTTTATTCCGCCTGTTCCAAGATGGAGCAAGTCAATAAATCAGCATTCCGCGACGTTTTGCTGACAAAATCCTCCTCCTCTAATTGATCAAGGGGCTGAATACCTAGAAAGTGAGTAAACAACAAAGCGAAGGCTGATTTGAGGAAAAGGAAGCCAAAACTGGAGGTGTCATTGCAATTAAAGAGTCCCTTGGCTTTAATTATGGTGACCCGTGATATCGCTCCCCTATGTTCCCCTCGTCAGCACCAGAGTTCAATGGCGAAAGAGACCATTAGAGGTGAGGAGCAGACTGATAGCAACTTAATTGAGCACCTAAAGCCTTCAGGCCTTTAAATCAAATGCTATCAGCAGCCATTCCCTGCTCAAATAATTAACTTGCTATGCTACGTATGGAGCGGCAAGAAAATAAAAAGGTTGCCTGGAGATTCTTTACGCTTTTTCTCTGAAAGACAATGGGCCAATTAAAAGGATGGCACACTCTGAGCCCGGATCCCAAATAATGCGCACTTGTAAGCGAATCTAGGTGCGGGCGCTCTGGGGCTGTCGAATCAAGTACACGTCGCGGCTCGGCAGATTGCTTTCTCAAGGCCGGGGGAAGATGTCATTTTACAGGTGAATCAAACTGCAGCGTTTAAAGACCTTCCCCCCTGACATTTGCCTAGCATGACTGGCCCATCGACGCCATTGAAGCCATGCTGTTGTCACAAGCCTACAGCTAATTACGTTTGAAATTGAGTTTTGATTGAGCTGCTCCAATCGATGCCACAGCCAAATTTGTTTTCCCCTCCCCCATCCCCCCCCACCCTCGCTCTACAACTGCCGCTGAAGAGAAACTCTTAAAGCTTCACTCGCTCATTGTGTAGCGCCCTCAGCAAACGGGACGTGCATATGCAAAACGTCATAGACGACAGCCGTTTCGATAAATGCATATATTCTTACGTGTGCGGTGATGCTATATCGGCATCCTCACAATGCACATTATCGGTTTATGAGTTGGAAGTGTTTTGAGGGACAAAATCATCCTTGAATCTGTCACCGTGTACACGTGGAACGTGCTCGCAGCGTTTCCTTCGTCCCTTTCCTCTTTGTCCTTTTTTGGCCTTTCCCCATTTCTCTTCCTCTATCCTTTTTAACAGTCTCTTTCTTTCTTGCTTCCTTCCTCATATTTCCCTCTCTCTCTCTCTCTCTCTCTCTGTCTCTCTCTCTGGAGCTTGTCAGATGCTGTGGTCTTATTTGATTGCATAGGAAAAGTGCAGTGATAGAGCAAACAGCCAGTGAGATATGATGACAAATGGGTCCAGATCCCAGTAAATTACTTTCTGCTCAAATCGAAATTTCATTCAGTTTGTTGCTCGGCAAGATGAAGTAATCTAAATTGTGGACTCAGAAGGCAGATAGAAAGGAAGCAGGAGCAAGCATTTCATTATCAAGAGACTGAGAGAGAGAGAGAGAGCGAGAGAGAGAGAGAGAGAGAGGGAAGGTTAGAGACGAAAGAGATGAGCAGAAGCAAATCTAAAGTGTTGACACCATGATTGAAAAGGTTAACCCATGCACATTATATATCAACCCGGGTAGCCGAGGGTTTCTAATGGAAAGGCGGCGGTGACTGAGCACTTGCTTGAGTCCTAATGGCAAAAGCGCAGTGTCTCCGCCTAGATGTACAATCAAATATTCTTAGGCCCTGATTGCTTATGTTCTAGGTTATTATTAGGTTGCAAAAAAATGAACACCAAAGGTAATACTTAGTCCCAGTGGCAGAGGCTTTTGGAGGACAGGATGCAGGATTTTTTCATTTGGTTTGCTGATATTACTATGATTTTATTTTTCCTACATCAGAATATTGAAGATGTAATTTGTTCTGCGTGTGTATTTGAGAGAGAGACTGAAAGAGGTAGAAAATGAGGCCTGGGTACAAGATTGAAATGATTTAACCTGTTCTTGCATGGATTTCTTTCATTGTTACAGTAAAACAAGGCCAAACAGCTTAACACACCTCTTTGATGTACTCAGAAGTTTTCATTAGAGTCTGTGCTAATAAGGACAATGTGTTATGCATCTCCAGTGTGTTTTTATATCAAATATCAGTCACCAGTTCTTCATTTACTCACTCTAAATGACTTTCAGCTGTGGAATACAAAAGGAAGTTTTGAAAAATGGTCACGCAGCTCTCTTCCATACAGCGAAAATGGACGGTGACTATAGCTGTCAATCTCAAATAAGGACAAAAAAATGCCATAAAGCACTATAGTCAAGTCAAGTCACCTTTATTTATATAGCACTTTTTACAATTTTTTTTTTTTTTTTTTTGTTTGTTTTAAATGAATACTTTCATTCAGCAAATAAAATGTGACTAATGACACTTGTAATGTTAAAAATAAATGTAACACAGCTTGGGATTTTAAAAAAGTATTGGTAAATGCTGAAATTATCAATGACTATTCATTGTTAGTTCATGTTGACTAATAACTCATATTAACAAATGAAAGCTTGTTGTTGAGAGTTACCAAAATTTCTTTCAAATATTTTTCTTGGCACAAAATCAGCATATTAGAATGATTTCTGAAGGGCCATGTACTACTGAGGACTTGAGTAATGACTGCTGAATATTCACAATAAATGCACAATAAATAATAAATTGGTGACCATGAGAGACTTTTTTTCAAAAACATTAAAACATCTGACCACCCCCCAAAGTTTTGAATGGTTATAGCTTTCTGAAGGCATTCCATGGAGTTGCTTAAAGAAAAGACTGAAATTTGTTATTTAAAAAATGTCATTGACAATGTCAATGTCATTGAAAAAAATGACTTTACTTGAATATCGAATTAATTTGAATATCTTGCTTGACGGCCATACAGTGGGGACTTTAGTCTTTATTGCAAAATGATTAAATTTATATGCACAGGTCACACTGAGAACGAAAATAGATAATGTCAATGAGAAATTGGCCATGAGATAATGGTATGAAATGTGGTAGTAATGTTTGTCTTCCCCCACATAATTACCTTTTTTTTTTTTTTCTCTCTCTCTCATTTGTACTATCTTAATGAACAGTTTTGTTTGTACTTATTCATTTTAAATATTTATATATATATATATTTTTTTTTTAAATATTTTCTGGCGCTTTTCACTGATGGTAATTTCTGTCATGCTGTAACATTCACAGTGTTTTGATTTAGGTTTTTTTTTAAGACTCTTATCTATCTCTTATCACTCTCATTTTTGTCTCTTGTTTTGACAATGTTAACTCGTATCTGTTTCTTTTCCCAGGTTATTTGGGAACAGTGGGGCGTGCAGTGCGTGTGGTCAGTCCATCCCAGCCAGTGAACTGGTTATGAGGGCACAGGGAAATGTGTACCATCTCAAGGTAAACTTTTATCTTTAAGTGAAATTCTAAAATGAAATGCTCCATCGCACCACAGAATGCTTTCACTCTCCAAAATATTGCATGTGAATTTTAGTCAGTATTTTTAGCAGTATGGAATGCCTTCCTAGAATCAGGAGAAGAAAAAATGAGAAATTAATATACTTAAGTAGATAATGATTTAACCTTTTCCAGAGATTGATCAGAGATAGAATGCAGGTAATGTGCTGTGGATTATGGGTAATGGGGTCCTTTTTTTTTTTTCTCTCCTGCAGTGTTTCACATGTTCTACCTGCCGGAACCGGCTGGTCCCTGGTGACCGGTTTCACTACATCAACGGCAGCTTGTTCTGCGAACACGACAGACCCACAGCACTCATCAATGGCCATTTGAGTTCACTGCAGACTAACCCTCTACTGCCTGACCAGAAAGTGAGAGCCGCTATCTTTCTGCTATCAAAGTGTGCCACTTAGATTCCTCTAATATTGGTTCAGGACCATATATATATATATATATATATAAATAAAACTCATATCCAAATACACCATTCATACATTGTCCCAATTATTTCTGTTTTATTTACATATTGTAGTTTTAAGGAACAGGTTGTTAAATGGCAGCATGTACAATGCTGAGCTCGTAACCCATAGTCAGGTCAGCCGTGATTTATTCTGGCTGAAATGTAATTTATCACAATTATTGTTAACTTGCTGAAAAAAGATCACAGCAAATGCAAGCTTTTTAGTTACAGGACAGGTAAGGTGAAAATGATAACCCTGACACATTATGTGTAATTCATTTGCAGTGTTCCACAAGATGTAAAATCATGTTGACACAATTTACCCAAACTACCACTTTGCTCCTTAAAGAAACAAGAAACAGTATGTTTTCCTTTCGTAATCTAGGTTTGGTTTTACAACAAGACTTCAAATAAGACAAAAGCTAGCTCACGTCAAGCATTCTACCCCTACATTTCTGTCTGCCTATTTGCTCCTCCGACGCAGCACAGCAAGCTTTAAATAAACAAAACCAGACGCCAAGCAGGCAAATTATTTACCTAATTCCACTTCTCGCCTTTGGGACTGTCTGCAATAAGACTTCATTGTGTAGTCAGCCACCAGCCGATTGTATCGCTCGGCAGCACTGAAAATAACAGCTCAGTGACACATAATCAGTATTGATATGAAGACAACAGGGATGTGGGGGCTCGTACGGGAGACATCGGACAGTTGTCGAGTCTCCTAGTGAACATTTATGTCACCTTCAACAGGAAACAAAATAGTTTGAGGAGAGCTGTAGCAAGCAGGGAAAGAGCTCCATTAAGCTCATTGCTCTGTTCGAGGCCTTTTAAGGCATCGTCACTTTTACAAATTAGCTCCAAGAGCATCTTGCGTTTCAAATTGAAAGCCTTTGCATTATCGAGCTTAATTTTAAATGTCTGTTTAAGCCCCCATCCTTTCATTCCTTCTCCTTCCTCTTCCCTGCTCTCGCTCGGCGGCTGCCACTGTGTAAATATGAGGCCTCATTGTTTATTTATGTGCCGACATCAATTGTAGTGAAAACAGCTGAATTATTAATGCTAAAATGCAATCTGAATATTGGCCTCGCTGCTTTAATTATAGCGGAGAGAGAGTTCTTAAATACACCCAGATGCCCCTCTTCACCAGCAGGAATCGAGAAGGTCCACGTATCCTCGGGAGATACTTAAACAGTCGTGTTTTCACTCGGCACGGATAGATTCAAATCATTATTAAGAAACTTAGCATAATTCATGATATCACTGTGCATTTTCTCTTCTCAAATTTGAGCAATTTGCGTAATTCTCCTGCTTCTCCAAACCCATAGAAACGAGCCGGGAATTGAAACAAGCCAGTACAGAATGGCTCACGCGCGCAAGAGAGAGAACCGAACGAACGCTTCCCTAGACAGATAGGAGGCCTCGTCCGGCAGCCATTGTTTTTATTATGTGCAATTTCATGGTGACATAATTGGTGCTGTCCGTGTCCACGGCTGAGGACATTTGATGCTCATTTATTAAGTAGCTCCCCGGCTTCTCCCTAATCTCTTTGTTCAGGACAGACAAATTACCTTTCTCATGCTGAGCCTGAACCCAGGGGATCCAAACCTTCACAGCCTCCGTCTCTTTAATTAGCCCTCCAATGTGGGGTGGTGTGGGGGGCTTGCAATTACTATTACAGTAGCCTGAAACCCCTTAGTAACTTGAGGTAAGACGGGAAAAGCAAATTGCCCCCCTAGAATGTTTAAAAAACAAAAGGAGGGAGAATGTTAGGGGGGACAAAGTTTGCCATGACTGTCTGGGAAAGCAAGAATGCTGGCACTTATATTATTGGGATAATTGTCTCAGCTGCGCAAGAACTTCGCGCTCTAGGGACTGTGGCACATCATTGTTAAAAATGAGACGAAAAGAGACTAACTTTAGAATATGCGCTTAAAATGCAGAGGAAATAGGGCAGCAGATGGATTTGAAAGCCTTACTGATCAATAAGTTAAGCAGGGGGCTTTTGCAGAGCTGGCGGTCTTCATTTGACAAAAGAAATGGAGTATGTTCTTTAAGAAGACATGCAATTTTTATGACTCTATTTGAGAGCTTTTTTGTATGATTTCAGACAAGTTGTAAGACTTTTGAAAAAAAGTAATGTATATTTATTTTTGAGAATATAATTGAATTTTTCTTAACTTGCTGACCATTGTATTACAGCAGAATAATCATTTAGTTAATTTAGGTCAGTGATATGACACTTTTAAAAAAAAAAAAACAATTCAAAATCAAGCGCGTTTTTTTGTAAAAAGGCTTGTTTATTCAATGTGTAAGGAAAATGTTATCAGTTTATATTTGATCGTTACACCACTTTTTTTTTTTTTTCAATTAATGTAAATCTTTTTTCGAAAATGGTGTACAAATGCATACATTTCTAAGAGCTTGGCACTTTCATGTGTGGCCATTTGGCCATTTTACCGGTTGTAATTTTCTCACCGTTTTTTTCCTGTTTAAGCGTGTCTAACAGTTCTCTTGTTCTCTCTCTCCCTCAGGTGTGTTAGGACGTAGGTGTTGCTCAGAGCAGGATGTGTGCCTTCATTTCAGCCCCTCGCTCATTGTCACTGAAAACCTTTTGGATCGGACGCCATCCCACTCCTGTCCTCAAAGCTCCGCTACTTCGACCCAGAGCTCCAAACTCAGGCTTGAGCTCCACCTTGACCGGCAGTTGCCAGAGTCTCCCCTTTCACAGCCCTTTACTCCAAACTCCTGAATCATGGATGGAAAATACCCATGAGGCGGAATACTGAGGACTCCATGAACTGACCCAGGCGAGACCTCTGATCCCGAGGGACTCGAAGACTGACACAGAGAGAGACCAGCCGGAGGAGGTTGTTTTTGGGTAAAAAGAGACAGAAAGGTGAAATTAAAATGACAAATGAAGCTGATCCACTGCAGCGTTTTTTTGAATCTGCTTTCATAACACTTGTTTGAAAATTTAGTGGGGGAATAATGACTTTTTTTTCCTTTATATTTTTGTCCTACCTTGTCTATTCTCCTTTTCTTCACAACATGGTATCTTCTCTTTCTATATTTTAGATGTTGTAAAGGGAATGTGTTTCATTTCGGATGATATAAAAATCCTGAAGACTGGGTTCAAAGAAGTATCCGTGGCTTTTTTGTGGAAATCAAATCATGAACACTCTCGGTGTATTTGTAAAACTACCATGTACAGTATGTATGCATGTAAATGTTTTTGTCCCATTGTGGCTACCGTACATACTACACAGCAGCTAACCCTGTTCCCTTTCCCTCCGACCCGAAATCACGCAACAAACAAAAAATGAAGCTCATAGCTGTCGACCTGTTAATGCAGAATGAGAGAGAAATCTATTTGTGATATTTTCAGAGACATTTGCTCCGATATGGTGTATTTAATTAATAAAAAATGAGATTAAAAACATCCCTTTTTTAATCCTATTTAAATCTTGCACTGCATTTCTGCGTCAAAGATTCTCAATATGAAATCTCGCTGAAAGTCCTCATGTGAAAAGTTTGTTTTTGTGCTCGGTGAAGTATGTAGTGTGTTTTAAGCATTGGGTCAGCTCTAAATCTCTCACAGGTGTTCTTGTCACTCAGTCACTCGATATGAATTATGTACAGTATCTGAGAGAACACTCTCTACATCCGATTTTCCATCAGGAGACCAAAGGATTTGTATGATCGCAGTAATTCACCTTGCTGAGTTCTCATTAGCCAAACTGTGCTTTTTGTTTATGAACCTCTCTGAACGCGACGCCATCGTGGACCATCTATCCATCCTTTAATTCTCTATCCGTGTTCTTATGCCATAATTATGAATGCAGATGACGGTGGCTAATTGAAGATGGATAAACATGTATACTTTCTTCTCTTTTCATATGAGCATGCTATTCATTCCACGGTCCTTGTGGCGAATGAGGATGGGGGGTGGAAATGCCCCTTTGAAGATTCAATTACCGCAGGGGGAGAGAAAGGTGTTGGAGCTTTTTGGGCCCAGACTGAATGGGCTATTTGCAGAACAAATCGGCGTTTGAAGCTGTTGCTTGACTTAATGGGTATGAAGAGGGTCTGATTTGCATTCCCAGAATGCCCTGTTATAATCTGCACTCAGTTGTCAGACAGGTGGACAGCGAGCATGGTGACAATCTTCCATCATATCCATAATTTTTATAGCACTTTATTACAGCTTGTGGCAAGGTCTAAAACGTATAATTAAATCGCAAAGAATATTTTGTTTAGCTCGTACGCTTAAAAAACAAATCTAAACAATGTTCAAAGGGATGCCATAGAAGAACCATTCTGGGTTACCCAAAAAAAACCTTTCAAAAGGTTTTTTTGTTTTTTTTTTTTTTTTACATTATACTAACGAGTAACTTTGCACCTACACGTCAACTAAGAGTGTTAGTAGACTGTTAAGTTAGGGTTAGTAGAAAAAGTTGATGTGCACTTGAAATGTCTGTTGGGGGACCATCAAAATAAAGTGTTGGCAGATATCAAGCAGACAGTCTACCAATACACTAAAGAGAGGCAGTTGACATGTGGTTGCGAAATCGCTTCTAGTTATTACAATGTATAAAGTGGACCGTCAAAACAAAGTTTTACCCATAAAGAACCTTTTGTGTAATGAAAGCTTACATTGATGCCAATAAAGAACCTTTATTATTTAATGTGTAGTTGAGGAGATCTCGCTACAAAACGATTGATCCGTACACCTACTGACCTGAAGTGAAAATGTGTATATTTTGCTGAAATGTTCAACCGGATGTTATCGCTGAGAACTTTGCGATACGTTTTGAACATTTTTTGCTCAAACCGTGTCGAGGGAGACGTTTAAGAACACTGGAGCTACATTGTGAGAGCACAAAACATCTCGATGCACCATGTACAGGTATTTTGTGGAAATACACTTTGCTTCTATTGAAGCAACATGGAGAGTGTAGTCATAACAGGTGCAAGAGTTTGCCTTTTTTTTTCTCAGTGCATCAGGAATTCAAATTAGCCAGTCTAAATACTCAGCCATCTCCTAAGTGCTTTCGCAGAGTTTGCCTCAGTTGTAAAACTCGAGGAATGTCTTTTGGTCTCTTTTGTGAGGAGAATCAAGCTAACACACATTTAAATAACTCTCAACAAAACGATTCAAGAGGAAAATCATAGAGCTCCAAATGCCTTTGTGTGAGTGAGTAGAAAAGACGCCCGGTTTCGTTGCGTTGCCTGTTGATCGGTACAAATGCTCGTCTAACCTTCAAGTTTAAGAGGGTCCTCTAGTTATTTTTACCATATGGTGCCGCTATAATGTGTAACGGATACAGGATCTCTAAAATACTTTTATGAGCAACAGGTGATTGTAGTCCAACAACAGTTGGTGTTGGACAACAGCTCTTCTAATTTCAGCGGCAGTAACAGTTGCGATAATAATTACATTGGTCGTGATGATTCTAACATATTGTCATTATTTTGGAGTTATATTTAGACACGCTTTAATGTCAGTATACTGTGCGTAACATAGCGTCGATACTTGAAAGCAGCCAGCTTGTTTCACTGGAACAAAGGTCAGACTCACATCTGTTTGAGTAATTTAGTGTTTTAACTGCAAACACGAGGGCCATGTATGTGACAATTATCTGCTAATGTTAAAGCAATTACCGGAGTAAATTGATCCTAATAAATGGAAATGAATTCAAGATTTCTCCAGCGTTCATGTTTTTCTAATTAAAATGTTCTTGTGTGAAAGGGTTCTGATTGGAAATCGCATATATGCATTCTGTACAAAATATACACAATTTAATGAGACACAACTTCTATTTCAAATGTTTCATTTTATCTTTAGCTCTGCCTTCATTGCTGTACTTACAATGTGGTATGAATGAGCAATGTTAACATTAAACATTAATGTTTTCCACTCCCAGAGCAAAACTCGATGAATGGTAGATAGTGAGCGACATATTTCAAAAACGTCATTTCTCCACTCATAATCCATATGTCAGATGTGGCTTTGATGTGGGGCAGAAGAAGGCGAGTTAATGGAGCTAAGCCACCACAATGGAGCCACACAAATGGCTTTTCTGCTCAGGGAGAAACAGGTCATACAAAGCTTCCCTTTCATTCAAAATGTGTGTTATTTAGAAGGGAGACTAGTGAAGAGATAAATAGTTCAATCAGCACTTAAAGCCAAATAATTGGTCAGGAGAGGATTGTTTCAGAAGAATCTGGATGTTTAGACAACAATAGTTGGATAGAAGTGGAGGCAATAAAATTCCTGATTTTCTTGTTCAAATGTATGAATGAGAGAGAGAGAGAGGAGAGTGATAGGAAGAGAATCTCTCAGCAGCGAATGAATAGGCTTGGACATGTTTGGTCATGTAATTCTGTGATATTTGAACAGGTCACAGCTTGCTTGTTGAAGAAGGTACATACAGAATAAACGAGAACGGATTAAGTACAGGAAGTTAAATTTTTTTTTTTTTTTTTTTTTTTTTTTTTTTTTACAGCAAGCCTTTTCTCAGATAAGTGCTTAGATATATTGTTCTGTGAATAGAGGTGTGCAGTGGAGCTTCTATGCAGCTCCCTGTGTGAGTTTGTTATGACTCCCTGTTTCAGGACCATACAAGAGACGTATATAGAAGACTGTCGACTCATTTCGCAAAAAAAAAAGAAAAAACATTTAAATAACTTTTAATCAGACAGATTACCATATAAAATAGATTTTTTTTTTTTTGCTTCGTGCTAAATGTATTTAAAATATTTCATTGTGTACAATCAGTTCAAATTTGTAAAATTTGTCGAATTTCCTACATGAATAATTTCTGTCGTTGCTAGCGTAGTATTGCTGAAACTGAGATTCCCAGTATGCTTTCCCAGTAACTAGTCATATACTTTCTCATGCCTCCCACCTGCCCAATTCATGTATGGTATGGAAAAAGCTTTACCACTTCTGACAGTTCACACAACAATAAACATTTGTTGTCATATCCTCACCTCCATGCCATCAAACTACTTTGATGGTACAACACTTTAGAATGTTCCGTCATTAATGAATAACTACACAGGAACAAATGAGTAATCCAATATTAACATTCTAGTACTACTATCAACTAACAAGAAACTCTGATTAATAATTAGTAAATAATAGTCCTCATTTGAACAAGGCAGTTCACTATTGGGCTACCTAAAATCTATTAGTATTTTTCACAGCTCCCAGAGGACTGTATATACTATATAGTCACCTTTACTTATATAGCGCTTTTTACAATGCAAATTGTGGCAAAGCAGCTTTACATTAATAAGAAAATGGTGTCATTGTCCAGATTATTCTACATATTATTGATTCATTCCGTTGCAAATATCAGTAGTTATTAGTCTAGTTAATTTAGGTATATCAGCACCGCAGAAAACAGTGACGTAATCGTCCGGCTCGGCTCAGTTCGCATACAACGGCGCCAATGCAGGCATATCAAAAACACTGCTGAATATCAAGCAAGTGTCCCCAACTTAAGCAAGCCAAAGGAACCAAAACTCCAACAAATGGAGAAAAAATACTATATACTACTATACAGATTCATAATTAATGTAAATAACGTATAATGTATAACTTCAGAAGCTATTAATAATTATTTGAAACAGTATTCTAAAGTAAAGTTCATGGTAGTAATGGCTCAAGTGTATTTCCTTCTAGGGGAATGTCTAATTGTTTGTAACAATATTCTAAAGAAAAGAAACCCAGTAGTTATGACTCAAGTTTGACCAAATTCTTGAGAAGCAATTATCCAAAACCTTACAAAAACATCAAAACCTTACAACTAGTTCAGTCATTATTAGGGAGTCATTTTAGAATAATTTTCAAAATAATAAGTATTTCCTTTTGAAGGTTTTGGTAATACCTGAGTCATTGATTTACATGATCTTGACTTTATAAATAATTATACATTGTGAGTTACTCTCATTATTTATGATCCTGTGTATAATAATTAGTGCGCTGGGAGATATGAAAAAAGTTGTTACTGATTAGCTGATAGTGAACAACCTCATTCAATTAAACACTGCTATACTAATTCATTAATCTGAGTTAGTTAGTTAATAGTAGTTACTAGAATGTTAAGATTGTGTTACTCATTTATTCCTGTGTAGTTATTCATTAATGATGGAACAGTATTCTAAAGTGTTGCCACTTCGGTTCTTGTGTTTCATGGAACCAAACATGATGTGATGAGTTAAAAATGCATAATAATATTGGGTTGGATGAAGAGGTAAAGTATTTTTAGGTTAACAAGCCCTTTCAGATCATCCAAAGAAATAATTTCAACAATATATATATACACACACACACACACACACAGTGGTAAGTTTGTGAAGATCATAAAAAATCTATTATCTATTTAGTACTCTCCCGAGTAAGATGTTTTACATAAAATATGTTTACATAAATTCCACAAGACAAAAAAAAAAAAAAAAACCTGAATTTATAAAAATGAATACATGTTCAAAAGTTTGTGAACCATTTGGTTCTTAATACTGTGAGTTGTTAGCTGGGTGATCTACGAGTCCACGAGTCCCTTGTTTGTTCTGAACAGTTAAACTGAGCTCTGTTCTACAGAAAAACCCTTCAGGTCCAGAAAAAATGTATCAGGTTCACATACTATCAAATACCACTGTATATTCAGCAAGGATACGTTAAGTTTACCAAAAGTGGACTCATCACGAAAATATTAAGCAGGTCAACTGCTTAAAACATCGATAATAATAAGGAATGATGCTTGACCTGCAAATCAGCATATTAGAATGATTTCTGAAGGATAATGTGACACTGAAGACTGGAGTAATGATGCTGCAAATTCTGCATTGCCATCACAGGAACGCATTATATTTAAAACATATTACAACACAGTAAAATTGCAATAATATATCACAATCTTACCATTTTACTGTATTTTTGTTCAAATAAATGCAGCTTTTGTGAGCATAAGAAACTTCTTTCGAAACTCAAACTTATATTTTAACTCACAACATCAGCGTTTAAACAGAAATGCTTTATTTGTGCAATAGTTGGCAATTAGAGACACTTATAAAGATTACCGAAGTGGAAAAAAATACTGGTTTTTGACGTATGGGATGTTTGGTCAGGTGCCGAGGCTGATGTGTAAATGTGTCAGGATGGGTGTAAACTATGTGCACTTAGCTCTGTCATTATGTAAGTCAACATTTCAGCACTATCAGTGCACTCATCAGGAAGGAATGTGGCACATTTCAAGCCCATTTCAATGAAGAACAGGCGTTTTTTTTTTTTTTTCCTTCTGGGTCTTGACTGACTCTGACAGCAACCACAAGATTTTGGCCTCTCGGTTTTAAAATACACATAAGACCAAAAGATCTACAATTGTAACATAATAATTGAGAACGTTCCAGTAATAAGACAGCCGGGGTGAAAAAAAAAGTCCTCAAATAGCAAAAGTAAGCAGTGGTTCTGACGGCTGGGATCCAAGTTTCTCATTAGGCGTAGAGCATCACGGTACTTGAGTGGAGCTGTGTTATAACAGCCCATATTGCTCTAAAAGGCCTCTTTTTTTTTTTTTTTCCCACCGCACCCCCCTACCCCCCAGTCACTCTCCAGGCCGAAGCTCTTTGCAAATCGTACATGCATTTACCATTACGGCCAGCCTCATACAACTGAACTCTCTCAGTCATTAATACAGCTCCAGCCAGCTGGCTGCAATTCTGCGGAATGTCCTTTAAAAAGACATTCTCTGGAAAATATTATCTCTCCCACTCCAGCCACATACTCATATTGTGGACATGAATAATTAACCCATAGGTTCAATAATTAAACACGCGTGAACATTGTCTTCTCCTTCGACCATGTTTAAACATGTAACCCACTGCAAGGTATCGATGTCCAAGTCTGTCAAAAGGTCACCACTAATCAAGGATGCCACCTTGGGAAATATTGTATCAGGTAGATGTAGGGGCCAACGAAATGACCCGCAGGTGAAACCGAGATGTCTGAAAGACGTGTGAAATCTGGTTAGTAATTGTACTGTTTCAACTGCCTTTCCATGGTATCTGCAAACAACTTAAAATAGAGCAGGGGCGGAGGTGCTCAGTTACTTAGCGGGGTGTTCGATAACACGAAGAGGGACATGCAAATATTGGTAAGGCAATTAAGGCTAGTCTTGTTTGCCCTAAAGTAAAGGGGTAACCCAATCCCGGCCATTATGGGTGTGCTGCTAACGCACTTGTGAACGGCTCCAGAAGGGCATGGTTTCTCTCAGCTAAAAGGGTTCGCTCCTGACGACGAGAGGGCTCACTTTTCGTAAACGGCCTTCCTGTCCATCATGTAAATGCTCGTGTAATGCGATGAGATTGAAAGCACCACCCTTTCGCTCTGTCCTCCTATCCCCCAGGGGCGAACAATGGACTCTCGGAAAAGCGCATTTAAAGGATACTTCATTTTTCCACTACAGAAAAAGAAGAGACTCACCTCCATTAGTAACTCTGCTCCCTTTTACTCTCAGAAAGTCTCAACTCACCTTGACGAGAGCTCCGCTAAACACACGGAGCTCTGCACAAACAAGCACTTGAGACACACACATACACACTATTAGGTTTTATCTTCCAAAGTGCAAAAGCATTTAACCAAAAGGTTAATGGTGTCATTGGAAAATGATTCAACCATATATTTTTGGATTGAATTTCACATCTGCTGCAGTGTTATGTTGTTTTTTGATCTTTTCAAGTAACAGTTAACTGTTAAAACGGTCTCATTATTCGCTCACCTAGATTTCGTTTTGATAATACTTTACTTAAAGTCTTTAATGAATTATGAATTTTAGTATTTCAATGCATTAATTATGCATTATAATGCATCTTGATGCATTTTAACACTCGTCTAATCATTAAAACACATGCCAAACAACAAATTTCATAATCTGCAAATATTACAATGTATTTGAACTTTGATTAATCATTAATAGAAAGACATAATGCGTAATGTACATATGAATACCTTTATGTTTTCGGTAACACTTTATTTTGATGGTCCCCTTTAGAAACAGTATAAGTAACGTTGCACCTACAAACTCTCATTAGAGTATCAATGCCAAAAGCAACAAACCAAAGTCTATGGCAAAAGGAGTTAACCTTTCCCACAGAAACACTTGCCACTTACATATTTGCATAATGGCTACCTGGCTCCTTTGGCCATACATCAACAGTTGGGTAAGTGACTTGACTATGTCGAGGAGACGCTGTTTTCTAAGTGACCATAGATATAATGTAGTGATGTTTACGGCTGCTCGTGGAGATGTTCCATACAGAAAGCTGTAGTATGAATTCAAAAGACATTTTATATGAGGCACTTTTATGATTCGTCTTGTGGCACTTTGCATCCTTTTTGAAGCTTAAAAGCCAACACAGATAATAATAACAAGAAATGTTTCTGAAGACTGCTGAATATTCATCTTTGCCATCACAGGAATAAATTACATGAATTAAAATAGAAAACAGTTATTTAAAAATAATAATAATAATAATAACAATTCAAAATAGAACTGTTGTTACTGTATTTTTGATGCAACTTTGGAGGGCAGAAGAGACAATCTCTTACAATCTAGTTATCCATTGAAGTTGTGATTATTATAATTAAATACATGTACTTACTATAGGGTTGTGAGCTGCATGTAATTATGCATCATTTATAGTTATTGCCACAGGAACAACACGTAATGTGTAACAAGGACACTGTAAAATAAAATGTTACAGAGACTTCAAAAAATTAAAAAAAAAAGCCCTTAAAGACTTCCTCACAGTTTCTTTCCCACTTTAGGGGGGAATGAGCCAAAAATATAAATAAATAAAAAAAAAAAAAAAAAAAAAAAAAAGCTATGGCCAATCCATACCGAGGCCCAGCTATTTATGGCAGTGTGTTTTCTCAGACTGGGCTTCTGAAAAGCCTTTCTGAGCCTTCACTCCCTTTGGAGCATTCAGTGAGGGAATGTGGTAACAATAATAATGCATTAAGCCAGTCGTGGCTCACGATAACACTCAGTGCGCCATCTCTTAAGTGCTGGGCTGGTCGGTCAGCCCCTGAAAGCATGGCCGACTGCAGACAGACTCCTACAGCGAGACCAAAGACACACTCACAATACGTTCACAATGAAAAGGTTTCATAACCGCCATCGCTATGCAGGGACTAAACCGAAAATGCCAGTGTAAAGTGGGATCATTTGAAGTTTAAACTTCCTCTGGGTGTTTTTTTTTCTTTCTGTCTACGTGTTTTTGTGTGTGTATATGTGGGTGTGTGCATCAATCAATTCCCCACTGAGGGAAATAAATACACTGGTGTTTCTGATAGATTTTTCAAAGCGATTCGGTGGGTAACTGCATGTCCCTGATGAAGTGCAAGAAAGGCCCAGGCTGAGAAGCCCAATGTAGAAACCTCAGCAGCAGGGCTGACGTGCAACACATTTACCCGGGATCTCTTCATCTGCTGCTACCCACTAATTTCACCAATTAGCAAACACCACCCGGAAAATTTAAATATGAAGCAGCTGCAGTGTCAAGTAACAGTTGTAGTAGTATTAGAGGACTTCTAATTCGCATAGTGCAACAAAAGAGCGAAGTGACAAAGTTGTTAAACATGCTAATTGTTTTAAGTAGCTGATTACAAAATAAGGACAGATATTGAAAAAGAAGCATTAATTAATAATTCACAAGAAAAAAAGGAAGGAAGAAAAGTCAAAAATAAAATGACACTGAAGCTCAGTGTGGCTGACCAGGATGGAGGTCTTTCTTCTGAGCTAAGAGAGGAGGGACAGGGCCCGAGCCCCTGAACAGAGGGCTGAACCTTCCATAAGAGCAGCAAAAGGTCACCAAATGCTTTCATTAATCAGCCAGAGTCAGCCTAGACGGGGAAAAAGACTCCTCGTTAGAAATTCTGCAAGTCTTCTTGTCTCTCGAAGGGCACTAGAGGATTTTCTAACAGTGATTCAACTCCCAGTTCAGGGCTGATGCCACAGGCTCCACATTAAGAGCAGAAGGTCCAGTAAATTTGTGGTTCTTGTTTCGTTTTGTTTTTTCCTTGCAAATGTTTGATTTGTTATTCAAAATCTGAATTTACTAGCATATCCAAATTGGTAGGAAATGCATAGCATATTTCCTACCAATTTGGATATGCTAGTAAATTCAGATTTTGAATTCGGGACGAAAACACCCCTAGTGTACAGATGCTACTCAACCAGAAGGCGTGGGGACCGTCGCAGTTTGCGGCAGGAAATTCAGCTCTGCTCTTAATGGATAAGTGGTGCTATAACCAAAGATTTTCACATGTTATGGAGTGGACGCATCACAGCTCGTTTTTGCAAGCAGTCACAACTACGCCAGGTGGAGATCATTATGATTTTTAAAAATTGAATTTACGTAAAAACATGTAGTAGGCCTAATATAAGCATTTGCTGTTTAGAATGAATTCAAACAGTACAGTAAATATCAAAATATGAATGTGAATTATATAGGCTACAAATAATATATCTTTGGGTATTAAGAGTGATAGCGTAGTTCCCTTTTGAGGGAACTCGCAGTGCATCGGTAACGACTCTTTGAGGAATCCCGCCGAGCGTAGCACGTCTGAAGCTATTCCAATCTTGATTGGTATTGCGTCATGAAGTAACATTTGACGACATACACGGAAGGACGCCAGCACACAACAGAGTTAGCTTTCGCTCAACAGCAAGCGCTCTCTGTCATTAGCTGGCCCATGCCATTAGCCATTCCATGGCAGCTGTGATAGCCACGGAGAGACCTTTGTGGACAAACATGTCGGGATTAAGGAGAAGGACAGGGCCTTTCTCCTGGATGCCCCGCTCTCGCCGTTCGGCCTGTTCGATGATGCAGTCAACACCGTCGTGAACAGATTTCAGGAGGCGAAAAAGAATGAATTCATATGAATTTGCCACCAATTTGCAGAGGCAGAAAACAACTACACATTGCCAAGACAGTATGTTGGAACAGGGTATGACTGGGGAGAAGGAGAGGGGAAAACGGGTCAGGAAATGTTACAGGTCATACTGACAGCTAAATTACCTATATGAGCACCACTTCTCGAAACGCTAGGAGCACAGATGCTGGCAGCTAGACCATATCTTCAGGATGGGCTGGCTTCAAGTTAGGCAAAAAGTGAAAGAAAGACCTATAAAGTGAGTGAAAACATATGGGAGAGAAAATGGAAGATCATATAGCAAATGAATGCTCTGCTTCAACAAGCAAATGAATGCTCTGCCTTAACAAGGCATTAATTTAGCCAGCTTTTTCAATCTTACATGAAAAAGAAAAGCGGAGGAAAGGAGAGATAAAAGGAGGGGCAGCAAAGAATAATTATCTCTTTACCTATTAATAAAGCATTTGAAATCAGTTCTTTAGGTTTCTTTCTAAAACACCGCAGCTGAGAGAATGTGTTAGCAATGACTAATGTTTCACATTGTTAAATATATCTATTAATGATTTTTCTAGGAGGCTTTGAAGTTGAGACCATTAAAGAGCTGTAAATCACCAAACTGTCTGCCCAAGAGGCTGCATGAGTTTCCTTATCTCTGCAATTACATGAAGGGGAGTGGGATCTGCTTAGGATCTATCTGTCCATTCCCATCTCATCCCACACACACACCTCTTAGTCTCCGACCTGTAACTTATGTTCATTTCTCTTTGGATGCCAGAACTTGACCCAGCCTGAATTCCTTAACCCATAATGATTTTTCCCAGTGATTGGTGATAACATGCATATGAATGCCCTGCAAACAACCATCTCATTCTGTTCAGTCAAGACATTGCTAAGATCAAACATACTATATTGTTTCATGAAATATTCACAATACCAGACAGATGTTTGGACATATCTACCCTTTTTATTATTATTATTATTATTATTATTATTATTACCAATTTCCACATTTTTTTTGAAACACAAAGTAATCTTATATTTTAGATTCATTGAAGTAGTTGTCCTCTGCAGCTCTTGATTAATTTTGTAACCAATTCCATTGTGTATCCACACAATTGACAAAAAAGGAAAAACAACAACAACAAAAACATCTATCCATCCATTCTCCAAACTGCTTGTCCAATTGTGTTGACAAAACGAAACAAAAATGAAATGAAAACAAAACAAAACAAAACAAAAAAAGAGTTGTCCTATTTGGGTCACACACACACACACACAAAAGATCCATCCATCTATTATTATCCAAAGTGCTTGTCCTATTTAGGGTAACAAAGAAAACAAAACAAAAAACAATGAATTGTAATGAATATCATACATAACCACAATTGATCTATACACAACAAATTTCCAACCTGACAGCAAATGTCTTCAGATCAAAATATTATTAGAAACATTAATTAAGTCAATTGTTTCAGACCGTTGTTTGTGATAGTGTTTTAGGAGTTGTTGTGTGCCAGTGCAAGACGTGACCCAATATAAGGTGTATCTGCACAGCATATATTCATAATTTCTTTCAAAACAGCAACAGAGTCTGAGGACAGAGTGGATATAGTCTGGCCTAAAGTTCAGCTGATGTCTGAACAGCTGAAAACAGAGACCTGTACCTTACTGAGGAGAAACCTTGGATTAAAAGGACCAAAGGGGTGGACGTCACATGAAACATTTTCTAAATGCATTACTTATCTGTCCATATGTTTCCTCGTCATTTTATCTAAAGGTGAACTGTGTAATTGCAAAAATAACTGGTGGTTTTCAACAGAATTCTACAATGCCTCTTATTTGTTGACAAGAAATAGTTCCGCTATACAAACTCTTGCCGTTGGTTGAGTCAGTGTTGTTATATTGGGCTGGGGGAGATTCTGTACAGTAACAAGCAAGCCATATTGTTCACATTTTTCAGGGAAATAAACCTATAATTGGCTGACTTACTGTTTCTGCATTTTAAAGATGGATTAGAGAATATTTGGAAAAAATAAAAACTCACACTTTACCTTTAGGGACTTTCAGGTTCTTTGAACACTATCTCAGGTTGATTGTCTGTCTGATTTACCAAGGGCTTTTAATTCTGTGGGATGCAGCTGTGGGTGATGGATGTTAGCTGAGTGTGCACTAAAGGAAGAGACCGTCATTAGGCAGAAAACAGAGCCTTAACCACAGCCCCTCTGTCTGGCATTTCTTCCCTTTCACTCCTCCTGACCTTTACATATAATTAAACATGTAGTTCAAGCAGCCTCAAATGGACCCCAAAGAGGCTTCTCTTTTGCCTGCGGCTTATCCCCTTAGAGCTCACACTTATATATCTATTTTCTTCTGTGAGAGTTTGCAAGCTGGCTCCCGGTAAACTGGCATAACTGTCTCGCAGAGGAGTCGGAACGGTGGTGCATGAGCTAGAAGCTGGGAAGCAGGTTTGTTTAGGTGTACAAAGGCAGACTACACCCTCTCTTGTAATGAACGCAGTCATAAATATATGCATGTCTCTAATTAGCCACTATGTCATAGAGGGGCGGGCGATGCCGCCGGAGGTGGGAGGGGAGGAGGGGGAGGCAGAATTAGCAAGAGGCCCAGGATGGAGCTTCCATGCCGGGGTTTGTGAGGAGGCGCTGGCCCTGAGTGGAGGGAGATGGCCTTTGAGCAGATGCTACTCCTGGTGTCAACTGGCTGGGCCCTGATCGGCAGCCGTCTGTTGGTTAATCTATTAAGCTCTGTCTCGCTGGGGCCTGCTGGGCACAGGATCTACAGGGTCTATCTAAAAAATAATAATTAGCAATTTTCACGAAGAGACATGATACTATTATCTGTCTGTTTTTGAACTGTACACATATTTTCATTTCTGGTAAGACTCTGACGTCACTGTTTTGCTATGCAGTTAAGGTAAAGTTAAAGGCAATAGTTAAATTGATTTTTAAACTTTATATATTCTTTTGTGAGAATGTTAAATTTATTTTTATATATATCCCTAATATATTCGTATATATATATATATATATATATATATATATAGTGGGTACGGAGAGTATTCAGGCCCCCTTAAATTTTTCACTCTTTGTTATATTGCAGCCATTTGCTAAAATCATTTAAGTTATTTTTTTTTCCTCATTAATGTACACACAGCACCCTGTATTGACAGAAACACAGAATTGTTGACATTTTTGCAGATTTAATAAAAAAAGAAAAACTGAAATATCACATGGTCCTAAGTATTCAGACCCTTTGCTGTGACACTCATATATTTAACTCAGGTGCTGTCCATTTCTTCTGATCATCCTTGAGATGGTTCTACACCTTCATTTGAGTCCAGCTGTGTTTGATTATACTGATTGGACTTGATTAGGAAAGCCACACACCTGTCTATATAAGACCTTACAGCTCACAGTGCATGTCAGAGCAAATGAGAATCATGAGGTCAAAGGAACTGCCTGAAGAGCTCAGAGACAGAATTGTGGCAAGGCACAGATCTGGCCAAGGTTACAAAAACATTTCTGCTGCACTTAAGGTTCCCTAAGAGCACAGGGGCCTCCATAATCCTTAAATGGAAGACGTTTTGGACGACCAGAACCCTTCCTAGAGCTGGCTGTCCAACCAAACTGAGCTATCAGGGGAGAAGAGCCTTGGTGAGAGAGGTAAAGAAGAACCCAAAGATCTCTGTGGCTGAGCTCCAGAGATGCAGTCGGGAGATGAGAGAAAGTTGTAGAAAGTCAACCATCACTGCAGCCCTCCACCAGTTGGAGCTTTATGGCAGAGTGGCCCGACGGAAGCCTCTCCTCGGTGCAAGACACATGAAAGCTCATATGGAGTTTGCCAAAAAACACCTGAAGGACTCCAAGATGGTGAGCAATAAGATTCTCTGGTCTGATGTCAGTGTTTTTCAGCTGCAGGGACAGGATGACTGGTTGCAAGCGAGGGAAAGATGAATGCCAAGTACAGGGATATCCTGGACAAGGACTGGGCCGAAGGTTTACCTTTCAGTGACCCTAAGCACACAGCTAAAATAACGAAGGAGTGGCTTCACAACAACTCTGTGACTGTTCTTGAATGTCCCAGCCAGAGCCCTGACTTAAACCCAATTGAGCATCTCTGGAGAGACCTAAAAATGGCTGTCCACCAACGTTTACCATCCAACCTGACAGAACTGGAGAGGATCTGCAAGGAGGAATGGCAGAGGATCTCCAAATCCAGGTGTGAAAAACTTGCTCCATCTTTCCCAAAAAAACCTCATGGCTGTATTATATATATATATTATATATATATATACATTTATTTATTTATTTAATTTTTAAATAAAAGGCTAACTTTTTCATGGAGTCATGCAGTATCATAATCAAAATCAACAATTTCATTACTTGAAATAAAATATTCCTTAATTGAAATAAAATAAAAAGGCTCAGACTAAATTAAGGCTAGTTTCACAGCTAACATTTTATGTATCTTATAAATGCACACAATTTATAATAGATTCAGTATTATTGCATTATTTGACAAACAACTTTGGAAATTATACACAATAAAAATATTCAGTAAAAAAGTGATATTTACCTTAGTTTTTCATCACATTTACTTCATCTTAAGAACAGACTAAATGATAGGATATAGTGGTGTTCATATAATGCTGAGGAACAGAGGGATATTTTAATTTGAGTATAAAAATCATTTTCAGACCATGTAACTGTATTCTTTGTTCAGATTATCATAGCTTTTAATGTAATGTAAGTCCTGTTTCATATGTAACATCCTGCTGCAAAAAGGGCAAAAGAATAAAATCTATTCACAAAACCAACCCCTTGGATATACAGTAAAGTTCCTGTAGTTGAAGAATCACCCATGCACTATATTACAAAAACACCTTAGATATTTATATATAAAATGTTGCCATTTAATTAATGCAGTGTTCAGCCTCACCTTGATCGTGTAACAGCTAAAATGTGACTTTGATAAAACCCAGGATAAGCGTTCGAGCATAGCGCCAAGCATATCGTGGTGTGGACACATATGTGGTCCCCCAGGTGTTAATTCAGCATAAATTGCCTAATACTTCCATCACAATGAGTTCAGAAAGAGAGAGAGGCAGCAGTGCTGCTGGGCCTGCTTCTTCTCTCTGGCTTCATGCCAGATCACAACTCAATCTCATTCTGCCCATCTCACACCAAACTACACGGCCAACACTTACAAAGATGAGAGGCAATTACAATGATTACCAAACATCTCATATATGAATAACAGTCCACAACTAATGAATTAATATGAAAATGTGCCTGAATGTGATTTTGATTTTCTAGTATTAGAGAGAAAAAAAAAAAAATCCATTTTTGGTTACGGATATTAGTGAGATATTAGTCTATATTAGCAACAGTCATTAACTACTTTAGCCATTAGTTGGGATCGTCTGATATTGGCCGACCCAATGAGGTCACATTTTTTTCAGATAAATTATAAAGTGCTTCCCCTTTAATCAAATGAGACACAACACATACTGCTTGTGCCTCGTGGCAACAGGGTTTATTTATAGTCCCCGAAACCCAAATGACCAGTTGGTTTAATTTAATAGCAGCCAACAGGATTATACACAGAAACAAATTACCTAAGTGGTGCTATCGGGCAACCAAAATCTTTAACAATAATGGAAACCATGGACATGATGTCTAGCTGTATTATTTCATTACCGCACTTGGCCTATGCATCTGTTAGGCGGTTACCAAGGGGACATGATGGGTAGCACAACATACAGTCGTTGGCCCAGAGGGACAAATGGCTCTTCCCAGAAGCAAGCAGGCCCTCTGCTCTCTGCTTTCGCATGAACCTCCTCAATTAGTCAGGCAGATCTGGGTCCTGATGGGGGGTGGGGTGCGAGGGTGGACATTCAGACCCCCCTGAGGGACTCCAGACGTCTGTCCATCACATGTTGAGGAATTTTCTGCCTCTTGGTTCTCCGACACCAAAAGTGTCAAAGTGTCCAAAACAACACAGGGGTGCGTTTCCCGCACAATGATGTAACTTAACTACCGTAGTATGATGCGTCGTTGAAACTGTATTGTTGCAAATTTGTCATACAACCACGGGTAATGACGTCTCTCCGGTAACTTATTTTCCAGTCTTTTTGCTGTAAATAACAGACATGGCATCTGAGGACTAATTCTTAGTTGTCTCAGTTATTTTGCCTTATTTTCAGACTCGATCATAGGTTTGTTCTTACGTGACAGAGCTTGTATGCACACGCGCATATAACGTCAACTGTGAAAATGGAGGTATTTCAAAATGATGAGGCATTTTGAGTCATGTGATGCATACAGATCTTTTGCAGAATGTACTATTCACTTTCACAGTACTTTGTGCAGTCTTCATATTACATTCCTGCAAAGATGATGGAAACTGTACTTGCATTTGCTCTCTTGTGGCAAAATATGAGTGCAATTGACCCTTTGCCTGCAGTTTGATTGACAGGCAATCTAACCAATCATAACCACGAATCCACCACTTCGTCCAAAAAAGCAGTCAAGGGAGTTGGTAGATTAAGGTTGGTGAACTTGTGCGTACTCAAGTCTTTCCGCACTTGAAACAACATTCCTTCTGATGTCCATTCATATTTATTTGATGCTATAAAGGAAATATTATGAGGAGATGGTCGGTTCACGAGCCGCTTAAACTGAGGAGCTTAACACATTAAAGAACCATTGTACGGTATTTATTGTTTCAAATTCTTTAAAAAATTGCAATATTCTGTCCTGTCTGTCGACGTCAGTGTCCTCTTTGCTCCGCGATGTATTTGTCACGGCTTGAGAACATGATGTGTGGCTTGTTGCACATAGCAACAGTAACTAAAGGGGGCGGGTCAATTGCATTTGACATCATATATGGAGTGGTGATTGAGTGCAACCTCGATGTGAGATATTTTTATGCTAATAAAGTTATTGTAGCAGAAGATCTCTGGATCATCTTATGTTTCACGCATGTGCAGCAAGATGATTTTAGTGCTTTCTGACGTTTCAGTGTGGGGGAGAGACGCAGAAAATGCTTTAAAAAGTGTGTTTTGAAACAAAAACGTTTTCAAATGTATCTGGAGCAATGTAGACGTAAACCCGAGTCTTGAACTTCTCCTTCTGTCGATATGTATTACATTAATGAACGGAAAGTGACTATCCGCTGCATTAATCAATGAGATCGGACCAGTTTCTTCCACCGAGAGCACGCATGAGACTTTACGACCAAAAAGCACAGAGGAGCGTGAGCGTACCTTTCGGAGAGCGCCGCCCAGACATACATGACTGAACTTAATAACGTTTAATCTCCAAACTGCGTGTGTGTCATTACCGGAGCAACCGATCGCAGGTTTGAGAGTGTGGTCAGCAGGCCGGGGGAGAGAAAGGGGCTCCTCTCACTCGAGCGATTCTGCAGCTTTTAATCAGATATCGGCGAGAGGGCCTTCAACCGACACGGAATGCTAATAGACGTGGCTCTAAATTATTTTCCTCTTTAAAAGAGTTGTGCTTGTGACATGTTGTTTTTATCAAGGAATGCAATTATACTTCAGCCTTAATATCTCAGCGCTTGTCACAGCCCGGCAATGCTTGCCAACTGCAATCAGAAATAACTCTGTCCCTTCAACTTAATGAATAACAAGTACTAGGCCATAAACTCGTAGTCATCCTCTATCCAATCACATTGTCTTGAGTAATTAAAATGATTAGCTTAATTAGCTTAATTAACTAAATTTGACTACAGGACATGGCCATATGGTGGAGCAAAACAAAGATGGGAGCTAATTAAAGTTAAAATAATGCAGGTTTTAATTAACTCAACCCTTAGGCATCAACATTTTCAAATTTATCCAAGCTGATAATTAAAAAGTCCTCTTGCCCAAGCAACATTTCTTCTCTGAGCTAATTAAATCTGGAAATGAATTAGCAACATGACGCTCCAAATATTAATTCCTGCTAGAAGATGACTTCACTTTCTAATGAAATTAATTAGGTGCACTGGACTTTGAGTCCGACTCAGGCTGTGTCCATGAGCGCAGACCCCATGTAATCAAGTACTGGGCTACGGGCCCCAGGGCGGAAATTTACAATTGTAATGAACACTCTTTAACTGTGTGCCTCTCTTAATATACCAAATGAACATGTAGATCTATTTATGCCAAGGGCATCCTCGTGTTGTGCCAGAGCGGTGGTAGCAGTTAGTTCAAATAGCTTTTTAAAACCCTTTTCTTTTTCCTCTCGCGCTGTCGAAACGGCACCAGATGCACCGGCGAGTTTGGTTGTGTTGTCGGGATGCTAAAACACGCGACGAGGCAATAAAACCGCGTTTTGTAAAATCTCCTTTATCGGCCTTCGCTCAATTTATATCTGTAGAACGAACTTCATTAGCTCACCAATAAAGAAGCTAATTAAACACAATGCATTGTTCTCTTGGCTTTTCCTATCTTGAAAAAAGAAAAGAAAAAGGCAGCATAGGAAGAAGCCATCAAGTTGGAGATGTCTCCTTTGGAAGGGCATCATCAAATGCAAATGCTCCTGTTTGCGAAGGGGTGACTTTTACAAGCACGGGCATGAATAAACTATTTGATGGCGCCATACTCCAGCGCAAGACATCAGCTGCTCTCTTTCTTGCCTCTTTCACAGCTTCAGACCACAGATTTGCATAGATACAATCTCCAGATTCAAATTACAATTTAGACTCATTCCGGAAAGCCGTCACTGTATCTGGCATTGCTTATCTCGGCGCAGAGGCTCCGGGAGGACAAAGTGGATGTCTCTCAAGGATTCCTTTGAATTTATCACCCTTTTTTGAGTGTTGTTTTATTACATTTGCCATCAGTTGAACCGTGAATCAATTTAGCGACACAATGCGCACACCCAGCTGCTAAGCAAATAGCTAGATGACAAGACAATATTTACTCGAGATTGTGCATGATTTATGGAAGGCCTTTGTGTTTTTCACCTAAGCTTATGTCTAATAATTGTCTGCATTCTTGGCCAATTGTGAGGCAGCTCATCTAGGTGTTATCCATCACCGTGGCAGACACACAATTGCAGTGTCCAACACAAAGAGCGTGACCCCCTTAATGTGCTTTGTCAAAGCAATCAGCCTTGAAATAATGGAGACCTGCTTATCCATTCTTTGAAATGTTATCTAGGGACAACATACTGGTAGACCTTATTTTGTAGTCCTATTGACCACAGGAACTGTATGACATGAGAACTTGCTTTTTCTTTTTTTTTTTAATTTCCACAACTTGCCGCTGGACCTTTAAGACGTCAAAACTAACACAAGTGCACTTCACACTCACAATGACTTGAACAAACGTCTTTTAAGTCGAGCGTGTGTTTCGTTTCTGCATGAAAATTCATTTTTAATCATTTTGAATGTTTGAAAATCATGTGGCGCAACTAATATACAAATTTGATCACAAAGAGGACTCTTTCTTCATATTCTCATAACAATGTCAATAAATATTTTAAAATATCAGAATATTTGACTTCTTTCTCGAAACGTTACGAAATTTAAAAATGAATAATTTGTGATATTCATAAAACTATATTATTATGATGCGTTCTGACTTGATGGTAACAACGGTCATTACATTGACACTTTTTTGAAAATAGTGTAAAAGTTTACCAAAATCTCATGAAACCAATATGAAGAGTACATGGGTTTAAATAAATAAATCCATTTCTTTTTTTGTGGACACTCTTGTACGTCACTGACCCTAAGACATTTACGAAATTGAAATAATTGTGTTTACAGGATCTTCCACCACTGCTCAGTCAACACAAACATCAAACATTTCTGAGGAGCGACTGCTGTTTGATTTAGCGATATTTAATTTTTAATGCATTCTGGTGGCGAATTTGATCTGCTATGCAAATAATTTCAAATGTCATTATGCTGCTTGTTGACAAGCATCGCGACAATTCTAGAACTTGTGTTCACGCTGAGCGCTGTGAAGCCAAAAACATGTGAGAGCAACACATCGGATGGGACTCACAACAAGCTAATAAGATCACTCTTAATGTTATCTAGTTCGAAACATTAGTGAATTTCAAATTAAAGGTACAGCTGGCTCAAACTTGCAATGTGCCCCACACAAATAGAATACTTACATCAATCAGGCTGCATGTGAAGTGCCATTGGAAGCGAGTTTGATGCTTGTTAGGCCCCACATCAAAGACACATTGCATGCCCAAAAGCCATTTAGGTCCCAGGGAGCCAGTCCCTCTCACATCTCCTCTTCTCACTCTCATGTAGTTTTCCCTGCTTAAAAACCATTAAAATGGAAAATATCATCTAGATTCCCTCTCTGTTCACTTTTTTTTATTTTTTTTTTTATATTATTTAAGAGACTCACACACTCTCTAAAGCCAGAGAGAGATGGTTTGCTGGTCTCAGAACTCGGTAAAGAAGACCACCGCTTCACTTGAGAAAACAAGAGTATCCACCATAATTATTGGGGCCAAATGGGGTCTGAATGTCAGCAAGGTGTTTTCAGACTTCCAGACAAAAGCCTTGGAAAAGCAAAAGGGCTTTTGATTATGTTTCTGTTTACAGTGTGACATTTCCAGTGATCTTTGGTCATCACTCAGGGTATGTTTAGGCCGCTGCGAATCCGCGTCAACTCCACAAAGGCACAAAGGATTAATCAGAATGAATGCGAGTGAATGCAGACTCCTGCTGGGAGTGAACGGAGGCTACTTGCGCATTAATGCAATGTTAGAGAAAGAAAAATAGATTAGAGGCATCAGAGTCCAGCTCGTTCAATCAAATATTTAGCTTGGCTCAAGTTAAACGAGGGCGGGGGTGAGAAACAACTCATGAAATTATGGAGTTCAAATTAAAAGCCTGATTCATATGCACTGTTTGCGTCGGCTGTGTTGATGTTCAGATCTGAGGGTTGATCTAGCCGTTCTTTTGTGATGTTCTCTGCCCTAACACATTTAAGTATGACTAAGATCAGGTGGAATGGACCACGGCAGTGCATTTCTCCAGCGATTCCTTTTAAGACAGTTCAATAGAGCATGTGCTTGCGCTGAACTTTAAAAGGGCATTAAAAATGGCTTGGGGCTCTCCTGTGGTGAAGCCTTGTTGAATATTTCTAAGTGATGCTTTTGGAAATGGAAGAGCTATATCAGCTCTTGCTCGCTAGGCCCATGAATCCATCCTGTGCTTTAATAAGATAGGACGGCACAAAGCGCTCACTCTCCGGAACCGGCATCGCGTGTACCTGACGGGAGGGAGGCTCCTGACGCAGCTATTCGGAGCGTCGGCTAAATGAATATTGACACGAGTCTTTTAGTGAAACCTTCCCACCCTCAGGCAGCAAAGGTCAGTGCATAGACAGGGTTAAATCCCCTCACACCGCTATAATTACCAACGGAATGACTGCACAAAGGGAGCGAGAGAGAGTGATGCAAAGAAATATACGGCGTAGAAAAGTCTGTCTCAAAGAAGAAGATGAGTTCTTATCTTAATCTACTGACTCCACCAACTTAATTCGTCAGAAAGAAAGAAAAAAAAAAAAAACAACAACACTGGTTGCCAGTGTTAATAGGGACATCTTTTAAGTCTTGGAGATGGTTCACAAGGTTTATTGTGGGGAGGAGGCCGGGTGCGTTGGTCCTTCGAACGATTGGCGACAACGGCGATGTGAATTGCGTTTCTCACAAGTGGTATTCCTGTTAAGAGCCACTAATTAGCGCCTTATCACCCGCCAAATAGCTGCGTGCCACAGACAGAAGCGGCCAGTTAGAGTATTTATAGTGTGGCTCCTGTGAGTGAACATTAAGAGTGTTCAGCTCGTGTTCAGCTTGTGCCATGTTTCGTGGGGTAATGAGAGGCGTGGCACACATTGGGGTATTTCACACCCCTTAAAGGAATATTCAAGGTTTAATGTCTCAATCAAAAGCATTTTTGGAATAATGAAAAAAAGATAACAATAATAATCATTTCATTTCATTTAAAAATCGAGGTTACAGTGAGGCACTGGAGTTAAATGTGGCCAATATTTGGAGGACGTGAAGCTTATGATTTTTTTAAAAGCAAATTTATTTTATAATTTAATTATATTCAGATTTGTGTATTATTTAGGCTGTAAATATTTGTTTGTAATCAATAATGGTATCCCTTAAAACTTTGATCATCAAAATAACATATTTAAATGTTTTTGTCCTGTGAATAAAAATCCTCATGCCTCAAAATAGCATGAATGTAACTCTACACCCTCGCCTCATTGAATATGTGCGGATCAATGAATATGCAAATTAGCTCAGAGATCCACGTGGTCAACTTACAACATTGGACACATAATGATAATTAATTTGATTAGCCTTTTGTGAGACTATATTATCAAACAGCTAATAATGTGTTGCACAAACCATGTTCCCGTTTGCCATGTCAGAGTCGGACGGCTGCCATCTAACAATCACTATCCTTACAACTGCTTTAACAACACAGAACGTCAGTGGAGAAAGGCATGTAGTATATCATAACAATACACATCATGCATCCGCCATATTGCTAAATCTAGATAATTTTTCGATTTTCGATCAACAGAAAAATATACCGGGATAACCTGGCCTAGACTCTCCTACTAGTTCGCTGTTTATGATATGCTATAGCCCATCGGCACGTGGTACTTTGTGAATTCACAGACTTATTTCACTGCAGTTTTAAGGAGAAAATACTCAGCAATGGTGTTGACTGATGCATTTGCGCATGGTTTATTTTAAAGCATATTAAAACACCTCATAGACATATAAACGACATTAAAAAATTGATTTTCACCACAGGGGGTCTTTAAAGCCGCTTTAGAGTTTTAGGCATTGCATTGTTTCCCGAGCAAAAACAGCGGTTGGCTTTGTGGCGGTTCTGACCTAATGGTTAGAGGGACAGAAAAGTAACCCGAGGGTTGTGGGTTTGATTCTCAATCCCAGCAGGAAATGCCCTTAAGCAAGGCGCCAAAGCCCCAATCATTCACTGGGCGCCACAGCAAAATGGCTGCCCACGGTGTGCAGTGTGTGTACTCATTCTACTAATGTGTGTGCGCTAACTTTGATGGGTTAAATGCAGAGGACAAATTCTGAGAATGGATTACCGTATTTGGCCTTCACGTGTCACTTTTGCAATGAAATAAATTTGCATAGAACTTTGCAGAACTTTTTTTTGTGGTAATCAATCTTTATACCAAAAGTCCTGTCAATTGAGCTTGACTTGT
Organism: Opsariichthys bidens; assembly: GCA_037194245.1. Lineage (NCBI taxonomy): Eukaryota > Metazoa > Chordata > Actinopteri > Cypriniformes > Xenocyprididae > Opsariichthys > Opsariichthys bidens. Next base: position 17,697,380 of record CM074298.1, read on the forward strand.
GTTGAGCCTTGACTATCTATTAACAAAAAACAAAAAAAAAAAGGAAAAAGGTATTGTTGCAAGATTACGGAATGCCATAGTCAATCGTACAAAAAATAATAAAAATAAATAAATAAACAAATAAATATCTTCACAGGACAACTACATAATTAAAAGAAGATTTCAGTCAAGTATTCAACAAATTCATGAGTCTTACTCCTCTCAATCTCTAATGAGAATCACTGTTTTAGGAGAGAGCAGATTTGCTTTGACCTTCCTCACCTCTCAGCATTTGCTCTACACCAGAGCCAATTAAAATCACACCAAAGACACACTTTCTCATAGCACCTTCCCCCTTTGCAACAATTACTTCCTGAAAGTAAATAATACAACTCCATTCACACCTCGAAGCGTGGCCAAACAAATGTTCGACTGTCTGTCCAACTCTTTGGCTGATGATAGGTTTTTTTTTTTCCTTTTCTGACTAACTGAGCTTAAGAATTCGCACATTGGTGACATAATGAGACTAGCTGCATCTCTGTCGGTCCAGAACATCTACAAACACACGGTCCAAACGCCATCGCTGCACCAGAGGTAAAACATCAAATGACAAAGAACTGAAAAAAGAAGAAAAAGAACTGAGAAATGTTCTGCTTCAGACAGAGGATAAAAAAAAAAAAGTGTGAGGGCAAATCTCTTAAGATTAATTTGAAGCTCACTGGATTGTGATTTAGTTTCTTTAATTAATTTTAGAATTATTTTAACTGCTTTGTTAATGCATTCCTAAAGGGATTGAGCTGCTAGCGTTTTTTTTTTTTTTCTTTTCTTTTTTCTTCCTTTTTTCAAGCAGTGAACAAAAGCTCTACACATCTCTCCTGACATTCACACAACTCTAAATTTGCCGGTGTCGGCGTGCAATCGTTCATGTCGGGTGAAATTTGTCTCGCTAGAACACCGTGTTACTTGGAGATGATTTCTGTGTTCGGGTGAGACAACTTGACAGAAAATCTTTGAGATTTCGGGAATAATAATGATGGAAGCAGAATTAAGTGAGGGGTGTTGGAGACTACATCCCAGCACTTTGAGATACTTTTAACATATAAATTGCTCTTCATCCATCCACCCGCTCTGTTAAATCCATCAAAGCCGCCAGCAAAATGACACTGAGTTTGTGAAGACATAAAAAAAGAGGGGGAAAAATATCAAAGAAACCACAATTTTACAATCACCTCCACTTTTTAAAGGATTCATCCAGAAAGTGCAGCACCCCTGCAGTGGTCCAAGTCATTGTTGTTTCAGAGGTGATATTATAGCAGATAAGAAATATTGCCACTCAAAGTCGGTGTAAAAGCATTTTTCAGGGTTTAAGCCCATCATGTGTCTGCGTTAGTGACGATATAGGGGTAGAAGCCTTAGGACCAATACGCTGATCCTCTTTCCCTCTAATGTGTTTTGAAAGGGCAGTTGAGCTCCATGCTGGAATGAGAGTGACATTTAGTTTCAGTCCCTCAGACACATGTTTTTGTCAGATGGCCCACACAGCGAAGCTCTGAAAAAACTAGATCGCACTGCTGAAGGTACAGAAATCCAAATAAAACAGGCTGGATACTTTTTTTTTGAGGTGCTTCCAGTGCAATCCCTCTGGATTTATGGGGCCTGAATATTCATTAAAAAAAAAAAAAAGAAAAAAGGCCATAATCATGAAAATGGACCCCACTATAAAAAGTGTTTAAATAAAACGATACATAAGACCACTGCAATCCTGAGGAGGTTTTGTGAGAGACAACACTAAAAAAATAAGCAACAATATAATCATCTTAATTTATGGGTTTTCATGTTTAATGGAACGCATTCCATTGACGTAATGATTTGTATATTGTGCAAACCTAAACCTGCCCATCACAGAAAACATTCTGCATTTTTACATTTTCAAAAAATATCACTTGATATGATTTATATGCTGTTTTTTCTCATGGGGACAAGAAATGTTTTCGGATAATGTTTTCCATTCCAGTGACAACGAATGGTGACTGAAGATGCCCAGCCACAAAAATGATGCAAAATCACCATAAAATTATAAATATAATAGTCTTGCGTGCAAGTATTCTGAAGACAAATGTCACAACATCACTGCGTCTCTTTGTTCAAAGACTGGCATTTTGATATCCCTTTGTCTTGTACTTAAGTACCTGTTTCCTTTGTTTGCTTCTTGTTTACTTCCATAGTTACCTGTTTTGTTTGTTAGCATGTTAACTAATTACCTGCACCTGTCTCTTATTAGTCACTAGTGTATTAAAAGGATTAGTTCACTTCAAAATGAATATTACCTCAAGATTTACTCACTCTCAAGCCATCAGGTGTTTATGACTTTCTTCTTTCTGACGAACTATATTAAATATCCTGATGCGCCCAAGCCTTATAACGTGAATGTGAATGTGGCCAACGAGTTTGAAGCTCAAGAAAGTGCATCCATCTATCATAAACATACTCCACACAGCTCCAGGTGGTTAGTTAAGGCCTTCAGTGATGCATTTGTGTAAGAAAAATATCCATATTTAACAAGTTCTAAAGTAAAATATCTAGCTTCTGCCAGACAACCTTCCGTATTGAACTTATGAAGAAAGTGTAACGCCTCTCGCAGTTCAAAACGCTTACTCTACGTCCGACACCTTCAAAATTCCACTTTTTTTGTAAGTTGAATACGGAAAGCGGTCTGGCAGACAATTATTAATCAAATTGCGGTGGTGTTCATCAGAGAGAAGAGAGTATCTGTATTATTCCCAGTGCGTATTGAATGTTATTTCATCATTTATCTGCGTCAAACATCTTGTTTTGGATTTATCAAGTCAAGCCAGTACGTGTCAGGAATGTGTGAGGAATAGACCCAAATATAATCACACTTTTTTTACTTTTTCTTTTTTCCCCCCACATTACATATCTTTGGAGAGTTGCTTGAAATTTCATGTCAGTTTATTTTCGTACTTCTGCGGAACATGAAAGTATACAGAAACTTCTCTTATAGTTTCCTGGCTATAAATCTTACTATAACAATAACAGTATATTATGCATATATATATAATATATATATATATGAATCACAGAACTTAAATGTATAATTACAGTGTTACAAGCACACCTTAAATTCTGGGCGTTGGCCTGCTTCGGCAAAAAGACAACACGTCACCTTCCACGGAGGGTAAACCAAAGAAGAAAAGCACAAATGGTTTTAAAAGGGGAGAGAGGAGTGATCTTAGAGCATCATATTAACAGCACATAGCGATTCCCCATTCAGGCCTGTCCTGCATGATGTACGTAACACGGCCGTATCTTCCCCCAGCAGAGCTCTGATTGTTTTGATACTTTTATTAACGTCTCCTCAATCATAAATCACCAGCAGGGGCTGCAGCCAAGTGCAGCTCTCTGCATCAGATTACAGGTGAAAGACAAAGTTCTCTTCACTGGCTCATGCAGCCATGCCTAACCCACAACTCCCAAGTGGTGACTTGATAATATTTAATGCACAACTATACAGTGAAAAACAGTATTGAAATGTAATCCATCAACTTTTTTGATTTAGATACAAATATATAAAAATGCGCTGAGCTGAGGAGGATTTTTGCGTCCGCGATGATTCAATGACATGGTTGCCCTCCGAGCTTCATCTGTTTTTATCAAACTCGGAGACAAAACCAAGGGGACAGGCTGCAAGGACTTTCTGCTACGTCAGGCCTCAGTGTCATATTGCTTTAAATGACCTCTACAGACATCAGCCCCCGTTACTGTGGATCTCCTGATGGTATCTGGGCAAGCCACACATCATTTTAGTTCTGTTTAAATCGTGATGCCGCAACTATTTGCATCACAATAGAACCGGATCTGTTCATCTGGTAACCAATCGCATTGCTCATGAGAAGTCAGGTAAGTAAGCTTAGGATTTTTGAGTTGGGGAACCCTAAAATCTGGCTTCCGGTGACTGTGGTGAAAAACCCTGGTAATATAAAATAAAAAAAATAACTGAAAATTATTTTTAAAGAAAAATTTTTTTATATTTAAAATGGTAAATTAATTCATTAACAATAAAAAAAAATAGAATAGAATAAATTAAAATAAATATTTAAAATGTTTGAGTACAAGGTATACCTAGGTGTAAAATAAAACTGAAAGAGTTTTCCAATATTTTAACATTATTAGGAGATATAGAGTGAGAACTGATATTTATATGCATTTTATGTAAGTAGTCTGCTATATCTTAAAGATTTACATCACAACCTATTAGAATTTCATTTTACTTTTAATATAAATATCAGCAACTGGACCAAATTACCTCTGAATAAAATTGATTGATGGCTTCCCGCCCCAACCTCATTCTTTATATTATTACTATATAATGGTTCATGAGCTATATAAGCCATTAATTTTTTATTTTTTTTTAACAAAATAATAATAATGTTTTTGTTTTTGGATATAGAAAATATTCCAACCTAATCTAACCTATATGTATACAGCCATACACATTTTCATTTTACAGCAAGTCAATCCAGTACACTAAACTGTCCACATGTCTCATAGTGCTCAGATACAATCTGTAATTCCTTTAACTCTGGGCTGTGCAGACATGCTATCATTGTAGTAATAGCATGGCCACGCAACCTCATATGCCTCTGTACTCAAACAGACCCCGGGTAATTTGTTTAATTTACTCATACTGGACAGAGGGCCGAGAACAGACTGCTTGAAATATCACATTGTCTTCCATTTGCATATATCACGTAACAATATGCCATGCACGTCACAGTAAAAGGTCAATAATGATGATTTTGCGGCCACTCATACATGCACACATTAGCAGAGATAATGTTGCACGTTTAACTCTATTACAGTAAATAGTTTTGGATGGCGAGCCCAGTTATTGCAATGATCCTTTTCAACTTTTGTAGTGCTGAGCCACAGAATACATACTGAAAAGACCAAAAATGATGCGATGATATATATGAATATATAAATGATATATATATATATATATATAAACATTTTTCAAATTTTTTTTTTTTTTTTTCAAATGTGCAAACATTTCGCAAATCAAACAAGATTGGAGTCAATTGTTTTGTTTGTGATAATGCAATGAAACCTGCTATAATTTTTGGTCAATATATATATGAAAATCCTTTAATAACCTATTTACTGACACATATTGTGCCAATTTACCCCACTTTAATAAAAGCTCAGTGTATGTATTAAAAAAAAAAAGAGGAGGTTTTCCTGGCCAACGACAGTTAAAGTGTAGCTTATAGTTGAGGCTTTAAAGTATCACATATTTGGACTTTCATGAATAAATATGTAAACATGCAGTGTGAAAAGTGTGAAAGTATAAAAGGTGTAAAACAACTGGTAAAATGTATGACAAGTATCTTCCCTAAAAAAAAAAAAAGTAATGTTTATTTGTCACGTGTCAAAAGACTCTTTCCTCCACCATCCCGTGGAACCTAATTATCCAAACCTTAACAGGAGGAATGACATTGGAAACAGAGAGCATAAGCAGGCTTTCTTTATTTAACTATAAGCCATTGTGTGGGTTTTATGGATACGTTAGCAGATCTTTCATCCTTCCTACTTTGTTTTTCGGGAATCTGGGGAGCTTGTCTGAGTGGATCTTCAAACATGTCAAACAGAATGATGGGATGCTCTTTAGAAAATCACTCACTTTATTTTAGTGCTGTGAAGAGGTTTTTGCTGTCAAGCCGAGCGGCAGGTCATCTGACTGAGATAGCCACAGGGTTTTACACATCAAATGCAAATGCTATCTGGCTTTTGTTTAATCCGCCTCATCAGGTAGCCGAGCACAGTGCAGATCAAAAATCCCCCACTGCCCCGGACATTTGGCACCGAGGACCCCTCTGCCAAATCTGCACTGGAGCTTCAAAGCGACCTGCTATGTCACCTGTGGCTTAAACACAGTGTGTTTGTCCACCTGGACCTCACAGGCTGTGCCGAGGTGGCCCTATCTGTTTATCGCCGATAAAACCCAGCTAATTAGTCTTAAAAGACCAGAGTTTGCCCACTGCCAAGTGCTATAAGTTACTTACTAAGTATATTTCAACTTTTTCCATTGATCCTTTTTTTATCTGGCTTAAGTTATTGTTAATGATACATTATGCTAATGTTAAAAATTTGAATCTTTAAATTCAGCGTAAAATCTTTTTTTACATAATATGACTCGTCAGTGTGAAATATGATGGCTGGATATTTAACATGATAATTCAATGTTATTATATTTACATAAAGCTCACCAAGGCTATAACATTAGAGTTATATTGTGAAATATTATTATAATGTAAAATTACTCTTTTCTATTCTTAATTCATTCTATTGTAATTTATTCAGTGCACACCTACGTCACATTTAAACAGCATCTTTAAAGCACAAACGACTCAACTAATACTCACATCGATTCTATCAGCACATGACCGAGCTAATGACGTAAAAACTACTATTTGAAAAACTACTAAAAATAATTAGTAATTACAATAGATTAAATTTTTTTTCAGTAATAAATATATATATATGCATAAAAAAAATGTATATGAGCTGGCAACTCATGCAATTTTTATTTTTTTTTTTTAAGTTTTTCAAAAATTCTTCTTTTGGGTTGTCACAAAAGAATGACATGTTTGAGATGAAATGTGGAGGACAAAAATTTTTTCTCAATGAGCAGAGCATTTTAACTATAAGCTCTTCATTTGAGCTGGGGAGACGAGAAAGATAAGAAAATACAGAAAGGAAGAGAAAAGGAAAAAAACAAGAGGTTCTCTGCTCGCAAGAGATTGTCATCTGTGGGTTAACAGCTAGTTATGATGTCTGAGCCCATCCAAGACCCAAGCTGATTACATATTTGACCTGCAGTTTAATGGTGAGAGCATTTTTGTTACATTTCCAAGAGGAGAGTCTGCACTCCATGGAAATTGAAAAGCACTTGAGCCACATGACCAGTTTATCTCACCAGTAATGGAGGGGAATGACAATGCAGGTCATCCCGCAGAATTGGCCAAGAGACAATACATATGAAGCACGTTACATCCTGGACACGAGCAAGCTGTATAGTGGCACATGTTCTATTTAATTATGATTCCTACAAATCACATTATCTGTTGTAGTACACACTTCACCAGAGGCACTTTTGGCTTATTAAGTTGATTGCACAGAATGTAATTATACTGTGTATTAAAGTGTATTGTTTTAGAAGCCACATTAAAAAAGTTTTGAAACTTACGTGATCTTTTTGTTACCTAAATGGCACAATCTGATTGGATCCTGTTGCATCCTGCAGCCAATGAGCCTGCGGTGTTTGCTCTCTCTCTCTCTCTCTCTCTCTCTCTATATATATATATAAATATGTATTTATTTTGTATTTTTTTTTAAAATTTATTTATTAATTTATTTTTCACAGAAGCATGAAAATACTGTGCCTATATCTGAGAACATCCAGGAGGTCGAAGGCCCGGTTGTTTTACTCAAAAATAGTTAGGTTAACTCTGTATAAATGGCAGAGTGCTTTGCAATGGTCCTGTGGCTGCAGCGGGGACATGTGACCTTTTCATTTGGCATTTGTGCCAGTGCCCTGCTGGAGAACACGGCTGTCATATATGCATCCTTGAAGAGGGGGTGGCAGCGCCCGCCCGCCCGCCCGCCTCTCTCTCCCGCCGTAGTCTGCTGTGCCATGTGGAGACCCAGATGTAGCAGGCAGAGTAATCCACACTCACACACTCATGAAAGTGCCCATCTGGCCCTGTACGTGCACACTAAGCCCTGGGCGTACACACACGCAAGGCATGGGCGGACTGGAGACCACGATGATGTTAGCGGGGATGCTATGGCATTTACTGACCTCTGTAAGATGTAAAATGACTTTCTGATTTCTACACCACACAACAAGACAGAATCAATCACATATGCATATACAGTACATGCTTGCATACATACAGTATGTACATTATTACACGCAAAACGAGCCTGTACGTAGACGCTTCCCTAACAGACTCCATGCTTCTAGAAAGCCTTTCCACTATATGTTGTAACATGGATATGGAGATATGCTCCCATTTAGACATGAGGATCAGCGAGGTGTAGCAAAATTAGCTGGGGGAAATATGAATAATTATTCATAACTCATTGTGATTATTCATTATGATTAATTGTGAATATTTGAATCAGTTAATCAGATTAACTTGATGTAGCTAAATTAAAATTCATCCTGTGGACACTCAGTATTGATTATTAATTAATTCTGAGAGAAAGGTATTTTTCATGGCTACAGAAAAATAATTATTTATTACACTTTTTACAACACTTAATTCATTTCAAACACGAAATCATTTAAGTGACAATTTATTTGCAGACAGGGAGTCAGAACCAAATATGTATTGTGCACAAGCTTTATTAACTAAATCACTATATATATATATATAACTAAAATAACAACTACATACATACACACAAATCACTCGTACATAGGTAAAATGAGAAGTGAGAGTGAAACTGGAAGTGAGAACGTGAAATTGAGCAATGGAGTTAAGTCAACAACCCTGAAAGAGTCCTCAGTATTCATTACAAAGCTCATATGTTAACAAAGGCGGTTCACAGCTTTAACTAACTAGCAACAATTTAGTATATGGTACTGTACTTGCATTCTGCCTCAGAGATTGAAGAGCGTCCGAATACATGGTTGCCGTATAAAGTCCTGAGAGTTCGGTCTGATGGTGCTGACATTGCAATTGATGTCCTCTGCGTTGAATGAAGGAATAATGACAAACTTGCCTGGTTATCTTATACTCAGTGGGGAAAGAGTCCTTTTCTCTCCTAGGTAAGCACATGGTGGGGGACAGGTTGAGGCCTGGCCAACAGGTAGCACCCCACAGATGCAGTGTTGGTCGGAGCAGGCTAGACAGAGAGGGAGGAGACTGTGAGCTGGCTTTTATTCTAGGGTTCTGGCTTGTCCTTCTCTGGGTCAATGGCCAATCGTACTCAAGTTTCCGAAAGGAAAATTTACGATCTCTGCATTCTAGCAGGAAATAAGCATGAGACATCGGATTGAATGTTTGAGAGAAGAAACTTCTAGATTCTTATAATACCAATGTGTCACAGAGTTATCAACATGTATATCATAAATGATCAAATGGGAAACGAAAGACAGAGTCCATCGATACCAAACATGCTACCTATGTGATTTTAGTTAACCAGACAGTAGCAACATTGAAACATTAATACAAAGGATTTCAAAAGAGAATTAATGCATAGGCCAAACCCTATAAAAGGAAAGTCATGAGAGGGATATATAAAATATATAGGATTAAAAGGCTTTACGTCTCTGTAAATTCTTTCTCGAAAAGAAAACTTTATCAGATGGTGTCCATGGGGGATATAGTTTTGAAGATTATTTGTTAAATATACAAATAATTGTGTGTGATTTGTCTCCGTCGTTACGGAGGTCAGGAGATGGGATCGGGCTTGCACTCGGCATACCAATTCATCCCAAAGGTGTTGAGGTCTGGCCCACAGTAGAAAAAGCCCCGCTCCAGACTCTGTGGTCATGCTGGAGCAGAACACGTTGCCACAAAGTTCTCTAGAATGCCATGACATGTTGTATCATTAAATTTTCTCTTTACTGGAATTAAGAGGTCTAGTCAAACCTGTTAGTTAGGAGTGAATGCCTACATACTTGTGGTCTTTAAAGTATATGTGGAGAAAACAGGTGTGTCAGAAGAACCATTAATATAGATTAAAAGGTTAGTTCACCCAAAAATGACAAATCATGTTATTAATTACTCAACTTCATGTCATTCCAAACCAGCCAAACCTTTGTTCATCTCCGTAACACAAATTGAGATATTTCTGATGAAATACGCAAACTGTCTGACTCCTCCATAGACAAAAATTTAATTACCATTCTCAAGGCCCAGAGAGGTAAAGACATTGTTAAAATAGTCTATGTGACTACAGTGGTTCAGTGGTACAGAGCAGAAGCCTGCAATTCTGACGTAGAACAAGGAAGCAGGAGACTGACATGAAAGAGGATAAATTATTTTTGTTTTTGTGCACAAAAAGTATTCTTGTCGCTTCATAAAATTAAGGTTCAACCACTGTAGTCACATGAACTATTTTAGCGATGTCTTTAGTACCTTTCTGGGCCTTGGTAATTCAATTGCTGTCTATGGAGGAGTCAGAGAGGTGTTGGATTTAATAAAAAGTAACTTTGTGTTCCAAAGACGAACGAAGGTCTTATGGGTTTGGAACAACATGAGGGTGAGTCATTTAGGGCAAACTAAACCTTTAACATATTCAATGTTTTTCTGTGGTTAACTGTAACCATGTTCTTTGTTATTACTATTTGCGCAATATACGTTTGTGTATAAAAAAACTATTTTATTTACTAGCATAGAATTGTTATTGTTATTATTATTATTTAATCACTGCTTTTGTGTGCATAGGTGCTTTGGCAATACTATGTACACTACAGTTCAAAGTTTGGGGTCAGTAGCTTGTATTTTGAAAGAAAATACTAAAGTTATTAATTAATGAACTACTTTCACTAAGCGAGGGTGCATTAAAATGATCAAAAGTGACAGTAAAGACTTTACATTTTTTCAAAATGTATTTTTTCAAATCTCTCTAAATCAAAATGATTTTGGAAGTATCATGTGACAATGAAGACTGGGGCATTGACTGCTGAAAATGCAGCTTTGCCATCACAGGAATAAATTGAAAATATATTACACTAGAAAACATTTATTTCAAATTGAAGTAATATTTCTCAATATAACTATATTTTTGTTCAAATACACGCAGCCAGAGTGAACATAAGAGACTTCTTTCAAAAACATTTGAAACCGACCCCCCCAAACTTTTGAATGGTAGTGCATCTTATCAGTCATGCCATTTAAACACTTAAATTGAGCGAAACTCAGCACAAACACACACACACACACACACACACACACTGGAACTTTTCTCAGTCACATTACAGTGGCCTTCAAGGGCAAGGCACAGAAAGAAGCCCTGTGAGACAGGTCAGGAAGTACTGAAATATATCAAATAAAGAGTATCCATTTAGATTACACACACTCTGTGATAAATGTACACACTGAACAGAAAAAGAAAAGAGACGACTAACAGCTCGCACTCAGCTCTCGGCACTTTTATTAACATGCGGGAGTAGTACAGTAACTAAAATACAGCAATCCACCTTTCCTTTTATTAACATGCTTAACACCTGTTACTATGGTCTCAATCCTCGTTAGTCATGTCATTATAATACTGCTACATTATTCAGCGCTGCAAGGGTTGAGAGTGTTACACTCATTGCAAAGATGAAGAAGAACAGCGAGAAAGAAAGCTTTTTTTTTTCATACATCTTTATACATTAATTTAGCATGATACAGAAATTAAAACTTCATATGTGGGCATAAGGACCTCTTGCATTGGCAATTATTATACCAGTTTGTTTTTGGAGAGGTCAAAGATATGTTTTACACCTATACGTCGAGGGTGGAAAGAAATCCAAAGGAAAAGCAAAACAACAATATATATATATTTTATATCACATTTATGAATTATGTTCTGAAAGACCTTGAAAAATGGGCTCAGAAGTTCAGAAAATCCCTTGAAAAAGTAAGCTATTACAAAGTGACATGTGCAATGAATTATAATAAAATATGATATGGCAAAAGTGCTTTGGGATATTGAGTAAATTGATAAAGCTCTGTACCAACTCAACTGTACTGTTTAAACACGGTTTTTATTTTAACATTAAAAAAAAAAAAAAAAAAAAAAAAAGAACTCATCCAAGGGCTATGAAGCATCCATTCATTTTCAACCTAGGAAAACAGTGGCATCATTCATTTCCGTTCTTCTGCTTACGCTAGGTTTCGTCTGCTGAAACTATGTCAGTGTCTGTAGCAGGACCTCTCCAGACATTTAAATAAGTCACTGTTTTGTGTGTGTGTGTTTTTCCCTGCACCACAGGTCTTATTCCCTCTGGTCATATTTAACAGTGGCAGTCCTGATCCTCTCCTCTCAGAGCTTACAACCAAGTGGTTCCTCTCTACCGCCACTGCCGGTGAGTTCTAACCTTTGACCGCTGTGGTGGTGCACTGCCTCAGATTGGTATGGACTTCATGCTCTTCAGATCTGCGAGGCTGGAGGCTAAAGGAGCTTTGCTCTGCTCGCTGGAGTCGGTGGCTGAAGTAGCTGCACAAGCACCTTGGGAAAAAAAAGAGATAAAAGATTGTTAGTGTGAAGAATGACACTAGGTAACAGGTTGAATAGATGTCCATAAGTCAAACATTATATTTCTGCAGTTATACAATAACGTTCATATGTCTGGTAAGATTTTTAAATGTTTTTGAAAGAAGTCTATTGTGCTCACCAAGGCTGCATTTGATCAATAATACAGTTACACGGTAATATTGTAAAATTATTTTAAAAGTATATTATTTCAAAATGCAACTTCTCCCTGTTATGGCAAAGCTGAACTCAGCATCGTTATTCCAGTCTTCAGTGTCACACGATCCTTCCGAAATCATGCTATTATGCTGATTTGGTGCTCAAGAAACATTTATGATTGTTATGAGCGCTTAATATTCTTTGATGAAGAAAAACTTCAAAAGCATTCATTTATTATTAATGTATTTACGCTCACTTTTGATTTGAAACGTAAGTCTTCTTTACCATTCGGTGAGAGAGTTTATTATGTGTTTTCTTTTTTTCTCTTTCTTTCATGGAGACTTCTGCACCATTTTGTTTTAAAACCAATATTTAAAAAAAAACAAAAAATGAAATTGATTTATTATTAAAATGTATATTCATGTGGTATAACCTTTTGAGAGAAATGCTCTCCAAAATGGCATGTAAAACAAAAATGTGCTCGGTTCCTTTAGATGTTGGTCCAATGGTCACGTCCTGTCTAAGCAAGTTCTAGATCAGGATAAGCTGTAATGTGCTCAGTTAAAAGTCATTTCATAACAGAGTTTACTACTTCTGTTGGGTGGATACTGAGAACTGAAAAAGATGAATTTTACTGATTATCTGAATTTAAAAACTCAAACTATCAATGCTGAATGGCTCTATTCATACACAGTGTAATTGGTCTCGCACGTTTAAGCAACCTTTATCTCATTATTACTCAATTTGCCTTCCCTCTCTACTGCAGGTCCCATGGGAGGCCTGAAAAATCCTCTCGAGATCCATAAATGACCACATACGCCTTTCTCCAACTATTTATTCTCGGCTTCCTTACCTCAGGCAGATCGTAGCGTATTGGATTTAGGCAAGCAATCATCTTCAAAAGACAGATTGCGGACCTCTAAGTGAAATATCACCCAAACTGTCACTCTGTCACATTTAAGTAGCTGTATAATTACAGAAACTGTTTAGAAAGTGTTGAAGAGAGATAATAAGAAAGGTTCGGCTCAGAACACCTTCAAAGTGAGATGCACATTTATGAGGTGATATCAAAGTGCCAATTACTACAATGCTTGGATAACTTCAGTTCCCCCGCAAACTCAAATATTTGAAAGTGTGATAGATAATGCAATTACATCAGTTAAAAGAAGAACTGAAAGTTAGCGACTCGCCACCTCGCAAATCATCTCGAAACAAGTCACTTTGTAGTCTCGGAGTCCTCGAGGGGGGTGACAACTAAAAACATTGAGAGAAGCATTCTGAGATTCATTTCAACAGTCACTCAGCTCAACAATCAAGAGCCTCTCCATCTGAAGAGTCGGGCCACTCGCAAGTTGCCAGGCAACCTCAAAGAAGGAGTGGAAGTGTCACAATCGAGAAGAGTCGTTTAGACACCATCACTCCCAGGTTACAGTGCACTTCAAAAGCTTCGATAAAGTGTTTACTTCATCGGAAATTGCGATTAATGGAGTGTCAATTTGTTATTCGATCACTCTTGACCCTCTCTTTTTCCATTGCCAGCCCTTGAGTAATGAAATTCACAAGGAGATTGACAAATGGCTAACCGCGTTTGAATAGAATCTGCAGATGTCAGATCATAATTAGCACACATTAATTCACCCTGACAAAATGAGATGAAAAAAAAACAAAACGAAGCAATATGTTGACGCATTCGAACGTCCATCTGTGTATGTGGAGATTTGTCCTTTAACAGGCGACACTGAAGCTCAGGAATGGAACTTGTTTTGCACATTTCCATTGAAAAGTACTCAACAAACTTTGCAGCCAATAAATAATCCGAATCACAGACCAAATCAAGCGTTCTTCCAAACTCATTTTCAAGGCCAGTTATTTGAGAGTTATCGCGTCCGATCGCACAATCCCGTAATGCAGGTCTACGGGGACAAAGGAGAGCTCCATTCTCACTGAATTGAAAAACACATTTCTTGTTCTTAACGGTAACTAAGCTGTCAACAGATAAGGAAGTTCACAGTATCGCCTCCTTGGTAATCCATCTCGTGATCGCTCCCCTTGTATTTTCTTTCTAAACAGCTTGGAAATATGGTTTGAGGCCTTTGCCAAATGTCACTCCAAATGCTTCCTCCAAATGCTCCCACAATGAAAGATTTAAAACTGTGGAATGAGAACGGGAGCACACAGAAGGAGCAAAGGAACACAGTGTTACTATATGCTAATGGCCTCCATGTCCATGTTGTTACTTTTATCCCAGTATGAAGCCAAATTATTGTCAATTGCTGAAAAAGACAAATCTCAACTGCCCCCATAGAGTAAATTTGCTTTATTTTGTTGGTCCCCTTTAGACATTCTGTTGACTACATGAGTAACGCTGCACCGACATGTCGACTTTGTAGATAAAGCTTTTTTGATTTCCAAATAAAAAGTCACATTACATGTGAATATGTGAATAACTCAGTTTTGACAAAAATGTCAAACAGAACCTCATAATTCCAAGGGGACGATGTAGTACATCTACTTTTATCCACATTTGTGTAAAGCAATATGTACAATGTAGCTAATCTCGGCTGCGTGATTATATCACCACAGAATGTAAACTATATTATCGCCCAGCTCTAATCTGATAAACTGACTATGAGGCAGGAAGATATTATAAACAATAACATCAAGATTTTCAGGAAAGCTGCATGACTTGACTTGAAAATGTAACTTTCACTACCATTATTATCATAATTTCCACCTATGATTCCATAAAAGGTGCATAGGTTTACCTGATGTATGGATGACAAAAATAAACTACACTTGAGGCTTATTGCTGTCTACACGACTTGTACGACCCAACAGCGGTAGACCTGGACATTCTATATATCAGACACAATCCACAATCATATATAATACCTTAAGAGTAATTTATTCATGTAAGCCACATGAATTCCGTTCTCAACCCCCAAGCACACATTCGTGCACACACACAGATCCGACACCAACCCTCCCCCTAGTTTGTCAGCTCCCCCCCCCCCCTCCCCCCTCCAAACCACAAATTCTCACCGCATTATCTGTCAATGCTGATTAAATAATGTAATTAATGACTTAATTAACATTTCTATAATCTATTTTAATAAATCTCAGGCGGCGTAATGAGCGATTTTAACCTCCGGGCTCTGAGTAGGAAAATGCGCAGCGCCGGGTTGGAGCGGTCGGGGGAGTTTTCCAGCATGACAGTGAGACGGTGGGACTGAGAGGGGGGCACATGAGCAGAGCTCAAGGCCAGTGTCATCAGACTTGCTGTCTGTGCAAGATGAGAAACCTGTGGCAGCACCCTGTCCTCACTCATCAGGGCTGACATAGAGGGCCTCATGTGAAGTAAAACCTGCATCATCACATCTCAAATATCGTCATTACTGTTCTGCTGTAATAGCATTTGAGCTCATCTAAACAGTTTGTGCTGAATTATCCATA
The DNA here is from genome assembly GCA_037194245.1 of Opsariichthys bidens. Taxonomy (NCBI): domain Eukaryota; kingdom Metazoa; phylum Chordata; class Actinopteri; order Cypriniformes; family Xenocyprididae; genus Opsariichthys; species Opsariichthys bidens. The sequence goes on from CM074298.1 coordinate 17,713,247, forward strand.
TTTTTCTCTGTGTAGGACTGACAGCTGTCCAAAAACTCAGCCATACGTTCACGGTTGTCAACAAACCTCGTACAAATACATTCGAAACAGATCTGGAGTGACTTCACTGAAACAGATGCAGTGTGAACACCCACACACACACACACACACATTTAAATGTTTTAAAGAGCAGAGCCCTCGTACAAAAAATTCTACTTAAGTTTTATACAGTGCCCTCCACTTTCATTTAAAATATTTACAAAATAACATTTACTTCATGCAAAATTATAGAAATAATGGTTGTAAATAAGTAAAATAAATATAGTTTCCCATTTATATTGGATATTTTTTTTAAGCTCAGCAATTATAAATACTTAACACAAGTAGTAAGCCATGACTTCCTGTAAGTGCTACGCAATGATTTCCTATTCTGTATCCAATGCAGAATTTATGATCATATTTCTTAAGCACATTTTACCAATTTCAAACCATATCAATCTTAATAAGTACTATTATTGTTTTTAATCATTTATAAGTGATATATAATTATTCATGAAGGCTGAAAATTAAAAATGCTTTATCTTCAGGTGTGCATAATTATTCAGCAGGTTTTCTTGTACAGGCAAAATGAAGCAAAAAATAGGTTTAACCTACACAGAAAAGTCAAAAATGATTAAATGCTCACGAGAAGGATGCAATACTAATGGAATACTAGAAATTGCAAAGTTAAGGCATAACCAATGAACAGAAAAACCCCTCATTGAGGGTTGAAAACACTTGATAACTGCAAAACTAATTAAGAATTAAGTGTGGAACCATCAGGAACCTTTAAGTTTCGAGCGCCACCATTTTCCAGAACTGCAACCTACCTGGAGTCTCCAGAAGTGCAAGATGTCAGTATCTCAGAGACTTAGGCTGGGTAAAGAATCCTAAAAAAACAATCATAATCACAAGCTGAAGTGTGAAATATAGAGTTTTTAGACAGACAGATTGAGAGTGACTCTTGAAGGACCAGTGCTACATCCTCTTGTACCCCTGTTTGAACCATTTATCTTCCAGAATCTGTCAGTAAGGTGCGGGAGTTCATTTTTAGTCCATCTCCTAGCCCGATTCCAGATCCGGGGTAAAAATGATCTTCCAAAACTTACAGCCAGATTCTGCAACCTGATTCCGTGGCAGCACCGAAACATCCCAAACAACCCTACAGAGATATCTAGGCATCCCAAATGATTTGGGAAACCTGTCATGGAACGCAGAGTTGCGTTAAACCACAAATTTCACATTTCAGCTAAAGTTTTGCAAAGTTAACAAATTACGTTTGCCAGTAATTGATTTGTGATAGCATTGCTGTTGTTGTTGTTGTTTTTTTTTTTTTTTAAATAAAGATGGATGGAGGTTCACAGAATGAAGAGAGCTTTGGAAAAGCCCCAGCCCCTTCAACCGGACCCTGACCATAACCCTGAGTAATTGGTTGTGATAAAGATCTGACTCTACTTGTTCACAGCCTAGGGACTCACAAGAACCTTATTGTTTATCACTGAGTGCTGCCTGAACCTAACAGACCATCAGCAAATGCATTACAATTACAGGCCCTACTCAAACAACATGTAGATACAGTGCAATGCAGTCTGTGTTTGTTCAGTTTTATGAGGTGGAATTTAATCATCCCGATCAGCCGGCATTTTCTTCTGTCACATATATGGGCTTTATTACTTGTTGGTAGATTTGAAGATCAAACAGAACGAGTGGCCTCAACCCTGGGGTGGAACTGTATCAGTTAGGACAAAAGCATCAAACAAGCTTTGTTATTCGGAAACGCCACGACACCGTCGATCCTAGTCAAGAGACTATCATTCAGTCTCTTCAAATACCTGAACAGAAGTGCAAGGGTCAAACAATCCTGTAACATCCCCGCATAATGTTTTCATGTGTGCCCTCGATTTCCAGATGTCTTTAATGTCACTGCAATTTTATTCTGCCTCAGGACAAAATGTGCATATTACCACGACAGCCCCCTACATTAATAAGCTATTGTGATAAATAAATAAGTAGTTTCCTAAAATGAGATGAACATAACAGGGAAAGGTCAGGAGACATGCAGAGAAGAGGGTGTTTTTTTTTTTTTCTTTTGTTTTCCTAAACGGTTGTCTCCGAGCGCTTTTGCAAAGGTTAAGATGACAGAAGCTCAGATGAGACGCTGAGGGTGAGTAGGAGGGGCTGGTCCCTAAGCGGGGTCTCCAGTCCCCCAAGGGTCCTGGCTGACTGAGACGCACCCTGACAGTAGGCAGCAGGACACTGGCACACCACGGGCAGCATGGGCACCATGGGGCAAATCCCCTTCTCTGTGCCTCATACACACACATGCATGCACACACCTCCCAACTGTAGACACGGCACGGGAAAAAACAAAGACTGCAAATGAGAGGATAATTGTAGCGAAATGGCATAAACATCCGAAATGACTGAGACAGGAAGAGCGCCAATGAGTGAAAGTTAAGGGGAGAAACAGATTGTGACAGTGCATCATAACCCAATAAAAGAGTGCCATTACACCGCCATCGGGAACGTTATGAGTCCTGCTCCAGTGCCCATTCTGATGTATTGTTTGGTGATGGATTAGCAGACTGGATGTGCATTTGCATACCGCAATTGTAGTTCTTTTTTAAAGGAGCAAAAAGTCACGGTGGAGTTTCTTATAAATGGAACTGCACTAGAGCAGTGGGTTGTAATCCAAAAATGAACCACAGGATAAAAACAAAACAACAAAAAAAGATAAATGCACATAATAAAATGCAACTAACCATATAACTGTGTATAATTAAGATCAGCTTATGGGATTTTAAAAAGGATGAGAACATGTTTCCAGTATCTGTTGTTGTTGTTGACATTGAAGGCTGTAACTCTACTGGGCGAATTTATCTGTCACTTCAACAATTTAGGCAGATGGGTCAATTGTGTGTTGCTTGTTTTTTCTCCTTCAACATATGATGGACAGGACAACAACATTACAATAATGAAACACTTGAAAAGAATTAAGTAGTAGTGATTATTAGTTTATTAGTTTGTTTTTAGTTATGATTTCTTAGAACAAAAGTGCTTTGCAGTTTATTACGATTATTTGAAAACGTTTTGTGCACAGAAAAGCCATGCGGTGGAATCAATATAATAATGTGACTCCAAAATATATTGATATAAAATTAAAATTTGAAAATTTATTAAATCAGGCTGTTGTTGAAAATAAAAAACGTGTTCTTAAGTGACTTGCTGATATTACAAAAGTACTTTTTACCTTGAAAAGTACATTTTAAAACTTAAAAAAAAAAACGATTAAGACATGAACATTGTAAAAAAGTTTTTCAAATTCACACGAAAAACCAACATGGATACACAGAGCACAAGACTAAGAATTTGGCACTTATTTTAAACTAGACACAGAATGTCAATATGCCAACATGTAGCTTGTAACTTGTAGTACAAGTAGATCCCTTCGTTCTCAAATCTACGCAAGGTAAAAGACAATAATGTACAACCCAGATTTTTATTTGGCGTTAAGCTGGTTCCACTTTACTAGAGCGCCAACAACAGTAAATGTGAGAATAATACGCATCCAGAAAACATTGCATGCTCAGCCAGTCGAAAGATCTGTGGACATTTCAAGTTCCTAAAATCGGGGGTTCTTGCTCCACACAACATCCTTTATGCAAGCTACACTTAATAAGATGGGATGTCAAGTTGTTACACAAGGCTGATCTTACACAAGATATCAGATAGCTTTTTGGTCATAAATAACTCCCACGCAATTATTAAGAGGTGGAATTCGTTATACGAACATGTTACAATTGTCTGCTCATTTGCATAGATTGCACCTGGGGTGCAATGCATCAAAATGGCACTCCTTCTGCCCTACTGGTAATCACATGCATATGCAGATGCAGATTGGTGCGCACACATATATAAATATGATTGTAAGATAAACCTTCTACACTTGCATATGTTGTGTTTACACAGAAACAAAGGTAAAAAATACCTTTTGAAATGCGTCAGAGCTGATCTAACGAGAAGCTGAGGAAAAGCATTGGTAACACTTTATTTCGATCCGTAACTACAAGTCATCTAACTCTCGTTAGTTCATTTAGAGCGAGGTGTTAGGCTTCGGGTTAGTAGAATACGTGTACTTGCAAAGTTATTATAGTTATAGTTAGGGACCATCACAATAAATTGTGTTATCAGAGTCTAACAATACTCCAATGAATGTCTAAAGTGCACCATCGAAATAAAGTTTATGAATAAAGCATTTTATGTTATCTTATTTTAATTTCTGAAATGAAATAATAATAAAAAAAAAAAAATGAGCTGTTCACAGTTGAGACTGCAATTTATTCATGAAGGAACGTTGTTTTGATAATTATGATGTTTTGAGGTGTATACCAGTCTACCTGTTACAATCATTTATCACAGCGAATGGCACTGATGACATCAAAACTCACCCCTCCGAAAACAAAAGACATTCGTGAATTACCACTTTGAGCAGGTAATGCTTTTCACTGTTTTTTTTTTCCAATAATAATAATAATAATAATAATACAAAATGAAAAAAAAAAAGTTACAAAAGATTGACAGTTTTGGTTTGATGATGTTCTTGCTCAGAAATGTTTTTTTGTTTTTTTTTTAAGTTTTAGAAAGAAGTATCACCAGGCTGCATTTGTTTGATACAGTAAAATACAGTAAAACTGTAATACTGGAAATATTAAAATATAATGCTATTACAATTATTAAAATAACCGTTTTCTATTTCAATAAAATGTAATTAATTCATGCGATGGAAAGACATTTCAGCAACGATTATTCCAGTCTTCAGTGTCACATGATCCTTCAGAACTCATTCTAATAAGCTTATCTTTATCAATGTTGTAAACAGTTGTACTGTTTAATTTTTTTTGTGGGAAAATATAATTTTAAAACAACTGCATTTTGAAATGTCTTTACTGTCACTTTTGATCAATTTAATAAAAAATCTTGCAGACCCCAAACATTTGAACATTTGAACTTGAACTTGAATTTGACGGAGCACTGGGCCAAAAAAAAAATAAAAAATTAAAAAATAAAACTAAAACTATAACTCTAAAAAAAAAGAACCTAAACCATCTGATTGGCTACTTTCACAAAGCCATTATATTATATTCCACAGCTCCCTCTGCTCTTTAATTCTTCATACTTTGCTCTCTGAGTTTGATTTTACAGTCAATAATTTTCAGGCAGGGTGCTGATGATACCATTGACTAGATGAGAAAGACGTTCTACATCTCTCAGGTTTAGATTTAGTTGTCTGCTTTCTTTTGATAGTAGTTATATGCGACTAATATGGGAAACAGCGTTTAGAGGCACTTTAAAATCATGCAAATAGAGTATTTGACAAAACAGGCTGTAGAACAGATTAGCAGTAATGTGTGCAAATGTTTTTACTGGCCTAGTGGTAACTACACTCATGATGGATTAGACAAGTGAACTTGTCTAGGACAAAATGTTTGATAGCACCAATATATTGTAGGCTAATACAACATTTTGTCCCTCGTGGTAAACCTGGACTTAAAACAACGTGTTTGTGTTTTAAGCCTTTTCCAGGCCCAAAATATAAGGTGAGATATGTAAAGCAATGCAGTACTTTAGCCTGATGCTTCTCTCTAACAATTTAATGTGTTGTTTAAACATAAACCAATTTCCCGTTGTAAAATTACAGCTCATTACTAGCGTGGATAACGGCTGGAACAACAGTATAATGGCGTGAGAGCAAATTACCAGCCCAGCCACAATATTAATTACCAGTTCACGAGGCACATTCCTCGCTGAAAAAAATGTTTAATAAGAAAACCTATGAGCCCTATTTCCTTGATTACAAACAGCCCCAAATTTCCTTTTTTTTCCCGAACAAAGAGATTACGAGAGAGGGGGTGTGTTGGAACAATTACTGTACATATCTCAAAATTTAATTTCCCTCATTATTCTGAAAAGGCACCGCTGTGATTTTATATTTGCATTATCGTTTCCACAAATATCATCTTAAATGTACACATTTCGCTCAATGACTTGCCTCAACTGTGGAAGTCAAGCAATGTAATTTTTTTTTTTTCATTGTGGATACAGAGTAGAGTTGATCATGCCTATTTCAGGATTTTAATGCATTATTTACAAGTGGGATGCTAATAAAAGCAGACTGCTCATTTACTAATGACTTGAAGCACCCGGAGCATTTTTCCAATTACTTTTATTAAAACTGAAAAACAATCTTATAAAACCTAGCAGGATAAAGAGAGAGAGGGGGGGGGGGGGGGGGGGGGCAGAGATGGAGAGGAAGCATGTGTATCCTGTTTTCTGCTTTAATTGAAACAACTTCAAAGATTATTTCTCTGTATTAAATAGACAAACCTGAAGAAATCAAATACAAATGCGACAAATGAAGGCTCGTCTTCAAATAAAAGCCAAATGAACAGCGACGCTCAGGAGCAACAGGATGAAGCCGCTTCTTTTCACAAACACATGGCCTCTCTTTATGACCTGCTCATTTCAGATCTTTATAAAGCGATTCAGAAACAGGCAAGAGAGCAGTTGTCATAAGTTAGAAATGAATGTATTTTATGAACCTGTTCTCTGAGGAAAATAACACTTCAGATTAAATTTGTTTTCTTGTCAGTTGTTGACAGGACGAGCCCGGCAACTTATTACTGTTCGATCTGAAAATGGGCTTTGATATAAATTACAGTAATTTTTTTTTTCAGTGAAAATGAAAGACATTACAGAAATACAAATAGTTGGAGAGTCAGATAATCAGACATAAAAAAGCTATTCTCTGTTATTGGATTATGGATTTGTCACATGTTTTTTGAATCAGAGGGGAAGCATGTGAACGGTTTTGCAACCATACCGCCCAACTGCATGAAAAAAAAAAAAAAAAAAAAGTGCATTTTTATTATTGTTACAGCTTTTACAGTAATGGATGCTGCTTTCATAGGTTTTATTGATTGTATGGATTTTTCTTTTTTTACTCTTTTTATTCTTCAAAAGAATAAAACATCAGTTTCATTTCTCTCCAGCTCTCAAGTTTTCAACAGAGAGCAAAACAAAACGCCCCTCGTTCATGCCTTAAAGATCTCAAAAGACCTCATGTGGAAGAGCGAGGAAGTTAATTTCCCATCATTATTGTAATGCAGAGAGAATAATCTTTTAATAACATCAGTTTATGACACACTTACAAGATTACACTTACAATTATTATTATTATTCCTTTTCTTAACATTTTCAAGCATAAAAAGCAATACCGTAAGGCACGTATATCCACCAGGCTCAGATTTCATGAGCTGCATGTGTCATGTATTTCATCGAATGGCTTGTCATTACCGATAACATCTAAATGAGTTACCTATTAACTTCAAATGCTTCACTCATTGGAAAATACAGGAAAATTAGTTAAGCTTGTCTATTGAGTTGCCATATATATATATATATATATATGTATAACAAATGAACGAGGGGGGAAATGCGATCAATATAGCTTTTAATTTTACACCTCATTGATCATGTCAATATCTCGCACACCTTTAGCCATCTGTAGGAAAACTGACGAGATTTCCAAGCTGAGTGTTTATGACTGAGTATACTAATAACACATACGTCCTTTAAAAGAAAAAAAGATCGCATGCACTCATGTTCACTGCTCATGCAATATGACACTACTTACATACACAAACATGGACGAAACGAACCTCATGTGATCTCATTTCCCTACAGTTGGCTTATTACTTTACTGATTATAATGGTGAACATACAGATGTAAATTAAGTGTGAGATAGTAAAGGGTTGATTGAAATCTAATCAAATTGATCTCAACTTTAATCAAGCATTAGTAATGACTTGAGGCAACAGTGGCCTGTAACAACTACGGTACCCACATACATGCACACATACATACAACAGTCTGAGAAGCCATCTGGTCATAATGAAATATAAAAGGCTTGTTTAACCCAACACACACACACTTTAAACACACGTATACAGATAGATATGCATCGTTTGAGAAGAGCTGGAGGAAATAAAACAGCGGTGGTCTTGATCTCCCCTTCTCGTTTCCTGATGTCACAAGGTAGTTTGAGTTTGCAAATGGTGTCACATGCTTTATTGTCATTTCTATAATTAGACAACCACAGATGTGCACACCTCCTGCCAACTCTGAGCCTCAGTTCCTAAATTAATTTTAGTCTCCCAATCCATCTCTAAAACAGGTTGAACCGGAATAGGGAGTTTTTTTTTTTTTTCTTTTCTTTGGGAACGTTCTCACTCAGGTGTTTAGCCACAAGGCAGGTATCAACAAACCTTAGACGGTACTCACTTGATCAACAGGGCTTCACTAAGCAGGCCGAAGCAGATTGCAGCTGACTTGAAGAGTGAGTGTGGAGGGGGATTTTCAAAAGCAGTCATCATCCGATACACCACGTATGGCACCAGAGCCAGCAGGAGAACAGCGATGGCCAGAATGGGCCAGGTATGCCACTGAGAGGCCACGGTCCGCCAGGGTGCACATCTCTGCAGCTGATACTGAGGGAGACATTGACAGGAAGTCTCATTACTGAAGGATAAACAGGAAGGAGGAGATGATTTTTGAAATATCTGATTTGGGAAAATTAGCTTGGTCATATATAGCTCAAGTTTTCAGCTCGAAAATCCTGTCATTAATTACTCACCCTCATGTCGTTCCAAACACGTGAGGAACACAAATGTAGTTCTTTTGGATGAAATCCATCAGCTAACTGTCCATCCGTTGACAGCTTCAGAAAGTTCATTTAGAGATCGTAAAACTAACAACACATGAATTGAGCGGTTTAGTCAAACATTTTCTCGCTTCTTATGATGAACAGATTGAATTTAGGATTTTATTCGTCAACTCACACATCGGTTGTGGCAAACCAACGGAATGACGTGTGAGTTAAGCAGCACGTTTAAGCTTCGACAAGAGGTTTGTTCTTGCGCTTGTGAGCTTCTATTCATGTTCGATGATCAATGTTTATCTGTTAATAAAAGCCTAAATTAAAACTGTTCATCATATAAAGCGATTGAGTCTATTCAGAATATTTGGACTAAACCGCTCAATTCATATGGATTCGTTTTACGATCTCTTGATGAACTTTTTGAAGCGTTCAAGTTTCAGTTGCGTAGCTGCTGACGGATGGACGGTTAGCTCTCAGATTTCATCAAAAAGAACTTCATTTGTGTTCCGAAGACGAACGAAAGTCTTAAGTGTTTGGAACGACATGAGGGTGAGCAAGTAACGACAGGATTTTCAATTTTTAATATGTAGATATAGGCTGAAAAGAGTAAATATTGTGACTCTGAGGTGCTTTCAAAACATTGCCCTACTTGTATGAGCATCTTAGTACTTTGTTCGACACCTTCTGTGTGAATTGGATGCAGATGGGAGAATTCCTCTGTCACAGGGAACGCATGTTCGACAAACTTTCAAACATCTGGATCCAAAAAAGCCTCTATCTTCATTTAATTGTTGGCAATTAAGAAAAAACAGAGATACATATTGCCATGGGTTATATCAATGAACGAATGGTTTAAATGTCAGATTAGGTCCTAAAGTTTTTTTTTTTTTTTTTACATATTTACCATTTACAGTGCAAACAGTTCACGAAAATAGGTAGAATAAAAACGATAGCTAGTTAAACAATAATGGCATGTAACTTTAACACAAGAAACAAATCATATCAGCGATCAAAATATTTCTGACAGATATCAGGAAAGCTTTTACAGAAGTATGCTATTCTGTTTTCATTCCGTATCCTGAGGCCTAGTCATTAGGGCTCCACAGAAAACAAACAAGCCGCCTTTGTGAGGTTAAACATCCCTCCTGACTATAGCTTGTGGCTTCACACCTGTTCTCTCTCTCTCTCTCTCTCTCTCTCTCTCTCTTGCGCGCCTTGGCTTCAGGCATGGAGAACTCTGTCACGGCCACACATTGCGTGTGTATGTGTGTGTGTGTGTGTGTACTCCTGCGCCCTCAGGCACTTTGTCGCTGACATTTTGTTTTATAGCCTGTTTTATTAATATTCTTGCCACTTACCAAATTAATATCCGAGTTGGTGAGAAATTTAATAACCACAAAATATTTTACAGGAAAGTATTTACTCTGAGGAAGTAGATGAATAGATCGCCACATCCTCAATTCATCTCATAAATGCATAAACCAAACAGAGGGTTTTTGTAGGCCACACAGAAAGTTCACCTACTGCATAATAGAACAGGTCTTTATTCCACCTACAACTTCACATGTCAGTCCTCGTGTGTTTTTGTGGATGAGGAGTGAAAAATTCCCCTTGAAAAAAAAGAAACTTGAGAAAAAGAAAAAAAAAAAAAAGCCTGACAAGCTAACCACTCCTGGTGTGATATCTGGAACAGCATTTAATTAGTGTCCCTGCCTCATCTGCAAATGCATACCGCCGCCTCACTTGTGTTAGAACAGCTATTCATTAATTAGATTCTTTGTGGCAAGTGCCACTGAACTATCTGCACTGTTTAAGGTTGCATCAAGCTGCAGTAAGTGCTTTCCTGATAGTGGGACGCATCCATCTTCATTTCTCAGCCTCTATGTTTGACTCTGCCCTTCAGCCAGATGGAGAAACAGAGAGAGAGAGAGAGAGAGAGAGAGAGAGAGAGAGCAAGAAGGAGAGCTTCAGAGGGACCTGATACGATTCATCCCAGGCAGACCCTGAACTTTCACCTGCTTTTATTTCTGCACCGAAGCTAATTAATTTACAGAGGTAAAGTGGATGCCCACTTGTGGAGGCGTACAAGAGCTGCCATGATCTGAGGCACATACGGCAACAGATACAAACCAACATGTGGAGCTTTTCAGGATCTCGCTGGAAAAAAAAAAAAAAAAATCAACATCAAAGTCGGACAAATATAAACAGGCCAGATTCCTACAGCAAACAGATATGGGCAGTGAGAGGAGAAGCTGTTCCACTAGCACACAGATACTTCCTGAATGGCCTTTTCTCTCTCCCCGTGGTTCAAAACTACACAGTGTACCTACACAACCCCCATGCCAGCCTAATCTTCATTCAAACAACCGTCCTTCATCTGAATGTAAACACTAGATGGTCTTTACATCACAAGATTTGCTCGACCTCTGGGTGTTTTGCATTGCTGTGCTCCAGGTGTAATATTGGAGTTTATTTAGTCAGGGAGGGTACGTGGCATTAGCAGCACAGTTAGACTGGTTTCTATACGTGGATGCATGATTGCCTGTATAACCACAGGAGAACTGATGGATAAATGGATTTAGGTTTGACGGGTTGAAGCGGCCGTTTTTAACGGGGGGCTGTGTGTTTTGAGTACATTTAAGGGGGTATTCACATAACCCGAGAATAGGGGGCACTGAAAAGTACGGGGCCTGTGTGGACTGTCATGCTTGCTAATACGCTCTGGAGTTTTAATTTCGCTGATTTCCTTCACACTCATGCACCTCTTTCCCTAAGCCAAACCCAAACTCAGGTACTACATGTCATACGCAAACATTTTGCTTTCTTTTTAGTAAAAAAATAAATAATTGTATGCCAGCACACTACAAACCCCAACTTGAAGTAGCCAAGATATTGCCGCAATGAAGACACTTACTGAGAATTTTCAAAGAATTTAAAAGAAAAAGCTGCCATTCTAAAGTATTCAAATAGTCCTGCTTTTATTTACACACTTCAACTTATTCAGGCAAAATGTCTGCCTTTGTGCTTGAGATGAATAGATACAAGGAGCTGAGATGCTATTTGTTAAAAACGAAACATATTTTCCATCTTCCAAAGCTAATGGACACAATTCCCAAGGTAAACGCTTCCGAGAGCTAATATGTTGTTGAACAATGTGAGACTTCTAATGGAGGGACAGTAAAGGAAAAGGAATGTGCAGGGGAAGATGAGGGTGGAGAGAATGGCTCAGTTTCTTTGTCTCAAGTAATCAGAGGCAAGATGGCACAGCCCGTTAAAAGTTTTTTTAAATGGGTGAGTGGTGAAATGGAGCACTACTGTGCAGCTGTTAGCCTTGTATCTCTATCCTCTCAGTATGCCCCTGGGTCCTTGTCATATTTGTATTTAAACAATGGCTCTATCAAGGCTAAAGAGACTCAGTCTGGGTTAAAAGCACCGCAAAAGGGTCACAAAATAGAGCAGGAAAATTTGATTACCCTGGAAGACCCAAAGATAAGAAGCAGCATTATTGAGACAAGCAGTGGAAAAGATGGTCTTGTGGGTTTCCATGTTTTTCTGTTCCTTCTAGAATAGAACTATTGGATGTAAACCCCCCTTTTTCAGACAGACAGACAGATAGATAGATCTCATATATATATATATATATATATATATATATATACAGCCACCACAATAGTAAAAATCCCTCTTCTATTGTTACTAATGTACATGTTTAACCTTAATAAAGCAATTACTGTAGATGGGCCTCATATTCAAGGGGGATGAATTCAAACCAGCTATAAGTTGAAACAGATTAACTCTCTAATGGCTAATGAATGTGAAAATTGTTCTTGCAGCTTTTGATATATGACCTTTTTACATGTTATGAATACATAACTGGGTCAGGCATCTGATTTGATAAAAGAGATGCTTTATATGTAATTAGGTATTCAAAATAGCGGTGGGTAATTAAACATCATATTATCCCAAATGGTGCGAATTTGTAACATCTTTAGTCGGTAATCCAGTATAACCACATAGTTGGCATGCTTGTTGTAATAAATGAACTCTTGGTTAACAATCACAGACAGCATTGTGTTCATCACCTCCTAATGTTTTATGAAAATGACCTTTAGGAGCAATCCCAATCAATCAATTAGGCGACACAAGGCCTATTGGGATTATTTAAAAGCCAACATCTTGGAAGTAGGACACTGCACATTCTTCTATGATCCATATTAATAAGGCAACCCAAATACATTTGCTACATTTGTGCATTACGTATATATATATATATATATATATATATATATATATATATATATATATATATATATATATATATATATATATATGACATCATTTTTGGAAATGCATTTCACCTGAGGGCCTAACTACACATATATTATTAATTTGTTTCTATATTTACAAGATGTCCTCTTTGCACTAGTGCAAGAAAATAAAGCATGCCCACAAATACTTAAAAAAAAGAAAGTCCAAACAGTGCACAAGCTTTGCCGCGGATGTACAATCAGCACAGATCCATTGTCAATCTGGGTATGCTGGGATACGGAGTCTAAGGAAACAGGCACAATAACATTTCTCTCAGGGGAACTCATAATGACTGATCAAATCTACAAGAGGGGCACAGTTCATCTTTAACATGTTGCAAATGATGTCGGCTGAAGAAAGGAAACAAAAAGCACAAATGGTCAAGTGAAAGGAAAGATAAAAAACACCCTGGAGAGAAAGGACAGAGTTGGAAAAGAAGGGTGGAGAAAGAAAAAAAAAACAAAAAAAACATGAATATATTTTGTCCTCTCCCTCCGGCTGCTGTTTTGCATAGACATTGCTGTGTTGGCGTGGGAGTGGAGGGCTCTGTTAGACCAGCATTAGCATAAGTTGATCAGAGGACCTGTCTGAATCTGACAGGAAAGAGGATGAGCCCTGAAGTGAACACTTTGAGACCACTATGAGATACAGAGAGACAACTTTACTACAGCATCAAAGACTCATGCTCATTTCCAAGCTAAGTGAATAGTGACTGTTTGCTGAGAGCTTTCACTTGCTTTAAAAGCGGGCAGTGGACAGAAAGCACCAGAACATATAAAGTCTTCCGAAGACATATAATAGCTTCGCGTAGCACACAGACCGAAATTTAAGTCATTATTTACTGATAATCTTCCGATCAAGTTCGAACTCGAGAACTGGATCAGTCAGATTCGTGAACAAATCATTCAGGCTGGTTTTGTGAACCAGATCGACCTCGAATGATTCATTCTTGTATTGCACACTGCTACAGACCGACTCTTATGAATGCACAAGGCCAGATTTTCAGTGAATAATGCATCTGTTCCTAACACAAATAAGTAATGGATTCAGATGACTCAGAAAACAGAATCTTTTTGGAGTTTAACAGCCTTAAGGCCAAAGTATACTTCACTTTTCACGCGCACACGAGGGTCAGCGTCAGCCTACTTTGTATGCACGGGTCGCACATTTCTATTTATTTTTTTTATTTTTGTGTGGCAGTAATTACTTTTTCCACAAGGTGGCAACCATATACTGGAGGCGTTGGTTCACTAGGTAGTCGAAGAAAAACGACATAAACAGAACAGACCGAAATGCATGCAAGCTACAGCAACAATGGAGGCCTACACAGAGAGAGATTGTGCGAAGAGATTAGAAAGCATGCTACTCTTGAACAACTCTAGCATGTAAGAATACAAAGATGTTTGCAAGGGTTGTAACTCTTGTAAATCTGCATGCTTCAAACGCCTCTGTACGCGCATGAGTCAAGTGAAGTATAGTTTGAAAGGCTGTGCGTTCGACTGTACGTCTAAAAAAATAAGTACACTTTGTGCTGTAATCCTCATTCACTTTCATTATAGTCAAGAGTAGCCAGGGTATTCTTTTAAAACACTGACACGGTGGTGAGTAAATAAAGTTTTGAGTGATCTAACATATTAAAAGTTTGTTTTTTTTTTAACAAATATACAATTTTGACATCTGATTCAGCAGTGCAGTAATAAAAATGACAGCTTAAATAAAAATGATGCTACAATGATGTGGCGGAAAATTCAGATGGAGCCCAAAGGGGGGAGGGAGAAGTTTTTTGAAGAGTCTTTCCATTTAAGCACTGAAATGTTAATCATTTTTGTTTTTATTTTCCATATTTAAAAGCAATTGCTTTCCATAATGATTTACGGTTCATTAGTCAGTTTAATTCATAATTGAATCGGATGGATGTGGCTCTGCTTAACTCCCTGTCTCCCAAGGATGAGAGCACATTTAAACTGTTTCATTAACACCAGGGGCCTATAGAAAAACGACCCCAGAGCACACTGTGATGTTCTGAGCTCAAGTTGTTCTGCAAAACATACAGCGCTAATGGAACATATCCGAGCGCTGTAAAATACAACTGGGAACCAAAAATGACAAGTTTCATGACAGCTTCGCCTCTTTGGCTCACTCACAAGCAGTCTCTCATAAAAAACAAAAATAAACCTTTAGTCAAATTAATTCAACAACTGGCAACGCCTAGCTAAGCCACCCGAAAGCACCCAAAATCTCCACCCTATGGCGAAAACGTACCACAAATTACCCATAAAAACTAATTAATACAAAAATATATCCCCAAAAATGTACTACTTGCGTACAAAGGAAGCTTTATAGTCACATTACTCGTTTAAGATTGCACATTTTCCAACAGCATTTCAAAGTTCTGCTCAGGAGCAGGAGCTCCGATAGAGCCTCTGAAATGAGCTTGTGTGTTGTTTGCAGACCGACAGTCTAACGTTCCTGAAGCATGAGAGTAGAGTCCATTAACTAATAGAGATTAAAAGCCTGATGCCTCTCCCCCTCCCTCGGATTACACTTCCAAAGCACACGGCTGATTGATGAGAACCAGCAGGCTGCCTGGAATCTCCGCTTTCATTAAGGTTTCCCTCCCTCCTTCCCTCTTTCCATCCACCCATCCCACCATCCGCTTCGCTATACCTACGTCCATCTCAGTGGGGGAAGAGGGAGGTAAACAGATGGAGAGGTCTGGAGGAGATAAGTGGCAGCACTTTAGCATGAGCACTAGAAGGGTTCCATGCACCGAAGGGTCATTTCTGCCACCTGATGTGATCTATTCTGACATGAAAGAAGTCCACCTATATGTCATCATCTGCTTTGTGCAGGTTCTCTCATGAACAAGACTGTAGTAGTCTGAGTTGCCGGACCGAGACGCTTTACTTTCACACTGCAAAAGCGAAAAGTGAAATTAAAGGGATGCTTCGCCCACATTTGAAAATTGTCCCATGATTTTCTCTCCCTGACGCCATCCGAGGTGCATATGACTATCTTCTTTCAGACGAACGCAATCCGAGACATATTTAAAAATATCCTTAGTCCTCCAAGGTTTATAATGGTTGTGAATATTAGGCCAAATTCTGAAGACTGCATGCTTCCATAAAAAAAAAAAAAAAAAAATATCCATATGACTCCAGTGGGTTAATAAAGGCCTTTTGAAGCAAAGGGATGCGTTTTTTGTAAGAAATATCCACATTTAAAACTTTATAAATTACAAATAACTAGCTTCCAGTGGACAACAAGCTGACATGGCAAAATGAGCAAACCGTGACGCGATGTACGACGCCTCTCATGGTTCAAACAAATAAGGCTGAGCAACAAACTGAAGCTCCTCCTCAATATTTCTCTTTAAAATTTCTTGTTTTAGACTTTGATCATTCATGACCAGTGTTCTACTATGCTTCCGCGTTCATCATTGCGTCATTGCGTGGGGTTTTAAATATGGATATTTTTCAAAAAAAAAAAAAAACATCCCTTCATTTAAAAAGGCCTTTATTAACCATCTGGAGTCGTATGGATTCATTTTTTTTATGGATGAATGCATTTTTTCTGTCTTCAGAATTTGGGCTACCATTCACAACCATTATGAACCTTGGAGAACGAAGGTGTTCATCTGAAAGAGGGTGAGGAAATCATGGGATAATTTTCATTTTTGGGTGAACGAAAAATGAAATAAGAAAGGAGTTAATTTCACCCAATATATTACATAAAAGTTCATTGTTCTTTATAGAAAAAGTTCCGTGAACTCAACTGATTAAATTAAGCTGAATTTAAAGTAAATGAGTTACAGCAGATTTCTAGTTCCCATCATGCTTTCCATCAGACTGCAGAATAAATGCTTAATTGTAGGTAGAAATTTGTTACTGTTTTATGTTCTGTTATGTTGCAGTTTTTTTTTTTTTTTTTCAATTAAATTTTTCACTTGAATTGCAAGTAACATGTTTGTATAGTACAAAATCAAAATTTAAAGTTCAACTAAATCTTGGAGTTTGTTAACTTATATTACACCGATTACCACAACATTGTGTGAGACATGCCAACTTATTGGGGTTATCCGTGTAGGTCTTACAAGGTGCTAAAAGAGACCGCACAATTGATGATTTTTTGGAAACACCTAGGTAAAAGAGTGTGTGTGTTCGAGAGGGGCGGTTATGTCATTCTCAGGAGGATAAGGTGCCCTGACAAGGCAATCAGGAGTGAAGTGATTCTGCAGCCACGCGGCCTCAGTGCTCTCGTCCCTCACTCTGATGAGCTTTTGACAAATGGAGAGCAGCCGAAATTGGTTTTGTATGAGTGCTTTCAGATCTGTCTCTTAGCAGGATTATTGCCACCTGTCTTCATTGGCTACATGAGTCCGTCTATTGAGCTCACTCAAGGGTTTAGCGGCTGCTCGTTCTGGATAAAATGGCGAAATGGCTCAAAAAAACAGCACTAACCTTCCGTCTCAGCCTTGTAACTATTAATATTCAATCCAGCCCTCCCCTCTCTTGTCTGCGCCCAGGTGACCAAATTGCAGAGGTCAACAGCGCCACTCCAAACAAATCTGCTCATCGCATATCGTCCAAATGTCAACCAGAAGCTGAAACAGGAGGCTCACGGAAGTGCGGGACCTATTACCAAAGCCCTGACTCAAACCTTACAATCTGCTCATACTCCCTATTAAATGAATGGCAGATTCAGAGTGCAGCGCAATCAAGTGAACCTCTATAATCGGATAAGTTACTCAATTCAGATAATGAAAGCTGGGGAAAACTTTGTCTTGGGGACAGTGATATCTCCAGTGATCAATCAAGGAGCAGCTGCAGCACTTTAGAGATTCTTTTCTGTCTAATCATTAATACGGCAACAAAAGAGAAACTATTATTTTAAGCCTGGGAAACAGAATCGATAGTCATGATCGATAGGCAGATTCACAGACTGTGTCACATTTACAGGATGAGAGTGTTGGATTGCGGTGACTCAGCTCTGTTTTTTTGTTATGTGAGTATTTCCACATCAGGGACTGCAGGGAAATAGGGGGAAAAACTGAGGTTACAAATAGAGGTTTGTAATGTACACAGTGATGCGGTGTGGGGGCTCACCAAGCTCTGTGAAAAATGTAATCTAGTAACAAATGTTAATTTGCAGTATTGATGGAATAGTTATTAGATCTCACGGAAAATAAAAAAAAAATGTAAATGTTACGAGGTGGTGATTTTGTATGAATTCCTACAACATTATTAATACAAAAACCTACGACTATTATTATTTTTTTTTAAAAAAACAAAAAAAACATATCCATTAGTGGCACCAGGTGGCATAAGGAAGAGGGGCGTACCCATGAACCCCAAACAACAACCACCCAAAAACACCCGAAAAGCTAGACCACAGACTACTCATAAAGTCTAATTAATACAAAAATAATATCTGTACTTTTTTGTGCACAGAGGAAGCTATATAGATCTTATTCAGAACAGAGCCATTACATGAAAGTGAGGCTGTGAGGGTTGAATGTTTTCAATTGCATCTGCTTTAAAAAAGTTTTTTGTCTACTGAAAATTCTTTGAAAGAAATTGTTGCAGTGTTTCACCAGCAGAACAATCCAAAAACACTTTAAATAACTATACAACCCGCTGAAGAGATGCGGGTCTATCCGTCAAAGCCTCGCTTTCTATCACGTTAAAAATCAAAGACGGCACTGCTGTGAATATGGTTTATAGGTTTACACTCATGCAAAAACCAGTTGACCTCAGTTGAAATGAAATGTTTAAACGTGAAGATGAAAAGGACTAGTATTCAATCGAGGTTAGTCTGACACCTGTGTCAGATTGTAAGCACGGGGATTTTTTTTTAATTAAAACGGAATGCCCTCATAACAAATGGGACAGGACAGATACATCAGAGATCCATTAATTAATATGCGTCAGTATGGTATGTTTGGCACAGACTGAGCTTATCAACTGTGGTGAAATGAGAGCTATTACACAACCTTAAGCTGTGGTAAAAACATCAGTTAGTGAAATGAAAGGTGCAGAGTGAAAGAGAGATACACTGTCTGTCTGTATATGAGAGTGTGCATGCATACGTGTGTGTGTGTGTGTGTGTGTGTGTGTGTGTGTGCGCGTTTTTGTGACATATCAGGACACAAATGTGTATAATGACATGGGTATGACACTGGTATTACAAGTTCAACGTGAAATATGAGGACATTTCATACGTCCCCACTTTTCAAACAGCTTTAAAAACATACTAAACAATGTTTAATTAAAAATGTAAAATGTTTTCAGTGAGGGTTAAGTTTAGGGGTGGGGGGACAGAATGTACAGTTTGTACAGTATAAAAACCATTACGCCTATGGAATGTCCTCACTTTGATAGCAAAACGAACATGTGTGTGTGTGTGTGTGGAGTCAAAATACCCCCATGAAGAAAACAGCTTTTAAATCATGCTAAATTATGTTATGTTACATGAAAATGTAAAATATTCACATTTGCAGTTTAAAGAGGGCATAATGTATTTACATATATTTACAGTTTTCAAGTGACGTCAAACCCTTATAGGTTTTCTTCCATTGCCCACCAGTCATTTTTACCAGGTTTGAGCCAAGTACTAATGTTGTAAGACAGCGATATTAAAAGACCAAATTCACTATACACCTTATTGATGATGCATACACACTGTAACACCCGATAACTTACGGTAACAAACTATTTGAGGACACCGGCTGCCTTAAATCATTTGCATTTTAAAACCAATAAGTATGAGTACTGTGAGTTAAATTCACTTAGTGTTGGTTTAGTCAATAATTTTAAAGATTTTAAGTTTATTCTACTCCTTCAGTTTGAATTCAGCCAACAAACCTAACTAAGTCTTAACAACCTCATAGCTACTTGAATTGTTTCAGGAAACCGATTGCCTTAAATGGTTTCACTTCATCAAACATGTAGACTAAGCAAAAAAACTTAATTAGTTCAGAATACTTAAAACACTCTCACGCCACACATCATGCTCTCACGTAGTGGAAAATACATTGTGGAGCAAAGAGGACACTGACAACATTTGAAACAGTTTCATATTGAAAATATTGAAATTTTTAAAAAAAAGTTTAAACGATAAATACCGTATAGTGTCTCTTTAATGTGTCGTGACAGATCGCTGTAGCTCCTTCAAGCGGCTCATGAACCGACCAGCTCTTCATACTAGCTCATTTATAGTACACACAATTTATTAAGTTCAAGTTCACCAACGTCAATCTACTAACTCCCCTGCTTTGTCAGACAAAATGGCAGATTCGGGGTTATGATTGGTCAGATCGCCTGTCAATCAAACTGCTGGCGAAGGGTCAATCGGTAAGAAATGTATCACTTTTTAATGTTTAAGTTAAAATAACTTTTTATAAAAATATATATGCATGTGCAACAGTATGTAAAGAACTATGTTTGATTGTTTAAAGATTTATTTTGTTTTGATTTATATACTAAACCTGTTTTTTTGTTTGTTGCCTAAGGGTAACATTGTGCAGTTAGGCCACTTTTGTTGGCAATTGGCAATATCATAGGGTTAGGTCCATATGGTGCATTTTGTTTTTACAAGCTCAGAAAACTCAAAGTATGCACATTATGTGTGTAATTTATGTTTATTTTTATTATTGTTATTATTATGCTGCCATAGAGAATGATGGGTCATGTGGTTAGGTCACTCAAGCCTATCAGTGCAAAAACTGGCTAAAGAAGTAGAGTTTTCTGGCAAACTTCATCTTTCTTCTTCATTTCATTACATATAATGCATACAAACTACGTTCCGTTGTCGGCATTCAGAAATAAAGTTCTCATGATTGAAAACAATTTGCCATTGCTTCTCACTCATAATTGCGATTTTGTGGTGGCGTTAATGTGTATTCCACTCGTAAATGCAATCTTTCTGACATGACTTAGTCAACACACCAATAGTCAGTGTGTCTACTGATACTTGCAGAAAATGGACATGGGAACATTTTATGTGCAGAAAGAGCATTATCGAGCAGTTAGGATCATTCCCTCTGACAGTAAATACGGTGAGCTTGAGGAGAGTCAGGAAGAGTGGATCCCTGAATCACATTTGAGAGACCGTTTGGAGGTCAGGGGTCAATTTGGGCTCAGTCAGCCATATATTGTGTACGTGTGTAAGTGCAGTGTGTGTATGTGTTTGTTTTGTTAATAGAAGTATTGCACACCTAACTAGATTACCATTGCCCCAAAGAATACACATATTATGTACAATTCACAAAATATGTCTTAGTTGTTATAAAATTTGTAGATGGGTGGTAGTAAGCAGCCATTGTTGTTGACATTGCAATTGCAATTGCATCAATTGCATGGTTGCATTGATCTCAGCTCTGTCATCTTGATCCCACTGTAACGAAAATGTAATCTGTTCAACCTTTTCTGAAGACGAGAACATTAAACACCAATTAAATCAAAACGAAGACGATCGGAGGGTAGAGGAGGCGTGAGTGGGGCAAAATGGATGGTGCCTCTGTGGCTATTGCTCGAACCGAGAGGAGCTCACTGTTCAAGGTAAGTTTATGGATTAAACTACTGTTGTTTGATTGACGTGTAAAAATTGTCTGATATGTCACCTGAATGGATTACACACAGTGAAACTTCAATAAGGTTTATACTGAATTCGCTTCTTTTCTTAAAAAAATACTGTTTTAGTGCATTACGGGACTTTTAAGTGTTTTCCACATTAAGCGTTTTAGAACGTCCCGTTGTTTTTCGTAGTTGAAATACTGGTGCTATATATAGATTACAAGAGCAAATAGATTACATTGTGCCTAAATCTTGCATTTTCTTCACATCTTTTTGCTTTTCATCTTTCGAGATGAAAAATTGATAGGTCTGAAATGCAGTTCTATGCATTTTCATGACTGAAAATTATGAATAACATTTAAACCTATTATCATTCTAACAATTGAGAGGTTATATCTCCTAATTTGGCTTTATAACTCACAATTGCAAGTATATATCAAAGAAAGAATGCATGGCATTTTTAAGTTTTGATTCTATGGCTTCCATAGACTACTACTGCAGAACTGTCACTTTCTGTAGGCTCCGCCCACATAATGTCCTCGCTGTTTACAAACACCAAAATGGTCTAAACGGTATAAAAATCATTGGCTTATGGATGACTCATGGAAAGTCTCCATGCTGTAAAACCTGGAAACCTAACAAATGCGCATGTGTTATGCTTGTGAGGACCAAATGTCCTTACTTAAATTGTGAAATACTTTCATAACTCACTAGTGAGGACATTAGCTGGTTCTGATTAGTTTAAAATCAACCAAAATGTGTTTTGATTTAAATCTAGTGATGGTCACATGTTTCTGTGATGGGTAGGTTTGGGAGTAAGGGTCGATAGAAAATATCACTGACCTGATATAAAATCAATGGACATCCATGCAATGTCCTCACTAAAATAGCAAAACAAACGTGTGTGTGTGTGTGTGTGTGAGTGTGCGCGTGTATGAGAGAGAGAGAGACGATTCAGAAACAGCTCTGGTTTATCTTTAAATTAACGTATAATAAACGGGTTTGTTCCTTAAGCCCTTGTGTCTTTATTTGTTTAGGCCCTTATTGTTTGAGCAATGGCCTTAAAGGGATAGTTCACACAAAGATGACAATTCTGTCATAATTTACTTGTGTTGTTTCCAAACCTGTACAACTATGTTCTGTGGAACATAAAAAAGAAGATACTTTAAAGAATTTTTTTGAAAAAAAAAAAAAAAAAAAAAAAAAAAATCTCAAAATATCTTATTTGATGTTCCACAGTAAAAGAAGAACACGAGGGTGAGAAAATGAAGAGTTTTCATTTTTGGGTGAACTATGCCTTTAAATATGGTTTAACATACAACTAATATGAAGATACGTTCATGGATTTGAACTACACTTGACAACAGGAAACTCTAAATGGGATTTCTATAATTGTTGCTTTGTGGAACGCTTTTATATGCCCGTTTTAAACCCCAAACCAGAAGAAAAAGACCTTTGTGGAGTGATCTTTATAGTAATTATTGTAGAACGCTTCGCATGGTGTCATTGAATGTGATATAAACTTCTATATCCGTCACTTCACAAGAGCCTACACTTCTGGCCCAAAACCTTCTCAAAAACAAAGTCTGCAAGATTTTTATTCATTCACGTTCATAAAATAGAACTTACATTTGACATTTACACAAGTAAGTGGGACATCAATTATGTAAAATTAAACCAATCCCTTGTGTTTGACTTTGGATGAGTGCCTTTAAATACCTTATGGCAGTAATTTTGCAAATGATTAGGCAGATAACTCATGATGGAATGGTAATTTCAGTGATTAATACAAATAAGGAGGGATTGGTTGAAGCCATGATCTAAAAAGTCACTCTTGCATTTCTTAAAGGGGTCATCTCCTATAATTTTACCGTTCAATTTTTATTCTTCACCTGTAATGTTAATCAACAGTAGCAAATGATATTTACCTGACCACTGCCATTATTAGGAATATATCAATTGGCCTCTCTGACCTTTAACATTAAATAGGTCCATTTTGTTGCTGTACCTTAAAGACCCATGTAAACTCTTTGTTATGATTGGCCAACCGCTCTACATAACATTTAAGATCACAGTGTTCAAATGGACCAGCCAGTCATATACACCTATGCACAGTGTTAGGCAAAGTAACTTTTAAAAGTTATGCGTACAAACCTTTCAGCCGTGCTGCCTTTCTGCCTTTAACAAGCAAAGGAGAAGGAAGTTCAACACTTATTCAAAATCTACTCTAAAGTCATTTTTGCTTATTAGACTGGTTGAATTGGATCAGTTAATAAAGTGAGATTATATACATAAAAAAGTATATTTGTGCAATGTAATAGTTAATAATTACAGGTTTGCAAAAAATTCTGAGATTACATTTCACTGTTTTGATTCATTTTGAGAAATACTGAATGTTTTCATGCAGCTGAGATTACCAATGAGCCTATTTCTGTCAACATGGGGACAGGAGAGCTGTCGGTCAATAAATACTTGTTTAAAAAAGTTACTTGGAAAAAAGTCGATGGACCCCATTGAATTAAATAGTATTGTTTCCATACCATGGAAGTCAATGGGGTCCATCAACTGTTTGGTTACCCATATTCTTCAAAATATCTTCTGTTGTGTTTAACAGAAAAAAGAAATTCATACAGGTTTGGAACAACATACTTTTCATTTTGGGGTGAGCTATCCCTTTAATTAATGAAGTTATTTCAGGTCCAATATTAACAGATACAGCTATTGATTTATTAGTAAATGTTGAAATTAACATCAAGTAAGACTAATACACGCTTTCGAGATATTTGTATTCGGTAGTTCATGTTAACAAATGTAGTTAACTAATATTAGCAAGTGTACGGTGGTTTAGACTGAAAGTTCCAACCTATCAACAATGCATGAATATTTTCAGCATAGCTCAAGCACCACCAACAACAATAATAGTTATCGCTCTAAACGTGGCATATTCTTCACCACAAACTACACAGATCAGTGATCACATTAATAAATAACAAAGCAAATAATGTTTAGCACAAATTTCCCTAAAGACTGTCAGCGAGCGTAATCAACTCTTTTAAGTATGTGTTGATTAAAGTAAAAATGAACTGTTTTGTCCTCGGGGATGCGTTTTCATACGAGTCTGCTTCTTCTGTTCTCTCTCTCTCTCTCTTTTAACACATTCTCTTCTAACCAGAGTCTTCCATAAGTATAATCATCCAGAAAATTAATAATAATTTTGGAACACCACAATGAATCATTACGCTTTGGACAATTAATAATGGAGGAATGAACCAAGATCTATAATTACAATGCTTATGATGCATATCATCAAAATTTTAATCCAACATTCCCCCATTTAATTTAGCCCAGGTTGTTGGTCATTAGTGGCTTTTCCGGTTGACTTGAAGGTGTTTCAATCAGCAAAATCATTGCTCACTTCAAAAGCTGTATGCAGGTTGATTAATTCTGTCAAAAGAAGCCATGGGGAGTTTTCTCTCTCTCTCTCTCTCTCTCTCCCCAAATTAAAACTTAGTAGTTCTCATATCTAAAATGTTAAATTATTATATTTAGGCAGGCTACTTTTGTGTGTACACTGTGCAGCAATATTGATTATAAGATAAAATGCTGAATATTGACTTGGAGCATTGATTTAAAAAAAAAAAATCAAAAATTAATTTCAGCCTTTGGATTTCTTCAAACCAGTTAAACTGTCAACTCCCACATGAAAAATGCAAATACCGAGTGAACCTTTTAACGGCTCTCTTGTTGGGTGTGTTCAGGCAAGCTTTAGGAGCAGAATAGGCACCCGTCACCCACGGCTTTGAAAGTACCACTCAGCAAATTAATTACCATTTTTTGATGAAATATAGTTCAAGCTTGTCCTTATTTCACACAGTGAAGGGCCTTTTGCTCTTCACACGGGCAAATGGCATGCTTCTTCATTCATGTACCAGAATGACAGGACAAAAAGTAGCGGGTGTGGTGGCACTTCTCAAGACAACAGATCAATGTGCAAAGTGGGCTGAGATGTTGTGTCATTTCCATAAACTCAAGAGCAAGCCTTCACATTGAGTGGTTCTGTTCACCTCAAAATATCAGCACAATCGCAAGCTTAATAAACCCATTTACTCAACTAATCATAAAGAAAAAAGCAGTTCTCCAGCCTGGTTCAGAGGAATCCAGAAGTGCTCATTCTCAATGGACTTTGCGATTACAAATTGATGCCCACTCTTCTGCAAGTCCTCACTGCAGCTCCACGGCCAGTGACAAATAAGAAATCGCATTCTTAGAAATGAGCTCTTTGTACTCAGGTTGGTTTTCTACAAAAAAGAAAAAAAATGAAATGAAAAATTAAAAAGGGGGGGTGTTTACAAACAGCTAAGAATGAACTGTTAATTCATAATTAACTAACCTTGCCTAGGTATAAAAAAAGGTAAATTTTCAGAAATGTCCCGAATCTTTATTGTGATATCAAGACAGTTGAATCACCCTGACATTTTTCACTTTCTTTTCCAAAAAAGATTACAATTAATTTGAATTATTATGGAAATTCAAGTTATTGTGTAAAATGGCATTTTAATTTATATTGAAACAAGTTCATTGATATCCATACAAATATTAAACGTGTTCATGATTCGATATTAAATTTCATTGCCTTCATTTATACGTAAATGTCGAAACATTAAATGTCCGAGGCTTTGTGTTCGTTTAACTAATTAGATAAACTTCAGGAAACAAGCCATATGCAGTTAGCCAGACTAGTCATAACATATGACGTCTTTTTAAACACAGACACTCATGATCATTACTTCCATGTACACACACACACACACACACACACACACAAACAAATGTTTTAATCAGCATCTGGAGATGCCGTCTGAAAACATCTCTGCATTGAAGTGGATGAGGAACGTCCTTGAGATTTTGAGGATTTAAATAGCCCATTCTTCCAATGAGAGGAGCTTCATTAAATGAGCTAGAAAAATGTCTTTTAACATTCTGAAAAGAGAGATTCTTTTCTCCTCTGTAAAATGGTGCGCTTTCAGAGGTCCACATATTCATTAGCACACAACATTATCGGACCCTCTGACAAAATGGCAAGGTAATTTGGTCGCTTCTAGTGTAACCGAAAACGGATCCCCAGATTCCAACTAATGATCCCGTCTACTTTTTTCCAGTAAGGCAGCGGCAATCGGCACTCAAAAACGCATGCTAAAACGTACCGGACCTCGATGAATGACCAATTGTAGTTACACTATCAATGATATCATTGTAAAGTTTGTAAAGTTCAGAAGAAACGGACACGAGCAACGCATTCCCACGGACCAGATGCTGTCTAAGTACAGGCAAACGGGCACGTATATATCTCCACAACCGAAGACGGCGTACATGTACCTACAGAAGTGATTGTGCAGTAAGCTTTCTCATGCATTCAAGCCCATCTGTTTGGGAGACGCGAGCAGCACAGTCTTTAGCCTGTGATAACATACTGCTTTGTAAAGCCTGACTTGTTTTACCATCGCTGAAATATCCTGACAAGGAGAAACGAATATGACAACTATCAGAACAACACTTCATTAGATCTGCCTTTGCTAAAATTAATCAACGGCAGGCGGAGGGCTGGGAACGCGCGTGAAAGGCAGGAACATCAAATAGAGCGCCGTCCCAAAGCCTGTGCCTTTGTAGAACTTGTTTACTCTCCCCAAGCCATTCAAAATGTCAAACTTATTTATTCTAACTTGAAGAGGCACTGCGGCCTTCTTTTTATATTTGTCAACACTGCAAGCCACCAAAGCGTTATTTGAGGAGAGAGCGAGAGAGAGGGGGAACGGTAGGGGAAAAAAGACAGACAGAGAGAGAGAACGAGAGAAAGAAAGAAAGAAAGAAAGAAAGAAAGAAAGCATTCCAGATAAAATCCCTTTATTTCTCCATTTCTCTTTAGGGAAAAACCACTCTGACCACTTCATAGTTCTCTCTCTCTCTCTGCCATGCCAGGGCAGTGTTATGCTGAAAGCACAAAAATACCAGCGCAAATCATGACCACACACAATGGGTATCTGATTTATTTAAACACCCTGTGACTCACTCAACCCCACTTTTTCCCCCCCGTAAGCAAACTCCTCCATGCTCTTCATCAGCACTTAAGAACCAACAATATAATGAAAGAACACACATTTAACGAGCTGACAAAAGGATGACACAATTGTCTTCTGTTAGAGCTGCTATAGAACTGAATCAGATTTGTTTTGTAGTTGACGAATTTTGCCACGTCGACACAGTCGTTGGAAGTGAAGTGAAGTGAATCGACATCAGCTGAATATCTGCTGTCTTCCGTAGAGCTGCTTTACAGCTGAAATTGAATTTGTTTCATAATTAGTGAACTTTACGCAAGTTTTGAACTGAACTGACTTGAGCCGAACAATTGTTTTTTTTTAGAGCTGCTTTACACCGGAATTTGAATTAGTCTCATTTTCGATGAAATTTGGTTCTTTTTATTACCGTGAGGCTGTTGTTGTATTATATAAAGTGCTAGAGAAATAATTTAAAGGTGACTTGGCTTGACAAAAGAGTAAACACTCTCTTAAACAAATCTCACTTTGCGAATCAAGCGTTCCAATCTTCTTCGGTTTCATTTCGCTGCGATTGTTTGGTTCTTTTCTGTCTTACTTTGAGCCCGTGTTGAGATTTATAGCACTCGCATCCGCTATCTGCGCTGGCCACACCTTGGCAGAGACGGCGAATGGTGAGCGCCGGAGAGAGCAGGCGGAACCAATACAACGGGCCATATGCCTCAACATATGTATGCTGAGCAGCAGGATGGATGAAGGAGAAAAGGAGAGGGAGGTGGGGAGGAGAGCTAGAGAGACTTGAGGAATCCAACAGAATAAAAAGATAAATGTGAAATATGGGTGAATGAGAAAAGGAAAGAGAAAGAGATGGAGGGAGGGAGGGAGGGGGGGCAGGTATGTCCTGACAGGTCTTAGCTTGTCATGCTTTGAGAGCTCCTCGGCCATTAGCAGCGGCAGCTTGACAAACTCCGGCTCGTGATTTATTCTGCTAAGGCATGTTGCGAGGCTGTCGGAATTCGTCACGTTAAAATCCTAATTAAAACTGTTAATCACAGATTCCTGTTTGTTCAGCACACCGTGTGAAATGAAAAATGCATTCAAATTATTCACTAATGCTCTTTTTAGACAGGTAAGCCTGCATACCCTCAAGCGTCAATACGCACAGGAACTCTGCAAAGTTTTCACTGAAGCTTATGAACACCTTGGGGCTTGGCTTTTATAGTTTTTTTTTTTCCCTCTTTCTCATCACTTTCATGTGCACATCTGCAGTTTTAAAATTACTTCAAACAAAATACCTTGTTTTTAGGTAAAACAAAAATCTATGTCAAAAGTGCAATGACTAAAAGCTCACGAAGCAACCTTTATTTGCATGGCCGTAACTAAATGTATCATTGATTTTCAGGCTCCCTCAATTAACATACATTCAAATGAATGCAACGATGAATAGCGACATACTTTTTTTTTTTTCATCATAAAGAGGGCACTCTCTTTAGCTTGCCCCAGTTCTGTTTCGAAACTTTTTCTTGCTATATTGGCAAATATGCATATTTTGGTTATATTTAAACTCCATCATATGCAACAGATCTTCATACGAATGGTCTCTTAAAGCAAATCTTGTATTATCATAATTTCTTCAATCTTATAGTACTGTATTATATATCCTTTTCTAGGGGGGTCAGTACAATTATTATTATTTTTTTAATGATACTCTATTGATCAAAACTGACAGTTTATATTATATTATATAGTTCAAATAAATGTTCTTTTGAACTTTCAATCATGGACTCCACAAAAATATTAAGCAGCAATGTTAACTAAGCACCAAATCAGCATAATAGAATGAATTCTGACGGACCGAAGAATGAAGACTTGAGTGACGGCTGCTGAAAATTCAGCTTTGCCATCACAAGAATACATGACATTTTAAAATATATTAAAATAGAGAAGAGTTATTTTAAATTATAATCATATTTCACAAAATGTCCGTTTCCAAACCTTTGAATGGTATATGTTTCTTAGTTTTTTAATATGTCAGTCCTGTAACCATGATTTTGTATAGTAAACAATTCATAACTGAAACGTACATTTGCAGAAACATCAGCAGCAGTAAAAATCTATTTCTAAGGGCTATCAGTTTCATGACCTTGAGCAAAAGGTCAAATTAAACAGAAATAATGCCAACCCCGTTATCGTCAACGCAAACATAGTAACATGTTAAAAAGTCTTAATTTCGCTTTACTTGTGTGGAATGAGTCGAAAAAGGTTTTTGAAGAATCACCATACAAAGAGAGAAAAATCAGTTTGACCCTTCAGATGTTTCTTCTTTTTTTTTTTTTTTAATAAGTATATAAGTATATTTAGGTATATTTGGTCATGATAAATTCACAGCCAGTTTGTTAAGGCAGCAGAATTCCTCTCAAAATCTGGACTGACCACACGAAATGAGTAAACGAGGAAATATCTCTAGATGTTTGAGTGAGGTGTGAGGTTACCATCTTCATGAGTAACATTTTCCACCACATAAACAGAGAAGCGTTTCCACACACCAGCATCCAGAACATTCCAGGCCTCGACTGAAGCATGTTTAAATAAAGCAGATGAATAGAAAGAAGGACAGAAGGAAAGTTCAGACAGGTGTTGGGGTTAGTGAGGGCCTCAAGTTGAGACAGTAACATGTTAATGGCAGAATAAGAAAGAAAGCCTTTTTGTTTGTTTTTTCTTTGGATTTTCAAAAGATAAAGACCCCCATCAAGACTGAATAATGAGTATAGTTTTCTTGTCCGTGCTAACATATCAACATATCATGTGTTTATTTTAGAATTTGTGTTAAAATGTACAGATTGGTGTGCACATCCAAACCCTCAGAAAGTTTATTCTTAAAACAGCTCAACGTTTCAAGCAGTCAGGTCTTCATCAAGCATTTTTCGATTTACAATACGTCATGCAATGAACCATGATTTTCTACTTGCTAGCCCATAAATAAAACATGGCCCAATGTATCTGTTAATATTATGGAATTTAACAATGATTTTTTGCAGGTGTTTTGAATGATGTATTGTGTTTTTCGAATTGAAGAAAAGTTCATTTTCTGCCAAGATACGATCAGTTTTTGTACACATTTTTGTTCTTAGAGTGTAGTGGAACATACATTGTCAATATTTCTGAGAAACTCTGCGAAATTTAGAATGCACATATCCACTGAAAGTTGATTTAGTCACCATTATGAGAATGCTAGCCTCACATAGACTAAAAGCCACGAAATGTAGATTTTGTAGTGTCTTTTAAAGAAAGCGCTTGATTTCACAGTACATTCTACCATTGAAGAAACATTCAAAGATGTCTGTCTAAAAAAACAGAGCGTGAACTGAAGTGTCAAGTAAAGACAGAGGCAGAGAATGGGGGCGCCAAAGAGGATTTTTGAGGGAGAGAGGGGGTGGGATGGAGGAAAGTAACGGGGACTGGTGAAACACAAATGGTTCTGTGGCTGCCTGCTGTGAAGACCCCATTAAAAACAACAAGGGAAGCAGCAGGCAGTCGGTCCACACACCTCTGCGTGGCTCTATGATGTATCTGTCAGATAACCCAGCACTACCCAATGAAGGAACATCAGACGGAAGTTTGACTGGACAAGGAGGAGATTCGGAGGTGGAATTTTGGCATTTCGAGCGAGCGTTCGCATCTTTTCATCAGCCTTCTCTTTTGTTGTCGGATGTCATTTTGTGGCACCCACAGCAGAGTGTCTTTCCTTTCCTACTTCAAATGCTAATAAAGTGTTCAGGCCAGTGACTTTGCTTATATGATCAAGACTGATTCAAAGTTCTAATAGAAATCCTAACCTTATCTCAATCCCCATATCATTTCTGCCCAAATGTATTTCCCCGAATCATTCAGGCCAAATGTCAAAGCGGCTGCACCATGACTCCTATCAAAATAGTGCCTCCATCTTCCCTCCTCCAGTCGCCGTAATCCTCTCTCTCAGAGCAGCCCACCAATTTTTATCAAGCCTTACATGATGAGCGCATAACAGCTGAAGCTTACAACTTAAACCAGACCAGCGGGACAGAGTTAAATCTTTCAGTTCCCATCTGAATTACACAATAGGTTACGAGCCTGTTGGATTTGCATCACACAAGGATGTGTGCACAACGCTCACTTTTAAAGAGCCTGGTAAAATCGTTCTGTCGTTTTAATTTTAGCAGATATACACAGATTGGTAACGTTCTACAGTATAGTTCAATTTGTCAACATTGACAAAATGTAGTTATTTTCAACATACACTAATACATTTGAACATTCAGTTGTATAAATTAACATTAGTAAAATATCCTCTGATTAATAAATGCTTACCCAGTTTTGTGTATGCCTATGCCTTCGACATTTTCTTAATTGTAAAATCAATTTCTTCAGTTTCTTCTTCTTCTATATATATATATATATAAAGCATCAGGATTGGGAAGAAAAGTGTGTGCTCGTCAAGCAATTTCATGTGATCTTGAACTGCTAACAAACAATACAGATCACCAGAGAGCCACTGCAGAAGAAAATGATGGCTGATGAGAAAGCAGTTTAAAACATGAAGCAGTTCTTTTAAAAAAAAAAATACAAATAAAAGAAAGAGTCTAGGGCAGTGTTGATTTAGGCCTGTGACATGCTTTTGCTGCACTTGATGTTGCAGAATGAAAGGAAAACACTGCTTTATAGTCAGAGCAGGTGTGAAAAAGCCTTAGCATAATTCATTTGTCTGCCTAATTACTCCAAGGACAGGCCTAGTGTTTCACCTAAAGCCAACACTAATGAGCAAACGATACCTTCCACCAAACTAATATATTCTCGTTAATGTGAGGGGAACCAGCCTCTCCCCCACTGCCTCTAAGCCCCCTCTTTTCAGTCATTGGTGGTCACTATCCCTCTGTAATGGTCACACTGACCCTGTGCAGTGCATTAGCTGCATCGTCCTGGCTGTGAAGCCCTTTGTTTAGCTAGATCAAGAGCACATTAATGGGGGAAGATGAAACGGAGCATGCTGCATTCAAAAAGACAGCCCTCCAGCAGGAAGTAGGAAGTCAAGAAACATACTAAATACACCGGCTTTTAGATAGGAGCATAACCCAGCAAACCACCATAGACTGGATACTTTTTCTGTTCCAAGTACGTTTAGAATTTGGACGAGAATGTTTTCCAAAATAGAAATAAATAATGAAACAAAAGCAATTGGAACTGAACATCATAACGGTTACAACTTTGCAATATCAGCCAGCATAATGGACTGCTTTCCTACAGCTAAAATAACTGGAAGCGAATGACAAAGGAAGCCTCGCACAGTCAGGTAACAAACGGCCACACCTGCTCTTTCTTTAAAAAAAGCTGTTCAGTGTGAGTAACCAATCAGAATCAAGCCATGAAATACTTCCAAATGTTTTGGCCGTACAAAGCTAATGTATGCTCAATAATGTGAAAGCTAATTAAGGTGTTTCTTTAGTTTCCTGTGTAAGTGACAGACAATCTGTGTGGCAAAAACTCTGGTCCATGCCATCTTTTATCTCTAAAGTGTCTGAGAACAATTACAGCTGAACTTCTCATTCTCATTTTTTCAATTAACAAAGACTCATGGGAAATCAACTGTTGCCCCACAACGGTTTCGAAAGTTTGTATATTCATCCTCACACGCAAAAACTCACACATGCTGTGACAGCCCTTATAATATGAGTAATGGACTAACAGACAGAGCGAGTAATTGATTTGAAATATCAACAGGGCTGAATAACCTCTACATGTAATCCGAGCCCATGTAACTTTAAGTGGATGGCACTTGAGTTAAATGCTCTGTGCGATAGAAGAGCAATGCACTTGAATCGTCTGTTGAGATGTGTAACGTTTACTGCTGAGAAGCGGGTTATATTTCATGTTTACTGTAAATATGCAGCCAGATCTTGATGATAGAATTTGCTTAGTATAAGTGAAATAGGAATGAAGTATAGAAGTCATAAAGTAAACGCAATATCGAGTGTGTGAAGTGCATGAGTGTAAACCCTACAAACGAAAATGAACGCGGTGCGATTGAATTGCCAGTTTCTGATGTGTGGCAGTCACTATGACTATACACTTTTTTGAACACAATGACTATAAAATGTTTTGTAAGGGCTGCCCTGAAAAGGTGCTGGAAGTAGAAGTTAGAAATATGTAAGTAGAAGTATCATTCATTGAGGTGTACATATCAGGACCTCCTCCGTATCAGTTCTCACATACACATCTGTGTGCAGCAGCAATGGCCAACCATCCGACCGTTGAACTAGTCGGGCATAAATGGATTTCATGTTACATGTATGAAATAGTGAAGAATGATGGTTTTGAGATGGGGTTTTTTCTGTGCCGTATATGGGTTTTTCAAGCAATTTTCTCAAGTGGGGACAAAAGCAATCGTGATTTGACAAAGAGTGATAGGAATATGTCCCATAAACAGAAATAATTTTTTCATTTTATTTTTACACAATTTAGGATTAATGGTTTAATTAATTTATATTATTTTTTTTAATTAAATAAAAAGGCATATTTAATATATGTGGACTATAAAAGAACACAATTAAATTTTAAATCAGCTCCGGTTTAAGCCCCACCCTCATTCAGTTTGATCTGAATACAAAGAATTGAGTCATTGCAACAGATACAGATATCGGCTTCAGTGCTGCAGTGATATATTTTTGTAGACCAATTCGGAAGTTAGAGTCACTCTGGTTCCCTACAATATCCCAATAGGGTTTTTCCATTGGCTTTCAGATTATTGCAGAAAATAAGCCGACACCAACACTTTGTGACCAACAAAAATTTTCAATGTTTTGCTCATCGTGATAATCTTCAGAAATTAACACAACGTTTGTGAATTTTTAAGCCTAAATACAACTGCAGCAAGTAAAAAGCTAAGGCTGCGGCCAAAAGATGAAAAATGCTGCCTCTGCAGGCGGTATGTGGAGAAAGGTAACAAGGCACGTCCGAATCCAATGATCATGGCACACGCTGTCTACTGAGATATATTATGATCGATTTTTGAAGGCAGCTTAGATGTATCCTTTGCTGCCTTTGATATCCCACAATCCCACAATGTGCGTTCCATTCCGTGACAGTTGAGCTAAAATATAAATTTGGTGGCGGAAAGTTGCTGTTAGTCGTGCTTTTTGCGTTAATGTGAAGCCAGCTTTTTCCAGTTTTGATGTCATTTTTAGCAATAAATTAGCATTTTAGTAATTAAATATTTGCTAAGTTATTCATTCATTCATTCATTTTCTACCACCGCTTATCCGGGGCCGGGTCGCGGGGGCAGCAGTCTAAGCAGAGATTCCCTGACTTCCCTCTCCCCAGACACTTCCTCCAGCTCTTCCGGGGGGACACCGAGGCGTTCCCTGGCCAGCCGAGAGACATGGTCTCTCCAGCGTGTCCTAGGTCTTCCCCGGGGCCTTCTCCCGGTGGGACATGCCCTTGCTTAGGGAGGCGTCCAGGAGGCATCCGAAACAGATGCCCGAGCCACCTCAGCTGACTCCTCTCGATGTGAAGGAGCAACGGATCTACTTTGAGCTCCTCCCGAGGGACCGAGCTCCTCACCCTATCTCTAAGGGAGCGCCCTGCCACCCTGCGGAGAAAGCTCATTTCGGCCGCCTGTATCCGGGATCTCATTCTTTCGCTCATGACCCAAAGCTCATGACCATAGGTGAGAGTAGGAACGTAGATTGACCAGTAAATCGCCTTGCAGCTCAGCTCCTTCTTCACCACGACAGACCGGTACATTGATCCGTCTGTCAACCTCACGCTCCTTCCTTCCCTCACTCGTGAACAAAACCCCAAGATACTTGAACTCCTCCACTTGAGGCAGGAGCTCTCCACCAACCTGAAGAGGACAAGCCACCCTTTTCCGACTGCTTAGTTAGTACTAAAGCTATTTCTATAGGGGCCTGCGAAGTCATTGCCTCACAGAGCAACGAGTCAACAAATCCGCTGCCTAAGCTTTCGGAGGCAGGCATTGGACTATAAATGAACTGCATCGACCATGGCCACATGACTGAAACATTACCGCCATTAAGCTTCCAATAACTCTTTCAGTCTAAAAAAGTTTAACCATTTTCCCTGAAAGTCTGAATTAGAATAGTTTCTTAAAGCTTGAGTCTATAAAAGCTGACTTGTGAGTAGATTAGTTTACCTGTTCTGCGTGATGACGTTTAATGTCCCCAACAGCCTCTGTAGTCCCACATAGCCACTTAACATCCACTTTTTTCAAAGGTGTTTCTGATATGCAGTATTTTACGTCATAGAATAATTCACGAGTTCACAGACCGAGAGAACTCCCCCCCCCCCCCCCCCCCCCCCCCCGTATTTCTGGTTTAGGAAAGTAACCAGGCAAGTTTGAGGAGACAACAGAGTGGAGGAAACTGTCAAAAAACATAGGTGAGTCAACTGCATCAATATATATTGGTCTCTGCTCATGCTGATTGGGATGATTTGAATGTGTTCCTCCCTTAACTTTGTTAATAAAACATCATAAATTCTTGAGCTTATGTTAACGACGTTATTTTAGGCACTTAACCAAAATCCCATAAAAAAAGGCAATCTTTTCTAAGTTTTGGCCAACAAAAATACGTCATCCGTCCAGATCTGTAGTGTGCAGTAAAGTTTAGCGTTGTTGCAGTTCCGTTAGCTACGGTTCTCCCTCTGACATTTCTTCAGGTAAGCATCCCACACTAACAGGCCCCACCAGTGCTTAGCTCCGCTCGCTGACCTTTAATTCCACTCAGACCGTATACAAATGACTTCAGTCAAGCCCACTCAGAACATGCACGCACAAGCGAAGATACTCGTCGATTGTTGCCACTCTACTTTCGCCAGCGCTCGCTCTCTCTCTCTCTCTCTCTCTCTCTTTCTGCGGCATTATCTCCTCGCCTCCGCTCTAATGACTTCCCGCCGAGAGAGGCCCTGGCGAGCGGCTCCGGCTCTCGGCCCCTAAGAATAGCATTAGACACAAGGTTATCTGGGCATTACACTCACTGTAACATGCAATTAGCTCGCCTCCTCCATTTTCATTACACAATTATTCATTAATGTCAATTTAATTTTATGCATTGTTCTACATGACCGAAGGCTGATTACTGGGCCCTTGCACTCCAATATCCCAAGTTAACCGGTGGCAGACTCACTCGCCGGACCGCTAATTGCAATTTAGCCCCAGACAGCACCTCCCCTCTTTAGTCCAGCTTTAATGGAGGAACTGATTCTGAGACAGGTAACGATTGGAAAGACAAAGTGCCTCTAGCTGAATGGAAAACAAATGCCCCGCTGCTAAGCTGTTTTCTTTGCGATAGCACATGAGGTAAAGCCTTTGTATTCAGAGGGTGAGGGATAAGAGAGTAATATGCTCGGTGTTTCTAGCTTGATACCCTATTCGTCTCTTCCCTCCTTCCGACTGTAATATGACTCAAACTGAGAAAGTGTGGCTGGAGTTAATATGATAGTCAGGTGAGGCCACACTGTGGTGTGTTGTCTACTACGGCCATAAATGAAATAGTGCTCGGTATAACGCGAAACTGTCCACAGATTTCACAATGCAGCCAGACAAAATGAGTGGACCCACAATGTAATATGAGCAAAACAAATTCTTGCTAGATTATAGTAGCAGCATGTGCTCGCAGCATGCCAACTGCCTAGTGATGCTCAATATGTTTTAGGAGCATCAGCACACCTTTAACTTACCGTTGGATAATGTAGAGAGAATTTTCAGGAGGCTGGAATAAATATCGTTTTTATAATATATTGATGAACAATTATGCAGCTCAGCATCAGCATTTGCTTTGTTTTGTTAGTCTTCAGGTCATTCTTGACCAGATTGCGGTTAAGAATGCACTATAAAATATCTTTTTTGACATTGTGACATTGTCAAGAACATCTGAATACAATAAAACTCATTTTCAATGGAATTTGTTCATATTTACTGTCTTTACCAGTCAAATCTCGTACAGCTATGGCAGTTCACCTTTGACCTTTCTGCACTTGACGTAGCTTTAAATCTTATGCTGTACGTAATGACGTAATGCCAAAAGTGAAATTCATGGACCATGGAAAGGGTTTAGCGTAAGTTATGTTTCATTCAAAATGGCGGGGTAGTCGTGGCCTAGTGGTGAGGGAGTCGGGCTTGTAATCTGAAGTGTTGCTGGTTCGATTCCCACGCTGGCAGGAGTTGAAGGTGGGGATTGTGAATGAACAGCACTCTCTCTACACCTTCAATACCATGACTAAAAGTGCCCTTGAGCAAGACACCTAACCCCTAAATGCTCCCCTTGTAAGTCGCTTTGGATAAAAGCGTCAGCCAAATGATGAAAAATGAAAATGTTGTGGTTGGTAAGATTTATTTAACATTTGCAAAAGTTACCTAAAAACAATTGTGCTGCTTTATGTTTGTGGAGAAACTATGACACTTTTTCCTCAAAAACAAAAAATGCCGTCTCAATGCCACAGGAACATGAGCTCACTAAGATGCCTGTTGTTTGATCTACACTACATACATATGTATATAATGTGTGCGTGTTTGCGCGTGCATTCACGTGGATTCAAGTTGGACTGTTCTCAGGTGAGGAGAGCTTCGTTCTAAGATCAAACAACAGACACCTTAGACGCCATGTTCCTGTGGCATGAAGATGACTTTGTAATCCTCTGTTCTCTTTTTGATTTATCGGAGCAATCCAGAGAAGGAGCCAGTTTCAGCTGACATAAACAAGCGTCCATTTCATTCAACAGAGAAAAGTAGTCCCTCACCTGCTCAGAGTTACCAATGACAGAGGAAAACAAACCACTTCAGGCTGCTTCGGGTGTGGTAAGAGGCGAGCAACAATCTTATCAGCAGCGAATAGATGCTCTCTACCTCTGCTTCCTCTTCCTCCTCACTCTCACTATATCAGAAAAAGGGCATCATTAACCTTTCGCTTCTCTAAATCTGACGGTAATCAGGTTCTGCCATCTTCAAAACAACAAACCACATCGGATTTTCCCCCACAAAGCCCGTGCAGCTCGTCCCTCTGCTTCGCGTTCGCGCAAACCCGCACCAGAGGGGGAGAAGGGTGTGTCGCGGTGATAATGAAATCTCGTTTCTAGAGCAAGAAATCGTTTCACACCGTTCTGTCGCAGCGAGTTAGGAGACTCCTCATCCTGGAAATGATAAACTAAACGGGGCGGTTTGCGCTTGACACACACCTGGCGGAGCAGGCGAGCGTGCGATTAAAACGTGTAAATATCAGCAAGTACCTGCGGGCCAGAGTGGACCCGTCTTTCATGAGCTAAGATCCACATCAAAGTGACTCCGGCTACAGAGCTCCAGGCCAACCTGTTCAAAGCACGAGGCCTCCTCTGAATTCTGTTTTATGCTTGTTGTGCGTATTATGTCTCTGAATAGAGCATGTATGATTCACGGCGAAGGGAAAAGGGTAAAAGGGTTTAATCCAGAGGAGAGATGTGTGCTGGGAGCACAGAACCGAGGCACGGTAGAAAGAGATTCATTTGCCGGCTTTGTTGTTCCCTGAATAAGAATGATTTCGGCCTCTTTCTGCCGCAGACCTTTTGTAAGCAGTGGGGCAGTAATTACTGTCCATTTTCAGACGAAGTGTAATCAAGGCCTCAAAAAGAAAATTAGATAATAAGCATCAAATGTGAAAAGGAGGGAACAGAGCGAAAACTAGAATCTTAATTTGGAATAAAAGAAGATTTGATTAGCATGACCAAAGGTTTACAACATCTTGTTTGAATATAATAGATAGTAATTACTTTCATATTGAATCAAGTTCACTTCAGAGCAAATTATTTAAATGAGAAGATAAAATGTATCTGGATTAAAATGAGTATGACAGCTTTCAAGTCTTTCCTTTTTTCAGGGCTTGACCAAATTAGGCTAATTTACAGACTACGCACATTAGAGTGCATCAGCTTTATGTAGTTTATCTCAAAGCGATGTGCTGAAAGAGGAACGCTGGCTAAAGCAACATCCATTCTCGTATTATTGTATCTAGGAGAGAGCTTTGTTTTCGCTGCGGCTGAGCGAATATTGGCGCTTTAACGTCAGAAACTCCCAGAAATGGAGTGCAGGATCTTTTTTGGATCATCTGACGCAAGTAAAACGAAGTGCGCCATCTGTTTCCAGCTCAGTCAATCAGATAGCCTCCTGTTGAAAACTTTGGGGTCAGTACGATTTTTTTCTTTTTTTTAAATACATTTATAAAGCCACGGTGCATTGCATTGGTCAAAACTAACATTAACATGTTACACTGAAGATTTCAGTAAGTTATTTTAAACTTTCTATTCATCAAAAGAAAAATACTATTTCACATTATTACTGATTTGACTGTTTTTGATCAAGTAACGCCTTGGTGAGCAGAAGAGATTTTTAAAATAAATAAATAAATAAATAAATAAATAAATCTTACTGACCACAAACTTTTGAACACCTCACTGTTATTCATACATATCTCAAATGCTGGAGCAGTTTGACCTGTTTTACACTGAAGTTTAAATGACTTGTGACTCACTTTTTAAAGGCTTTGTAAAGTGAACTCAGGTTAAACGGATTAGTCGAGCGAAAAAGATCATCATAATCCCTGACCCACCTTAGCTTTCATGTTTCCATAAATTATCCAATAAAAGTACGATTATCAATGTCATAATCAGCAGTACCTAATTGACTTGCATTTGGGTCTCATGAATTATTAAGCAAGATGATATTGACATAATGAATATTCAGTGAAAAAAAGGTTAAATAAAGACATGGAGCATTAAGATTATTAGAAGGTGTGCGAGAATCTCCATTGTATTCCAAGTCTCGTGTCGTCCGAACCGTTACCCCGGTGTATCCTGCTGTCCACATAACCACTGTGGGCAACCTTATTTCACAGATTCATCACTAAACTGACAGTTAAAACTTCCAAACCGTAAATAAGCGTCACCAGGCAAACGAGGAATTGTGAAATTAGCTGTGTGACAGGCATAGCGGTTTGGGGAGGTTAATGTCATTAATTCATTATGTCATTATTTGCGTGCCCTGTTTGCAAAACAGCCAGAATAACACCAGAAACTTTTAAATGACTATTGTAATTGCACCTGTTGCCAATTACAGCGTGCAGGATGCATCAATCACGGCACATCATTGCCCAGCGAAGCAGCAAGTGTGTCGTTCCTGTTTGCTCATGCAGATATACCTGCGTGCTTATCAAAATCTCTTTTAATCAATCAAACTCCTACATGAAGAAACTCGATGGAACCTCTTGAAGATAAACTGCTATTAAGCAGCAGGTCAAATTAAACTGCAGTGATTTGCATGGCTGCTACAGTCCCCCAATTCAATGGAAGCTGACCACAGAGAACATGTACATGAATATCAGGAGATAGACATAAACTTACTTTCAGAACCTTGATAAATCCATTAGTCGATGGCCTTGTTCCGAATAATTAGATTTCCATCTCAGAGAATGTTCTGAGGCTATACAGCTGAAACAATCTTCACTGTCAGAGCTTCCCCGATGTAAGATTGAGGGGACAAGAAGAGGGCATTCAAATAGTTAAGTACAAAGTTGTGATTCTTTCACTCTCTCAATAGCGTTTAGAACCTGTTCATTCTTTAAATCGAATACTGGGAAGGTTCTGTTAACAGTTCTCACACTGTCCACGGTCGATATGGCTTTCCAGCGCCGACCTTGTAGTCCGATTCCTGAGCCAGTTATATTTGTGAATCAAAAGCATACAGCGTAAATCGTGCAGTTCAATTACGGAACAAATAAGTTCTTTTCACCGAATCAAAACCATGGGAAACCAATGTAGTCCACACAAATGACTTTCATGAGGCCAGTTTTTTTTTCTTTTTTTCGGCGAATCAGAAACATACAACGCAAAATGGCTAGATGGAACCTTAAGCCCTCATGATCTTCCACACTTTCGTGATGTAAAGCCACTTTAACTGTTGGGTACGAGAGCTTGCCTCAGTGTGGGCTTGGCAAAAGTGCACTTCTAGGGATCATATTGGCCTCAAAGAGGGAGCTCGAAAGCACCCTTCTAAAACCTAAAATGCCAAATGGAACACCCTACGATCTTGTGGATTTAACGGAAGTGCACACAGCATCCAGCGCAAGTCCACAAGATTACTTCTACACGTGAAATTTGGGACAGGGCTGGTGTAGTCTAATTCACAAACAATTGATTCTTAAGAGCCAGTTCTTTTCAGTGAATCGAAAATATACACCACAAATAGTGTAGTCGGATAATTCCAATAAGTCAATTGTTTTTAGTGAATCAAACATGTGCAGCTTAAAAACAACAGAGAGAATTAAAGGACTTTTTGTTAAAGATGCATATATTTTTGTCAGTAATATATATATTAACAATACTATAACATAAATTGTGAAAACATGTAATTGTCCAATGTTTGACCATGGAAAGGAATATGAAAAGTCATTAAAAAGTGTAAGCACACATTTTAAATTGTATTTATTATTGAAATTACCTCAATATTTGGCAATGAAATGTTTTTTTTTTTTCTCTCGAATATTTATTCTTTACATTTACTAAACGAATCATTTATGTAGCCATTAAAGTCGCAATGTAATGGAAGTAGCAACAGATCTTTCCTTCCTTACTTCCAAGTGAAAAACAAAAAAAAAATCAAAAAAAATTCTGAATCTTTGTAATCCTTCTCTGAACCCAATACAAGATGACACAAACATATGAACCATTTTTTTTATTCAGGTCCGAATGATTATATAAATAGAAATAACCAGGACATGCTCAGTGACATGGGAGGGAGGGCGTCTTCAGTTGGTTTGATTTGTGCGAGATGATCTTCAAATCATCATTAGCTCAACTTCCTCTCCAGGCTGTTGACGCACACACAGTTAGCTAGCTTGACCGTGCTGGTTTGTCGAGCCAAACAGCCATCCGTTTCCTTCATTGTGACCCACATCATTGCTACAAGGGTCAATTTGCAGAGCAAAATAAAAACAAAACTGTGGTTCATTTTCCTGACGAGGCCCAGCACTGGTGACGAGTCTAATCATCGTCATCCAAGAGATTTGAATTAATCTACCTCATCCTAGTTTAATTTCTTTCTGTTTTAATTAAAAGCTTGTTATATTTACCCCTGACTGCACAGCTTCGAGTGTAGCAAAATGAATCGAGAAAAGCCCAAGGGTAAAAAAAAAAAAAAAATCCTCAGAAGAAACTTATTAAGAAATAAAAGGATAAGGTTTTTCCACATGCCTATGTGAAATGTAGATTCAGTCTTCCTCGAACACTGCTATGCCCTCCTGCTAACAGTCTTGACATCTGAGGACAAAAATCTCATGTACATGTCACACTTCATTTATGAAGACAGCACAGGAGAAGCAACCTAGTTACTCTCAAAGCATTCAAAGCAACTCAAAGAAGTCATTATATAAGTATAAATACATCTAGCAAACAAATGACAACATTCCCACCTAGTAAAATGGCTCGACAGGACAAAAGACATATACGTAGGCTCTAAAGATCCTTTCATCAGCAGCCTGACACAACCAAACGGAACCTCTCCCATCTGCTGAGGGCTGGACGCAATGATCGTCCACTGAGGGTTGTTTACATTTCTTCAAAAGCCCCATTTAGTTTCCCCTGACAAGGTAGAGTAAGAGAGTGAGGCGAAGATGGATGGAGGCACCTGCCCTAATGGAGGCTCAAACTGTGCCCACTAGTGCACGTTACATTGATAAATTGACAACAGTTGGGACATGCTCTACTAGTAGGGAGAATGAGGCTACTAGGACACTGGCTTGTTCTCTCCCTTGATCCTTTCTCTCTCTCTTTTTTCGTACCTGAGAATAATCCTTACGATGTTACGTGCGGTCTTGGCTGCACCTCAGCGCACCAAACTGGATCCTCCAGACCACCAGGAAATTGGATTCTCTTGTGGACATGGTATAATTCACATTTTGGGCCCTGGCAGCAATGGCAGCACACATATGAAGGAAAATCATTTTGGTTCGTTTTTTATGCACGAATGAATTTCCATTCAGACTGGATTATTCTGGTTAATGCTGGTTTGATGCTGAGTAAAAATATAAGAAAGGTAATTGTGTCACATTTTGCGTTTGAAGTTTATTGCAAAAAAAAATAAAAAAAATAATAATAATAACAACTACGAGAAACAAGCTTAGAACTTTGCATTTATTTCTTATAATTGTGATTTTTATATTATTTCAATTGCAATTTATCATCTAATTATTTTCTTCCTTTCTTAAAATCTTGTAATTATGACTTTGTATCACACAACAGTAACTATTTACTGAAATTTCACCAATATATCTCGTAATTTTTCAAAAAAATGTCAGTTTACTGCTCCTAATTCTGACTTTTTATATCATAATTTGTCAATTCATGTCTAACAACAGCAACTTTGCAATGTTACTTCATATCTAATAATGTCCACAAACTACTCCTTGTAATTTTGACAGTACTTGACATAATTGTCTCATTATCTCATAATTGCAATAATATTTCACAATAATGTTCTCATAATTTTGAGATACAATATGACTGTACATAATGAAAATGTATTCTAATTTTAAACTTTCTTACAATTACCCGTTTTATTTTTTACTATGAGGCAGAAACAGATTTCCATATGTTCTGAGCACCTCCTACTATGGCATCTGTGGGGAATTAGTGAGGGGAAATACATTTAGTTAAAATAACACTGGAAAATTTCCTCACTCCAAATGCAGCAGGCTGTGAATAATAAGTGTGGTAATTTCAGGAATAAATGGAAACAGAGAGAAGT
This sequence comes from Opsariichthys bidens, assembly GCA_037194245.1. Classification (NCBI taxonomy): domain Eukaryota; kingdom Metazoa; phylum Chordata; class Actinopteri; order Cypriniformes; family Xenocyprididae; genus Opsariichthys; species Opsariichthys bidens. The sequence continues at coordinate 17,757,729 of CM074298.1, forward strand.
GGCATTTCTCAATACTTTGTACGCACAGTTTGGACAAAAGCATCCTTGGTAGTTCGGCCTAAGCAAATTTGTCTCAAGAGTACAAACTCCAGAGGAAGGGAGGACGAACAGCAGCATACTTGATAAGGTCACTCATTTCGCCTTGGCTACTCCGGTCATCCTCACTGTATATTAACAGTAAAAATAAATATGGTATAAAACATCACGTTGAAAAAACTATGAAACATATTAATGTGGTTTAGGTAATTTGTGTATATATGGGCCTACTCTGATAATCTGTCTCTATTTGTTAAGTGTAAGTTTTAATGAACAGTAATAGCCATTATAAAAGTACAAGAAACTTATACAGTGGGAAATAAAGACAAGCAAACAATCAGGCAAATACAAAGTCAGCACTCTAGTACAACAGTATACATAAACATATACAGTTATTAAACTTAGCATTGCCCTCCGCCAAAAGAATATGCCCAGGAACAAATAATAGATTCGTGAGACCAAAGACAAATTTGATCTCTTTTTTAACCATTCGAGAGGTATCAGAGTCAACCACAAATGTCAGAACTACTAGCCAAAGTATGGTTGCTCTCGTCAGCTGTACATGAGTGCCGAACGCCCCGGTGATCACCTGGATCTCTGAAAACGTCGGAGCAAATTTTCAAATAGGCACTATCTTTATAAACAAAGTGCAAAGTTGAGCTTTAAAAACTCCATTCTTGCCTGAAAAACTCCATTTCGTGACACAATAGCAGTCATTATTTTTAAATTATACAGGTTTTCTCCTGAGCCACTGGCGTATGCTGGTTGGTGTGAGATGCATTCTGGGATACCTGGCTGTCTCAAGTGTGTACAAGTCACCTTCTGATAAAAGGGGTGGAGCAAGAACACATCCTGGGATTTGAACAATACTTGAGTCGATGTGAACTTTTGAACTGGAACAGCCAGCGACTGTTGACATTTCTCAAGTCCGTAAGAACACAACTACAGACAAGAACGCATGTTGAGAAAGGGCTAACGTCAATCCCTAATGAGAGCCAAGGAAATGTTAAAACCCAGGTTTACGGCTAAATACTCTGCTACTGTAATCACTCGAACTTCTCATCACTGTTCTTCAGAGTCAGGGCCACATTTACTCAGTCTGGATCTAAAACAAGACAGTGAGACAAGAGGAGAGAGAAATCAAGGCTACGCAGGACACATACGCTCACATTAAAGAGTTGTATTCGGTTTTAAGTCTTGCCCAGCACATGTTGTAACAGCTCTTCGGGCCTTGCTGTGAATCCTTTTCTGAGTTCGTACCTAATAAGCAACATTTTGCTTCCCTCCCCAGCTGAGTTGTGGTAAGTCAGCTCCTGGCTCCACTCCTCTCTCTGACGTCTGGTTTGCCTTAGTGTGCTCTGGGTTTCTAAACAATCAGCAATGGTCTAATTAGTTTTGGCACTCAAACTGCTCTCTGAAGGGAAGAGGACCAATTTAAGGACCTTAAAAATGCCTAGCCTGTTTTAAAGAGCCAATTAGTTAGAATATCCAACCATGTAGCCTGGTATTACTTGGCATCGGTGTCACTTCTTTGCAAAGCAACCAATTATTTACAATTATAGAAAATATTCTCGAACGCACATGGGTTGAATTCAACTGTCTTGCTTTCTCCTACTGCGTTTCTCACTGATCATATTGAATCTTCATCCCCTGCTGTCACATGCTGTCTGCTTTAACATGATCAGAGAAAATGCTCTAAACCCCTCTCACAGTGATAGGAAGAATTCTAGGGAGAATTTGAAAAAAAAAAAAAAAAAAAAAAAAAAAAATGTGATGGTGAGACAGTAATTGCTGTATTGCAACAAATTTCATCAAAATGGCTTTTATTTTTAAAGCACCTGTTAATATCGGCTTCTGGACTTTCTCCAGTTTCTTCCTGTCTAATTGCTTTTTAAAAGCTAATCAGGTCAAATACAAACATATAAATACATAATGTTATAGTGCTGAGATATTCACAAGGTGATTTTGCCCTCGTAGCCCTAACAAGAAAATTGAAAAACACAATACTGCACTAGTGTTACAGAAGCACGTGCGACTTCTCGCTTTACCTGGCCTGACCTAAATTGCATCAGCTGGAATGTTCTCGAGCTGTTTGTTTGCATAACTCCATGAGCTCATGGTTCATTCCTGGCACCTGAAATCCTAAAAATGGAAAAATTACACTTAAGGTGTCTCAGATATTATGTATTTTGATTTCGATTTTAATGTAAAGTTTGGCTCATTATCCAGTACCTTTACACTCTATAAATAAATTACTATCGTATATGTTTTGCATTTTCAGGAAGTATTTCTACAACAGTGTTTAGCTTACTTATACAAATAGACAAATATAAGCACAAATAACTTTTTACTTAGTTACACAGAAGAAGAAGGGAAAAAAAAAAAAAAAAACGGGGACACCTGTCAGAGTGGAAATACTTAAAGTTATAGAGAGTTAAGAAAGTTACTTAAGATTATATTTTTCTCGAAAACTTGGTTGAAAAACAAAATTTTACTCCATCATTATGGAACTGGCTTTTGTTAAGGTAAAGGCAAAGGTATTTAGGACGGAAAGCGATACTGTTGACATGATCAACAATTAAAACTATTCCCAAGAAAGCATGTTTTGTTTGAAACATTTCAAATCTAGAAGAATATCATATATTTAGGCGTAATTGATATTTCCGTACTAAAGTAAATATTGAAAAATCGACAATGAAAAGTGTTATAATCACAAAAGAACAGCAGCAAAAAACAAAAACAGCTTGGCTGGTCTGAAACCAGCTTAAACCACGTAAACCAGCTCAGGCTCGTTTAAGATGCCTTTTCAGCGAGGTATTAAGCCCTGAACACATTTTAATTTCCTTCAACCCCTCTGAAAGTCTCAAACCGAAAAAGTGCGAGAAAAACGAGCTGCTAAGAAAATGTTTTCCACTCTCACTTCCCAGTAAGCGTCAATGGTGCAGAGGCTCGAAGCTTTGAGACTCCCCCAAATGATGTTGTTTCGAAAGCCCGCTCCTTGCAATTATCTCACATCTGTGATAGTTTACCTGAGTTACTCTAGCGATTACTGAGAGTCCTGCAGCCTTATCCAGATCAGATCCAGATGGCCTGACTCGCTCGCAGCTGAGGAAGCACAACCTGTTTCAGCACCCGAGTCTCAGCTATCATCAGCACCTTTATTAGGTGTAATCCACTCCCTTTCGTATGATCGATGACCAAAACAATCCAGATATATGGGCGTGTTGCTGACAGCGTGTTGAAATGAGCTATTCAGAATGCGTCATGATCTCCTTGGAAAGTTACAAAATACTCGAAATCATATTCTTGACGTCATATGCAAGACCATATTAGTACAGAACAGATGTTGTGGCAAGCAAGATGAGATAATTAGATCAATTAAATGGCAAATTTGATTAAACTTCAGTGTCTTCGGCAGGGGGTGCTGACGAGACCCTGTCTAGAAGTGGGGCAGTCAAGGCTAAAGTGCTACTGATTAATCTCCTATTTAGAACGGTACAAGATGCCCAAGAACACCCTTGTAGTTTATATTAAGGTCATCATCGAAACCGAGGGGTCGTACAAATTAGGACATCAGTCCTCTGGGAACACCTGCTCCCTGACTAGAAGTACGCGGCGCGGCTTGTGCAGAACTGACATAGAGGCTGTTAATGGCTCCACCTCATTTTCCATTTCCTCATCTCACCGTTTTGCACTTCTGTGCGGCGGCCCGCTCAAGAAATCTAAGAGCGCTTTTGTCCTCCTCACTCTCTGTCTCTGCTGCCATGCAAATCTGCACCTTTTTAACCAAACAGATTAATCATGGCATGTTTGAGATTTAGACAGCTCAATTTGTGGCCAGCTTGTTCCAATTGCAGGGGCCATTTTTATCTCAGCTCAACACCTCTGGTATCTTGAAATGCTCTTGCATTGGAAATAAATCACAGGCAGTATCTAGGTATTTGAAATGTAATCTAGGTCGGAATAATGATAGCAAACTTAAATATGAAAAAAATCAAATCCACCACATTTTCAGTTTTCAAGATGAGTAATATATTAATCTTCAAAAACAAAGCATAATAGAAGGAAATACATTTACATATTTTTATTTGTATGATATAATGTGGTTAAACCGCACGGAAAAAGTGAAATGTTCTTTAATGATTCTCTCCACCTCCCAATGTAAGGTTCGCGCCAGCTGCCCTAAACTGAAAGTGTTGGTGATTACAAAAATAATTTATGTTTCTGTAATGGTTAATCCACAACAGCATGTGTAATTTCTTTAGTCACCGTAGTGTTTCTAATGCTAAAATATCATTATTGTAGCGATTTAATGGATTCAAAGATGGATTGCACAAAAGTTTAATCAAAAGCAAGTCAACTAGAAACTATTTGGAAGTCAATAACAAAGGAGAGTGTGGAAAAATACATAAACAATGCCAGTAAAAATGCAAATTGACTTCACACAAAATAAATACTAATAATAACAATAACAATAATAATAATAATAATAATACACATTTATTTTCATAATGAAGAGAAAACAAATATGTTGTCTGCTCACTAAGGCTGTATTTATTTAATTAAACATACAGCAATATTGTGAAATTTATTATTACAGTTTAAAATAACTGTTTTTTTATTTGAAATTATTTTTATTATGTCAATTTTCAGCATCATTACTCCAGTCTTCAGTGTCACATGATCCTTCAGAAATCATTCTAATATGCTGATTTGCTGCAAAAGAAACATTTAATGTGTACAAAATACTGTTTATTTCTTGACGAGTAAACACTGTTCAAAAGAACAGTGTTTATTTGAAATGTAATCTTGTTTCGTAACATTATAAATGTCTCTTTTGATCCATTTAATGCATCCTTGCTGAATAAAAGTATTAATTTCTTTCATTTTTTTTTTCAAAAATATTAAAGTTCTTACTGACCCCATACTTTTGAACGGCAGTGTATAATGTTTGCATTTCAGATAAATGCAGTTCTTTTTGAACGTTCTATTCATCAAGGAATCTTGAAAAAAAAAAGTACACAACTGTTTTCAACATTGATGATAATAATAATAATAATAAATGTTTCTTGAGCAGCACACCACCACATCAGCATGATTTCTGAAGGATCCTGCGACCCTGAAGACTGGAGTAATGATGCTGAAAATTCAGCTTTGCCATCAGAGGAATAAATTACTTTGTAAAATACATTTAAATGGAAAACAGTTATTTTAAACTGTAATAATATTTCACAATATTACCGTTTTTACGGTATTTTTAATTAAATAAATGGAGCCTCGATGAGCAGATGAAACTTCTTAACATTAAAAATCTTATCTAATCCAAACTTTTGAATGGTAGTGTGTGTGTGTATATATATATGTATATATATGAATTTAAATTTGAATTGAATTGTGTATATATATTATAGAGCTGACGATATTTAACTAAAAAAGGGTCTCGAAATACATGCCTTTGTAGATTTATGCATCTACAATCTATTGTCTCCCAAAGTGAACATGAACTCAACCTGCTTGAAACAACAGCCCACTTCCACCTTTCACCCCTCCCAATCCGCTGCAGGGTCAGAGAGCTCGGGAAAAACATGTTGTCGAACTGTTCTTTTCCCAAGCAGTGAGCATGTTATTGGACAACAGAGACTAATCTGCAGTTGACAAGCCTGACCCAACTTCATTTAAATAAACGCTGTGAGAATGCTTGTGGGCATCGTCTCGGATAATTCAGTGCATTATTTAAAGAGAGTCTGCAGGCATCTCAATCACCCAGCATTCACACAAATGTGATTGGGCTGAACTTTCTCTTCAGCTTGTCTTGTCGGATTGCCCACTTATCAGCATACACTTACATATTGCCTTTTTTTCTTCTTTCACTCGCAAAGTGAAATTGCTTTGGGTCTGTTTTTCAGACTTCCAAATTCACACATGGCGCACTTGCCCTTCTTTAGCTTCTTTTCAGTGGTGAACTTTGAGGAATGCCTGCCAATCATCTCCTTCAGTCGGCCTGTTTAAAATGACAGAGAGCTGAGAGCCATGATCTGGATGAAACAAGAACCCAGAGCTTTCCAAGAGTGCAGGTTGTTAAGTGAAAGAAAAATATAATACAAATACAACTAATATGCCTCAACAACTAGAGGATTTTGAAGAAATAGTTCACCCAACGATAATGATAACAGCAAGTCTGTATGTTCATCACTGTAAAATCAAGGCTGAGAAGGAAGACGAGGTGAGGTGAAGCAGATCTAATTGCAGAGTAACTTTATTTGCAACATGCAATTACATAAAATACCATAAAACAAGATAAGCCCAAAGGGTCTCAACTAAAACACACACACACACACACACACATACTAGCCCAACTCCTAATGACAAGAAATATTTTTTAACCCCACCTTTAAAAGAGTTTATAGACGTGACTGCTCTAGCTTAATGTGGCAGGCTATTCCAAAGCCTCGGACCCACAACAACAAAGGCCTGATCCCCTTTGAGGGTTAAATTAGGTTGCGGGATAGTGAGAAGCAACTTGTTAGTTGATCTTAAAGACCTAGATTTTTCTCGAAAAGTGAAAAGCTGAGACACATTCCATGCACTGCTTTAAAAAACACACAACAAGATATTATATTTTATCCTAAAGTCAACTGCTAGCCATTTGAGTGAGGACAAAATAGGGGAGACATAATCACTCTTCTGAGGACTCACAAGCAGCCTGGTCGTCGTGTTCTGAACTAGCTGTAAGTGTGAAATGTTGGCCTCACAGAACCCCCCCCTCCCCCCAAAAACGAACAAACACCACAGTAGTCCGAACGAGATAAGAGAAAGGAATTGATCAAAATAAACTGCTGAAAATAAGGACTGTATCGAGGGAACTTAATGAATAAAACAAGGAACAGGTGTGTGAAATTAATGAAACAATTAGTAACCATGACAACCAATGATAAACACGCTAGAAACCATGACAAAAGAAAGTAAAAGTCCTTGAAAATGAAACTGAAAATACCACAAAACGTCACAATCACTATCGTATTAATTCAGAAGACTTGCAATATTGCTCCAGGTTTTTTTTGTTTGTTTGTTTTTTGATCATTTTAAGAAAAATATTCTTCAGATGTTCACCTTCTGACATTAAATAAAACAATAACATTTTCTGATTTACCTAAACCATCCCTTTTGCATAAGAAGTGCACTTAATTGCATTCAATGTGCTCTTGTAGTTTACTTCAAATCTTAAAGGTATATTTAAATAACAATTGTACTTGCAGACAACATACTAATGAAATAAGGCCACTTAAGTATAGAACACACTTTCATGATTATGTTTCTAAATTATGACATTCCACAATTCCACAATTGTCAAATTTAAAGTTTTACCTTAAAGTAAATTTTAAATCATTGTTTAAAAAAAAACACACATTTTTATGAAAAACACATTTTTATTTAAATTGCAATTAACATGCAATTAATTGCCCCCCAAAAAATTGCAAACAGTTCACACTTAAAGGGATTGTTCACCCAAAAATGAAAATTGGGATTGAGGAGGGATACAGGTAAGGTCGCGGACAGGTTTGGTGGTATGGGTAGATTTAAGGGTTGGTTAAGGTGCAATTTTAAATATAATTACAGAAATTAATTACAGATGTAATTACATGCAGGTATTTTTTAAAATATAAGTACAACGTAAAACATGTTCGTACACAATAAATGCATCACATGATTATTTAAATGCATGCATAGTAGTTAAAGGTGCACTATGTAGTTTTTCTTCCGCTAGTGGTCACCTATTCAAAACAAAGGCGTAGCTTGATGATGCCAAGTTTGAGCAAGGAACCTCACAGCCGGTAGAAAAGAAATCACGTTCATGGAGGTGATTATTAACGTTATTGAATGTGTAGTAGAGGGCTGCATTGGGTTTGGGCGAGTTGCGGGAGCACAGGTTGCGGGAGCGGGCAGTGCTAGTCATACATTCAGCGGGAGCGGGCGGGTGCGAGTTTAAGAAAACAGTCCCGCGCAGGGCTCTATAATGTGTAGTATGAAGCGGACCAGGGCTGAGTGTTGTGGGAGCTGAACGAGGCACTGGAGCGATTGTTAATGAGAGACGAACGTGACGTACGCCTCGCGAACAGTCGCCGGAGCCACTTCAGCTTTTCCAGTCATGAGTATGAGGTAACGCAGCTCTGTTTATCATATTAGATACATTTGAGTGTGTTGAAAATGATATTATAACGTTACTCGGTGTGTTCACTCACCGGCTGCTGTGAGACACTTGTTGCACACTGCAGTAAGATCTAGATCGATATTAGAATATCATAATGCTGGATGGACTGTGTTGACAAATGGCATGCAATTCGTTTTAAAACATATTGTATGATGGAGAAAATTCTGTATTACTGTTACTAAAAATAAAGCAGCATCTGAATATGCTATGTTAGCTAATTGACAAAATAATGTTTTTCTCTGAGCATGGTACTCGCAAAAAATCAAGAAAGTTACATGTAAACAATAAGACTAAATGTACTATATTACAATAATTAGTTTTGTGTTTATTAATGTATCAAACATTATGTTCCCTTGCCTGTGTTCCCACATGTATTATATATTTAAGTGTCTTTGGTGTTTCCATGGTTTCTACAAAATAAAACTGGAAAACCGAGGGTAATGTGGATATGACGCCACTGACTCCCTCACACATCCTGGATCCTTGGTTAAAACTGCGATTTTCTCATGATTTACAAATAGTTGAAAACATTTAGTATATTGTAAGTACTCAACTGAAATATATAACACAGGCCCAATGGTTTTTGGATATTTTACTGCAAAAAAATTTTCATATTGCAGCTTTACGGCCACCTAATATGAGGCTAATGGCTCCCGTCAACTGTCTGGTTACCAACATTCTTCGAAATATCTTCTTTTTGTGGTCAACAGAAGAAAGAAAGTCATACAGATTCAGAAGAATTTGAGGGTGACTAAACAATGAAAGAATTGTATTTTTTTGGATGAACTATACCATCACTATATTATTTCTGTAATAAGTATTCTTTTTAAAACTATGCTAAACGATTTTTTTTTTGTATGTGCTCTTGTGTGTGTGTTTGCGTGATTATTTGAATGGGAAAGCACCCTGTTAGATTAGCATGCTTAGACTACATCTCATATTAGAGCATTAAACAGTTCAGCTCGTAAATGTACTTATCTCTAACGGAGGGATTCACCTCTTAAAACACAGATGGGATCATCAGGGATCAACTAATGCTTCCATGTATTTTGATTTCCCCCTTTTTTCTCCACATAAAATAGAGTTTAATAAAGTCTTAATTTTCTTTAGTACGTCATTATTATCTTTTGATATGGATGTGCCATCTGGCAAATGTTCAAGTGAAAGGAGATAAGAATGCGTAATGAGGATGTAGATGACTCTCGCAGATTCCCAGTCACAGAATCGCAGGTGTATTGTGGTTAGTGGAATGAGGACACAGCCAAAAGAGATCCACATATTCTCAATAACAATAAAACCTGCACTTTGCTTGCAAAAGTAAAATTTTTACACACAACCATATGCTATTGTGTTGGACTGAAAAACTGAAGTGATTAGCTGGCAACCTATTTCGTGATTTTAATTGCTGTTTCACCGACAAATGCTTTGTTCTAAAAGCAAGCAGATGATGCCATTCTATGTTTATAAATGATCACAAGCATGAAATAATGCTCAAGCAGGAATCAATAAAAAATATATATTTAAATCTTTGAAGGAAAAAAAAATAATGGTTTAAAGGGATAGTTCACTCAAAAAAAAAAATATATATACAGTATATATATATATATATATATATATATATATATATTGAAGAATGTTGGTAACCAAACAGTTCTGCGAATTTACATCATGTGAAGACATGTGAACAGTAGAAGATCAAAGTGTCATGGCATGACCAATTGGCTGAATTAAAGGAACACATGTTTTGCATTAAAGTCAAGCAGATTATATATTTTTACATTTTGAATGTATTACTATTTTATGTGTGATTAATTCATGTTTAAAGAAAAGATGGAGTGTGACATCGTATCACGACCGTTACAGTGTCCGTAGACATTTTATGTACTCAAAGTCTAGTGTGACTGCGGCCTTAGTCATGAAAGGGTATGGACAACAGGCTATGAAGCTCCAAATGGGGGACGAAGAAAAAAAAAACAAACAAAAAAAACAGCATAAGAATAGTTAATAAAATGCATCAAATTCCAGTTATTTTGAAACTTTGCTTTGGATGGATAACATGCTGATACCTCAAAAATCTTGCTTGATAGTTGTGATCACCATTCACTTACACTGTATTGGAAAAGAACAGCTTGGACGTTATGCTAGATAACTCCTTTTGTGTTTGAAAGACATGAAAGTCCGTAAATTATGACAGAATTTGTATTTTTTGGGTGAACTATTCCTTAAATATTAGATAAACAACATCATCATCTGCCAAAAATGATGTGCTTTACTTAAAAAGAAACAACAGACGGCGACGCCACGGTAAAAGTATTTACCAAAATGTATAGCGGAAAGAAAACGAACATTATCTTTGTGTCTCTGTGACAGTTGTTACCCTGCTAGGCCTGTCTTTGGCAGGATATTCATAGTTTTATCAGAGGAAACACTTGCAAGACGGTGAGGGCTTTGTTCTTTCATCAACCTCCTTTAATTAAATCTACCCATCTTCAGGCATTTCCGTGATCTTAGCAAATAAAACTGAAAGTGAGCACACCTAATTAAAGAGAGTCACTGTTAAAACAACCCGTCAAGACTGTGCAAGCGTTTGCAGACGCACCGTGCTGAAAGGATGGCGGCTCCATTCCTGTCAAGCTGCAGAATTTTCCCCCGTTCTCTCTCCCTCTCTCTCTCTTGCAGTCAGTTCATGCTAAAATTATGTGTCATTAGCGAATTACACAGGTGCCAGAATGAGTTTATCATCTTCAGTATGTAAATCTTGCCTGTAACCGGAGGTGCTGCTTATAAAAACGTCCTATCTCTTAAGCCAAATGAGAACGCCACACTGATAGGAGATTACGCTGTTCTGGTGCAGGCTGCTGCTGCCCCCCCCGGGCTAGGAACTGAGTTATGACGTGCTCATTTCCTTAATCTTTATGCAACCATAACGAGGATACACACAGGGCCAAACAAAGGGAGGTGGAGGGGGGTAAACAGTGCATCTGTAAGTGATGTTGCTCTTGTTGTTACACAGACAAACTCAGCTTATTGTGCTGCATTCATGTCAGGAATGCAGCAATGATTTTCTTGAGATCGTCTTATGAGTTTGACTGGGTGAAAGGTTACATCTATAGGCCGAGCATATAAATCAGCTCGAAACCCAGAGCTTCTGAAGAAGCACGGAAACCATGAGAATTTGGGACTGTATAGTCCCAATGTACAGTCCCGTCTAATGCTGCCAATGTGAGTGTCTAGTGATTGCTTCATTGAAATTGTCAAATGGGCATTCATAGCTCATGTATGCATTTCTGTATATATATATATATATAAATGCGTGTGTGAGCGTGAGCATGAGCGTGTTTAAAAGTCCAAACACATTCACTTGTGCAATGTAACAAATTTTCTGCACTCATATCTAATATTTCAAACTTGTTAAGCTTTGATGATAATTAAATCCTGCTACACAAAAACAGCTAATGACATTATTTTTGTTAAATGTCTCTAAATTTGCTATTAGATCTTTCACAGGAAGTTTCTGGTTTTTTTTCCCTACTACTGTCAAAACTTTGAAAAACTGTGAAGGACAAACAAACTCAGGTGCCTCATTAAGAAAGTGAGAGAAGAAACTACTAGACTTTTTTTTTTCCCTCCCACATGAATTTTTTACTTTGAAAGTAAATAATTGGTAATCATTTTAATTATAATTTTTTTTTTTTTTTTTTTAGATTCAAATAACACATTTCTGGTTTGATGGTGATAAATGGGTATTTCAATCTTACTGCAGGGGAAAGATACAAAAGACGTTTGGGAATTAGATTGATATGGATGATAGATTTTAACAGTTTGCAATACTATTTCATAGATTATATTATCATGCATACATACATGTATTTATGCACATGTATACATTACCTAACTCTTATGCTTGATTCTGATTGGTTTGTTAGGACATTCCGAAGTATGTTATTCTCCGTTAATGGTAATAGCAACACTGTATAACAGACCGATAATCTGAAGCCAGCGCTTCTTTTAAATTCCTTGCATCACGTTGCAGACAAGCCCTTTGTTGTTTCATACAAACACAGCTTCTGCCATCTTGCGTCTCTGTTATAGTTATTAATTATACTGAAAATGAAATTGGGGGGCTTCATTATTTATAGTACTGTAATATTGTCGTAGTACTGGACGATTGTTTTGTACACTGTACTGGCAAAAAAAGCAGTTATTTGTATTAGATTCAAAAATTTAAAGTCACAATTTAAAAAAATTAGAATTTGTTTTTTAAAAAAAGTCTTGTGATGTACATCTAAGTGTAATGATTTCTCAAAAAATAAATAAATAAATAAATAAAAAACTTAACTTCACTTAAAGCTCCATTTTAAAAATAAAAACATATGATATTTAATTCAATATTTATAAAAATATTCAGAGCTATTCAGAGCCCATATCGCGATTAGAATAAAGAATTCTTGTTGATCCTCAAAATGAAATTGAAAGTTGTGCTCTTAGTTGAAGTTGTGAATTATTTCCCACTGCGTCTCGAAACAATGTACATGAATCTGACTAAGCTTGATGCATTTTTTTCGAGCTGATGCAGGCATTCACTCTGTTGCATGGATCGCCTCAGATTTTGTCTTTGAATGCTGCACGCTCTCCGTTGCCGTGGCCGCATTAGCGGATAATGAGATGACTTCTGAATGACTGACATCTCTCTCTTTTCAAACAGATTACATAATCATTGAATATTTTCAGATCATTGCCCAAAGAATCACACTGCCTCTGCTTGCTCGCCTTCTACCCATAGTGCACCTGGTGTCATGCGTTCCCCAGGTAAGCAACACACGCCATCCAAGTGTTGTAAAAGAAAATGTGATTCCTCAGACCAGGCCACCTTCTTCCATTGCTCTGTGGTCCAGTTCTGATGCTCACGTGTCCATCGTTGGTGCTTTCGGCTGTGGACAGGGGTCAGCATGGGCACCCTGACTTGTCTTCTGATATGCAACCCCATACGCAACAAACTGTGATGTACTGTGAATTCTGACACCTTTCTATCAGAACCAGCATTAACTTCTTGAGCAGTTTGAGCTACAGTTGCTCGTCTGTTGGATCAGACCACACTAGCCATCCTTGGCTTCCCACGTGCAACAGTGAGACTTGGCCGCCCATGACCTTATCCCAAGTCCACCACTGTTCCTTCCTTGTTTCACTTTTGATAGATACTGACCACTGCAGACCGAGGACAGTTTTGGAGATGCTCTGACCCAGTCATCTAGCCATCACAATTTGACCTTCTCAAACTCACTCAAATCCTTATGTTTACTCATTGTTCCTGCTTCTAACACATGAACTTTGAGGACAAAATGTTTACTTGCTGCCTAATATATCCCAGCCACTAACAGATGCTGTTATGAAGAGATAATCACTGCTTTTCACTTCACCTGTCAGTGGTCATGTTATGCCTGATCGGTGTGTATATATCTATATATATATATAATATATATATATATGTGTGTGTGTGTGTGTGTGTCAATGAATAAACAGAGGAATCATTCACAAATTGATCTATAGGATGGTTTAACAAAAAAAAAAAAAAAAAAAAATAGATGTGATATGGCATTGAATTTTTATTTCATGCAGACTTGAAAGCTGGCTGCAGGAGTACCTAATTCTAAGGGGCCTTAACGGTCAATACAGGAACGTAAATTGTCCAGCCGTTATTTAACGGAATTATGATTATGATTTAATGGTGAATTATGAATTAGTTTGTATATTTACTGCAACTAAATTTTCTAATTGGTAACCACACATACTGTCCTGTAATTTTCTAGAAAAAACTTGACACTTCAGGCGTGGTGTAGCTGTCTAAGAGTGAATGCGTACTTTACTGTCACTCAGTTTTCAACAATAAGAAGCAACATGAAGCTTCCGCCCCCGAACGAGACCATCAGCGTCGACCTTGAGAGGGGACAGCAGTCGTAGCGATACTGTGCAGGCCTGCTGTCACGTTCACATGCTAATGGAGCAGTGAGTGTCTGCTGCTCCACTTCCTCTTGCTCCTGTAAACGTGCAGATTGTCATTACCCATGTTTATATGCAGAGATAACATGCCCAGAGCTAGATATCAATACAGAGAGTGAAAGGAGATTATGAGCAGCATTTAAAAGGGCGTCACTCACAAAAGAATGCATTAGGTAAAGGTCCAGATATAATGGATGTCTGCAGAGTGCCCTTGGTAGGGTGCACTGCATAAAAGCATGCAGATCGCAGCCACTGGTGTCCCGGACAGATCTGTGAAGCACTCCGTGTTCCACAGACAGTAGCTATGAATTTTAAAACCGGATTTATACAAAATAATACAAGGGATGGACACGCTGTGGCGAAATTAAAATTTGCATCCTGCAGATATTTGAGGTGACGATCAGAATCATTTTTCAACTTGACAGCGGCATGACCTCCTTTTTCAAGTGGCAAATGTAACATTTTCAGTGTTTTCTACATATATACACTACTATGAAAGCCATTTTATTGTTTCCCAAATTCTATGTTTTCTGTTTTGGTTATGAGTTTAATTAAAATGTAATAATCAAAAACGATCATTTATAACAATTTTAATAATAATAGTGTCCTATGAAATCAATTTGGTTTTTTCAGTCTGTTCCATTTTGTCTTTTTTTTTTTTTTTTTTTTTAAGCGTTTGATTTCATACAATTTACCATCAAAAACGGTGGTAAACAAATTAATGCATAAAACTAACAATCCAGTACATTTTTTTTTAAATGTAATTAAATGGAACAATTCATTTTATTTTTGGCAAACGTGTTTCACAGCATAATGTTTGAAATAAAATATGCATGAAAAATGTGATAGTGTCATATCCTTGTTATTTTTTTCAATGAACTGTACTATTATATGTATTTTTTTTTGTTTTTTTTTTCCAAATTAAACCAAAATTTTATTTTGCCTGGTTGTAGAGAAGACGTTTGAGTTTCTTTGTGCATCTGACAATAGTTTTATCATATGGAATGTTGAAGTGAACTCTCAGTTCCGGAGATGAAGTTCATGCTGAGCGTCCCAGTGAGGCGGTGGCAGACACTGAAAACACTACGAATGTCAAGCGTGCTTGAGTATTTCTATTAGACAAAAATTAGATACACGCAAAACATTCCGACTTGATAATTAAATGACAGTCTTTTTCACAGTTTAATATTCATAGACACCGGTCCATGCTGCAATTTGACTGTGTGTAAAGCCCTACTTGATTTATGATTTCATTTATGATTTTTGATTAATCCAAATTTTTCCAAAAATTCTAACAATCCATGTAATAACAGTTCATTCCTTTTTAATCAGTGGATTCCACAAAATCGTAGGGCCCTATATATGTGTGTAAAGATAAATGTGGTGATATTAAGTTTATTTGATGGTGATTGAAGGCTGTTGGCTTTGGACATAAGCAAGAGCAGAACTCATCATTAATGATGAGGGGACGCTAATGCCAAGCTGTTGGGAGCCCCAGGGCCTGCTGGGAATTGGGTGGCCTATTAGCCAAAGCCCTAGGGCTAACAACACCAGACCAAAAGTGCTCTCCATAAGCTACATGCACGAACACACTCCTCACACTCACACTATCACACACACTCTTCACTTTCACTTTCAGACCTCCGTCGGCTAAGCAGATGAGACCGAGGGGTTAAATATTGACCAGACTTTGGACTCACGTAGTGTCAAGGTGTATTGTACTCTATCTGTCAAACTCATTTGGATGATTGTGTCCTGTCCACACTGCTCTGCCTGATACGGGAGAGAGCCTGAAACCCAAGCAGCGATGGAAAAAACACACCTACCTTCCTTGCTTCTGACACATTCACAGTAAGAAAAAGTTGAGCATTAAAGCATAGTAATCCCATAATTGATGTCAGATATGTGCTGGCCCTTTGAGAGCCGCAGTGCATCTCCTCGAGGGTTGAGAGACGATACTGAATGAAAGGTGGAAATGAAAGGAAAGGGGGTTGAGTAGAATCTGAGCTGTAACTGTATCCATTTGAAAGAGTATTGTGTCAGAAATTCACTATCCAACCTAGCTGACACAGACATCCTTGAGGCTATAAATGCTTCAAGACTGTGGCCTGAGTAAGAGAGCAGGACAAAACTGCTGCCTTGATAGAAATTCCGACAGGACTTTGTCCAGCTTAGCCACAAGTCCACAGCAAAAATAGCTATTTGTGGATCAACAAGCTCTATACATCATATAACTAGTGGTCGATAAATATAGTTTTTTTTTTTTTTGTGTTTTTTTTTACAGATATTTGGTCCGTCATCATTTTAGCCAACAGGGTGGGTGATTTAAAGTCTATATATATATATATATATATATATAAACTTCTTGGTTCTGAAAATAAAAACATGAATAAAAAGGAAGGATAGAACTATGTTTTACAATCGTATGAACATACTACGTACTTATCCTAGTAATGACACTGGGTATTAAACCTGAACCGACCTTAACTTTACCCATGTAGTTACCTTACACTACTCAGTACTTTTGTGTAACCAAAGGGAGTAAACACTGTGCACTCAGTAATCTGGTAAAGCTGTGTGCATTGGTAACCATATATTTAGAAAGTCCAGGTAACACTACATATATTTTACATACAGAGCACAGAGAATGCTTGTACGTGTCCAGCGAAAGCCTAGCTCAACTCTCCACATCCAGTTCACAAAGACATGATCATTCACACAGATGGACAATTTAACACCGACTACATGTGTTTTCATACAGGTTGCAATGTGCTCTTCATCTGGATTTTTATTTCGAAGCAAGGCTTGAGGAATTAAATGTTTAATAAGTATTCCAAAGCTTGCTTAAAATGATATATTTCCAGAATGCCGACAGTATATTAAAAATGTATTAAGAGTTATTGCCTGTCTATTACTGTACATAACTGTTAAACAAAAGACTATTAAGTAGGGATGCACCGAAATGAAATTCTTGGCCGAAGCCGAAGCCGAATAATAATGAAATGCTTGGCCGAAGGCCGAATACCGAATGCGGTGTTTCGCATTTTTTCCATTTATTTTGCCAATTTTTTCACCATTACAATAATTAAATAGTAAAAATTTGCTTTTTACTATTTTGTGTTGCTTTTCAGAGAAATAAATCAAATAACAAAAATATAATTTCAAAATATTTAACACTGAACATTTTTTTAACATTCCAGCAGATATTATACAAACAAAGCACAATGTAACTTAAAATGAATAAATTAGTAAAATAAAAAAATAATAAAAATTATTTGGCCATCTTTGAAGCCTATGTTCTTCTTGAATAGCCTATGTTAGGCCTATAACTGACTGCTGAAAGAATGTAACTCTGTATGTCTGCAACAACAAATGTGCATTGAATAGTGCAAAAAAATGTGGATGAACCCACAACAAATAAATAACTGTCCTAGACATAAGCCTACTTCACATATCGCGCCTAATAAAGCGTGTAAAGCGCGGCCGCGTCGCTTCCTCCTTCTTTTGCAAGCGTTCGGGAGCTCGCGCTTCTGTGGCGTCTGTCGTTGCTATGCAACCATGAACTGTGGTTTCTGACGATGAGAAAGTTTCAGCAAGGGATAAATTGATTTTTAGCCCTTGCTTTAGCTTTACTACTAGATATATTTATGGAGATGAGACATAACAACCCCCCTGTACAGCTATGATCAGCTGTTCGGCTGAGATTTCCATGTTTTGTTACGGAAAGGTCGAAGATGATCGGTTGGTTCTTGTCACATGACCTGCGGTGCGCTTGCGGCATTCTGAAAAGTTGAGATGTTTTCATCTCGCCGCGGCACAGGCGCGCCCGGAAAAAACAAGCGCGCCGCACCGCATGCGCGTCCCTTCCGTTTTGCGCGCGGTTACCGCGCGCCTACATAAGATATAAAGAATATGCGCGCGGAAAAGGCGCGATATGTGAACGTTAAAACATCATTAAAAACGTCATTGTTCGGCAAAATTTATTCGGCCTTTTTACTTATTCGGCCGAATACCGAAAGTGCTTTTTTGGCTATTTTCTGCCGAATAATTTCGGTTGCCGAACATTCGGTGCATCCCTACTATTAAGCACAAAAGATTAAGTAAACTAATTAATATGGAGAATGCGTGTCTGCACTTGATTCTCCTCACTGTCAAAATAAAAGTCCTGCTCACAACACTTATTAAAAAAATTAAACAAAAACAAATATAAAAAAAGGCAAATATGGGCCGATATATATCGGTTTAGATAGATAGATAGATAGATAGATAGATATATAGAGAGATAGAGAGATAGATACACCACCACATACAATGCAATAAAATATCATACAAATGCAAACTCCAAGAAATATTAGAAGGTCAAAAGGTCAACTTTGCCATAACTCAAGTTATATTTCATCTGTTCTACTGTCAGGCCATTATATTTATGACTAAACAACACACAGTATTTTTGAAGGCCTAGCAACATTACAAAGCTATAAAACCATGTAAAACATTTCAAATATTTAGGTATCTCATTGCTTTAATGGATAACTGAGACAGGAAAGTACAAAGGGAGATTGTCAGAAGATTATAGAGATGAAATGGTCTAATTCATTATCCTGACAGCTGGAGATTCAAGTTCCTTTTTAAAACGGCACATGTAAATTTTCCAGAATGCAAACACATTTTAAAGAGGTTCTTGAAATCCAATTAAATCAGATACAAGATTACCAAATTACCATTTTTATTAACCTGCAGGTTAGCAGTTTTGTGATTTAAAATTCCTATTAGGAAGACTATTAAAACAGCCTCACTATGAATGTGGAGACAAGGGTCATTTAAAGAGCAGGGGGAAAAAAAAACATATGTAACTTCACATTTTCTTTTCAATTCATTATCCACCTCCCTCTTTTAGTTCCATGTCTCCTGGAAGCATAGCAAATGAGACGGATTAGGGTTTAATGAAAGCACTGAGACCAAGCAAAGAACAGAAGTGAAGGAAATCAATGTGGGCCATCTTAGGGGCCGAGCTTAGAAACAGAACCTGAGATTTACCCCACAGCTGAAACCTACCAACGTCCCTCCTTTTCTCAAGCTGAATTTGAACATTTCAGACTTGTAAACCCCTAGGAATCCCCTTCTCTTTTGGCTGAGAGTCTGTCTGAGGAGACGGAAAGAAAATATATATCAAAAGAACATTAACCTTTACCACCCATTCAAAGATGGGACCTCAATTAACAGAAGTAAATAATCCTTGTAATTACTCCATGGCCATACTCAGCTGGCATAAAAGCTACTAAATGGACCGTTACAACATAAAATTGGTATCTAATTGAAAAAAAAAAAAATAAGAGGGCATAGCAGACTGTGATGAAGACCAATCCACACAGCTCTTCCTGTGATCAAATATAAGCAACTTGTAAATGATCAGATCAGGGCAAGCCATTAAATGTTTAACAACATTTAAATGTTATTATTAATTTATTGAACTTATTCATTTATTTTTAATTCATTCATTTAAATTTTAAAAGTTTAGCCGTTCTATTTCAGTTCCGACTACTTATATACACTCGCGGTGTGCTGTAAAAGAGTTAGAGAAAAACCATGACTCTAATCTATATTAGAAATGACTATTATTAATAATTCGTAAATTATTGGTGTCTGAGATGTTGTTAGTCCAGAGAGTGTAGTATATTAAGCTTTCGGTCAAGTATGTTCTGTTTTGGTTTAGATCTAGTTCCTGTACCCGTTTCCTTTGCTCCCATTTTACCGGCACTAGTTAATTTCCTTAGTTACTGATTGTTATGCAACTATTACAATTTCAGTTGCTTAGCCTCCCTTGTGTATTTAAGCATTCAGTTCTCAAAGTTATTTGTTCAGTATTGATTGTCATTTCAGTTAACGTGGTTGTCTGATTTATTTCTAAGGTATCCTGAGTGTTCTAAAACGTTGTTAACTGTACTTGCTGTGCAGTCCTACATCATGTAATTTACAACAATCACTTGCCAGAATATGACCAAACACCGAACCAAAAGAAAAGAAAGGATGGACATTCCTGCAGTCCGCCTGGAAGAGGAGAAGTGTTCCCTCGAGGACCACACATGGGATTTCATACATCTGGCATGGTTCTCTCACTACCCTGACCGCTTGCTCTTTGTCTAATTACACCAGCCTCAACAAGCGGTCCAAGCCATGCCTGCCCGGTGGAAGGTCTTAGAGGGAGCTTTGTAGAATATCTTGAGTGGGTGCTGGTGAGATGCGCCTAACAGTATGCCTGTCCAGGAGTGTGGGTGTCACCATGGAGTTTGAGGTAATGGATAGGAGCCTTGCCCACAATCCCACCACTGAGGGTGAGCTGAGCCTGGGCTCTGTAAAGTTATTTGAGGATTTAAAAGAGAAAATTCCCCCCAAAAAGTCTCTCGTTGCTGCTGGTCCCGCCCTCCAAGTCTCCTGTGTCTAAGCTGGTCTCACCCAGCTCCAATTCTCCTTCATCGGTGATAGTACCCCCCAGCTTCCCTCCACCACCTCCTCTTCCTAATCCAGCACAGCTCCACCTCCACGGATTCCCTTCTGTCCCTTGTCTTCTCCTCTATTAATTCCACTCTGCTGCACAGATCTTCCTCGGGCCTTCCAGCTCTGCTTAGGCACATGGATCCCCTGTCCACTGTCCACCTCAGGCCACCAAGTTTGTCACTCCAACCAATCGGCTGCACCTTGGCTTTTCTCTACCTCGGGACCGTCATCCGTATGGCTTCAATGGGTTCCCTCATCCCTCTGGCTCGGCCGATGTGACAATGTCACAATTTCGTTTTGTTTTGGTTTAGTTCTAGTTCCTGTACCCGTTTCCTTTGTTCCCATTTTCCCGTCACTAGTTTCCTTGGTTACTGATTGCTACACACCTGTTTCAGTTTCTGTTGGTTAGCCTCCCTTCAGTTCTCACAGGTCTTTGTTGAGAGTCGATTTCTGTTCAAATTTACATGGTTGTTTGATTTATTTCCCGCATTTCCTGATGTGTTGTTATTAAGACTGTTCTTGCTGTATTTTCCTACATTGTCTGATTTACTACAACCACCTGCCAGAATGTGACAACCACCTTAAATATGTAATGTGAATAAAGAGAGCTCATTAGCAGCTGTTGATAGTATTCTAATTTGAAACGAAATAGTATTCCTCGCATCACGACTCAACAAGCAGATTCTGATTGTTAAACGATTCTCATAAATAAACCTAGACCAAAAAGTGTGGACCAATCTTCCACACACATTAAAAAAAAAAAAAAAAAAAAAAAAAAAAATCTACATTAATCTGTCTTTCACGACAAATGAAGTATTTAATATGACTAAATTCACATGAAACATATTTTCTTAATAGCAAGTCAGACAGAAAAAGCTTGTTAAGTTAGCAATAGCACATCCACTTTTTGCAGTGTATCGCATATTTACCTATGTGCATGTTATAGTGTCATTTCTGTTATTGAAGTACTGTGAGCCCCTGAAATCATTGATAAGTCATTGCAAGAAAGAATAGAGTGTAACAAGAGAAAAAAAAGGTTCTGTTCATTTGTTGGTCTTAGTTAAAATAATCACATACATCAGCAGTACCACTTCTCCACGATAAAATGATGACAATAGAGAGAGAGGCTTTGACAATTCTTGGAGCCTGAGGAGGACTCTAAATTCAAAGCTTATGCAAATATGTTTGCGGTATTCAATCGAAGACTATTTGAGCTTGGGCAATTCACATGGAGATTGAGGATAAATATGTTTTCATTGTGCTCAGACAGTAATACATTCATTTCCCTTCATTATTTGTAAGAATCACTGGCAATATCCTTCTGAAATAAGCATGACATTAAAGGCCCAGTGGAAAATCAGGACGGAACAAAAAGTCTTTAATTTAGTTGGTGCCAGAAGGCAGAGTAGGATGAACGAAACGGAGGGATCCGTAAGTTAAAACTCGCCTCTTTCGCCTGGAACATGAACTTAATGAAGTAGATCATACTCGGAATATACAAACGTAATCGATATTGATTTAACAAAAAAAATGCCAGACATTGTAAATGTCACCAACCGAATGTGTCAAATTTCTGTCCAACAACCAGGAAAGACCTTCAGCCGGCTACCAAGTTGCTTGTAACATCGGAAGACTTTCATGGGCACCAAACTTTCTTTTCTTTCTGATGTTTCTCTGTTCAATCTCTCTCCATCTCCTCTCTCACTTTTTTCTGCTCTGATATTAACATTTTGCTTGTGGCAAGTGGAGCTAATGTGGATTGGTATTTTCATTATAAGTCACCCCAAAGCCATGCTCAGCTGTATCTGTGGTTTCCAAATTGAGCTGTAAATTTTGAGAGCATCTGACACCCGTGCCCGAGGCTTACATCAGAATACTAACAAGATGACGACGACATTTCCGTCTCCGTAATTCGAGTCGCACCGTATATCAGGTCAAGCCAGAACACTGTCCGCTGGAACACAGCAGAGCGTGGGACAATCCAGACATAACACTCTTTAAGTATCCCGGCCACACCGGAGAGAATAATGAATGAACCTATTTAGACTGGATTTACTGCCACTTTAAAACCTGATTGCTGCGAATTCAGAATAATTCATAAGACTTTTAGTGCCGTTTATCATGTAGCCTAGGCTGTTTCGATCTGAATGGATGCTTTCTTTGTAGTTTATCAAATAAACTCCTTCTTATATGCCAGTGTAATATGCGATCTCAGTGCATATGTATCAGTTCTGCCTTTAATTAAGGGGCATGTTATACCACAGTAGCAAAATGTAATCTTCACCACAATAAAGCCTGGAATCATGTGAAAGGGGAAATATTCGGAGAGCATCAAGAAGAATGGAATATTGCAAATCTCAAATTCACAAATTTCCTGTAGCTCAACTGCTAACACATAGTTGTAGAAATGTCAAGTTATGGTTTCAACCTCCAAGAAGAACAAATGAATGTGAATTGCTTTGGATTAAAACATCTGCCAAACACTTATCATCAAACATTATTAGAGTAGACTAAGATTTTTTTTATTATTAATAATAATAATAATAATGATAATAATAATTCATTCAGCAAGTTTGAACAAATAAAAAAGGGACAGCAAAGATATTTCTAAAGTTAAAAAAAGAAACCCATTTCAAATAAATGCTGTACTAAAAAGTAAAAAAGAAAAAGAAGAAGAGGAAGAAGAAGAGGAAGAATGTTTCTCGAGCACCAAATGAGCTTATTACAATAATTTCTGAAGGACCATGGTGCTATGTGATACTATGACGGACTGGAGTAATGGCTGCTGAAAATTGAACTTTGCCATCAGAGGAATAAATGACATTTTAAAAACAGCTCAAAGTTGATCAAAGCCTGTTGTAGGGCTCTCGAAAACAGATGGACTGAACAGAAAGCAACAGTAATGGGCTCATGGACTACCAGTCTCCACCCAAACACCACAGCCGTGGCCTACCAATTACAGTATATGGTCTACATTTCGACAAGCACAGCGTTTATTTGCAGAGCCCCACACAGCTGTGACCATGAAGGACACTAAACTCCTGTTTTTTATAACTGAACTAATTTTGTGGTTTGTGCTATTTTGCATTTTTAGAAGACATCGGTTTGTTCAAAACACACAGAAAAGGACAAGTACAAAAAAAACAAAAAGCAGACAGGCCATCAACTGAATTTCTTATTGTAATGATGATGTGAGAACATAATGATGGTTAGATGAAAGATGGATACTTCTTTTTTTTTTCTATATTCTATATATAACTGACCAGTAAAGAAAGCTCTTTCTGAAGCCCTGGTCAATTTATTATTATTAGATCTATACTTAAATTTGTGTTGTGTGTGTGTGTAATGACCCCAGTGTATGAGGACTGAGAATGCCACAATGCATCTCCACCAACAACAATGTAGTGACAGACACTGGCTGGACACAAAATAAAACACCACTTGTATGAAAATACACACAAACACACACACACACACACACACACACACACCCTTCAGGTCCCTGCCTCTGATCTGTCAGGTATGGTTAGGGCTATAAAGGGCACAAGGGCATACTCCTGATGAGAGAGAATTAAGAGAGAAATTAAACTTGAACTCTTTTTTTTGCTTTATAAAAGCACATATATATGTATATATATATGAAAGAATAATGTGAACCTAATAGTGAAAAAAATATTTTTTACAGCATTTATTCATCTTTGTTTATGTTAATACAAATCCAGTTAGTCGTGGTATTTCACAGTGCACTAAATAATGGTAATAATAAATACAATTTTAAAAGAAAATTATTAGTAAATATTGAAATTAACATTATTAAATGCTGTAGAAGTATTGTTCTTTCTTATTTCATATTATGAACAAATGAGTTAACAGATAAAAATTTGGTGAATTACTGTTTTTTTTTTAAATATACTTTTAAGTCTTTTAAATATACTTTCAACATACAGTATGAAGTACACTACAAGTTCAAGCACATTCAATATGATTAAACCTTTTTTTTTTTTAAAACGGAGGATACCATGGTCATGTCGGTACATGAATATAGTAATAATTTAGTACCATCATATTACCATAGTATTAACATATCAGTGTCACATGGTACTGTATCTTTGTAAGGGATATGTCATATTGCTATTATTATTATTATTATTATTATTCCTAATGTGATTAATGACATGACACAGTACAAGATTTCATTGTGTGTCAATTGAAAAGAAAATGTTACATTTTGTATAACAATTTCAGTACTATCCGTACAAATTGAAACGTTGGCTTAAGTGAGTTCTACCATCTGCTAGTGCAGCCTTCTAGACAGATCAAGAGGTCACCACCAGCATTTAGTAAGACTGCTTAGCTTGTAAAGGCCTCATCTTCCTCTCACCATCAAGCCTACACCACCCTTTCATCCGCAGTTGTCAAAACATGCGGTGCAATAATGGCCGCGATGAACTCGGGGCTTTTCAAAGAACTTCTTTTCAGTAAACATTAGCAACAGCTCAGAGTGCAGAACATGCTTGAACTGTCCTTTAAAATTGAGAGAAGGCCCCGCCGAACACCTATGTGTCTTCGTGAGTGTGTGTTTTCATTTGTCTACATGACTGAGAGGTGGAAGGTGATGACATGGTGGAAGGGACCGGAGGGCAGCACACACACACAAACACAGACGAACTCATATGGCCACTAGAAATTCCAGTCACAGTCATGTTACAAAATCACTCTGAGGTCGCGGAAACAAAGAAGAGCCCTCGGGGTGTTTGCGCGTGTGTGTTTAATGGTTCTCTCAACCAAACCCACCAAAATCCTGCCTGCAATTAAAAAGTGCACCGCTCTGGCACCACAACTAATTTTCCCTCGGTTTCTGCAGCTACAAACCAGTAGGGCAATTGTTATTAGTTCTCCATCGGTTTCAATTTGAATGCCTGAGAGCCAATTAAGGCTCCGGCTGATTGAATCCGCCCCAGGACCTTCCCATGCAGGAACCCAAATGAGTTCAGCCTGAGGTGGGGAGGAGTGGAGAGATGGAGGAAGAGGGGCACAGGGGTTAAATAAGAGGAGTTATACTAGCAAATCCCAAGCACACTGCAGTCGAGAACAATGGTTGGCTGCAGTACTGATGAAAAGTAAATCAACTATCCCAACTTATTCATTCAGTCCAGTAGCTTCGTTAGGCTCAAATTCCAGCAGCAACCTCCTGACCCGCTCCAGTCAGACCGCATCATACCGATGGAAGGTCTTAGCGAAACAAATTGCATCAGACTGCATAATTGTCTGATGCAATGGACTTAAAAGAAATGACATTCTTTTGCGTTCTTCTTGCACTTTGGATCCCTTTTGATTTCGCAACTATCCAAAACTGTCCATCAAAACACAATTGCTCAGTTTCATTGCTACTCTATTTGTGACTAGGGGTGTAACGGTACATCGATTCGTCCCGAACCATCATCACAAATACAGTTAGTCACAGGCGACACACTCCAATCCAGAAGGGGGCGCACACAGTAATGCAACGCTGTTTGCTAACCAAGAGCAAAAGAAGAGATGATCTATGCCCCAAGGCTGTTTCTCAATACCAAATTCGCAGTGTTCAGACTTGTGTCCATGGTAGTTCGCACTTGCCAAGTTTGATTAGTGAACACAAACTCCCGAGGACGCGAGAACGCAAGTTCGTCGCTTTTTTCCCCCCAAAACCAAGTTAGTGACTTTAGTGTACCATTACACCTCTAACTGTGACAATTGCTAAATAGCTCAACGTACAAATATGATCCATTTTCCCAAATGAATGCTGTTCTTTTGAGCTTTCTTTTCCTCAAAAACAAATTTACGCAGCACAACATTTTTCAACATTGAAAATAATAAATCTGGAGTAACACACAGCTAATAAACAAAAACAGATAGTAGTAGCAAGAAGTCCTCCTATAATGTCTGAAGTTCAAGGCATGAAATAACCTCTCGTACGTCATCATATTGGTCTACAAAGAGCAGCGAATGAAGAGAAGTGTACGGATGTGTCGGACAGAATCGTTGTACAAACATCACATACTGCTTTTGGCTAAATAACGAGGCAAGCAGCTACTGGTCTCATCCACATCACAGGATAAGCTCCTTTTCATCTAAATTCAAGTAATGATTAACATTTTTTTTTCCCTAAAAGTGGTGGAGAGACGAGAGAAAAGCACGCTCACTTTTAAGGAGACACTTGAGAGACAGAGGGAGGGAAAAGTTTTAAAGGGTGTCAGTGGATAAGAACTAGAGGAATTAACCCCAAAAGAGAGTTTTAGAGGAAGACCTGGAGATTTATGCCTTGAGTGGAAGAGGATGAGTCTAGGTGCCAACCTCTTATTCAAAGACAGCTGCCAAGATGATGAAGACAGTCCTGAGGAACGTCAAAAGCGTGAGTATCAAGCTGACAGCGAATATTATAAAGCTGCTAAAGCGATAATCAAACAGCTGACACTTACTTGATTGATTGAAGTGACTTCTTTGTCTTTTAATACATAAAATAACACGAGAACACTAGAAAATGCTTTCTTTATCGGTGTGTCAGTACAACTAGAAATAAATGGTTGCTTGTGAAATCAAGACTTTTCTTCAGAGCAAATTATAAAGCTTCTTCTCATTTTAAGCAAAAATATATGGGAACCATTTATGTTTATATAAAAAAATACGGTGTTGTTTAAACGTGCTGTTACTACTATTATTTAAACTGAATTTATCCAATTTTAAGACATTTGAAATATTTTGACTAATTCCACTTGATCTTTTTTCTTGTTATAAATACATGCATATAAACTTACAGGAGACAACCAACCACGGCTGTTTGTCTAGGAACCCAAAATGTTTTCCTCAGTCTCCATTGGCCAGAGCGCAAGACAATGACAGCTAAGGAGCAGCGTTTCCCCTCCTCCTCAAGTGGACTCCAATCAATGGGAGCAGAGACCGCTTCAGTAGCCCCTGCCCTCCTTTCTCTTATAATTATACCCCTCTGGATTCACTGAGTACCAGCTAGCCCAGTGCTATTTGCGGTAATTAGTCCAGAATGTAAGCTGTCAACATGCAAACCAACCCAAGCCCACCACTCTTCCTCCTGCCAACTCCCTCCTCCCTTCAACACAACAACGCACACCTTACCTTAGCTGCTGGAAAACATTAACTTTCTTTCCTCCTTCTTTCTCTCTCCCTTTCTCCCTCGCTCTCTCCCTCTCTCTCTCTCTCTCTCTCTCTCTCTCCCTCTCTGTCTCTCCTTCGGCTACTCATGTCAAATCTAGGTCTCTCCAAACAAAATCTTAATAATTAACTGGCAAAATTTAACATGATTGCTTGTGACACACCTACTCTGGTAATTATTGCTTTGAGGCCATTTGCTAATGAAATTAATGCATTCGTTGCCCTAACAAATTAGCATAACTCATGCAAATGGCCCACATTTTAGACCCACTTGCTAAGATGGAAAAAGACAAGGGGAAAAAATTTAACAAAAAGCAGTGTCAACAAAATGCAGTGAAATTAAATTGCACACGCATGGAAGGAAGAAATTGCATTAGCAGAATTGCAAGCGGTTATTTTTTCAGTAGCCATAATGGCTAAAAGCGCTTCATTTTAAACACCGGTGAGCACAGTAATGCAGTGCTTTAAGATAGCGGCTTATGAGCGTATGATTACCATTATCATCATTACAGTCATTGCTGATCTACATGCGCATCTTACCGGGAGCAAATATTAAATGACCGCCATAATGCAGACATTAAAAGGTTATTAGACTGATGCATTAAGTGATCTGAGACCAGGCGCCGCTGCAACTCCATCAGTGAGTGAGAAGGAAGCAGTCTCCCTTGCACAGACACTGTCTCACCGTCTGTCACAGACCCACTGTATGTCAGCCCACCATGATTTTTAACACACTGCCCGCGTTATTAATATTTGATGACATTACCCCAAACTGGACACGAAAACGAGGGATGTATTTTTTGTGTTTGGGTGTGTGGGTCAGGTTTTTCCTGCATTGTAGCAAACCGATGTCCACAAAAGTATAATACAACAACGAAATATCATTGGGGTCCAACCTGTCCCAAAAAAATCAAAAATCAAAAATCAAAGTCACCTTGATTTATATAGTGCTTTATACAAAACGCATTGTTTCAAAGCAGCTTTACAGTGACGATAACAGGAAAAATAGGCGTTTTGTCAGTTTAAATGAATTCATTTCATCTATAAAGCTGTTCTGAAAAGAAATTATGTCATCGTCCACCTCAGTTCAGTTCTCATATAACAGCGTTAGTACAGTCAGATCAATAATATTGTTGAATATTAAAGGGTGGGTTCACCCAAAAAAATTCTGTCATTAATTATTATTATTAATTATGACCTTCGTTCATCTTCAGAACACAAATTAAAATATTTTTGATGAAATCTGAGGGGTTTTTTGTTTTGTTTTGTTTTGTTTTTAATCCTCCATAGAAAGCAATGCAATCACCACATTCAAAGTCCAGTAGTAAAGATACCGTTAAAATATTCAGTTTTCAAACTTAATGTTATGAAGCGACCAGAATACTTTTTGTGCACAAAAATAACGACTTTATCCAACAGTTTCGTCTCTCCCCTGTCAGTCTCTTACGCTTTTTTAACATTCTACAGACGTAAGCAGCGACTCCGTATTGGCCGTCCGCTAATTTAATAAACATATCTTTATACCCTTAATCGTGTTGTTCCAAACTCATATCGTTTTCTTTCAATGGAACACAAAAGTGTTTTTGTCCATGTTATGAAAGTCAATTGGACCCAACATTAAGCTTTAAAATGGATATAAAAGTTAGCATGCAATTATTAAATATTTATCAGTTCACACATACACAGACATATGAAGAACCAATGAAGTTTGACATTTTATGTTTTATAAGATAGCTGATGTAGTCCTTTGAATTGATTTTCGATCGGTTCATTAGAATCACATGGATTATTTGCATCCAACTTTATATACTTTTTGGAGCTTGAAAGTTTTGGCTCGGAAACAGATAAACGTTCTTCAAAACATCTTTTGTGTTCCACATAAGAGCGAACATCAAACGAGTTTGGAACAACAAAACGGGGAGAATTAATGAACCATTCCTTAAGTGTAAATCTAAAAATGCACAAAGGTTCCTGTGAAGTGAACACAATTTAATTCAAAGGAAAGTCTCAGCTATAGAGCGTTTTGATATGCATGTGTACAGTTTTAACACACCATAAAACAACGGCAACTGTGTACACAGCGACATATTCATAAGAGCATGTTGGTAAGGTGTGTTGTTGCATGGCAGGTGAAGAATCGTAGGGATAAGTTGCAGTTTAACAGGATTTTAAATGGGCTGGCATGGATCGGGGGGCTGGAGCTGTGCTCACTCAAGAGAGACAGAAGCGCTGCTACACTTCCCTCTAAATTGTTTTGCTCAGCGTCCTCAGCTTCCCTCGGTTGCCCCGGGGCTCACTGTGGTAACAAAAGCTGAAAATGACTCCCATTTAAACGGTATTGGGTTGCATTACCATGGTCAGGTGGGAGAGTCTGGAAGCCATTATGGAGGTTTGCAGAGGCCACTTGGTGCTGCAAGGCGCAAAACTAGACAAAAATAAGAAAAGGCCAGGGAGAGAGCTTGAGTCCATATGATCGCTCAGGCTACATGTACCGGCCAGGAATCTGCATTTACATCTGTTCTGGGAAACGGGATAAAATATTTGGATGGATCATGTTGTCCTATTGGGTCTGATATAAAACCAAAAAGCAACCTTTTAAAGCACTCATCCTTTAATGCTGCAGAATCACAAACCGATAAAGAGGTTTAACAGAAAAATGTTGATAATCAGAGGATGCCCTCAATACTAAAACATGGCAGCTGATATATCCTGCAAGGGACTATGGGAATAATCAATTTTAATATATACCGTACTATAGTTCAGTCAGACTAGACACGGTGACGTTTTAAAACGCTATTGACTCAAACAGAATACCACTATTTCTTGAGACAACTTTACCTGCTATTATTCATTATCCACATTACCAACTTTGAAATGAATCAAAGATGTTGTTAACAGAAATATGCCATTTCATTTCATGTTTTCTTTGTCACAATGACGACGACATTACATTTTCTCTCCCTTAAACCATTCCCCCCCCCCCCCCCCCCCATTTCATTCATTTACAAAGTCCCCTTTTCATAAAAAAAGGAGGGGGGAATTTTAAATAATTCCCCTTACTTTAAAAAGAAGAAACTCAAGAATTTAAGTCCACTGTGGTTTCCTCTTAACTCAATAAAAATCTAAAAGACAGATTGGAGAAGGAAGAATATGAAATGAAACAGGCATTTTTGATGTTGCCAGTTAGCCTTGAGAGTTGGTTGCTCCCAAAAAACAGCCTAAAAAGCACTTATAAAAGCGAGGACCTGATATCCAAGACCACGGTTTCAAATTCAAACCGTTTAAAGAAATTGGAGTGAAAACGAGCAAAAAGAAGATCTTTGTTCCACACAAGAAAACAACGAATCAGACTGTTTATGCTCCTCACGACCGTATGTAAAGTTGAGATGCAGCAGACACCTAAACGCAGGAGGACGGTTGAACCGCACGTCTAAGCGGAGAACTGACCCTCTGTGTGATGCCACATCAACATCCACCATTTCACACAAATGAGCTCCCGCTGCGCGGGGCAAGATGGCCACACGGAATTAGCATTGGGAACACATCGGGGAGAAAGCATGCTAAATTTGAGCTCGCAGACTGAATATGGATTTGGATATTATGTTGTCCATCTCCCATGCCAAATATTATGACCGTTTATTTTTCCCACAGTGGGTGTCTTGGCATATTATTAATGTAATAAAAACAGGCTTTTATATTCATCGACCAAACCAATGACATGGGGAGAGGGAGAGAGAGAGAGAGAGAGAGTGAGAGGGAGATGATTGCTCATTAGTAGTATTTGTGTTCTGGATCCTTTGGGCTTCTATCTGTTCCAGGAGCTGATGTTCTTCTAATGAGTTAAATACTATCTGCTGCAAGAGGGCATCAACCTATTACACATGCACACACACTTACACAATCAGGGACATACACTAGAGGTTTAGGAGTTTATAGTGTAGAGTTTGTTCAACGTCAGAACTGCTTTTCAGTAATGAGCTATGAAACCCGGCACTGAGAGGGAACAGTGCAGCTGCTGTCCTTTCACTATCAATATCGCCGTACTAGGTAAACAAATAGCAAACAAATGTGCATTTTAGGCTTGCCATAACAGCGAGTACTACGGAGCATGATAGGGTGAGCTGCAAAAATGATGTTTCCTTCGTTTAAACATGGTGTACACATACAGAGTTGGATATTGTAGAGAAGCAAAGTGCAAACGGTATTCATAAGAACTAAAGATAAGGCTAAATGTATTCAAATGGTCCTGGTTTTAGCTTTCATTCATTGAAATAAGGCTGGAACATAAAGGTTAGACGAAAAACACAAAACAGAAATGTTGCCAACTAACTGAAAATAATAAGTTCAAGTAATAAAATTAGTCAAACTAAAAGCCAAATAGAAAAAAACAATCAAATGACTAAAGCACATAACACAATCTAAAACACTATAATAATGTATCAATAACACTGAAATCTCAAACACACACATACGCTTACCTCAGCTTTGCAAATGCTACACCTCAGTCTCTCCTCTCGTCCCAGACCCTACAGAAAAATGCAAAATATTTAGGATTTTTATTGCATTACAATTAGTGCACAGCATTACACTGCAGCACTCGTTTACATTTATCACTAAACAGATGTTTTCATCCAAAGCTGATTCAATGCCAAACTGCACTTTACCATAATTTATTTCACGATTTGCACTTGCTTGCACTGTAACGCAATGACAGCAAAACTGAATCTCATCAAAATGAGCAAAAGCAAACAGCAAAATATATGATATGATTGCCAAAAAAAAAAGTTGTGCAGAGATGCTATTTCTACCTGATTAAATGCTTAAAACTTAAATTTTACTAAATTAAACTAGTTTTATTTTTAGGAACAATTTTGTAGAATAGATCAGTGATCCTTTAGTGGTTGTTAATGATGTTTATTTAAAGAAAAAATAAACGACGAGCACTAATGGAACAACAGATGTTCTCTACGGTGAACGGCCACTTCTCATAATCAACACGTTATGTATCACGCATCTGATATAGCTCAGCTATTCCATATATGATAATTAAGAGTGCTTGCTTGATAAAATGGGGTACAACTAGAATTAATTATCTAAATAATTAAGGAGCCTATTGTACAAATATTACACATTAGCAATTAGCCTGTTTTATCCCAATGGATGCTGGTCTCCGTAATGGAAAGACATAGAGAGTGGGGGAACACAGTTGCTAAATCCAGGCCTTATATGCATGACATGTGGGAGCTCATTTTGATAGATGTTAATGGCATATAATTATAGAACAGTGCTATTAAGCGATGTGATTTTACAAGAGGCCTGGTGCCCCTGGCGCTATGGCCTGATTGCTAAGAGTGTTTGGCTAATGAATGGAAATGCATGTCTGTTTGCAATGATGGGAATTATCAAACCATGAGAGAGAGAGAGAGAAATGGTATCTAAACTCAACCACTTAAAATTACTTTCACACACACAGAGCCCACTTAACTGCACTCATATGTCACACAGACACACCAAGAAACAGGCAAGTCCTTAAATAGCGATGTTACACATCAAGATGATAAATCAGACAAAAATCTGCAACGTCCATTTATGTAACATTTCCTAATGCCTCATAAATCTTTCATTCATCTCAAAATAATGTATTTAATGGGTTTAGAAAAATAATAGCATATGTAATACTTCATTTTCATATTTAAATACTCCTTGAACCTTTTAAAGCCTATTGTATCATATTTGATACACAAATTTATAAGGCCTCTACAAGGCCTCAACACGATCAAAACTTTGCTGGAAAAAAAAAAACTGTTCTTTCTACAATCCATCGGTACAAGTAAAAATTTTGCAAGTATTTGCTTTTCTATTCTTTTCTTCTAAAAGTGCCACCTTTGATGTCTTGCTATGATTTTAATCAAGTAGTTAATGAAAGAATAACTTTTATATTGTTGTTATTAACATTTTAAGATAAACACTTACTGGACTGACTTTACTTTTTTTTTTTTTTTTTTTTTTTTAATGTGAGTATCCACTTTGAAGAATGGTTATTTGTATATCTCTCAATCATGATTATATTGCATCGGATTATACAGTATCTTTTGACACTATTGAGATTTTTTAATGTTATCTTACTAAGATTATTGGGAGATATAGTGACAGCTGATATTTATATGGATTTTATTCAAGGAGTCTGTTTTACTTTTATAAAGATCAGAAATTCATCTTACTTTTTGGCCATATATAACAACATCTGTACCAAATTACATATTTTTTCTCTTTTTTTTTTTATTCCCCCCAAATCCAACTCTATGAAACATAAAAGCCTGATGTATCAACAAAAACCCATATGCAAACTTTTATTTTTTTTTTAGATTTTTCTTTAACATGTTGTTTAAAAGTCTCCATAAAGTGCTCCACTTAAAAAAAAAAAAAAAAAAAAAAAAAAAAAAAAAAAAAACTAAGCTAGATTTTTCTGACTGTTATAGCCTGTCAGGCTTTACAGGTTTTTTTCTTTCTTTTTCTTAAAGCCATATTTAAACCTGCACTGCATGCGAACAGTCTAAATGCAGCTAGTCGTTAGTATTTTAAAGACTCTCTGCACACCGTAATCATATCTACTTTCTTGTCATTTGCTCCACAACTCTGAGGGTTATTTCATATGGATTAGATTACATATTTGGAAAGCGTATTCTTTTTCTTATTTATTTATTTATTTTTTTGTACGTAAGATCATTTCCATTAACTGCAATAGACTGAAACCAGATGGCAGACTTTCATAAAAAAAAAAAAAAAAAAATGGGAAACATATTTATGTGGGTATATGGAGCGAGTAATTGCGGTGGTTTTGACATGAGCTCTGTGCGGAGCGGTAATAGATGACATAGTCCTTGATCTGTGGTATCTCAATACCCACTTTCTTCCTCTCTCTTTCTCATGGGGCAAGCGCTGCGAGTAACGACGGGTGCGGGGAAGGTCTGGCGCAGTCGTTCCGATTCCTCTTACGCCCTTGTACATCACTGAGGGCCTCATCCTACCAGGAATGCCCTCTGCCTAATGAGGGTCAAAGGTCAGCGAGTGGTGTGCCTCGAGGGGGCAGGATCTCCCAGGCACACTCAGTCACTGACTCTGGCCCTATATTTAAATCAAGCCTCGGGCTTCCGGCTTCCACTCTCAAAGGCCATTCTCTTAACTAGTTCCCGCTCGCTAATTAGTTTTTGTGCCATGTTATTTGTCTCTCTGAGCTTGAACAGAGGAAGAGGGCAGTGTTAAAGACTGCTGGCCTGAAAAGCCTCTTCTCTGCCTTGTCACACACAATAAGTGCAGTTACATTGTTATGAGCCAGACCATATTTGAAGTATATATTAGCCAGGAAGAGAAAATGAATTATGAGCATTTTGTTTTCTTCGTCTGGTTCTTGGCCAGTGCAGTGGCACTGTAACTGCTATTCGTGAAATTAGATAAGGACCAGGAATTTGCCTTTGTCCTCTTTTCTTTCTCTTTTTTACCTAAGCTGCTTTTAAGAGTAGTATCGTTCCCAGCCGCCGAGAGTAAAGCAATCACGAGTCAAACGGTTATTGGATTACATTTTCTGGCTTCATAAAATGTGGTTAAGAGGCACTTTAGGCGTATATGCCTGACCTTCTTTCAGGGAGATGGCAATCAGACAAGAAGTGACAGGTCGATCACTGATTTCAGCTCCACTGTCAGAGGCACACCGTCTCGCCACGTCTCCTCTTTCCTTTCCTTCTCTCCTCTCCTTCCATTTAGAAGAAGCGTGAGTCATTTGGCGTGTGTGTGTTTTTGTGCATGTATTTTAAGAAAAGGGTCTACTGTCCTACCAATCTTGGTCAGAAAAAGGCTTGTGTAGCAGGATAATTGCTCTTTTTAAGAGAGCAAAAATATCACCAAACAGGAATGCAGTATTCATCATGATGCATGATGCAGTACATCCATCTACCAATTACACTGAAGGAAAAACACTGTCAATACTGAGGCCACATTAAAAATCGGAGATTAAAAATCTCATTTAAGCCTGACAATAAATAGAAATTTCAGGATAGTTATGAACTAAAACGAATAAAGCAAGATTTACTTTCCGGCACCATTTTTAAGGTCACTATTCAATTAAGCAAATTAATTGACGAACAGATGTTCTTGCTTCTATCAAAGCACAAGATGATCTTTGTGTCAATGTCAAATCAAGCTATAACATGATTAACAGCTTTCGACATAAATGTGTTATGCGACTTGATCAAAAGGAAAACCAAATAGAAATAATAATTCATGTCAATGTTTCAGTGAAATCAATTGTGCTGAATGTTAATGCTACTTTGTAATATGTACACAATTACTGTACACACACACGCACGCACACATATATATATATATATATATAATTGCTAAGGAAAGGAATCGTAAAGGAATTGCTAATTTTTCGGCACAGAAGATACATACATAAAAATACTGTATATCGTAAACATTGCTGTGTATATAAAAGCATAAATACGTACAAACAAACTGGATTTATATTCGTAATACCCTGCATACAAAGTTGAAATCGACTGAACCTATTGCACATTTCAATAACAGACCTTCTAATAATTCTATTTATTCTCAATCAACTCACAAGCTCTTTTAGACGTATAGGAAAATGGAGAAATAAAACAAGACATGATCAGACTTCCAACGTGGAATAAGTGAACCGTAAAATGAAGACAAATCTTTTAGCAGTCTTTGTCACATTTGAAAAATGCATCTTTTGATCACTGAAATCTCACTGTGGATTTGGCCTCTCTATTTTGGAATACTTTAGGCATGACGGCAGGGGAAATCTGCTGGTTTCAATTTCGTTCTGGAAAACAATAAGCTTGGCTTCTGTGTGTGTGTGTGTGTGTGTGTTTGTATGCGTGTATGTGTTTTCATGTGTATGTGCATATGTCTGTGGGCGTCTTGGTACAGTGTGCTGTTTTGGAAAAGTGTGGTGGGGTCTGTGGTGGACTCAGCGATCCAGTGTTTATGGAAAGGCCGCTGAATAAACAGGCTTTAGTGGGACTTTCAGTGCATCATGCATGAGAAGACAAAAACAGCATTAACTGTCATTAACTGTTGGGGCAAGTGATCACACTGCTGGCAGATCATAGTTATCGTCTAAACAGTGCAAAACAGAGACAGGCACAGTCGAAATGAGCTTTGCTGTTGAGTTGCTTGGCCAGTGCAGCATTCATGCTGGGAGGTCCGGCTAATTACAACCATTGCTTTTAAAATACAGCTAGTATTTATTTGCCCGGTCATTATTTTCTTTTGCCTTATAGAGCGGTGACCGGAAATTACAGTAGGTACTTATATTCTGACATAATTTACTCATCCTCATGTCATTCCAAATTCATACGGCTTACTTTCTTGACGTTAGGACAGGGATGTCCAATCCTGTTCCTGAAGGGCCACTGTCCCACAAAGTTCAGCTCCAACCCCACTTAAACAAACCTGTACCAGATAATCAAGGTCTCACTAGGCATACTAGAAACTTTCAGGCAGGTGTGCTGAGCTATACTCTGCAGGACAACGGCCCTCCAGGACTGAATTTGGACACTTCTGTGTTTGGAGATGTTAGGCAGGACATGCTTGCTTCTCTCTCCACAAAATGAAAGTGGATGTTCACCAGGGGATGCCAAGCTCTCAAAATAAAAGTACCCTTACAGGATGATTTTGCAGGATGTTCCCAAATCTTTTGAAGTTATATTCATTGGCAGAGGAACAGACCAAAATTGAAGTTTTTCATTATTCACCAAAAATCTTCCCCTCCACAGTTCTCAAATCCACAGCTATTCAAATCTGGCATGTCATAACTGGTTACAAAACATTCAAGAGCCTATGACTTTTGGCATTGTTGACGTCAAGCAAAAGAATATATAAAGTAATATAAAATTAAATATTATTAAATGTCAAGTTTGCAGTTTATTTTTCATGCAGTTTAACGTGCTAAAAATATTTAATGCAAATAATCCAGCATCTGTTTTTTTGTTTGGCTGCACTACAATATATGACCAGGCTATCAGTAATTCACTATTATCACTAATTCAAGTGCTATTAAACCATTCAAGCACGATAAGACGCAAAAAAAAGAACTAAAATATGTACTAGGTGCACCGTCTTTGAACATAAAGAGAAAATAGGGTGTGTGTCAGATCCGTGTCATGTGCGTCAGGTCTTAAAGTGACAGCAGCCTAATAAATCTGCCGCTGTCTGTGTCAATGTTAATCAAAGAACAAAAGACAGAGAAAATCACTCGCTGCTCTTGACTGAATCACTTTTTATAGGATGAATCTATATTCGATTCATAATGAATGCAGTGTATGATAATTCAATTTCTGTGAATTTACCTGTTAGACCTACCTGAAAATCTTGAAGCACGGTTACATTGGTTAAAAAACAGAATCAGTAACTCTTGTTGTGCATTTTAGCAGGGCTGGTAAAAATCTGAACCAGCCCAACTGAACCAATAGAAGAAGAAAAAAAAACCTTAGTGTTGTGCTTTGATATTATTAAAGGCACAGCTAAATGTGACATTTGTTACAATGGGTTTATGTGAAGATTGTTTTACTTAAATTAAAAGTCGCAATATTTTTTAAAGCCTATTAAAAGGTCAAACTGGTAGCTTTCAGTTATATTGTAATCTTGAATGACTATAATTAATGGCTAAAATTGAGAGAAAAAATCTATTTAATAGAGACATCTGTATCAGTACTGGTATCAGTAAAAAAAAAAAAAAAAAAAAAAGATGCCATTAAACAAATATTTAAAATACTATCTCTATGTTGTATTTTGGAGATTCGATGTGAAAGCATTACAATATAAAAATATATTTAAAAACTTTAATGTTAGGTGTGATAATTGCAATTAGTTGCAGAAAAATGTGTAACTAGTTTATTTTTATTTCTGTTTTAATCGACTGAAAGCACTAATATATATAATATATATTTTTTATTCATAAAAATGCTTTTTTTTCTCCATACAATGAAATTCAAGCAGTTGAATTGCTATTCTAGACCAGTGGTTCCCAAAGTGGGGGTCAAAGATGATTTCTATTTTTTTTTTTTTTTTTTAAAGTTGAAAAAATATATAGGCCCTATATATTTTTGTTGCAGTTAATTTAATTCAATACTTATTAAATGGTGTTTGCAGAAAAGTCTGATTAAAAAAAAATATATAATGTATATTTTTTAATTAAATTTGTAATTTTGTCCGAGACATCATACGAGATTACGTCAGCGTCAATCACAATCAAGTGACGTACATCACGCGCTGTTGTTTGCTAAAGCTAAAGTTGTTTGGAGGCTACAAACCAATAATACCTGCTTTAAAATGAAACGGTGGTTAATATCCACAACAGAAAAAACGACAGGAGGAGAAAAGTCACAGGTGAGGCCGGTTGATGGTGCGAAGACTGCAGTTGCGGACATCGCTTTGATGTGTAAAACTGACATTGATATTGCATTATATGTGTGATGCTGAGAGAAATGAGGAAGAATTATTCAGCATGACACAGAAATGCTTTACCGAGTACTTAGTGTTTCGGACACGTTGACCGTCGGATTAGCATGAGCGCGCGCGTGTGTGTGTGTGTGTGTGTGTGCGCCGCTCAGACCTGCTCGACTGGTTCCTGATGGCAGAAAAATGTTCAGCCCAACATAGTTGCACAGTTACTTTCCGAGAGAGAACAGGTGGATATCGAGCGGCTCAGGCAGAATTGTAACACTGATTTTTCACGTAGAACAATAAAATATAACTTTGTGTGCTTTGAGACTGGGCATAAAATCGATTTGCTGTACATTTCACGCGACGGGAGGGGTTGTTGAGGTGGGGGGTCACGGAGCAGCAGCGCATTTATCACGGGGTTCGCGGGCTAAAAAGTTTGGGGACCCCTGTTCTAGACCCATCTGACATTCACAGGATGGTCAGAATCAGCTCTTCTTGAAAATATCTTCTTCTGTGTTCCAAAGACAATCATACACATTTGGAACGACAAGTGGATGAGTAAATGGCAGAATATTAATTTTTGGGTGGACTACCCCTTTAATGATTTGACAACATAAACTCTAAGAATATTTCTTTTCCTCTGCTCTAGAACCCATATCTGTTTGCACAAAGCCTGGTTTAATTAAAAAGAACTAACTACAGGAAGTATCGGCTGTTATTAATCATTCCAGTGGGCTATTGATATCTGGAGTGCAGTGATGATGTACGACGAGCCGTGTGTATTTATCACTTCGCCCACTCACACTGTGCCTGCCCTGGGAGGCTGGGGTTAGGGAGGCCCCCTACCACCTCCACCTCCAGGACTTAATGTAGCGCAGAGCCAGAGGACGGCACATGCACAGTTCAGGCTACGAGACAAAAGACGTCCAGCTACACCCCAACAAAAGACAGAAAGCTCACCCAACCAGGCCATCTGAGGCCTTAATTAACAAGAAAAATTGGATGCAACAAAACAACTAGGCTTATGTTTTCTGCATAGTGTTACATGGCCTGCACTTGGAAAAGTGATGACTCTACAAGAGGACTTTTGTTTATTGATTTAAACACATCCAGGCATGCACATGCTTTATGTTAGCTATAGTCTGAGGCTTTTTGTCCAGATGAGTCACAGAATGACAAATCGAAAGGGTGACGAGTCAGATTACAGTGTACGTTCGGCTACAATGCTGATTGTACCTTTTTGATCCAGGTGAGCAGGCAGCTGTGGTGAGCCACAAGGCTCTTACAGTCACAGAAGGTTCTCAGTGGATCCTCACCCACCAGGCCCACATCTCTGCAAATGAAGCACTCTGACTCATCTGCCAAAAGAAGAACGAGAGAGTTTTAAACCCGAGCTTTAGATATGTTTGCATGGTACTTGAGTGATTAATAATGCACCAAGTATTATTTTTCTCTAATTAAAACATGTTACACTAAAAGATATGGATAATAAGGATTCTTTTGTTTTATATTATTTTTTTTGGGATATATACTTGAGGATTTAGATAAAACAAACAATCCTACTGTATGTCCGGTTACATTTTCACATACTTTTATGTTAAGAGCTTTATTGTCTGCATGCTTGAATTGACTGCGGTATATTTCATGCTGTTTTACTTCACCACAAAACATTGTTAAAGGGATATTCCACTCAAAAATGAAAATTCTGTCATCATTTACCCTCATGTTGTTCCAAAAATGTATCTCTTTCTTTTGTGAAACATAAAAGATATTTTCAGAAATGTGTCCCTGTAAACAAAGATACAAATACTTGATATTTGCTTTTGCGTGACACATAGTGCTTAGTAAAAAAAAAAAGATGCCAATAAAAAAATAATTAAAACACTACCTCTGAGTTGTTATTGTTATTTAATATTAAAATATACAAATTCTTGATGTTTGCTTTTGCATGACACTTCATCCGCACCACTAGGTGTCGGTATAATTCCAAGTCAACCGTCATATTGGCCAGAACATGAAAAAAAAAAAATCCAGTGCACCTTGACATTCACTGGAACATATATAGTCACCGTCATAAAAATGTGACATGAGAACCTCTGGTGCTTGATGGTGTGCTGCAAAACAATTTTAGATATCGAGTGTATGCCCATTACTGAATTTATGTGGGCGTAATAACAAATTTACATAACATTAGGCATGCACTGGATAATTATTTGATGATGACAAGAGAGAAATCAAGGTGTTTGTCTTTAATGCCTCACCTAATGCTAGCAGCTTATTTACTTGTCACTTTGACATTTTGTCACACCTAACAGTGATTGACAGAATTAGTTTTTGTCAAGTCATTAATGCTCTCAAATTCTCTCAAAGTGCTGCCGCAGGTACAATCTGAACAGAAAATTACTCACAACTTCCACAAACAGCCAACAAAACAGAGGCAAAACAACCAATCACATCAAGCAATAGTTAACCCGTAATGAAGACTTAATCAACCATTAACACCTAAGTGCTTGCAGGGAAAATAATTATCGCAGCTTAATTTGTTGTGCAAAGTATTTATTAATAAATTCATTATGAACCATAGAAATAATGCCTCTGTACTTCTAAAGAAATGATCCATTCCAGACTGCCCATGAGCCATTATCTGAAGGCTAGCCCCACATATCATCATCATCATCATCCTTATAAATTTTCACTAAATATATGTATCTCATAATGTTGTCCTCCATTTCTCTTCCTTGCTTTGTCTGCAGGGTGTCCGTGGGTGAAGAGGAAAGTTCCTCCAGTATCTGCCGTGGAGGAGTGTGTGTCTGGACGTCTGTTTTTTGTCACACTAGCAGACACTTCTTCATCCAGTCCCCAGACTGCTTGGCTTCCCAGTATTCGCCGACATATACATCAAAGTTCTGCTAGATGCTGGAGGTTAACGTCCAAGAAGAATGCAATTAGAAGATACGTCTATAAGATCCAGCCATGCTATCGAGTATAATGCAAGGGTAGTAGTACAGAAAGCTAATATTTCGTCGTAAAAACGACATTATTTCATATTTTTAATGTATTCCCCAGCCATCTATCAAATAGGACTTAAATAGGGAAACTAAACATCTCACGGCATTCAGAGTCATTCATGAAGGGGAAAGTCATCCGGTCTCTTTTATCAGCATATCAGTAATAGCCTTATCTTTACAGGGCTTGTACAGGACAGGAGAACATATGGTTGTAATCATCCGCCATTAGAAGTCGAATCTAAGAGAAGGAGGAAAGTCAGATTGCTGAGGCTTTAATCTTGGGTGAAGACACCGACAATTAAAGAGGAAGTTGAGAAGTCAAAACTATGTGACTCCAATAGGGACAATCCCAAAGTACACGGTGCGTTCCTCTATGTCAACACTCAAAAAGTCCCTTGGAGCATAGAAGTTATTTTTGAGATGTTGTGAATGATTACTAGCTGCCTTTATGACATGAAATGCCATTTGTATTATTTAGTTATTTTTTATTATTATTTTGTTGTTGGTGGTGGTTGGCGTTTGGGGGGGGGGGATCTTATTCAAGCCATTTCGCTGAAAGTTCAATTAAAATGGTATTTAAACACTAGGCTAATTCAGATAATGTAATCCAAATTGGGAAATCAGAATAATGAAACCAATAACTATGAGAAACAGAAATGGTTAGTGGATCACTTAAGCTGAACAACTAAAGACAGGGCCTCCGGAGGTGAATAATTAATTTCTGTTTTTATTCCAACAAACAAATGTTGCACATTTAAAGACAAAATAAACAAATCACTCTGACAACTCATTAAACTTAAAATAATATCATTGTTCAAGAACGACACATAATAAATTATAATGCAACACCTAACTTGTACAAAGTATTTTGAGAACAAAAACAAAATCTTACAGCGTGGTTTATTTGGGTAATTGACCCTTCGCCAGCAGTTTGATTGACAGGCGATCTGACCAATCATAACCCATTTTGCCGCCATTTTTTCTGACAAAGCAGTCAGGGGAGTTAGCAGATTGACGTTGGTGAACTTGAACTTGATAAATTGTGTGTACTCACGTCTTCCCGCGCTTGAAACAACATTCCTTCAGATGTCTGTTCATATTTATATGATGCTATAAATGAACTAGTATGAAGAGATGGTCGGTTCACGAGCCGCTTGAAGGAGCTACAGCGTTCCGTCACGACACATTAAAGAGACACGATACGGTATTTATGGTTTTAACTTCTTTAAAAAATTACAATATATTAATATCTGTCGAAGGGGGTGAGTCTTTGCGAAGGGTCAATTGTTCCAGTAGTCTAATAGTACTCCATT
This sequence comes from Opsariichthys bidens, assembly GCA_037194245.1. Classification (NCBI taxonomy): domain Eukaryota; kingdom Metazoa; phylum Chordata; class Actinopteri; order Cypriniformes; family Xenocyprididae; genus Opsariichthys; species Opsariichthys bidens. The sequence goes on from CM074298.1 coordinate 17,801,420, forward strand.
GTTTAGCCTGCATGTCTTTGCCATGCAAGTTAGCTTAGCTTCTTGTTTACTGCACTACTTGTGTTGACTTGTTGTTTGGCTTCTTCCATACAGCTCATAAATAAAACAAACGTGACCATGAAGGAGCAGTGTTGTTTAGCATATAAAAGCGACCTTCTACATTTCTCAAATAAACTACATAAGCTAAACAAATGTATCTACTGCGCTTGGCCTGATTCATTTATCGCCCGCCAATTCTTACAAGTGTTGGAGAGGAATTAAATATAAGTTCCTATTAACGCACTTACTCACCTTGTACGTGTATTTTGCAAGCAGCAGTTTGTGACTCCGTGGAATGAATCGGTTCCTCCTAAAATGTCCTTTGACAAAGGTCTGATTCGTTCTAATGAATTGGTTCGTTCAATTGGAAAGACTTGTAAATCAATTCGAACATTTCATGAGCAGATTCGACTCCTTGTACAGCATATCAGATCATGTTTTAGCATGCTGCATTTCATTTCATTAATTTATATATTTTAGACTATTAGAAATGTTTAAAGACTTTAGAAATCAGTAAACAGGCATATACATTTTAGTATATTATAGCCTATATTTTTTAACTTTACATTTTAACAATGGTGTGACAACATTTTTGTGCCAGACAAATATATTGCTCTGATTAAATGATTAATTGTTAATCATATACTCATTTAAAAAGATATTCCCTGTGCCCGAATATGTCTTATTTTGCTACTTCCCTTCTATAAAAACAGTTGGCCTATGGCCGAATTTATAATAGGCTATTCATAAAACATTAGGTGAAATGTAGCGAACCCAGGAGAGACTATGGCAAGCCGTTTTGACCTTTACTCATTCTGAGTATATGAACTTGTGATATCAACAATTACATTTTCACTAGTTAAAATGTTAATTCCTGATATCAGGAATTAATTACCACTAGTAACAATGGCAATTTTTGATATCAAGGATTAAATTTCCACTAGTAAAAACTATCATTCTTGATATCAACAATTGTATTTTTACTAGTGAAATCTCGCCATAGGCTGCCATTCAAATTCAATTGTTGATATCAGGAATACAATTCTTACTAGTAACAATGCAAATTTATGATATCAAGAATTACATTGTTACTAGTGCAAATGTCTATTCTTGATATCAACAATTGAATTGTAAAAATATTCATTTCTGAAATCTGAAAATGAATTCCTGATATCAAGATAATTTCTGATATCTAAAACGGCTTTCTTACTTGTAACAATCACGTTCATGATATCAAAAATTAACATTTTTACTAGTAGCGATTCAGTTGTTGATATCAAGAATGGACATTTGCACTAGTAACAATGTAATTCTTGATATCAGAAATTTGCATTTTTACTAGTAAGAATTGTATTCCTGATATCAACAATTGAATTTGAATGGCAGCCTATGGTGAGATTTCACTAGTAAAAATACAATTGTTGATATCAAGAATGAACTTTGCTACTAGTGGAAATGTAATTCCTGATATCACAAGTTCCTGAGAATGAATAAAAGTCAAAATGGCTTGCCATAGAGAGACAACTGACACCGAAAGTCGCAACATGATGAATGTAGTATGTCTGGATTTCATTCATACTAATCCAAAATTGCTTTCTTATACAGCATTTTATAGTAGTGCGAATATTTTATTTTATTTTTTTCACACTGAAAATTCCAAAAAGAAGAAATGCACTTTAATTACGTACTGGACAGGGAGGGGCTAACAGACATTTTATGGAATATTGCAATATTTACTATGAATGACTTATCCGTGTACGCTAGGACTAGTCGACTAAACGGTACAGCTCCTACTACACGAGGGGAAAAAAAACAAAACGTTTGAAAAATAAAGTAGTTTTAAAAGTGTTTTTTTTTATATATAACCTCAGCCCTTGCATGCGTTTTCTTCATGTCAGTTGCAGCGAGCTCAAATATGACCACGCGAAAGACGAGCTCTACTGGAAGGAGCATCTAACTTTGGTGGTGTAGCGGCATATCCAGACGCTTTCCCAAACTCTATCGGCTTGTTTGTCGTCATCTCTGCATGCCTGCGACTTAAGTTCCTTCTGAGCGCGCTTTTTCCAAGTGCCTCAGGTCTTTCACCAGACCACGTGGATATGTTAATTTCACTGAACAAAAACGCATGGTCTGAGTAAGTAAAATAGGAATTGATGCATTGTTTTGTTTTTAGACGATATACCAAAGTATATTTTTAAAAGCCGTTTAATGCTGTTCCTTGATTATCATTCCTATTGTTTTTGAATTCTTTTTAATGTTGGTTATAACGTTATATGAAGATGAAGAATTCTGCCAGGCTATTGATTTATTTTCCATTTTGCATTGTCCCCGCTGATTTGAATAAATAAGCTATGTATTGGCTGACATTGTTTTTTTTCGACCGCCTAAAATTAAATTATGATAACGCAATGCAAGCGTACAGCATAATCATGACCTATTTTTGGTGGAATTCATTAAGAAATTTGACAGTGTGATTCATGGATTAAGTATTTTAAATATAGGCACATGAAGGTAGAGTAGACACGCACAGGGGGTTTTTCTTGCCATCTTTTGGGGGTTTCTTGCTTTTAGACTAGTTGGATAAAAAAAAAAAAAACTTCCATTTAAACAACAGTGAAATTGGTCGTAGCACACATCCCTAGTGTACACCATTATATGTATATATTTTTTTTATTTTATTTTTTTTAAAAATTCATCAGCCCTTGGAATTTCAAATAAAAAAAAAAACCTCCCCTCCCACTTTCAACAACATCTCTTCTCTAATGACGTGTTTATTGGCGTGAGGGTGGGACAACCTGTCGCTCACATGAGCTCACAGCAATAGCAAACACAATACACTCGTTCAATTCATGCAGTGCTACACAGATCGATCGGCGTCTGACTTGAAGCAGTGAATGCCGTCCAACTTGAGGCAGCGCTGAGGCAATGTGACTGTGACATATGGAATCAAAGTCCCGCGAGAGCGATTCGAGAGCAGCCAGCTGGTTCATTCTATGTTTATCAAAATAAAACTGATAAAAACGTAGACCCCACAACATTGTTTTTTAAAAAGTATAGGCATATGTTGAACTTTATTATTGTACAGATACTCTCACTGATCGGTTGCATCCAGCCGCAGCCGATGTCGAACACACCTAAATAGCCAATGACTGAATCAATTTCAGATGGACACAAGTCCCACCATACATGTTTTCTTGTTTGAGAAGTCATTCACATGGATATACAGTGGGTACGGAAAGTATTCAGACCTCCTTAAATTTTTCACTCTTTGTTATACTGCAGCCATTTGCTAAAATCATTTAAGTTCATTTTTTTCCTCATTAATGTACACACAGCACCCCATATTGACAGAAAAACACAGAATTCGTGACATTTTTGCAGATTTATTAAAAAAGAAAAACTGAAATATCACATGGTCCTAAGTATTCAGACCCTTTGCTGTGACACTCATATATTTAACTCAGGTGCTGTCCATTTCTTCTGATCATCCTTGAGATGGTTCTACACCTTCATTTGAGTCCAGATGTTTGATTATACTGATTGGACTTAATTAGGAAAGCCACACACCTGTCTATATAAGACCTTACAGCTCACAGTGCATGTCAGAGCAAATGAGAATCATGAGGTCAAAGGAACTGCCTGAAGAGCTCAGAGACAGAATTGTGGCAAGGCACAGATATGGCCAAGGTTACAAAAGCATTTCTGCTGCACTTAAGGTTCCTAAGAGCACAGGGGCCTCCATAATCCTTAAATGGAAGATGTTTAGGATGACCAGAACCCTTCCTAGAGCTGGCTGTCTGGCCAAACTGAGCTATCGGGGGAGAAGAGCCTTGGTGAGAGAGGTAAAGAAGAACCCAAAGATCTCTGTGGCTGAGCTCCAGAGATTCAGTCGGGAGATGGCAGAAAGTTGTAGAAAGTCAACCATCACTGCAGCCCTCCACCAGTGGTGGCTTTATGGCAGAGTGGCCCGACGGAAGCCTCTCCTCAGTGTAAGACACATGAAAGCCTGCATGGAGTTTGCAAAAAAACACCTGAAGTACTCCAAGATGGTGAGAAATAAGATTATCTGGTCTGATGAGACCAAGATAAAACTTTTTGGCCTTAATTCTAAGCGATATGTGAGGAGAAAACCCGGCACTGCTCATCACCTGTCCAATACAGTCCCAACAGTGAAGCATGGTGGTGGCAGCATCATGCTGTGAGGGTATTTTTCAGCTGTAGGGACAGGACGACTGGTTGCTATCGAGGGAAAGATGAATGTGGCAAAGTACAGGAATATCCTGGACGAAAACCTTCTCCAGAGTGCTCAGGACCTCAGACTGGGCCAAAGGTTTACCTTCCAACAAGACAATGACCCTAAGCACACAGCCAAAATAACAAAGGAGTGGCTTCACAACAACTCTGTGACTGTTCTTGAATGTCCCAGCCAGAGCCCTGACTTAAACCCAATTGAGCATCTCTGGAGAGACCTAAAAATGGCTGTCCACCAACGTTTACCATCCAACCTGACAGAACTGGAGAGGATCTGCAAGGAGGAATGGCAGAGGATCTCCAAATCCAGGTGTGATAAACTTGTTGCATCTTTCCCAAAAAGACTCATGGCTGTATTAGATCAAAAGGTGCTTCTACTAAATACTTAGCAAAGGGTCTGAATACTTAGGACCATGTGATACTTCAGTTTTTCTTTTTTAGTAAATCAGAAAAAATTTCAACAATTCTGTGTTTTTCTGTCAATATGCAGTACTATATTAATGAGGGCAAAAAATGAACTTAAATTTTTCACTCTTTGTTATATTCCAGCCATTTGCTAAAACCATTTAAGGCGGTCTGAATACTTTCCGTACCCACTGTACGTCACAATAGGAATGGAAACACTATCACAAATTCCATTTCATGCTGACTCTAACAGTTTCGATGCTAGTTCTAAATGCGGTACCTACTCAGAGAGTATGTGATTTTGGATGCAGCCTTTGGCCCTTTAGATTGCTTCATCATGTAGCTTTTTGCTAGTAGCTTGTAGTGTACTAATGATTTCCCCTTTTGCTTTCCAGTGGTGGCACGAGTATTTAAGGTCGCCTACATGTACCTGTAGATTGTACGGGGATTTTCATCATTCTAGAGCATGAACACTTAAAACGGTTTTCCCTTGTTCAGTTGGCACAGTGTTGTTTGCCAGGCAAGCAGGAAAGATTAAGTCATGTCAAAAAAAAGTTAATGCTCCACCTTGACAGTGCAAGTGAGTGTGTGTGAGTTTGTGTGTGTGTAGGCGTGTGCTCACATTGCAGCGAGAGGGAGGAAGTGTGTGCCACTCAAGCTGTGCAGTAATGAGAAGACTAACACGCACGTCTCATCCCATGACTGAGAAATGACCCTTCCCTCCCTCTCTCTTCCTCTTTCTCTCTCATCAGATCCTCCCTCGCTCAGTGAGGTGTTTATTTAATGCCACTGTGACTGAAGCTTTTCTTAATTATGTTAAATACTGTCAGCCTTGATCAGACTCCACACTTAGCAATCACAGGTCCTCCCCTTACCCCCATCAGAGAGGGGCCGCGCACACACACGCTAATGAATACAGACACAGAAGTGCTAATGAAGGCACTCGTATGTTAATTGTAGAGACACACAAGCGCTGACAGATTCGCTTAGTCTAACTAACCCAAAAACATTATGAACGTATAACAAAATAAACATTTTAAATATAAACCTTATTATTACACGTTAAAAAAGAGATAAGAAAATAAATATGGTCACAATATAAAGGACAAGGAATGACCTTTATATTGGATGTTTTACTGTACTGGGGGGAAAATAAGACTTAAAGGGATAGTTCACCCAAAAATGAATATTGTTCCATGATTTACTCACTCTCAAGCCATCCTATATGACTTCGGTAAGATATATCTTCTTTCATTCTTAGTCCTCCAAGGTTTATAATGTTTGTAATTGGTACCCCAAATTCTGAAGACGGAAAAAAAATGCATCCATACGACGTTAACTTCCGCGACGTAGCACACAATGCCTTGACGTTTTACATGATGTACTATGCGTTGTACGTCATTGCGTAGAGTAGAACGTCATGGCATTGTGTACTACATATTTTTTTAAGGAATGGATGCATTTTTTTTGTTGTTGTTGTTCATATACATCTAGGATGGTATGAGGGTGAGTAAATCATGGAATAATTTTCATTTTTGGGTGAACTATGTCTGTAAAGAGGACCTAATATGCATTTTTTACATTCTCGACTTTATTTAGTGTATAACGTTGTTTGAGCATGAAAAAGCTCTGCAAAGTTACAAAGCACAAAGTCCACTCCAAAGGGAATTATTCTCTATGTCTACAGTATAGCACTGAAACTGAAACGCCTCGATTGTAGTCTTAAGTTTTCTTCCAGGAACGTACAATATTCCTCATTTAAATAATCTCCACCCAAGGCATGGACAAAATAAACGGGGAACGCCCTGTTTAATTTGTGTTGGTGTGTTGTTGGTTGTTGGTGTTTTTTCCACCCTGGATCTAACACAGTTATGTTAAGGGCCGTGTTCACAACATGACACACTGATTAAGCTGACCAATCACAGTATATTGTGCAAGGTATAGAGGCAGGAACTGAACAGAATGTTACTGACAGACTAGGAACTGAAGTGCTGCAATAATGAAAAATTTGTGTAAATTAAGGTTTTTTGAACGTTCAAATACATGTTCTAATAGACCCCTTGAACAAAATCACGACTAAAAGGGCATAACAGGTCATCTTTAAGTGGCTTTTAAAAAAAATGTGGCAAAAGCACTATTATAATAGATAACTCTGTTTAATAATGAGTTAAATATATTAACAATATATTACATATTAGACTGTGTAGTCACAGGTGTGTGTTTATGGTTAATTTACAATTGCTTTGAACAAATCTCATCCAATTAGAATATAGATTGATGTAGATGTTTTTTTTTTTTTTCATATTAAATATTACATATTTAATCAATTTTACAGGGAAAAATAATTAAAAATGTAATTAGTTACTCTTTTGAAGCCCAAAAAATCTGGGAGGATCAGAGGCCCCCAACTGTTGCTACTATTAGCCAGTCAGTTGTGTTAAGAAAGTAAAATGGTTTCATCCCACCTACTTCTGTGAGCCTTGGCTTGGCATAAAAGAAAATGTTAATGCAAAGAAATCTCAATGCAAGACTTATCTTCCCTTAGTATATCTGCCAAGAAACAAAGTTTCTTCCAAAATATTATAATATCTACAACTTTGACAGACACCCTGGCATCCTGCATACACACCCATCTGTTACAACCCTGACTTTTTAATCAACAAATTACTGATAAAAGAAAATAAATTGAAAGTAAAGGTATTTTCATCACTTGCACCACCTCTTTGAAATAGATTTTTTTGTTTTTTGTTTTGTTTTTTTACTATTTGAGCCAAAAGTTCACAGTCTGCATTATCTGCAATACATTGTCAGTTCTCATAGTGATATTATTGGTTGATCTGTTTAGTTCTGATCTAAACTGCTGCATTTAGATCTGTTTCCTACGGTGGCCCAGTAGTGCACAACACAACAAAATTTAAAAAGCAACATAAGTTCACAACACAATGGAAACAAGCCGCAGCAGAACGAAATAAAGCCACAACACAACGGAGACGCTCCCGAGCACTAGGGAGCTCTCGGTGCTCGGTTAAGTTTGAGTTCCTTGCCACTATTCTAGAGTCAATACCATGATTAGTTTTAAGTATGTAAACATTGTGTATCGACATGAAATATTAATTCAAAATCACATTTGTGCACAATAGCATCATATTTCTTCCTGTAAATGATTTGACGTGCTACCACGGCGCATGATGAAGGGAGCGTCTGCCAATTTCACCAAGTGGTTAAAACGGATACTTTGTATTAATTACAATGACTTTGTGTTAACATTTAAATACAGACATGTTCAAATTCCAAAGCTTGTTACTTCCTGTTGGTAAGACTGATTCATTACAGGTGACATTTTGTTAATACCTCCCTTCATATACTTACAATAAACAATTATTTGCGTAAAAAATCACTGTAATTCTCCAAAAGGTTTTTTGTTGTTGTTGTTGTTGACCAGACTGGCCTACTACTGGTAAAATTGTGGCAATACCACCTTTTATGTACACAACACAATTAGTGTATTTTTTATATATATATATATATATATATATATATATATATTAGTGTAATTCACTTAAAGGGTTTTTTCATCTACCAAATATTAGTATGACTGACTTACTGCAGGTGAAATAATACCTCCCTGTATGTATTGTCAAAATAGTAAGTCAGTCTTACCAATAAATACCTAGTATAAGCTTTGGAATTTGAACATGTCTGATTTCAAATGTTAAAAGTAATTTTAATGACTACAAAGTATTCGTTTTAACCACTTGGTGGAATTGGCAGACGTTGCCTTCGTCATGCACCGTGGTAGCACGTCAAATCATTCACGGGTATAAATATGAAGCTATTGTGATCATAAATGTGATTTTGAATTAATATTTCATGTCGATATACATTGTTTACATACTTGAAACTAATCATGGTAAGACTAAGGACTCTTCTATCTGAAATCTTACTTTACCATTTCTGTTGTGTTGTGGCTTTATTTCGTTGTGTTGCGGCTTTATTTTGTTGTGGCGATTTTGTTGTGTTATTTCGTTGTGTTGTGGCGATTCTGTTGTGTTGCGGCTTTATTTCGTTGTGTTGTTACTTTATTTAGTTGTGTTGCGGCTTGTTTCTGTTGTGTTGCGGCTTGTTTCCGTTGTGTTCTGGCTTTATTTCGTTGTGTTGCGGCTTGTTTCCGTTGTGTTGCGGCTTGTTTCCATTGTGTTGTGGCTTTATTTTGTTGTGTTGTGGCGATTCTGTTGTGTTACGGCTTGTTTCCGTTGTGTTGTGGCTTTATTTCGTTGCGTCGTGGCGATTCTGTTGTGTTGCGGCTTGTTTCCGTTGTGTTGTGGCTTTATTTTGTTGTGTTGTGGCAATTCCGTTGTGTTGTGGCTTTATTTCGTTGTGTTGTGGCAATTCCGTTGTCTTGTGGCTTTATTTTGTTGTGTTGTGGCGATTCCGTTGTGTTGTGGCTTTATTTCGTTGTGTTGTGGCAATTCCGTTGTGTTGTGAACCTATGTTTGCTTTTTAAATTTCTTTGTGTTGTGCACTACTGGGCCACCATAGTTTGCCACTGGTGCTGACAGAAGAACTGACCTAAAATGATGGATCTAGCAGCAGTGAAAATTATCCTTCTCTCAACAGTCCCTTGAGAGACACACACACAGGCCTTCCTGTGTTCATACCATTCATACCACTACGACTAAGACAGCCTGTTTTTTTCATCGAAGGACATTCAAGGATTATGTAGACTGGGTACTGCTACATAATGGTTCCCCCTTCACCACCTGTGAGAGAGAGTAGGAGTTCAGTGCACTATCTGTAGCTATCATTCAAATGGACGCTAAGTCCACCACAGACAATGACCCCGAGTCTGCCATGATACAAGAGCTATAGCGACTGTCTATCTGTCTGAGCCACAGATCACCCCAGAGCCCAAGCCAACCATGTTTGACCAGGTGTGTGAGTCTGCAATTCCGTCCGTTAGCGGGGGAATCCTAGTGGATTAAAAGGGGATTAAATGGAGCCCTATTCCTTTAGCTAAGGTGGATGTACAGGCCCTAAACTCCAAGACCCAGATTGGAGAATGATTGCCTTAACCAGCACAGAGTTATTGATGTCTGTGTTCCCACCCTGCCTCCCAATGCCCCCCTCCTCTGCCTGCTTTGTGTTGGCCAGAAGAGCCATTCCTGAAATGTCTGCCTGTTCCACATTGACCAAGAAAGCCTGTGACGTCTGCCTGTACTGTGTCTGTTTCTGAGATGTCTATTTGTCCTTTATTGGCCAGGAAAGCCATTTTGTGAACCCCTGCCTGCACTGCCCAGTCACTTCGAGGTGGTGTCGATGATTGACACTAGGGGTCACAATTGGGAGCCCCAAACATCTGGTATGGCTCTGGTAAAAATGAGAATTGGTGAGTGCAATTTGCATGCCATTCCTCCAGAAATACAGGTATAAAGGGAGACGACATGCTTCACTCATTCAGATTTGTTCGGAGCCAAGTGAGTGTTGCCTATACACAAGTTCAATCCATTCATCCTCTGAAAAGGAAGCAAATTTCTGGTGTGATGGCACATTCCAGCAGTCTTTCCCATGGAATGGGCACGGAAAAGTGTAGAGAGAGTTTACCTGGGCACTTCAGTGAGCCTAAAAGAGCAGCTTTCCTATAAACTGATTTATTTCCTCTAAAAGAGCAGGCACAGACCAAGAGTCTTTTTAAAGATGTTTTTTATCCTGTGTGTTTTGAGATGTAGTCGAGATCTTGCAACCTTGAATGTTCACTGTCACAAGTTTCTGGGTCTCACCCACACTGAGACAGTGTTTGTGTAAGGCTCATGTTCTCATTGCAAGAACATGACCATGGCAACACTGCAATCACAAGTCTCTTTTCTAGTAAGAGAGAGAGAGTCACCTCAGTTGCTCATTCCAGTCCTTCTGTGACACACAACGTCATGCTGAGGGTGATGCTAGAGCAATGGGAGTGTTTCCACCAGGGCAATCCCCACTAGCCTTCCATTCCTCATCTTGCACATTGGGTCCAGTGGAGCTACCTGATAACATTGTTGATTTTTAATTTAATTCCAGATGAGGACAAACTATTGATAGCCGAATGAGAGGACAGGCTTATCCCTTCAGATGCTGAGGACTCAGGACTGATTCACTGCTATAGACCTGAAGGATGCGTACTTCCATGTTTCAATTTTGCCTCTGCACTGACTGTTCCTTTGGTTCGCTTTTAAGGGTAAGGTGTACCAGTACAAGGTCTTCCCTTTCTGATTGTCCCTGTCACCTTGTGTCTTCACAAAAGTCACAAAGGCGACATCACATTAGAGTAGCATTGTCAACTGTCTCAATGATTGGCTGATCCTAGCTCACTCTCGAGATTTATTGTGCACACACGGACCGGGAGCTCAGACACCTCAGCAGTTCGGGGCTTAAGATCAAAAGCAAGCTATCCCCAGTGCAGAGCATCTCTTTTCTTGGGATTGAGTTGAACTTGGTCACTATGTCACTATGCTCAGTCGATGCTGATCTCCCTGAGTTTGTGGAAAGAAACAGCGGTTTCACTGAAACAATTTTAGAGGCTCCTGAGACATATGCCATCCTCTGCGCCAGTTGTGCCACTCGGGTTGATGCATACGAGATTGCATCAGCATTGGCTACAATCTCCAGGCCCAAGATGCGGCAGTGGCACACATTGCATGGCCATCACTCCTCCCATTGCCCACGGTGGCATTCTCTGACTGAAGCCCCCTCTGCGCAGACGTGCAGGCGCTCAGCTGCCCCAGGGCCTTTGCAAGTATGTGTTGCCCCCCTTCAGCCTGATTGCACAGATGTCGCAGAAGGTCAGGTCAAGATGAAGTACAAATCTTGATGGTATCGGCCCACCCGGCCTTGGTTCTTGGAGCTCATGCTCCTCAGGACAGCCCCTTCCTGGTGAATTTCTCTGAGAAAGGACGTTCTTTGTCAGGGACAGGGCACAAATTTGTACCTGCTGCCAGACCTCTGGAACCTCCATATCTGGACGAGTCCAGGAAGATTCTATGAGGCAGGTCTGTATCTTGAAGTTGAGTCTGTTCGCCAACTGGTGTGCTTCCAGTGGGGAAGACCCACAGAGATGCACAGTCGGGTAAGTGCTTTCCTTCTTGCAGGAGAGGCTGTCCCCTTCCACCTTGAAAGTGTGTGTGGCTGCCATAGTGGCATATCATGACACAGTGCATGGTAAGTCTTTAGAGAAGCATGACCTGATGATCAGGTCCCTCAGAGATGCTAGGAGGCAAAATCATTCTTAGCCCATCCCTTATTCCTGGATGGGATCTCTCTGTAGTCTTGCTGGGCCTACAGGGAGTGCCTTTTGATCCCTTGGAGTCTGTAGAGATAAGTGCCCTCTCTTTGAAGATGGCCCTCTAGGTGCTCCCTTCCATCAAGAGGGTTACGGACCTTCAGGCGTTCTCTGTCAGTGAAATGTGCGGCTTAGTCTTACGTGAACCTGAGACCCTTGTCGGGCTACATGCCCACTACCCCCTTTAAGGACCAAGTAGCAAGCTTGCAAGCGCTGCCTAGGGATGAGGCAGATCCAGCCTTGTCGTTACTGTGTCCAGTATGCGCCCTGCATGTGTAGTTGGACTGCACACAAGAGTTTCAGAAGCTATAAGCAGCTCTTTGTCTGTTTTGGTGGACAGCAGAAGGAGAAGGCTCCAGGTCTCCAAACAGAGAATTGCCCTTTGGATTGTGGATGCCATTGCCATGGCATACCAAGCCCAAGGCGTGTCGTGCCCCTTAGGAGTTTGTGCACACTCCACGAGAAGTGTTGCTGCATCATGGGATCTAGCAAACGATGCCCCTCTTACAGACATCTGTAAAGTACCAGGCGGGGTGACACCCGACACCCACTTCGCAAGATTTTATAATCTCTGGGTTGAGCCAGTTTCATTCCATGTGCTAATGGGCACAAACAGGTAAGTTATAGACAACATACCAGTTGTACTGCTTGCACATAGTGCCTTTCCCCTCCCAACTAAATACAAAAATGATATGTATACAAATATATGTAGGTGTGAGAAAGTGAGTATACTGTATTTATTTACATACATCACAAAGAGACGCTAATCGGTCCTGAGCAAATCATGTCCTTCCCTTAAACATCAATTAAAGAGCGAGTCTTGAGTGATGACATTCCCTTTATTAATCTTATCATGTGTCATAACCTGTTCTCTTGGCTGCAGAGCAGCATCATTTGGACACATTAATGTTGGCTGTCATTAAAAAAAGTTAAACTACCTCATAGGCTAAATTGAAAAAATGGCTATGTGTAAAAAGATGATACTTATCATTTTTATAGTATAGCATTCAGATATAATTTCTCTTGCTAATATTAAAGTGATGTTTGAAGGAAGCAGCAGGGTTCAATTCACCACTGGCAGCTTCAGCCTGGGGATTGCTTGATTGTGAAATATCCCTTCAACTCCTCCTCCGTACACTGCCTTAAACTGATCTCATCATGGTCTCTGAAGGAAGTTCCTACACATGCACTGACACAGACTGGGCAGGACTGCTACTTTTTAGAAGTCTGTTTTTTGTGTTGTTGTTGTTTTTTTTTGTTTGTTTTTTTTCCCAGTCATCTTCTCATTTCCTGTCCTCAAATGAGTGTGTTGGAAAAAACAAAAAATGTTTCCTTTATTGGTTCTCACTACCAATTCAGTTCAACTAAAATGTGTCTACACAGCAGCAAGTACAGCCAACAGGGAAGAGCTATAGGTTTCACAGGAATTTCATCAGCTTTTCAGGCAAACAAACATACAAAGACACACAGCAAAATAGGGGCCCTTGCAAAGCCCTGTCCATGTCTCACAAATTCCATGTGATTAAGTAACATAGAGATTGAGTGTGTGTGTGTGTGTGTGTGTGTGTGTGTGTAAGAGAGAGAGAGAATGAGAGCGAAAATAACACAGTGAGTCCAGAGATGTAATAAAGGCAAAGATTGTCCCTCAGGGAATCATGGTTGTGTGCGACCAATATGCTCTATATTTCTTCTTTGCTGTCTTCAATCATCACTTTAATCCCCAAAATTACCAACAAAGCCTTTCTTGAAATTTGAGCGTATTTTCCATGGTATAATCATATAATATACGGCGAGGACAGAAATGAACATGGCTGAGCTCAGAGTAAATATTTGAGGTTTGTTTTTCAGCTGTTTTATAACACTGAGTGTGACTAGAGATGGAACAGAATTTGGGTCGAAATGGGGGTCTTGTGGGTCCCTAGGAAATCTGAGGAGATAAAATATGTCAAATTAAGTTTCCTCACACAATGTTGGGGTGGTGCTTTAAGAGACAACTTAAGTGGTATTAGTGAAATTAAATGCTATGGGAAGGGACTATGTATTTAAAGGAACTCATAAAATATAAATAAACTAATTTATATTCATTATTTAAGGCTTAAAGAAGACCAGTTATGGCTAAGCTGAATTTTCAATGGCCATTGCTCTTGTCTTCATAATTATTTAGAAATTATGTCACATGATCCTTCAAAAATAATTAATATCCTGTTTTGGTGCTCAAGAAACATTTCTTATTATTATTAATGTTGATAACAGCTGAATTGCGCGCGCGTGTGTGCGTGCGTGCGTGCGTGTGAGAGATACTTTTTTCAGGATTTATTTGACAGAGTATTTGTAACAATGTAAAAGCCTTTAGTGTCACTTAATGATTTATTTAATGCATGGTTGCTGAAAAAAAAGTTTTAATTTCTTCAACAAAAACAAAACTAACTGAACAAAACTCAAACCCAGAACAGATGTGACTTCTCAAGTTCACACTTACATGTAATTAAGTTGAGTAAAGGCTTGCTGTCCAAGGGGAGGGCTCTGAGCTTAGAATTTTGGCCCGACCCCAGAATACTCCCCTTGTTGTGGTAAAAATAGGTAGGACTAGAAGTGAGGAGATAGGGTGGAGGAGGGATGCTGATAAACAGTCAAACGAACAGAGGTAAGACTGTTGTGTGTATATATACACCTCCTGTCGTTAATGAATTGATTAACTGAAAGCTCTCCACTCGTGTTAACTGAGCTTAATTATCTGAACCTGCTCCTCCCAAACTTTAATAAAACATCATAAAATGATAAAATGAATGTATACTATGGATCAAATTACTATCATATATATTAGCAAAATCACACAAGTAGCGGTGCAATATAGTTGTATATCAGCGTGGCTGTGATTCGGCCGAAGGTAATCACAGCGTGCTGATATATAGCCATATCGCATGCCTACGAGTGTGATATCGCGTTTATACTACAGTTCGACATGTGTAAATAAATAAGAAACAATGGATTGTCTTTAAAAACCCTCTTTTGTGAGGAACTACTTCCTTCTGCCACAAATTCAAATCTGTTGAAGTTGACAGTTTAAAAGTTGAGCCCAAGCCTCTGTTACTAATTCTAAAACATCACTTCTAACTAGTAATGAAGGAACGTTGATTCGCTTCATTGAAACGCATTGTAATATGTAGAGTAAACTATTATGAGAGCGAGAGAGAGAGAGAGAGAGTGTATTACCTGCATCTAGCTGATATTCCTCAGGTCAATCTTATATGTACAATCACAAAATCAGTTTGAATGTCTGCTGAGGAAAACAATCTTTGTCTTTGTCTATTTAACATCAGACTGTCATCACTCCCATGACAGCACTAGTTAATGCATTTGCCAGTTGCGTCTCATAGGATGTTGTTTAAAGTAAAGACAACTTCCTTGTTTCAGTCCATTTCAATATAAAGGTCTTTGCGACTGACTCACATATTGCGACTCTCATAAAGACTTTCATCTCGTGGCATATTAATGTAACTTTCACTGAAGTCGAAATCACTCTTTCTCAATACCAAAAAATATGGCATGTTTTTTATAGAAAATATTTTTTAACATAGGCTTTTTCAAATAAGCGCTATGTTTACATATAAATCGCATATCTGAGGTCTGAACAACTATATTCTCACCTAAAAAAAGGAAAAACCTCATTCCGTTACAAAATAACAGTAGTTTACTCGTCCGCCATAACACTCCCTATGAGAATGCTGACGGAGTGATACAAACAGTCAAGTGCTTACGAAAGACCTGTCAGTAAATCAGATTCAACAGTATGTGTGTATATATATTGTGACCAGCAGGGCGGGCGAGAGCCGCGAGGCCGGTGACGCGAGTGATAATGAGCTTCAGCTGCTCGGCGCACCGGTCTCGTATCTCTCACGGAGGAGCTCCGGAAGCATAAAAAAGGAGCGACGACAGTGAAGGATGAGAGAGGACCAGGCCTGGAATTTATGTTGTGTTTTATTTTGTTTGTGTGGGCGGCAGTCGCCGTGAGGAACTGCCGCCCTTTTACTTTCGTTTTATTGTTTGGTTATTTATTATTAAAAGTTGTGAACGTTCGCCGGTTCCTGCCTCCTTCCTTCCTTTTAACCCCATTACATATGTATGTATATATATATATATATATATATATATATATATATAATATATATATATATATATATATATATATATATATATATATATATATATATATATATATTAGGGATGCACAGCATATCGGTATTGGGAAAATACCAGTGTGTATATATTTTATTTCGAACTGTACAATATCATGATTGTGCTCATTTCGGTATATGCTGTTGTTCCGAAGTTTACCGCTACGGTTGTGCTACCCAAACTTTTGCTGGTTTCACATATGTGACAACAAAGAGGAACAAAACACGACATGCCTAAAACTAAAAATAATAAAGTAATGAGAGCAGTAGACGTATAATTTGATGAAGAACCATCAAACCTTGCCAAGCACCTTTTACTTGCCCATCCTGACTTGCAGAAGACGATACGAGATCGACAGGTTAGTACGTCATTCAAACGATCTAATTTAGACATTTATTTTCTTCGAACACTGATCAGCGCACGTAAAGGATCGCATAGTTTAGATAACACGAAAGCTTCAGCGTGCATTTGAACCAATGGTGTTTATATCTCCATATTTGCTCGTTTAGGTGTATTATTTAAGTACAGAGATGGTTACAGAAATTTAATAAAGTAATCAAATGTAAAATAACACTGGATGGTCACTGTTAATACAGTGACCATCACTGTACACGCACACGCAATGACGCATAATATTAAACCATTTAAATTCACGTAAGCGATATCCGATTGTTTTTATGCGAGTACTCATTAAGACAGACATTTTGACAATATTGTGTATGTTTGACAGTTTAAGTTAAAACAACTTAATTTGGAATGCGCAAGCTCTTTACAGGTGGGTTGTGTGCGCGTTGTTTGTATAAGCGCAAAGAAACCATCTCCCAAAGAGCTCCCGAGAACGTCACTACTGAATGATGAAATCGCTTGGATATCCAAATTGACAAGGTTTTAAAAGATGTGGCCAAGTGATTTCCATCAGTTGTCCAAAACGTGTACGAGAGTGTTGTATCGCAGCGCTCGGCTCGCTTATATAGTAATATCTTTTGAAGCCAGAAGCTCATTTGGAGAGAGAGAGAGGGGAGAGAAAGTATTACTGAAATGACTTGACAAGAAAGTTTTTAAACTACTGAATTGATGTGATAATCTGTGCTGATTCATTTATTAATAAATATTTGCAGTAACTTCTCACTTTGTAAATGCAAAGCCTGCGAGAATGAGTAAAATTATGGGCAATAACCACGCAACAATTTAGGCCCTGTATGGTATCGATTCAATATAAAATGTTAATTGCGTTATTAGATTTTGGTACCGTACTGTAGCCAAAATTGTGGTATCGAGCTATTCCTATATATTATACAGAATTTTATTTATAACCAATTTATTATATAATGATTCAAGTCTTTTCATACTATGTAAATACTTTACTGGTCTTTTTAAAGGCATATATAATGAATACCATTTAGTTTTTTTTTTTATATTTAGTGAGTTCCTATAAAGCTTTCCTCTTTTTGCATTTCATATTCCCACACACTTATCCCTCAATAAGAACGTCCAACACTTGAAACAACATGCATACATACTCAATATCGGCCCCAGGAGTGTTCACCAAATGACTGCCCACAGCCCTGCCTCTGATGTAGCTGAACATCTTATGGGCATAAAAGGTGTCAGAAAGCAAGCTACCATCATCTTCACCTCTAGCCTCAGGGGCCACTGCTATAATAGTAATCAAGTCTTTGATTCAGCCATACATTTTCCAGCTCACATGCCTTTCGATTATCAGCTTAAACCAGGGGCTTTGAAGCCCAAACCTGAACCCATGGCTCCGTTTCCTCTGTGGGAGACAACCTGTCATCAGAGCGCTCGTCTCAAGCTCTCATAAAGCGCTGTCTCAGGGCCCTGTCTCTCTCAGCTCTCCGCTCTCCGATGAGCACTGTTGCCTCAGTCCCCTGCATAAAGACTCTCACTGGGCACGAAATCCTTTTAATTACATGTACAGGCTTTGATTGGGATCTTCTCGTTCCTTTGTAAGCAGTTATTGTTACTGACCAGGCAAACGTGGCTATCTGTGCTTCTTTAGATGTCTACAGTCATGAGACATATTACTGGTTCCTCACAATGCTTCCTTTCATCCTAATTCTGTCAAACCAGGGTTGAACCAGACCTATAATACAGCAAGAGTGCTTTGTCGCTACAGGCCAGAGACTGTGAAATTTAAGCTGTTCGAGAAGATTTTAGACAGTTATTTCCCTTACAGGCATGGTGGTCATTTGTGGCTGATTTTGTGTGTTTGTGCGTGTTAAACATGAGATGCCACAGTAGCCTTTGTGAAAGGATGAAGGGTGTGTGTAACAGTCTGAAGATGAAATTTACAATACAATGAAATGCACTGTTAGCATTGACTGTTTGAATTTATCTGCATTTATTGTGGACTTGTGGATTTATTGTTTTAGCACCCTATTGACTAAAGAAATCGTGCCATATCCGTTAAAAGTACGGCCATAAAATCTGAACTTTTTCATTTAAATGTTAAAACTTATTTAACACCAATCCCCATTGCCCAGAACTAATTTTAAGACGTTTCAGCCGACTACCACAATCTGCAAAAGTGAACAGAATCACTCTAAATTGCAGGCAAACAAACAATAATTAAAATAAAAAGATTCTAAAATATCAATGCATGTAAAATATCAACATGCTCCGTAGATTCCAAAAGCATTCAGACCCTTTTCTTTTTCATATTTTGTTAGGATGCAGCCTTGTGCTAAAAATGCTTTTAAATGCAAAGCAAAAAGTATTAATAATATTAAAAATTACTTTAAGTTTAAATTTGAGCAAATTCATTTAAAAGAAGACACATTGCATACTCAATTACCTAATTACAAATAAAACGCGTAGCTAAGACTGACTGTGACAATTATAATAATTCTTATATAATAATGTATGTGGATATTCATTAATGCGCCAATATCGATCACTTTTTCACTGCCCACAACTTTAGTTAATTAAAAGAGTAAAGCACAGAAATTGCCTTCAACAACTGCAAACACGTAGAAGTTTGAGGTGTTTAAGAAAGTCTCCCTGGTCTCCATCACAACAGAGTTGACTGACACTCCATCTTTCGCTGTCTGTCTCAGCATTTCCAACCATCACACTCTGTCTCTTCTATTACCTCGATCTGCCTCTCAGTTTGTCTCAATCACTGTTTGAATTAAACACTCTTTTCTCACTCTCTGTCTTTCACAAATTGCAGTGATGCTTGTATACGGATTAGTTCGAATAATTAAAATTGATTTTAAGGGGCTCAGTATTGAATTCTGAATGAAAAATACATTTTCACGTGGGATGAGAGTTTAAAGACAGCTTCAGATTGTTCGTTGTCACTGCCCTATTCAGCTGCACTAAAGACGAATGGAACATTTATGTTTAAAAATACACAACACATTTCCAATACACTGAATTCTCATGTAAACGCTGCATATCACAGTAAAACTGCAGATACAGAACAGAGTGAAGTGAAGAGGTGCAACAGGACAACAGCGCAGGTTAAATGAGAGAAGGACTCTGAGTAATTCACTCATGAACATATCAGGTCACCTTCACCAATTATTTTCTTTCTCCAACAATGCAGTTATCGCTCTCTCTCTCTCTCTCTCTCTCTCTCTCTCTGTCTCTCTCTCTCTTCTCAGTTCAGGATGCATTCTCTTATTACCATCATTATGGCAAGCCCTGGGGCCCTTCTCACACGTTGCAAAATAGACTCATCTAAGCAGCTCCAGAAAACAATGGAGCAGCATTGAAAAATAAACAAGTCGCGAGTCAATCGGCATACAGCTGACAAACATGTCTACAGCGATCCATGGCTCCTATAATTAACTGTCAACTGTCTCAGTCTCTGTATGTGTAGCCTCATAATACAAGGTTAGCAATGAACTAACTGGATGAAGTCAGTCTCCAAACACCTTGTGACAGGGAACAAAACTTCCCGATGGATGTCAGTGCTGTTACTCTGTTTGTATTACACAAGTAGAGAGGGAGAAAGAGATATGCTAGCATGTTGAACACTCTAGTTTGATGTTCCTTTCCATACTGTATGCACCCAGCTGAAGGAACCGTGATACGTTTAGTCAGAAGTGTAGAATATTCATGACTGTAAAGTGACTTAAAATACACCTCTTTTAAGCATTTTGGTGTTTCTTTTTTAGGCCAGTGACAAGTTATTACAAGTGGAAAGGCAAAACAAACAGAGGAAGCTTTCTTGGTAGATAAAGTTACAGCTTCCTGTGGTTGGAAGGTTTTGGATAATCGGACTACCCAAGCAAACTGTCAAAGGATGTCACCCCCTCTTCAGGCTTACACATAAACATATTTTCCACTTTCAGGGTTGGCATCGTTTTGACAGTAGAGCGTTTTTAGATTTTCATATCCTATGTATATATTCTACAGTATATGTAAGCTGTAAATTTTGGCATTTAATAATAATAATAATAATTCGTTACATTTATATAGCGCTTTTCTGGGTACTCAAAGCTTTTTACATTGGGAAGGGGGAATCTCTTCATCCACCACCGATGTGTAGCATCCACCTGGATGATGCGACGGCAGCCATATTGCGCCAGAACGCCCACCAAACACCAGCTTATTGGTGGAGAGGAGACAGAGTGATGAAGCCAATCAGTTTATGGGGATGATTAGGAGGCCAAAGGGCAAGTTTGGCCAGGATGTCGGGGTTATACCCCTACTCTTTCGAAGGACGGACTGGGAATTTTAACGACCACATAGAGTCAGGACCTCGGTTTGACGTCTCATCCGAAGGACGGTGCTTTTTTGACAGCATAGTGTCCCCATCACTATACTATGTACTGTACTTTACAGTTAAAAAAAACAAAAAAACATTTATCATGATATATAATGGTAAATAAAATATGGTTGTAACATTTTAGGATTTACAGATTTAACTTAAAATTACAGTAAAATGTTGATATACCTATAACCTATACTCTGTTTTGTAACTTTGCAAAACTGGTGGTGATAAGAAATTTACATGATGAGTCAAAGCTTAAAAGGTTATTAATATATAAAAGGTGCACAATGTGTAACATGTATGTCCTGTTCTGTTTAGTTTCATTGTGTTTTGGTTCTGTTTTCCCTGTCATTATAAGTTGACCACATTGCATACTCAACCTAATTACCTAGGAAAACACATAACTAAGGAAATACATACTAAAACGTAATGATAACGAAAACAAAGGCAGACTGTGACAATTATAATAATAGTTTGTGTTAGTTTGTTCCCTGAGGGGCTGTTTTCAACTAAAAACTTATTATGCGTTTCGGCCCGTTCATTCAACAGTTTTGGGGGCCTGAAAATGCGAACTTTTGAAAACGGTTTGATACTGTTATCATCTCTGTGTAAACTACAAAAATGAGGATGTGTGAAAAGGTGACCGCATGCACATATGCGTATAACGTGTTCGTCTGTAGGCGTGTGCATTTGGCGCTAGTGGTCTGTAAAAGAATGCGTATGTCTTTCTTTACAAAGTAACATTGCATTTTAGTCGTTTTCTCGGATCCGTGTGAATGGCCATCGTTTTGACAGCGTTGTCATCTGTGTTTTTTAACAATGTTGTTGTTGTCTAAACAGCCTTAGTTACTGATTATGTTCACCTGTTGTTCATTTTTAATTGCCTGATTTCCTCTCCTTGTGTTTTAAGCCCTTAGTTCTCCTCAGTGTTTTTCTTGCGTTCACCTGGTATGATTGGTTAGTGTTTCCTGTATTTCCTGTATTCACACAAATACTAAACACCATCATGACACAATAGTAATTAATTTGATTTCGAAGGTTATAAATGGTTAACAGGTCCACAATAATGTCATATTGATATCATATTCCCTGGAGTGAAGTTGACATACAAAAGGATAATGCAATTTGCACAATTACATATTCGGTTTCATAGGCAATTTCAAAGTCTGGTGTTATACAGTATTTTCATTCTTTCAAATATGCATGAACTGACTGAATACCGCTAGCCCAAATATCTGCGATTAAGCATTATCGATTCGGACAAATCGAACAGAAGCAGCTTGAGACTAGAACTGGCAGGAACGGACTCAGATGTGCCCTATTCACCATTAAAGCCCCAAAATGGCCCAATCGAGGGAAACTTTCGATTCAATTATCAGTGATGTTGTTAATGGCCCCATTAGAAAAAGAATAATGGCAAATTAGGCGACCGTGGGTGAGGAATGGCTTGTGTGACAGCCATCTGGCGAGAACAGGAGGCAAAAAAGCACAAAAAGAAAAAAACACCATGGCCAGCAGAACCACCCAAACATGGGTCTGGACCTCCACCATATGGCTACATTCATCTTGTGTCTAAAAATGTGGCATCTCTGTCAAAATTCCCTCTCTGTACTAAAACGAAATCCACCTCTGATAAATGTTAGTTTTGTACATCTTAAAAGTTAAATGTTCCCTTTTCAGAGGCCTACTATTCTCCGTTTTTAGCACCAGACAGCAACACGCTGGGTGAGACAGCATGGTCGTACCACAGTAACTGACTTTAGATGACATTCTATTAGAATATATTTGAGCTTTCAATTTTACAAGGCAAATGTTCTTCCCCTTCACACGACCCCAGGCGACATATTGCGCAAGCCTGTTAATTTGTTGCAAATTTTGGAAATTAAAACCACAGAGTGATGGATCAAGAACACGGAGTTTCAAAATATTGGCAACACATTGCCAAAGAGTGCAATTTTCATTTCCAGTTATGCTTTCAGTAGGAAAAAACCTTCACAGGAAGCACACTCTAAGTAAAATGGCGGACCATGCAGCGATAGTCTGAGCGCAAAAGCGATATTTGCAAATGATAAAATATTTTTATGGTTTTGTGTGACTAATATACGATAAAACATAGTTTTTCATCACAGTCCGGTCAAATGTAAGGTGTGGAAAACTTTGCTTTCACTCCTATAAGATTTCAAAAGTCCCAACTTTACTTCACCTTAAAAGAAAATGAGTTCTTACAATATGTAAATGAGGGGAATCAAATACAGGCTCTCAAATACAGAAAATGATTAAATGGACAAAATAATGATGAATCTATTAATGAATGCATCTGCAATTTCCCCTCTTTAGATGTTTCTTTTAATTAAGGCTTTCATTACTATGTTTAGCAGACAAGCTAATAATTAGAGAATTGATTTGATTTGCGATTGATATGGTTTTCACTGGCTATGGATTAGCAGGTTTAGATAAGCTTGCGCAATCAGTCTGAGCATTAGCATTAATGATATTCATGATTTTCCAAAATTTCATCATATTTCACACCCCAAAGCTGTGATTTTTGAACATGCGAGGATATAGCCTATTACACATAATAATTTGGTTTTGTAGTTATAGAAGCTTTCTTCTGGTGCCAAGACCACCTTTTCTACTTCACCTAGTGTGTGTTTTTTGTTGTTGTTGTTGTTGTTGTTGTTAATTAAAAAATGATTTCACCGTTTGTAAATATTACACTTTTAAAATATTAATAAACATAATCAGACCATTTACTACCAAAAACATGGCTGTCATTGGCAGATGCAAATATTTAAATTTGTGACCAAATGTTTTGTGAGGATATCCTAATGAATTTCCCAGCTTAGACTGTGAATGATGTAGTGTTATTTTATCATTTTTGATTTTATTTATTAATATTTAGAATTCGCTTTTATGTTTTCGGTTTTCTATTTAATTTTAATATTATATTTATTTAGCTTGAATTTATTTTTAGTTGTAGCAATTTTAGTACTTCAGTGCAATTTTTTGTATTTCAGGGTTTTTTTTTATTTATTTTTTTTTTTATGTGTTTATCAATTAATATATTTATTTCAGGTTTATTTAAGTTACCAAAAATGAAATACTTTTAGTTTTAGACAACAGTAACATGACAGGAGTGGTGGTCTCATCACACCCTTGAAACTGAGAGGACAGGCATCACAAAGCACAAGAATGTGCTGAGCTGGCTGAACCACACAGATTGCTGGTTCACACTATGTTCGTTTGCACATTTGTTTACCAGTGAGGTCACTGCATTCCCTGCACATACCCCTGTGTTTTGACTGTACATATGTATATTTACATTGAGAACTCATTGATGCTGTTTGCAAGTTGAATCAACTTTGTTCTGCCTGAATCTGTTGCCAGTTTCAAAATGCACTCACTTAAATTTATATCTAGACCTTTTTCCGCCATAAACGGTGAAACATTAGAACAGAGGGAAAGAAAATGTAAAAAAAAAAAAGAACCATGAAGGCTCTACATACCTGTGATATTAACACTGACAGTATTTGTATACGTGTTATTTGAGAGAATCTCATATCCTTTTTCCATTGTTTCTCAGTGAAGTATTGTTGCCTGTGTGACTCCTCCCAAGAACTTTTAAATCTGCAAACAGTTTCACTTTCTCTCTTCCTATCTGAAATGCCCCCTCCTCCCTCACACGACAGATTACATCCAGACGTTCTGTCCCGGACACACGCAGACGGTGAAGAATGGTGGAATCCTACCGAGGTATCTCTTATTCTACAGTTCAGCTCTGGGCCAAAAGCTTCCCAGCTGTGCTCTCCTGTTTTTGTTTATTCAGGAAGTATCCCAAACAGAAGCCAATCACAGCACTTCTCTCTCTTTAAGTGATCCCACCTACTTTTACTCTCTCTGCATTTGTTTTGAAGTCACACCACATGTATCTGAATGTACCTTTATTATTTGAGTGTTGTGGGGGTGGGGGGGTATGTTGTGCATGTTGTGGTTTGGATGGAAGGATGTGGGGGGTTATTTTTGTACTTGCACCACGTTTCTTTCTCAGAACGCATTTGGTTTTCTGGTAAATTAACATTTCTGATAAACTACTTGAATGACTCATGACTTGTACTCATGAAATGCAAAGCATCTAAGAAATCTGAGGAAGTATTTATGTTATTTTATTTAAATTACAGCTAAGAATACTTTGAAATGACCTTTCTTTGTTATTTACGTCCACTGAAGGCGATCAGAGTTGAAGTGAACCCGAATGCAGTTATATTTAACAATGGTGGCAGAGTAAACAGAATCAAACGATGACTTGACTAGAACAGAACCATAAACAGAAAGTCACCAACTACACTTAATGAAAATACATTTGTTCATTGTTTGCTCATGTTAGTTCACAGAGTATTAACAAGATTTTAATAACGTATTAGTAAATGTTGAAATTAACATTAACAAATATCAATAAATGCTGTATGTGTGCAAGTTCATTATTAGTTCATGTTAACTAATGAATCATATTGTAAAGTTTTACCGATATATCTGCACCCAATGAACACAATGAACCAATCAAAACATGACACAAGAGACAAAGGGACCACATGACAAGATCACACGAGGATCATGGGAATTGCATAACATAACCAGGAATGTGACAAATAATAATTTTTAATAACAAAATAAAAACCCAAAGCCAAATGTTACATTTTATCTCTCCTCCTTGACACAAAATCATTATTTATTTTATTGGAAATATATCTGAACGTTAATTTCTAGGCAGTTTAAAACATAAATGGATATTTCTACTTGTCAGGCAAATGTGCAATCTTGGTGAATTAATTGAATACATATAATACATTATACAAAAATATAATAAACAAACCCCTCTGACAACTACACCACAAGAGGACCAAACACATACTGAAGAGACTCTTGATAAACATTAGGTTTTGACTGATGGTGCCTCTCCCTCCAATTTCAAGGTTATGTGACAGATTACATCTCCCAAAACATGAGCTGAAATTTGATTTAGGTGGACAGGTGCAGGATGTGTGGACATCCAAAACAGCAGCACACATGGACACTGGATTTAATATACAGTAAAAAAAAAAAAAAAATAGCAAACAGGTATCTGTTTGAAGCATTAAAAATAGGCTATTTGTTGTAATTTAACACTGGAAAGTCATTGTAAATTATCGGACAAAAAACAATGTTGAAAATGATTTCCTAATTTATCGTTTTCAAGCGACAAGGCATTCTTTACATGCCTTACTCACTGATATTCATTCATTTGCATTCAGAAAAAAAATACATGAATCATTTATTATAGCAAATGATGAGTATAGTAAATGAATAGTTCATAATGTGATATTTATGGATTTGTTTGTTGCATATTGCTTTACTGTAATAAAAAAATAATGATGTCTGATAGGGACGCCCGCAGGATATCATCTTGTTGTAAGCACAGAAAGTCCAGTACGCCTGCAGTCTGTGTTTGTGTATGTAAATAAGTGTGTTGAATGACGACTCCTCAGAGTTTGTACGTTAAATAAAAGTTCCAGCTAATACCACAAAGAGGAGAACATTTTTTTTTTTTTAGCTTCAAAAGAACATTCTGTATTATAGTTCTTCAGAAATCCATCAATTCTAAGGAAATTAAAAAGAAAATGGATACTGATTTGCCTATGGTGAACTTATGAAAGAACCCATAATGCAACATAAAGAGCTTCCAAAGAACACTAAATTTGACCTAAATTTGGTTTGGAAAAAAAAAACAGCATTTTTTTTTTATTTAAAAAATTTAACCCCACATCTAGTTTTGTTCATTTTTGACCCAGTTTTTTATTATGATTATTTTTTGAGAGGAGAAGAAACGAAAACAGTGTTTAATAAATCCACAACAGAAACACGCAGAAGATAACGTAAATGCAGCCACATTAACAGACATTAATACTGACAATGAGCTATTAAACAACAGCTAAACAACAACCTGCTACGAGTGAGAGCGGTCTTTGCGTGGCCTAATTTTGTTGAGTTAGATGCGTTCCTGTGTCAACTTACTTTGTTTATCCTGGAACAACTGTGCTGTCTGAAAATGTAATTCTAACCACATCCCTTCCCCTAACACTAACTAAGGATTCCCTGAAATCAGAGCAAATTGATTGGTGAATAACACTGATGACTGATGTAGAGGCACCTAACCCTGGTTGTAAGCTTAAATAAACTGTAAACTTGTCCCTAAAATCTTTGGTTGATTGGAATGTTGTTCTAAGATCAACAAATATGTTGATCCAGGAACATGTTGCTCTATAGGTGAAAACACTTTAGCTTTAAACTTTAAAAAAATCATTAGCAAGAAATACATTAACTAACGCATGCACACTAAAAACTCCTGGGTTATTTTTGACCCAAATCCTGGGTTAAAAAGGTTAAATTTCTGGATTATTTCAACCCAGAAAAATGGGTTATTCTTCTTAAAATAACCCAACATTGTAGTTAATATAAGCCAACTGAAATAACCCAGATATCGGGGTTGTTCTTTTGACCCAGAAGTTCATAAACTTCAAAATCAAATTTTCAAATTCTAGAACAACAGCGGGGGGCGGGGCGTGAACCCAGAACATGGGTTACTCTTTGAAAAATAACCCAGAAACCCAAACAACTCAGGAATTGGGTCAAATTATTAGCCCTATAACCCAGAAAATGGTTACTCTCTGAAAAAATAACCCATATTTTGAACCCAGAGAATGGGTTGAAGAAATAACCCAGGAGTTTTTAGCGTGTGGTTCAGCCAATAAAATTCTTAAATGTTTTTTTAAAAAAAATGTTTATTTTATGTGAATGAGTAGAAAGCAATGGCAGTAATGATGTTCAAAACTTTCTTCTTAAGCTTAAAGTCAAGTCTGTGGAAGCATTTTTTTTTTTCCTGCAAGTTTGAAAGAAGATTACTCTGTCATAAGATAATTTTGCATTTTTATGTTTAAACACACTGATTCCTGTTCCCCAAATGTAACTTTCATGCTTGGAGAAATAAGTTCAGAATTGATCAAATAACATACAGAGAGAGAAAAATAGAGGCAGTGTTTCTGTGCCCATTAGTTTTCTTTACCATCTGTGGAATGTCTGAAAGCTTGCAACACAAACTCACTGCCAACGCCTAAACTGCTTCCCTTACATAATCATTCTCCGGTGATGTAAGAATAAATAATCCAGCTTGTTGTGAAGCTTTCAAAATGCGAAATGCAAAAAAAAAAAAAAAAAAAAAAAAAAAAAAGTGAGGGACTGAAGCTGTAGGGGGTGGACTTCATCCAAGAAGAGATGGCACACCAAATTTCCAAGGAAGGCGAGGGAAGAGTGAGTTTGAGGGAAATTCTTCGTACCTGCAGCAATTTGCTTGATTGAGAGTTGAGATCGACCTTCCCTTTGGATAATTAAATGGAGAGACTCCTTGGTTTTCATGAAGAGCACTCTTATTAAAACAAGCATCTCCAGTCATTCCTTTAGATAAATGACTTAATGCCAAGTGCCATGAAGCCCATTAAATCGCTTCTTTAGAGATGGATCGCATCCAAACTCACAATCAAAGGATTTGACCAGGATTATCTCTGATTAGAAACACTCATGAGACAAATGAGGAGATGACAGGATATCATACATTGAGAGGATAAATTAGCAGTTACATACCAGCACCAGTTTTGTAATGGCTGTTAGGGAGGAAAATTGAAAGAGAGCAGGAGAAGAAATGTTTAGCAATTTCCCAAAATTACACAAAATGTAATTCGGCATGTTTATACCTCTTGGAAGCTTTTAGCCTCTTTCTCTTTGTACATAAAGGCCTCATTTCTTGCACAGCCGAAATGGACAGAGAACGGCTACAAAACAAGACAACCCCCCTGAAGAGGTCAGCTAGCATTAGCCCTGCGTCTTTTAGAGTGATGTATGTATTAAAACATTGTTTCTCAAGTCAACAAAGACATCTTTGTGAACCTAAAAGAAGGCAAATGGTCGATATGCAAATTGGCTGGTACCTTTTAGCAAATGTATAAAGAATCATAATGTATCTCTCCTTTGAAGTTCCCATTTAAGCCATAAGAGCTGATCAGTACAATGGTAAGAGGATCTTCAGTCAGTGCAGACCGTGATAAAATAGTAACCACTGTCATTGCTGTCTTGAGTTTTCAGTGATCCTATTTTTACATCCTATTAAATTTTATTTTGTAACCTATTAAAGAATGAAGTATATTTCTTCATTCATTTTATGTTGTGCTAAGCCAAAAGGCTGTCTGCAATTTCTTTAAGTGCATGTCTTTATGTACCGAGACCTAATTATCAAAACATTTTCTGTAAATTAAGCCATTGCGTAATCTATAGTACAGTGGATGTATTTATCGTCGTCATCGTCTGTGAATTGATGAGATTTCTCCAGAATGTAACCATATTACACACAGGCCTAAAAACCAACCTAAGGGTTTAGTAGATTTGTCATTTGTTCTGCATTAGTTCACCAGCAAAATCTAGTCCCTTAACTGGGAATCCACATGACTGCATGAGTGGAGAAAGATATCCCAACACAGATTTCGTAATTGCCTGCAAAATTTTTCCTGAAGCTTTATGGAAAATGTCTTTGTTTTTAATGAATACGCTTAGACCAATACACTGTTCATACTTGGTATATACTCATGCCTGATATACTTAGACCATATTTCAATTATTTTTGGTAACACTTTATTTTACAGTTACTCTGTCACACAACAAAAGAAGAAAGACAGGTAAGTAAACTTTAGCAGATCTTTATATCTACAGAGAGTGGAGCGGTTGCAGGAATGCAGCAAAGGTCAGTCAATGGCAGGCGGAATATCAGATGGTGACTTAGCTGAATGGTCATCAGAGATCTTTTCTTTTCTGACTGCCTCCTCTTCCTGATCTGGAATAAAGATGGAGGATGACAGAAGACATGATTCGGCGATCTCAGGTGAGTAAACTGGTAGGTAGTCGTTGCATCTTTGTACCAAGGACGAGACCGGTCAATGAAGTGAAGGGGATGATGGTAGATATAGGGTGTGTTGATGAGGAAGAGGAAGTGCAGGTGCAGGGAATCAGTATTCAGGTTCAGAGTGGCCGGAGTGTGATGATCTGGTGTGGGTGACTCTGTGACATATGAAAATGATGCATAATTACAAGCGACTAACCCTTAAACTAAACCATAACTCTAATTATGTAGTAAGTGGATAATTAATATTACTCAGTACTTAAATGAATCATTACACTGTAACAAGGACACTTTAAAATAAAGTGTAACCTTGTTTTTGAATCTGATACTTAAAAATAATTTTATTTTTAAGTAATATTTAAGTACAATACTTATTCAAAAGTATGTGTTAGAATGGGAAATGATTGTAGATTATTCACCCTAAGAAGATGCTGGACTCCATATTCACTCTAAAAAAGCAGCAGTTTCATTCTATTCTAACTCGAGTGTGTCAAGAATGAAGGAGGGACTAAATAAAAAGCTTCTGAGAGGCATACATATCTCAGGCCTCTTCTGGCTTTCACAGATTGATACTAGCTTGCATTAAGTATGTACGTAATCATGTGCTTCTTTACATATTTTAAAGAGTATTATAGCTCTCTTTCCAGCATGGTAAAGCCAGGCTTTGAATTTCTACCCTCAGGGACAAAGGGAAGGCCTGCTTGTCCTGGGGTTTTGTGTGCTTAACAATTGACCCATGTACTTGACAGAGTTTCTGGCTTAGTCGTCACCTCTGATTCCCTCTCGAGAGACTTTACTCTCGTTCAGTCTTAAGACATTATGTTGCATTTGTGCTTTAAGATATTCTTTACCTTCAAAAAATGGTAATGGGAGATTTCATTGTTATCCTGCCATCATTTTTTTAAATGACAGCTTCCTTCATGTGGGATTAATATTTTAAAGGAATAAACCATTCAGACAGGGATAAGCATTATAGATCTACTCTGATTCATTTATCTTCTTAGGCAAAGACTTCAAAAGGAAATATGTGTGGTAGATAAAAGGTGAGAATAGACGTTCAGATGTTAAATCATAGTTTGCAGTTGTGCACATTAATTCAGAAATCAAGTACAGAGGGCCTACATTGGTTTGGGTTAAAAATGTGTTTTTAGTATAAATTAATAGATCAAGTCTGTGTTTTGTTCACACTCTGTCCTCAGTCAGGTCCTCAAAAACAGAGATTAAATGAATGTCCTACAGAGAGATCAAAAATGCAAAAAAAAGTGACTAGCCTCGCTATACAATAACCTGTATATTGGCTTCTTATCACACTTTCTTACATTGTACTATTAACAATGAACATGTCTTCTAGTTTGCTACATAAAAATAATTAATAAAAAAATTGAACTGTTGAATTGTTTTTCATAAATATCTTTGAATTGTGATGTCTGTCTGATGATCTGTTATGATTTTACATCTCACAATGTGACCTTGTCATGTTCTCTAATGGTTCTGAACTCTCAGTTGGCAGATGTTTATTTCCATTGTTCCCTTGGTTTCCATTGCTAGTTTGTTTCTATAGTTACTAATTACTATCACCTGTGTCTTGTTTAGCTTTTTGTTTACCTTTTGTATTTAATGCCCTCAATTTCCTCGGTTCATTGTCAAGTAGTGTCTTTAGTGTACATTTTTAGTTAAGTCGTGACATATTGTCAAGTATGGTGACTCATACTCTGCATTTAACCCATCCAAGGGGTTAGGTGTTTTGCTCAAGGGCACCTTAGTCATGGTATCGAAGGTGGAGAGAGTGTTCATTCACAATCCCCACCTTCAAATCCTGCCGGTGTGAGAATTGAACTGGCAACCTTCAGATTACAAGCATGGAAATGGAAGAGGAAATTTTCCTGGTTCTCCCATCCCTGTTAGTCCTGCCCAGCTCAAATTCTCCTGAGTCCCCACTGGTTCCGTCCAGTTTGAAGTCTCCTGTGTCTCCAAAGTTCCCGCCCAGCCTCCCTCACCTGCCGCCTCTTCCAAACTAGCCAGTCCGTCAGCCCCACCTATGCTGGTTCTCTTCAACCACCCAACTCCAAAACCACTCTGCTGTGTGAATTTGCCTTTGGTCTTTCAGTCTCCAGTTCCGCTCAGCCAAGAGGATTCCCTGGCTCTGCCTCCAACTTCTGATCCCATCACTCCACCTTGGCCTTGGTCGACCTGTCAGCTCCACCTTGGCTCCTCCCTCCCTCAGCTCCACCTGGGACCATCATCCTTACAGCTCAACACAGCATCCTTACAGGGACTTCATCCCTCTGGCTTCGTCACCCTGCCTGTGCCATGGACTTACGGGCCTTCTGCTATGCTTCGTAACTCCGCCCTTTGGCTGCGTTGGGCTCTGCCTTTCCTTACGGCCCTGCCTTTGTCCTCTGGCTTACAGTCCTCTGGCCATTGGTTTCGTTTGGCCACAACAGCTCTCCGTCTGCACCCTGGTCTCCGCTTCCATCAGCTCTGTCTCCATCAGTCATCCCCCTGCTGTCATTATCAACCAAGACTCCACCATGGATCCTCCCTCTATAGACTCCGTCATGGCTGTATTCTGAATTCTCACCTGGCTACTCCTATCCTCGCCTCCCTGGCTCCTCCCTCCTTTATCGGCACCCTGGTTTCTTCTGGGTTCGTAGTCTTCATCGACTCCTCGTTCACCTCCAGAGCTCCCACCCTCCCTTCCACACGTATTCTGTTACGTTGCGAGGACACGCCTTCCCAGGGGGGACGTTCGGTCACAGTTATTCTTAGATTAGTCTGTTTTGGTTTTGTTTTCAAGGAATTTTAGTATGTTTCTCTTTGTTCCTGTTTTCTTTGTTCTAGGTTCCCACTTGTTCCTTGGTTGTCATGATAATTGTCTACCCAAGATGGCGGCGCGGTCAGACGCAGCAGCTACTCCGGTTCCCAAAGACAGTGCTTTTTTGTATTTGATGTCATCTGTTCGTCTCCAAGTAATGTCTGTCTACCGCAAATTCTTTTAGTATCTTAGTGAATGTATAGATAAACATTTTTTATACAGAATATTGATAGTTAAATCAGTAGGATAGTTCATGTATAGGTTTTTGTTGTATGCCTGTATATATGTAGCACTGTGGTCCTGTTAGGCAAGACATTTCGTTCCACTGTATGTCCCCACATGTAGCAGAATGACAATAAAGCTGAACTTGACTTGACTTGACTTATGATAATTTGAGTTTATTAATGGAGATTGTCATATTTGAACTTCCTCTCCTTTTTCATCATCTTTGAGGACATAAACCGTGAAAACTATGCATCGTACAATCTAACTTTATATTTCACAAATACTTATTTATTTGAATACATTTAAATACAAATATATTTTTCTGACTCTACAGTCCTAGACGAAAATGCACATTTGAGCTGTTTTAACTGAAAGTAACTTAAAATATGTCAATGCAATTGTTTTGTCTGAACATGTAAGTTTACGTTTATAAAAGCTACTTAAATAGCTAAACCCTGTCTGTGAAACCAGGCCTATGTCTCAAATTGTGACACAAACCTTTAGTTACTTCAATAAAAGTTTAACATTATATCTTACCAAACTGTAACTCAAAATAATTAATGTCTGTCTTATAAGCAGATCCCTTTGGGTATGGTGGTATTTTTTCTTCCACCTTTTTCCATTTTATCTTTCTAGATCTTATTAACAACATTTTTTCTATGACTATTTATTATCAAGTGGATATGAGAAATGACGTAAAGGTGTTGTGCCATATTAAGAATCAAATCCCACTCACACCATCTGAGGTGATGTTTTCCTGGTTATTTGCCCAAGAATCACATATAGAGTGGCTTATGTCACCAACGTGAGCATCAGTAGCAAGCAATATTCAATGCATTCAAAGTTTCAATGAATTCAAAGTTAAATTTTTTGAGGTCACGCTGTAATTCACTCCCTACACTGACAGGAACGAACTGTCAATGTACAAGTTTTTGTGTGGCATATGAGACAATATATTACTGTAGACTGAAAGTAGAATCCGTGGCATAAGCAGTGTGAATCATGAATGTCTATATTTAATCTAATAGTTGGCATGGTGGGGAAGACAGATTAATGATGGTGATGCCTTCTATGCCTTGTTTATACTTCATAGGCCCGGTTTCACAGACAAGGCTTAGCCTAAACCAGGATTAGGCCTTTGTTCAATCATGATATTTAGGTTACTTTTATAAACATACACTAGTAAAAAAAACAATGACATATTTTAAGATAGGTCAGTACAAGTTGCTTTTAAAACAGCTCAAACATGCATTTCAGTTTCAAGGACTAGCTAAAGCCTTGTCTGTGAAAACGGGGGTTAAAGTCATGCATCTTTGGATGCGGAGCCACACGCAAAGTTACAAAAAATGGTGTGCACACTGGCAAGCGAAACGGGGTCTCACGCATTCAACACACAGGACTGCGCACAACGCAATGACGTCGATTTTGCCACACGAACCAACCTTTGCGCTCATGCAGACGCGACGAGTATAAAACAGGCTTTACCAAAGTGCAGCAAGATAGCGCCACCCTTTTTTATCAAATGAATGTCACAAGGCATGCCCCTTTGTGTTAGCCTCATTAATGTCCACGCTGTTCCTTCAAAATTAATGTCGGCTGCAACGTCCTCTATTAAGAAATTAAATATTTAGACTTCAAGGGAAGACATTTGAATCCTTCTTCCTGGTTCAGAGTGGGTCGGAGTGGCGGCCATGCTCTCTCAGCTGTCTCCTCTGCTTACTGAACGTGAACACTGACCGTTATAAATCAAAAGAACTTTAGCACAGATCGCTCTCTCCTTACCCCTCTCTAAATAGTTTACAGTTCTCTCGACATATATTAGAAAGCACCTAATTAATTGGCACATAAAATTCAAACATAAAGCTGCCTTAACGGTAAAACAAGTCTGTTGGCAGAGTGACCGGATTCATGAGAGAACCTGCAGAGGGAGGCCTGCTGGAGGCCTTTGATCAGGCGGTCTAATGCAGTCCTGACATCTTCACTGCTCCTAAATTTCACCGCCTCGGTTAGCATGCAGGCTTTCAAGAAATTAGTCTTTGCAGCGGCCCCATGTATCCCAATCACAGACCTGGAGAGCTCTGCTTGAGCATCTTGGATTATTGAGAATTCAGCTGCATGATGAGCATTTGGCGAGCTTTTGTCCTGTTTTTCATCTAACGCCTTCTCACATCTAATAGAGTGTGAAAGTCCTGTTAGGATCTCTACTCTACATGTTGGGATATTTCATCAGTGGCTGCCAACAGCCTGTCGGAGAATGACTAGTACACATAAGAAATAAACAGAGCGATAAAACGGCATAATGGCTGGTTAAATAACTCTCTGTTCCAGGGTAGTACTTTTTCTTTTTAGACTTTAGAAAAAGAAACACAATTTGCTTTATCAAAATGTACTGTTCTAGTGAAAATCAGTCTCGCAACAAACCCAAACTCTCATAAATCAGACCTCAACAGACACAACGGGATAAGAGACTCATTGGTCAAGGCGTATTTGCAAGAAAAGCACTTCATCTTCCTAAATCAGTGGGGATGCATCCTTTTATTCCTGCAAAATCCAATCCGATCGATGCTATGAAGTATGTGAAACCAATATTCAATATCCAAAATGCTGAACTTCAGCAGGGGAGGGCAATGGGCTGTGCTCTTTGCGAGTGTGAGGACAACAGCAATTATGAAAATTGAAAAGAGAATAAATGAAAAAGCTCTAGTGGGGAACAAGGGGAGAGGAGCTCGGCAGCAGAACAGACCCATCGCGTGATTGATTCTGAGCATGGACGGCCACAGCCTCGGGTTCATGTGGTAATGATAGCTTTATAATTAAGATTAAAGACCACCGAACATGGGGAAGACACAGCAGAAGGGCAGGGGGCTTCTGCTGTGACATTCTGAATAATTAGAGAAAAGAGGCTAAAATATAAATTCGTTTATAAATCATTATGTTGCAATGATAGGCACTACAGGAAACGGATTTTAATTGCATGTTATTCATAAATAATAATTATCATAATAGAAATATGAAATATTATTATATATATTATATACTATATATATAGTAGCCTATTATATGGAGTAAATATAAAATGTCTAAATAAGGAATTGTTATGAATAATAACAATATTCCTTTGAATAATATTATTACGCACTAACCACGCACTTATTATGCAACAACCAGAACAACAACTGCATCAGCATCATCACCAACAAATATTCTATAATAATAATAATAATAATAATAACATTAATAGATATTGTTTCTGCTGCCGTTGTTGTCTGTTTGAGTCTTGTGTGATTATCTCACTAAATTGATTACTAAATAAAAAATATGAATATATGTCACAATTAACATTACACTTATGGTACAGTGTAATTAAAATGTAAGCAACTGCAGAGTCGTATTAATGAACTATACACATGGATTATTTCATACACTGTTCTAAAAAACAACACCAATAACTGTAACCTAATTATATATAATTATGTGTGTAAAAAAAACAGCCTTCTTAAACATAATGGTAATGTTCCAATGAAGAAAAAAAAAAAACAGCAGCGTGTCAGTTTCAGAAAGTGATATTGAAAAGTGTGAATATCTCACACATTCCTGTGGCATCTGTGTGTCCTGCTGCTGGTGAACTTCAGTCAGTCAGATGACTAATAATCATATCAAAGGTGCCGTGTCACTCAGCAGATTTAAATAAGAGGGTTTTAGAGGGGCATTTGCATGCGTCTAGCTGCCTAGGCTAAGAGGCTAATGCCATAAAGTACTGCAACGATGTGATTTAATGTAATCTGTCATGTCATATGCTAATCTCCATCCTCTTCAGGCCGACCATAAGAAAGGGAGAGGGAGGGTTTGTAAAGGAGAGAGAACTGTCCTTTACTTCAGCTGCGATCACGTCACTGCGTTTAGTTCACTCGAACCGGTCCTGGGCAATAAGTACAAGACTCAAGTCGCTTTGATAAGGTCACATCTGTGCATGTCTCTCTTTCTCCGTCTTTCAAATTTCCTACCCCCACCTCCCTCATTCATTTCCCATCTGTATGTTGGAACAGCTGTTTCTTTCAGGATATTGCATTTCAGGCTGAAGCGGCCTCTCTGGAACTCAAACATACTTCTATAAAAGACAAGGGCGGTTTGATTGGCTGCAGTTTATGGTTATAAATAGCTCTTACAAATTGCTAATCTACCTCTCAGCCTCCTAAGTGCCTTTTCCTTTCAGAATTGCGTTATTGCACAACACTTTCTCATGAAGAAGTCAAACAGAGAAGCAGGAGATTTATTTCCATGGCTTACTAAAGGGAAGAGGAAGCTGTCACCCTCCACCCCTCCACCTCCATACTTTTTCCCCACTGTCATACTTGCCTCACTGAGTGGCAACAGTAAGTAGGCTGCACTTGGGCTTGGCTTCATTTGAAAGGACCAGACATTAATTAAAAGCTATAAAGAAGCTTTAAAGGTGAGGGATTTGTGATATGGTTTTGGGCACTCTGCATATGCGAAGGCTGCATCAAACCGAACCTTTCGGCGATACCTTTCTTTAACAAAAGCTTAGTTGAGTAGTTCACCCCAAAAATGTGTTAAAAAAGTAGTTTACTCTCATCTTTCTATTTTTATATTGGAATGTGCTTGTATGAGGGGATTGCCCTGGTCACCATCCACTTGCAATAAATGGAAAAGAGCAGCTTGGACATTCTGCAGCACATCTTTTTTGAGTCCCATTAATGAAATGATTTCATTCAGATTTGAAACGATATGAGGTATGCCAGAGCGATAAAAATTTTTGGTGAACAAAAAAAATGTGAGATGTTTAAACTTGAACAAGAAGTGGCAAGTGCTTAATTAAACAATCCTGCAAAGAAATTTAAAGTTGGTTCGTGCTTTGTAAGAAAAAAGAAGAAACAAGCAGAACGTATCTGCAGACGACATATAACAGATCTTGAAATGACAAACATCTTTTAGTCTACACAACAATTATAAATTAAGAAATATACTTAAGAATGTATTTGTACTTGAAATATAACTGAATGTCTTTAAGATTAATTTAAAAAATATCAATATTTTTTTCATGGTGTAATGGCGAGCGAGTCAGCGAGTGAGATCCAAATGCAGCTTTAATGCAAAAACATATTCGTACAGGCAATGGTCAACACAACAGCAAACAATAACAACAGGGAACGGATTCGTAGTAAGTGTCCAGGCGGAAGGTCGAAGGCAGGTAGATAAACGTCCGAAAACAAGAAACAGGCAGGATCAGAAAACAGGTAAACCAGACAAGGATAACGTGCTCGGAATTGTACAGATGAACAAGACTTCGCAAATAGACAGTGCCCAGGGAGGGAGGGGTGGGTTAACGGAGACCAAGGGGGACCGGGTCCATGGAGAGGAGGTTTATGAGACCGTGGAAGTTGAGTTGATGGCCAGGGCGGAACAGGCTGAGCAGGCGCCCAGGGCGGAACAGGCCAAGCAGGCGGCCAGGGCGGAACAAGCCATCGGAGGCTTGACAGGCGTGACGTGAGTCAACTGAGGCTGGGCAGGCGTGACGCAAGTCGACTGTGGCTGGGCAGGCATGACTTGAGCCGTGTGAAACTGGACTGGTGTGACGTTAGCCGTCTGGGGCTGGACAGGTGTGATGTGAGTCAACTGAGGTTGGGCAGGTGTGACGCAAGTTGACTGTGGCTGGACAGGCATGACTTGAGCCGTGTGAGACTGGACTGGGGTGACATCAGCCATCTGGGGTTGGACAGACGAGGCTTCAGTCTTTGGTGATCTGGCAGGCGTGGCTTGAATTGTTGACTGCTGGATAGACGAGGTCTGAGTCATGGGCTGCTGGGCAGGAGTGGCTTTGGCTGGTGTGATTTGAACCGTTGGTTGTGTGACAGGCATGGCTTGAACCATGGGCTGTTGGGCTGATGAGTTGTAGGCAGACGGGGCATGAACCATTGGCTCAGGTGACAGATAGTCTGGCTCTGGAGCGGGCTTGTGTGGCGCCGGAGCGACCTTCTTATGGCGCGGCTTACACTTACGTCGGGGCTGGGGTAGATCAATGTTGACCTGGCTTGACTCACAGTGATCTGCGACGACTTGGCTTGACTCATGCTGATCTGGGTTGGCTTGGCTTGATGCCTGACGGTCCGGGACGACCTGGCTTGATGCGTGACGATCTTGGGTGACCTGACCTGACTCATGAAGATCTATGACGACTTGACTTGACTTGTGATGATCTAGATTGGGTCCGGGGAGTTCTGGAAGCTCCTCGTCATCGTCCGTGAACTGGTAAGATGGACAGACAGGCAACACTCCAGTGGAGAGGCATGTGGGAGCAGCCGGCATGAAGTGGGCTGGAATTAACTCACAGTGATTTGCACTGACTTGGCTTGACTCACAATGATCTACGAAGATTTGGCTTGACTCACAGTGGTCTAAGATGACTGGGCTTGAATCACAGTGATCTGCGGAGACTGGGCCTGAATCACAGTGATCTGCGGTGACTGGGCTTGACTCACTGTGATTTGTGCTGACTAGACTTGAATCACAGTGATCTACGAAGATTTGGCTTGACTCACAGTGGTCTACGATGACTGGGCCTGAATCACAGTGATCTACGAAGATTTGGCTTGAATCACAGTGGTCTGCGATGACTGGGCTTGAATCACAGTGATCTGCGATGACCTTTCTTGACTCACTGTGATTTGTGCTGACTAGACTTGAATCACAGTGATCTACGAAGATTTGGCTTGACTCACAGTGGTCTAAGATGACTGGGCCTGAATCACAGTGATCTACGAAGATTTGGCTTGAATCACAGTGATCTGCGATGACTGGGCTTGAATCACAGTGGTCTGCGATGACTGGGCTTGAATCACAGTGATCTGCGATGACTGGGCCTGAATCACAGTGATCTACGAAGATTTGGCTTGAATCACAGTGATCTGCGATGACTGGGCTTGAATCACAGTGATCTGCGATGACTGGGCCTGAATCACAGTGATCTACGAAGATTTGGCTTGAATCACAGTGATCTGCGATGACTGGGCTTGAATCACAGTGATCTGCGATGACTGGGCCTGAATCACAGTGATATGCGATGACTGGGCCTGAATCACAGTGATCTACGAAGATTTGGCTTGAATCACAGTGGTCTGCGATGACTGGGCTTGAATCACAGTGATATGCGATGACTGGGCTTGAATCACAGTGATCTGCGATGACTGGGCCTGAATCACAGTGATCTACGAAGATTTGGCTTGAATCACAGTGATCTGCGATGACTGGGCTTGAATCACAGTGGTCTGCGAAGACTGGGCTTGAATCACAGTGATATGCGATGACTGGGCTTGAATCACAGTGATCTGCGGAGACTGGGCCTGAATCACAGTGATCTGCGGTGACTGGGCTTGACTCACTGTGATTTGTGCTGACTAGACTTGAATCACAGTGATCTACGAAGATTTGGCTTGACTCACAGTGGTCTACGATGACTGGGCCTGAATCACAGTGATCTACGAAGATTTGGCTTGAATCACAGTGGTCTGCGATGACTGGGCTTGAATCACAGTGATCTGCGATGACCTTTCTTGACTCACTGTGATTTGTGCTGACTAGACTTGAATCACAGTGATCTACGAAGATTTGGCTTGACTCACAGTGGTCTAAGATGACTGGGCCTGAATCACAGTGATCTACGAAGATTTGGCTTGAATCACAGTGATCTGCGATGACTGGGCTTGAATCACAGTGGTCTGCGATGACTGGGCTTGAATCACAGTGATCTGCGATGACTGGGCCTGAATCACAGTGATCTACGAAGATTTGGCTTGAATCACAGTGATCTGCGATGACTGGGCTTGAATCACAGTGATCTGCGATGACTGGGCCTGAATCACAGTGATCTACGAAGATTTGGCTTGAATCACAGTGATCTGCGATGACTGGGCTTGAATCACAGTGATCTGCGATGACTGGGCCTGAATCACAGTGATATGCGATGACTGGGCTTGAATCACAGTGATCTGCGATGACTGGGCTTGAATCACAGTGATATGCGATGACTGGGCTTGAATCACAGTGATCTGCGATGACTGGGCCTGAATCACAGTGATCTACGAAGATTTGGCTTGAATCACAGTGATCTGCGATGACTGGGCTTGAATCACAGTGGTCTGCGAAGACTGGGCTTGAATCACAGTGATATGCGATGACTGGGCTTGAATCACAGTGATCTGCGAAGACTGGGCCTGAATCACAGTGATCTGCGGTGACTGGGCTTGACTCACTGTGATTTGTGCTGACTAGACTTGAATCACAGTGATCTACGAAGATTGGGCTTGAATCACAGTGGTCTACGATGACTGGGCTTGAATCACAGTGATATACGAAGATTGGGCTTGAATCACAGTGATCTGCGATGACTGGGCTTGAATCACAGTGGTCTGCGATGACTGGGCTTGAATCACAGTGATCTGCGATGACTGGGCTTGAATCACAGTGATCTACGAAGATTGGGCTTGAATCACAGTGATCTGCGATGACTGGGCTTGAATCACAGTGATCTGCGATGACTGGGCCTGAATCACAGTGATCTACGAAGATTTGGCTTGAATCACAGTGATCTGCGATGACTGGGCTTGAATCACAGTGATCTGCGATGACTGGGCTTGAATCACAGTGATCTGCGATGACTGGGCTTGAATCACAGTGATCTGCGATGACTGGGCTTGAATCACAGTGATCTGCGATGACTGGGCTTGAATCACAGTGATCTGCGATGACTGGGCTTGAATCACAGTGATCTGCGATGACTGGGCCTGAATCACAGTGATCTACGAAGATTTGGCTTGAATCACAGTGATCTGCGATGACTGGGCTTGAATCACAGTGATCTGCGATGACTGGGCTTGAATCACAGTGATATGCGATGACTGGGCTTGAATCACAGTGATCTGCGAAGACTGGGCTTGAATCACAGTGATCTGCGATGACTGGGCTTGAATCACAGTGATCTGCGATGACTGGGCTTGAATCACAGTGATCTGCGATGACTGGGCTTGAATCACAGTGATCTGCGATGACTGGGCTTGAATCACAGTGATCTGCGATGACTGGGCTTGAATCACAGTGATCTGCGAAGACTGGGCTTGAATCACAGTGATATGCGATGACTGGGCTTGAATCACAGTGATCTGCGATGACTGGGCTTGAATCACAGTGATCTACGAAGATTTGGCTTGAATCACAGTGATCTGCGATGACTGGGCTTGAATCACAGTGATCTGCGATGACTGGGCTTGAATCACAGTGATTTGTGCTGACTTGACTTGACTTGACTTGACTTGACTTGACAAGGATAACGTGCTCGGAACTGTACAGATGAACAAGACTTCGCAAATAGACAGTGAAACGGAACAGACTTAAATAGCGAGGCAGATTGGCTACAGCTGGGAAATGATTAACACAAGGGGCTTATGGGAAGTGTAGTGCGGTTGAGAGAGTCCATGAGATAGGAGGGCGACATCTGGTGGCAGGTGAGTGAAAGACAACTGAACAGGATTCATAACACATGGCATGCTAATTAACAAAATTACATGATATACTAAAAGATTAAATGAATTACAAATAAATCCATAGATCATTTTTAAACATGTCCACGTCACATTTTCATTTGCTATATAAATATAAGCAAATTATTAATTATCACTATTTCTCTGTAGTGTGTTTGTTATTTACAATAATATTAATTTAATTATATTATTAATATTATAAATTAATTAATATTATTAATAATTTAAAATATTTAAACATTATTTTACATTTCAGACTTACAAAATACCCAATCATGCAATCAGTGTTACATCTCCCCCTTAAACAAATTTATGATCATATTATAACAAACATGTTACATCGGTGTGGGTGTATCAGATCAACTGCGCTGAATACTGAAATCTGATATTACTGTTCTTTTTAGATATTTTGCCAGGATTATGAGAAGCCAGAACAGGGAAAACTGAAGTACTGATGTGCTTGTGAGCAGTGAGTCTTTGATTTTGAAGCTTAGCCACTGAACCATTGCAGTATTAGTTAATAAAAGCTGACATTTATGAATAGCATTTCATCTGAGAGGCAATGGCTTCTCTTCGATGTCTCCTCCACACTTCTAATTGTGAAATATGTTTCTGAATTGGAGACTTCCACAGTACCCTTTAAATAAAACATAAAAAAGAACAAAAAATTAAGTGAATAAAACGGACTGCACTCAAGATCCAAATGACAGAGCATGCATTTTATGCCTGAATAACAGAAACATGCTTTCGGTTGTGTGAGAGAGAGAAAAAGTGACAACACCAGCTGTGGTTGCCAGACATTCAGTGTTAAAGAAAAATAAATAAAAAAATACACTGACAACAGTTCAGGCAATATGGGATGGTGTTTTGTCCTGTATATTTTACACTTTACAATTATATATGTCATTAACTGATATATTGCTAATGTAAGAAGGTACTTATGAACCACCAAAATCTGTGCTGCTCCTTAAATTACACCGTTAACCACCATAATAACACAGGTAGCACAAGCTAATCAAAACTGGCATTCCCATGAAGCAC
Organism: Opsariichthys bidens; assembly: GCA_037194245.1. Taxonomy (NCBI): domain Eukaryota; kingdom Metazoa; phylum Chordata; class Actinopteri; order Cypriniformes; family Xenocyprididae; genus Opsariichthys; species Opsariichthys bidens. Next base: position 17,844,959 of record CM074298.1, read on the forward strand.
GGCAAATGTACAGAGAATGGACAATGTTATCCACAAAAACACAAAACACCATCGGGGTAACACACATGACATTAAAATACTGCAATAACTAAATAACAACACAAAACACCAAACATTGGTCAATATATATATATATATATATATATATAAATAATATGTAATCAAATGTTATTGGTCACAGAATAACTTTTTATTATTTCATAAAGCCATGTAATTTACACAATATTAATAATGTAATTGTATTCTTGTTGTATTTAGATATTTGTAATGAGACTTAAAAAATAATCATTATTTATGTACAGTATCATATACTTTACATACTATATAACAGGTAAGAACAGGACAGGAGCAAAGTATGAGGAATTGAGGACTGTCAAAGGAGATGTTGGAGAGCCAATGTTGGCCCATGAAGGTGGGATGTAGAGCTTCGCAGGCCAGTCGCTTTGCAGGGAATACACAGCACTCGGAATCACAGGAGAGAGGTGAAGGAGAGCCGTTCACACCAGCAGAGACACAGCTGACAAAGCATCCAAGTGGCTCTGGTTAAAGAGGGCAGATCCGTGGGTTGCCGATAGGTCTGGGTGAGGATGTGTGATATTCAAAAAACACCCCAGGTAATATCACCGAGGAACATTCATTTCACTAAACTGAGTTTAATGTGGAAGGGAGAATTAAAAATGTTGCTGATTTTTTTTTTTTTTTTGCTTCTTAAGCTTTAATCGATGCAAACTTGTATTTGTGTTTAGCTTAATGCATATTTCAATTTTTCAAAAATATTAGGATGACATCAAACCATAAATCACGGACCCCTTACTGAACTTCTGCACCCCCCTGTTGAAGATCTCCGCTATATGATATAGTATTCTTTCATATGGGAACTACTTGGATAAAGATAACAACAAAACATGTGAGAAACACAAGAAGTTTACTTTGCTCTCACAATCTGCCCCTTTAGCTAAACACAGTGGCTGTTTCGCTGCTAGAGGTCTTTCTTGCACTTTCATCAAAGTCATGCTGTACAAATAGTTCGAGAGATGAGGTAAAATCTATCTTGAGTGGCCTTGTCGCCCAAATACCAGCAAATGAAAAATCCATTGAGAGAAGCAGGGCCAAAGCTGTGCCATGCACTTTCGGGGTATGAAAAGGCACAATTACGTTCCACCTCCTGTCGGGCTTTGGAAGTGGTATTTCACATTGGTAGCCTCCACTGCAAACCTATACTAGCCCCCTTGAGCTTCCTGCTGGATGTTTTCAGACTGTCATTGGTAAAGACATCCAGGTATGTAATCTCACAGGTAACTGTTTGTTTGCATGTGTTTGTTGGAAAGATGATACTAAAGGAAATATTCATGAGCTATGCGAGTGATGTAGTCTCAACTCATGGACCATTCGTAGCGAGTTCACTGATGGACTGCAGTGCTCAAGAAACTGGAAAGTAGCTTCTTGATTTGGAAAGATCTATTCTGTTTGGACTTCACCTACTTTCTGTGATTAAGGCTCTGTCCACAAACATGCGGTTTGACCGTTCATCCACACGCAAACGCAGTATCGATTAACTTGGTATTACTGAGACCGCTGTCTCCTTTGTTTACCTTTGCATCAGAATACACTACCACGCTTAATACTATGCTGCTTATGGCATAATGTAGATGTAAATGCTTATGGCAATGTTTTTTTTTTTTGGTTTGTTTGTGTTTTTTGAATATGTGTGATTGTATTGTTCTGGTGTATTGGGCTTATTATTAATAATAATAGGCCTATTTATAAATTTATGCAACATTTTAAAAAAGTAAAAAATTAGAAAATTTATAGCGTGTTTTTGCATTTTCATGTGGACGGAGGAAAAACTCAGTTTATAAAAAATACCTGCGTACTTGTGGACTAGGCCTGAGGTAACGTGGATTTTTTTTTACCAGTTTGTGATATGTAGGTGCTGTTTTGGTTTAGTTTCATTGTGTTTTGGTTCTGTTTTCCCTGTTCTGGTTTGCCTGTGCTCCCTAGTTAGTTTCTTTGGTTGTTCATTAGTTCTACACACCTGTTTCTGTTCATTTGATTACTCTCCCTTGTATTTAATGTTGCCTTCAAGCGCTATAGGATATTTGATAATTCCCACTTCTGAAGTTGTGATTACAAGCTTATCGCTTTCAAGTTTAGAAATGTGAGGGTGTTCATGCGCATATTTTTACCTAGGAAACTCTTATTCTCTTATACTTCTTTTATTCTTACTCTTATTAACTCCTACAGGCCACATAAGCCCTCTGTTTCTGATATAAGTATGTGGTTATTTATATAATTGTATTGTACTTATTTAGAATTAGTTTTTATATTTTCACATTTTTTATTCGAAATTTAGTTTCAATTTTAGTGTATATATATATATATATATATATTATATATATATATATATATAATATATATATTATATATATATATATATATATTATATAATATATATATATATATATACAGTGGGTACGGAAAGTATTCAGACCCCCTTAAATTTTTCACTCTTTGTTATATTGCAGTCATTTGCTAAAATCATTTAAGTTCATATTTTTCCTCATTAATGTACACACAGCACCCCATATTGACAGAAAAACACAGAATTCTTGACATTTTTGCAGATTTATTAAAAAAAGAAAAACTGAAATATCACATGATCCTAAGTATTTAGACCCTTTGCTCAGTATTTAGTAGAAGCACCTTTTGATCTAATACAGCCATGAGTCTTTTTGGAAAAGACGTTTTGGGAAAGATGCAACAAGTTTATCACACCTGGATTTGGAGATCCTCTGCCATTCCTCCTTGCAGATCTTCTCCAGTTCTGTCAGGTTGGATGGTAAACGTTGGTGGACAGCCATTTTTAGGTCTCTCCAGAGATGCTCAATTAGGTTTAAGGCAGGGCTCTGGCTGGGACATTCAAGAACAGTCACAGAGTTGTTGTGAAGCCACTCCTTCATTATTTTAGCTGTGTGCTTAGGGTCATTGTCTTGTTGGAAGGTAAAACTTCAGCCCAGTCTGAGGTCCTGAGCACTCTGGGGAAGGTTTTCGTCCAGGATATCCCTGTACTTTGCCGCATTCATCTTTCCCTCGATTGCAACCAGTCGTTCTGTCCCTACAGCTGAAAAATACCCTCACAGCATAATGCTGCCACCACCATGCTTCACTGTTGGGACTGTATTGGACAGGTGATGAGCAGTGCCGGGTTTTCTCCTCACATATCGCTTAGAATTAAGGCCAAAAAGTTCTATCTTGGTCTCATCAGACCAGATAATCTTATTTATCACCATCTTGGAGTCCTTCAGGTGTTTTTTTGCAAACTCCATGTGGGCTTTCATGTGTCTTGCACTGAGGATAGGCTTCCGTTGGGCCCCTCTGCCCTAAAGCTCCAACTGGTGGAGGGCTGCAGTGATGTTTGACTTTCTACAACTTTCTCCCATCTCCAGACTGCATCTCTCATCCCAAACGTCTTCCATTTAAGGATTATGGAGGCCACTGTGCTCTTAGGAACGTTAAGTGCAGCAGAATTTTTTTTTGTAACCTTGGCCAGATCTAGACAGGTGTGTGGCTTTCAAGTCCAATCAGTATAATCAAACACAGCTAGACTCAAATGAAGGTGTAGAACCATCTCAAGGATGATCAGAAGAAATGGACAGCACCTGAGTTAAATATATGAGTGTCACAGCAAAGGGTCTGAATACTTAGGACCATGTGATTTTTCAGTTTTTCTTTTTTAATAAATCTGCAAAAATGTCAAGAATTCTGTGTTTTTCTGTCAATATGGGGTGCTGTGTATACATTGATGAGGAAAAATATTAACTCAAATGATTTTAGCAAATGACTGCAATATAACAAATAGTGAAAAATTAAAAGGGGTCTGAATACTTTCCGAACCCACTGTATATGTGTATACATTTACATATATATATATATATATACACATATATATATACACACTCACCTAAAGGATTATTAGGAACACCACACTAATACTGTGTTTGACCCCCTTTCGCCTTCAGAACTGCCTTAATTCTACGTGGCATTGATTCAACAAGGTGCTGAAAGCATTCTTTAGAAATGTTGGCCCATATTGATAGGATAGCATCTTGCAGTTGATGGAGATAAGTGGGATGCACATCCAGGGCACAAAGCTCCCGTTCCACCACATCCCAAAGATGCTCTATTGGGTTGAGATCTGGTGACTGTGGGGCCATTTTAGTACAGTGAACTCATTGTCATGTTCAAGAAACCAATTTGAAATGATTCGAGCTTTGTGACATGGTGCATCATCCTGCTGGAAGTAGCCATCAGAGGATGGGTACATGGTGTTCATGAAGGGATGGACATGGTCAGAAACAATGTTCAGGTAGGCCGTGGAATTTAATCGATGCCCAACTGGCACTAAAGGGCCTAAAGTGTGCCAAGAAAACACCCCACACACCATTACACCACCACCACCACCAGCCTGCACAGTGGTAACAAGGCATGATGCATCCATGTTCTCATTCTGTTTACGCAAAATTCCGACTCTACCATCTGAATGTCTCAACAGAAATCGAGACTCATCAGACCAGGCAACATTTTTCCAGTCTTCAACTGTCCAATTTGGTGAGCTCGTGCAAATTGTAGCCTCTTTTTCCTATTTGTAGTGGAGATGAGTGTTGTGGCTTCACAAATGCTTTGCTGCATACCTCTGTTGTAATGAGTGGTCCCATTCTGACATTCAGTTTGGAGTTCAGGAGATTATCTTGATCTTTATCTATTTTTTTTTTTTGTTATATTTTTTATTTTTCATCCAATATTTTATATTTTATTTTATTTCAACTTTATTTCAGTGAACAATAATGGTTTTAAGACTGGTTTTGTTTTTAGTTTTAGTTAACGTGAAAGTGCTCAAATCTTGGGAAGATTATTCAAAATTTAGTTTGACACTTTGAGGAACTGGTAACAGTTTACAATAAGGTTCCATTTGTTAGCAATAGTTAACTAATGCTAACACAGGTTAAAAAATACTGTATTGAATCCATTGCTCGTTATATGTTAATGTTTGTTAATGCATTAACTAATGTTAACTAATGGGACCTTATTTTAAAGTGTTTCCGAGGAACTAGATGGCATAAAGATCTTCTTTTGTGTTCCACTGGAGAAAGTCATACAGGTTTGAAACAACACAAAGGTATGTAAAATTTCATTTTTGAGTGAACTACAGTATCACTTTAAGCTTAAAAAGATACTAAATAAATAAATAATTCAAGTTCAAATCCAGAATAGAAATGCATCAGCATCTTTGCATCAAACATAGCGAATGCATATCTGGCTGTTCAGTGCGTTTGTGTGGTCTTATTTCCTCTTACATCTGTATTATGTCATAGATAAAAACATGAAAGCAGGTCACTAAACCCTCTTTGTTCCATTGCTTCATTAGTCCTTAATGTACTACGGGTATAAGCACTTTTCATTTCGTACTCTTGAAGTTGAAGTGGACACCCTAGCAGTACACTAGACAGGGCCTACACATACCACTTGATGTTCTCAAATCCAAGCCTGATATAAACCAAACAAGCTTGAATACTAAAGAGTGATGACACCTCAACTCTTCCCCTTTCAAATCACTCTTAGCGTGGCTGTCAAGACCAGCCCTGGCCTCAGCTGCTTTGCCTTTCCATTGGATTTATTTTTTATTTCATTCTAACGCACAAATTTAAAGTCATTATAACATAAATACGAGGGGATGGGGATTGGGTTCCATTAGCATATGTTTCCCCACATGAGCATTAGAGATATGATGCTTTGGCATGGAAAGGAGATCTGTCTCCTATTAGTAGCACAAGAGAATTGTATTATGCTCCTCTCAGCCTGAATCATCCTGGATTGCCCTGCACTTCAATCCCTGTGCATTAAATGCCAAGTCTGGCACCTGTCAGATAAAACTGCCCTCAGCAACAGCCATTCTTTATTTAAGACCTTGTTTTTATATATTTACACACCTCTGTGAGCTAAATTATTCATATAAATGTGATTATATCACAATTCTCTTACCTCATGTTCTCAAATGAGCAATTACACGTTGACAGCCACCACATTAAAGCAAGCATTTCCTCTCGTGTGATATTTTTATTTCACATCAATAGCTATAAGCACAACAATAAGAAATTTAAAAATGCTAAAAAGGTTTTGGCACCTGAGCCCAACATTGCCTTTATAAAACACAAGCCTTTTGCACTTAATATTCCAGTAACACTTAACAATAAGGGCCATTAATGCATTAGCTAACAATGAGCGATCCTGTACATTTGTTACAGTATTTATTAATCTTAGTTAATGTTAGTTAACTGTCCATTGTTAGTTCATGTTAGATCAGGTTTATTAAAAGATATAGCTTTTAATAATGAACATTAACTTAGATCAATAAATGCATTTTTCATTGTCTCATGCTAACAAATGGTAAAGTGTTACCGATATTTCAAATATAGTTTATCATGCAGTATCTTTATTCTTTTTTTTTTCAAATGTGTAACTTATTGAGCCCTCTATCCTGCCTGCCAAGTCCATTTGTAATCAGTCAGAGCAGTGTGGTAATGAAAAGCACTCTGCCCCACTCTCCTCTCGTCTTCTCCTGCTGCCCCGTCCAGTGTTTGACATGCCATCCGTACCTCAAACAGCCAAGATGTCACCGGCAATCGGCAGACCTTGCAGAAAGTCAAACCTAATGTTTCCTAACATGCTCGATGTGTGCGCAAGCCACTCAAACGTTCAATCGCATTCAACGAGACGCTACACTTATCTCATAGGGAGCGTATCTCATCCAAATGTGATTTGAGATGATTGAAAGCTTTTTGATTTGGAAGTGTATTCTCTTAAGCTAAGTGCTCCCTGAGACCATCAAGGAAATTCAATTGCTTCATTTAGAGAAGGGTAAAAAAAGCGGGTTTTCAGCCCAAAATCATATCAGATCTTAATGTCTCAAAAGAAACACATGGGATTGGATGGGCCGGCTGGGCGCCTAATTTCATTGGGAAATGCAATTTCTTGATGGCATTTCCTTACTGTGCCGTGCAGAGAAACATAAGATTGATCAAAATCTTAATGAGTCATTTTCAGAAGTGGACTCTGGCTTTCACAGTGGATAATGGAGCCATTGGGGTCCTTCTTCCTCAGGACCCTAAGATAGCCAGATGCCTCGAAGTGATTCTGAGGCAGAGAGGGCTTTGTGGACCTAGGATGCTCAGTCCTGCTTGTGGAGATCTGATCTTCACTTTCCTGAACCTTCACATGTACTGTTCCTCAATGATGGAATAATCTGCCCAATTTCATCAGACTTGCCCTCTACCGTCACAAAAATGTTTGAAGACACAACCCTTTCTTGACGTCACATTAGCAAAAGTTTGCTGACATTTTGAGAGCGAAAAGATCCATTGTCTGAATGAAGCACAGCTTGCACATCATTTGTACTTTATAACTCTTCGCAAACAGTTTGACTGACAGGCGATCTGACCAATCATAACACAGAGTCCGCCATTTTGTCCGACAGAGCAGTCAGGGGAGTTAGTAGATGAACATTGGTGAGCTTGAACTTCAAAAACTGTGTGTACTCACATCTTTCCGTTCTTGAAACAACTTTCCTTCTGATGTCCATTCATGTTTATTTGATGGATGGTTCAGGAGCTACAGCGATCTGTCACGACACATTAAAGAGCCACTATACTGTTTAAACTTCTTTAAAAAATTGATATATTAAATACGAAACTATTTCATTTGTCTGTCGATGTGTTGTCAGTGTCCTCTTTGCTCCACGATGAACATGATGTGTGGTGTGAGAGCGCATGGCTTGTCGGACACAGCAACAGTGAGTAACTATTGTGGCACGTCTCATGTTTCTGTCACGTTGCTGTAGCATTCGGTAGTTGTAAAAGAATACTCGCTTTGAATAACACGATCTGCTAAATGAATCAATGTAAATCTCCAGGACTGGACTTGAATTTGTCTGGAATGATAAATAAATGAGCAAGATTTTGATCTATTTTGACTGTGACATCCTCCTCAATGGCTATACCAGTGATTTAAGCATGTTAACAGGTCAAGGGTGAAAACCCATGCTGTTGATTAAGTCACATTTGGTCTGATGTCAATCTATGTGCACACTGTTTGAAAAAATGTTCTCCTAGAGCATAAAGAAATGAAAGTTTGAGTTAAACAGTCTGACAGTTTGAGTAAAAAAATTATAATAAATACATGAACAAAGTCATGAGAGAACTTAACAATGAAAAACTTGATTTAAGTATTCTTTTGATTTCTGTTACAATTAAATGAAGAAACACCCTTTTGCAGACTTACAATTAGGTTTTCGTTCTTTATGAGGATGCCTTTTTGACCTGTTCCCAATATTAGGAAATATGCATTTTCTGATTATGACAAAATTTATGGAAAGAAATGGTACTGTTTTTAACCCGTCTATATATTTGTAGATTTTAATTGATGTATTAATTAATTTAGTTAATGTATTCTTAAAAAGTCTCGAATTTGTGTCCACAGTTATGCATCACCCCAATCATCATCATCATCATCATCATCATCATCATCATATTTCCCCCTTTTAAAGTAATGAACTGCTCCACAAATCAAATTCTAATAAAGTAATTCATAATGCCACAATGACATCATCCTCCTTTTAAGAACTGAACTAGTCAAGGACAGTTAAAGTCTCCTCTTTATCGTCCCGTTTCAGCCCTATTTACCTGATTTGTTACACTTTATTTCAATAGTCCCCTTTAGACATTATAACTATTAGTTTCTACTAACTAACTTTGCATCCATCTAAATAAATTGATGAGATATCAGATATTAAGCAAACAGTCTACTAATAATCTAATGTTGACATGTAGTTGCAACGTTTCTTAACGTCTAAGGAAAACTTTCTAATTAAAGTCCAACCCCATGATTTTGTATTTTACACTGCTGATAATTGGATATCTTTTTTTTTTTTTTTTAAATATCATCATTAAATTCGCATTCTATTAAACACGTTGTAGTCTCATGACCCTGAGCATGAGGTTTGTAAAGTCGAATGGCACTAAAACCGTCAACCCTGTTACCTTTCTGAAGCATAATTATATCCTAACATATTTTAAAATGTATTAAAATTAGTAATTTAGCTAGTGAAGGCACGTTGCAATTTAGAACCACATTATTTGTCCGATTTTTCTTTTCAAACAAGAAAAAATACGTTTTTCAGAAGATGGTTACTTGTAAATCTTTTTTTTTTTTTTTTTTCAGTGCACAATCTGAAAAGCTGGAGGATAAATGGAATGCAGTATTGAGAATGTGAAGTGGGAAAAAAAACTATTTGTGGCCATATGTTTTGTAGAATCCCCACTCAATTCCATCAATTACATTTTAATGCAGCTAAATCTCACATTTGTTATGGCGGATGGTACTCAACATAAAATTAAAAAAAAAAAAAAAAAAAAGACAGGACATTTTTGGCTTTAACAAATTTTAGAAAATCAGACACACTCACATGCACACACTTACACTATCTCTTGTTACCTGATGCTTCAGAGGAACATGTTGAACTCTCTCTGTCATTCAGAGCTGGCCCTGTGGTACACGTTTAATCTCTCAATCCATGTTGCCTGTTCCCTTTTACTTCATTACACTTCAGAGTACTCCTCACCCATTAATTTCCCCATGGACTCCTGTGCCTCACTACCAAACCTGGCAACCCGTGGCAGGAAGTGGATAAATGGAGAGACTCCCCTGCCCTTACAGCCAGAGGCGTTTAATAAAAATAGGGAGGTCTAACAAAAACTCAGTTGTGTGAGCACATAGGTGCTGTTCTGTATGCAAAGGCATTATGTATCACATATGAGATTGCTGCAAGGAAAACCTCCTTCCTTTGAAATGCTCTCCCAAATTATCCCCCCTGATTTATTAACCAAATGCTTTTACGTGAATATATGCGATAAGTCAAGTGTTCTTCTCACCCTTGAGTACTATAAAGCTCAGTAAATATAAACATGGCCTTTCTCAAGGAAAGAGCTCTCTCACTGCACCATATACAATGGCCCCCGTAGTGTGTGTTCCATTGTGTTACATGGCTGCTTGCGCAATGCTATGTCTCTGAGCTGAATAACAAACTGTGACCCATTCCAAGGAGGTGACCCTAGCAAATGGGAAAAATCACAACGCTCAGGTGTATTTATATGATTGCATTTTTCCATACCCAAGGTTATGAACAAGGGATAAAGTGTGCTCATATCGTGTTACTTAGAGGCAGATACAACTTTGAATAGCTGTGTCTAACATAAATTCTTATGTTGGGCTTTGACAAGAAAATCAGCAGCATAAATTGGATCTTGAGATTTATGTCATATTATTCTATATATTTGGTATGTTCTCGCACTGCCCATAAAAGCCTGAAACAGTGTTAACGGCTGGGACAGTTTTGTGCATCATTCACACGACTGTAATCAAATTCAGTAAGAATAACAACAATATAATACATTATTTTAATATTACTATTATAAAAATATGTTTTACCATTTTAAAATGTAGCCTGACTCTGCAGTTTTCAGGTACATTTTATTTTAAGGTGATGTAGTTACATTGTACTTACTCAAATAAGCACCGAGTGATACTAATTAAGTACATGTACTTACTATAAAGTTACAGTTAGTTTCTTGTAATTATGCATAATTTACTGTAATTACTATAAATGTAACTATATCACCTTGAAGTAAAGTGTTACCTAATTTTCTGTGTATTATAAAACATATGTGCTCTCACTCTCTGAACTTCTCTGTTCAAGTTTTTTTTTTTTTTTTTTTTTTTTTTGCTTTGGTGGAGGGGATTCATTTAAGATAGAGCCCACAGTGAAAGAATCCAGCCCATAATATGGAAAGGAGGGGGGGGGGGGGGGGGGGGGGGGGGGGGGGGCTTTCAGATAATGATCCACTTAAAGCGGCCCTATTAACATAATTTGATGCATATTGCTGATTGTAATTTAATTTAGTAGATAGGAAACCCAATTATGCATAGGCAAACTTTGGAGCAGAGTGAGTAAAATGTCATGCCGGTAAATTGACATATTTATGATGATATTCAGCAGTAGCATTTCTAAAGTATAACAAGCTCTCAACAGTGCAATGACACAATGAAGTGCTCTTATTATGAAATGAAAGCTTAGCACTATTGTTACAGCACATATTGAATAAATGCATAGTATTTTTTTTAAAAAAAAAGCAATAATATTTCACAATATTACTTAATCATTAAAGACTTCTTTCAAAAACATTAAAAACCTTAATGACAGGTATGCAACTGACTGACAGACAGATCCTAAAGAGGAATAATGCGAATACAAAATATTTATTCTGCAACCAAGCAATTTAGAATTTTGTTTTCAGAATCAAATTGGCATGGAACACATGTTTGAATGGTCACAAGGCTTCTGCTCAGCATGCACATGAAGCAGATGGACATAAGACGCAACATGATCTGGGCGCAACATACCTCTACAAGTCTCTTATTTCAATCACTACTATGAGAAACAACACTGCAGGCTAAGTCATAAAATCCATGCCATACCATGTGACAAATAATATCTAACTTTTATTAAGAAAAGGAAGCCAAGGCCTCTCGCCCTTTATTGATTTTCTACAGACTTCAGTGTGCACCCACAGCTAAGCAATCAAGCCACAGAGGAGAGCATCTCACAGAGTGGGACAGACACTATTAGACTGCCCTCCAACCATCAATATAAGGAGCAAGACTTCCACTCTGAGGTGAGCAGGTGTCAAGACCTAGACAAGACAAATTTGAGGATACATCTGTAACAAGTTTCCAGGGGGTGGGAGGCGTGATCGCAGGAGCGAGTGTGGGAATATCACACTTCGCAAACGCTATAACACACATCTTATGTTAACTTACTCACCTTCAGTACACCGCAACGAATACTTTAAAATATATTCCTCACATCGTGAAAGGTGTGTCTTCAAAACCTTTGGCCATGTGGACTATTAGAAAAACCGGTGTTTCACACTTTCTCTTGTTGATTTCATTTCTCTTATGTCTAACAGTGCAGTTTTTTATTTAAGACAATCTTTCTGAACTAATGAATTCCATTTCCATGACAAATGATTTTTAAAAAAAAAAATGATTAAATATTAAAATAAATTGTTATAACTTGTAGATTACCTCCTACACTTTTGTCTTTTTGTTAACCAATTACACTACACCTTTGGGAGGAAACGTTAGTAGCAAAATTTCTGGTCTTCTTGGAAATGCCGAGTTATAAACTGTATAAAAAAAATATAAAATCAGTGCACAGTAAACTAATCTTTGTATAGATTGGTATAGTGTACCTCATGCAGTATTTTACTTTATGATGAACTTGTATATTTTACAATGGACAGAGACAATACACTAGAAATCTAAACATAATGAGCATTTCAAAAATAGCAAAAAATAAATGATGAGGGAGCACACATTTAGAATATACTTAAACTGCATATAGTACAAAGGTTCACAAGGTTTACAAAAAAAAATTTATGAAAAAAATCTTCAATTCAAAGGGGTTTTTTTAAAGAAATTAATACTGTTATTTAGCAAGGACGAATTAAACTGATCAAAAGTGACAGGAAGGACATTTAAATTATTACAAATGATTTCTATTCTAAATAAAGGTTTCTATTTATCAAAGAATCCTGAAAAGAACGTATTATGGTTTCACTCACACACACAAATGTTTTCAACATTGATAATAATAAGTACATTTTCTTGAGCACCAAATCAGCATATTAGAATGATTTCCAAAGGATCATGTTACACTAAAGACTGAAGTTACGGCTGATGAAAATTCAGCTTTTCCATCAGAGGAATAAATTACTTTTTTTTTTTTATATATATATATTATAATAGCAAACAGTTATTTAATAGAATGAAATATTTGTTCTCATATTCATGTAATATTTAATAATAGAATAAAATATTAATGTCACAAAACCAGAGAATTTCCTCACGTGTGTGTGTGTGTTCAGGATGACACAGACAAAACCGCCGCCTCACAATGTTATATAGACAACATTTTGTCGGACAACTCAGCAGTGTAATAAGAACTCTATTACTATGAGCTGCCTGGCAGAGGGCAGAGGCAGCAGCTCTTGACAGCTAGAGAGATATATACCTCCACTCATCAATAAAGACCAAGCACAGACAAGTACTTACTCTCAGCCTAAGTAACTCGCAGAAAAGTTTAGATTCATAGCCCTGTGCAATATCAATAAGCTCCGAAACAATCAAACATGCACACAGACTATTATTCATTACTTCACTCATGCAATTTGTGACTCGGTCTTGTCATTTTCATGCCATCTCGAAGACCTACATTTAGTTTTAATATTGACATCAGTTTTAGTTATATTCTCATGGCCTTGCAGGCTTTACGAAACATACACTCTGGTCTCTGATGTGCTCTGATTTACAGCACACATCACACAATGTTTCATTTGCTCTGTGTCAGTCCTTAAATGAACAAAAGGTAGCATTACTGCCAGCTGCTGATCCATAGATTGAAATGGACAGCGCTGAAATGAAATCTGTTCATTAAACACAGACAGGCTGCAAGCGTTCCACCCGAGCCTTTCAATTAAGACAATACTTTGAGTGTCCGAAGTTCCTCATTGGATTGCAAAGTGAAGAACATATAGCGCAACCTCATTACAAACCTTTTTGTGATGGATGATATACATTTTTTGAGGAAATTTCTTTCTGGTGAATGATAGTAATGTTAGGGTCACATTACTAACATCAACTAAATCAATGACTGTAATGTGACTCCAGGACTCTGACTGGCTCTTCATTAAAGCAACTCATGATTTTTAACTAGTGTCCTCTTCTAGATTAAACAGGAAACAGGTACGTGCTCATTACTGGATGAAACGACAAACTGTGTGTTCAGTGGTTTTTAATAGATTACAAAGAGAGGGTGAAAAAAAAAAATCACACTTTTCACACTTATCACTTAGTTTATTAATTACTTAGTTATTTTACTTTGTTTAAATAGCATTATGTGGTGAAAATGAAGTTTGAAACATTTTTGGAACAAAATGCGTTTAAAAAAATATATATATTCAATTAAATAATGCCGTCACACATTCAATAATATTAAATGTTGATTTAAAATGTGTTAAGCCTATGATAATAATCATCATTAAAATAATAATAATAATAATACTGAAAGAATGAAAGAATGATATATATTTTTAATGAACACCAAAAATGACCAAACTACACAAACACTGGCAACACCGAACCATGAACAGCGAGAACTAAGGAAACTAAGGACTCGTTTACTCAGAGGATGGTAATCAATAGAACAGGGTACAGGTGTGAAACTAATCAGAAACCATGGCAACAAACAAGAACAAGATAAGGAAAATAAAGATGTGAACATGACATTATATCCCTCCCTTGTCCTTCTGCCACAGAGTCCAACTGAGAAGGGAGGGACCAAGGTAGGACTGGTAGAGAAGTGACCAAGGTAGGGCTGGCTAAAGGGAACACCAGTGCGGAGACTATGATTGGAGGAGCCAGGACAGAGAAGGGAGAAGCCAGAGTGGAGATAGGAGGACCCAAAGGATAGCCCCAAGCCAAGACAGAACAAAGTTCCCTGGTGGAACTCATGGAGGGAAGAGCCAAGATGGAACCAGGAGCCTGACTGAGTGAGGTGGAGTGGAGACCCAGGGTGAAGGCCTCGAGGTCCACAGTGGAACCACAGGCATGTGTGACTGAGGTGGAGATGTGGACTTGGCAGACCAGGGAGGAGTCAGTGGAAGACAGTGGTGGAACCGGAGGGAAGGAGAAGGCCAGCAGGGGTGGAGGCTCAAGGCCCTGCTGGAGACACGGACGTCTGAGCCAGAGCGACGGTAGACTAAGGTGGAACCAGAGGGACGAGGAAGCCTGGCGAAGCCTGAGGGATGACAGACTGAGGGAGTGGCGAGCCAAGGTGTAATTATTGAATTATCATGAATTAGCACAAGCACAGATTCCGCCTTTCGAAGTGCAAACAATCCCGAATTCAGTTTTATTTCACAGCTTATTGCGCTTGCATGGTCAAATACACACGCAATTATGCAAAATGGCACATTTTGTGGAGTATTCACATAAATAGTCTGTTATGTCCCACTCGAACGTAAACTGCAGTTAGGAGAAAATCGGATGGGACAGCAGCCTCTTAAAATGTTGCTGTCTTTTTCCTTAACGTTAATTTAAAAATCACTCATTGCTTTTGACTGAATCACTTTTGTATCTTTAATTTGAATCATTTCACACAGTGAAGACTATACAGCTTTTTATTTTTACATTTGATTATTTCTGCAGAATTTCACACTACATGTTAAATAAACCTAGGCTACTGTACCTGAAAAAAATGTTTTTTTATATATTGCATTTGTCCTATTGGTTGTAATTTGCTTCTTTGTTTTAATATAAAATTATATTTTATTAAATTAAAAAATATATATATAAAAATAAAATTGCCTGCCTTGCTTTATTACAGAAGACTGTCAGTCATGTGTGTAATGATTGCAGTCGGCTTAAATGGCATTTGTTTTGGATTGACTAAAATGGGAAGAAAAACAAAAAAAAATTCAAGGTTCACATTTAATTCAGTGGCATTTTTTTCCCAAAGCCCATTAGACTGTCTACTTGTCACAGTCATATGTTCTGTTTACTTTCATTATCATGGACTTTTAGTTTGTTGTCATTCTCATCATGTGTTCCTTTGTTCTTTTTTCTCCACCCCTCATTATTAGTTCATCAGTATCAGCTGTGTTCTATTATTATCCTCATCTATGTTTAATACTTAAGGTCCTCCCACTCAGTCTTTGTCCAATCACTGTTATGTTCGATTGTGTTGTTCCTCCCTGTCTGCCTGCCTGTTTGGATTGTATTCATTACTCTTAGAGTATATTGATATTGACCTGTTCATCTTCGTCTGCCTGCCTCAACAAACCATGACTCTACAAATAGGAAAAGTAACACAAAACGCTAAACTACAATCAAAAATATGCATTTCGAATCAAAATTTGGGGGCAGAGTGTATGCGTGTGTGTGTGTGTGTGTGTGTCTGTGTGTGTGTGTTTTCTGTTGTATTTTGTGTCCTGTTTTCATTATGCTTTATTGTAATTTCTCACTTCGGTGTTGTAGCTAATGTAAAGCGACCTTGAGCTCTGGAAAGGCGCTATATAAATAAAACGTATTATTATTATTATTAAGACCTCACGAATCAATGTGAATCGAATCATGAGGTATCAAAAGATTCTCACCCCAATTGGAAACCATGGTGACGAATGAGAACTCCGGCAAAGACTGACACTGACACTAAATAGAACAATATAATGAAACTAAACACGACACGAACGTGACGAATATCAATTTTCAGACTTTTTCAAACTAAAACTAATGAGAACCGATTAATGACAAACGTTAAAATAAGCTATAAGTGAACTTTCTGGTCATCAAAGAATCCTACAAATGCTTAAATAAAATCAAAATAACACAGATAAGCTCCAAAAATATTAGGCATCAACCACCATCAACAGTGAAAATAAGAAATGTTTCTTGAGCACCAAATCAGCACATTAGAATGATTTCTAAAGTATCATGTGACACTGAAGACTGGAGTAATGCCTGCTGTGCCATCACAGGAATACATGACATTTTAAAAACGTATTCAAATGGAAACCAGTTCTTTCAATATGTAATACGATTTCACAATATTAGAGTATTTTCAATAAAATAAATGCAGCTAGAGAACATCTATTTGCAAAACTTTTGAACAGCAGTGTGCGTTCTGCTCATGCTTCAGCCTTAATTGCCCTAATTCGGCAATGTAAAGATGCGTTCGGAGTGTTATTTCCTTTAATTACAGCTGGGTTCAGATTTAATTAATCTCCCATCCGTGAAACCACGACGATATTATTAAGTTAGTAGAGATCTGCATTCCGTGTTTGTCTAGCAGTAATGAGCTTGATGATGCCAACAAAATGCCCTCTCCTCACATGCTGTGAAGGAGACCCAGTACGACTGAAAAAAATCTCAAAGAGGAGAAAGAGAGGTGGAAGAGAGAAGATCGGATGTTTCACTGAGGCAGAATCGGGAACTTGCTTTCTCTGAGAGGATAAAGCCAACGTGAGTCACCCTTACACCTGTCACTCCACGCAATCAAAGCTCCCATTACAGTGTGGGCCAAAGTAGCTAAATGAATCTTCTCCTTTGGTTAATAGCATCAATAAACACCGGTGTCTCTTCCATCCAGGCTGAATAAAACGGCAGAGAATTCGGATTCAGGATTCAGCCTCTCCCTCATTTTAATATTATTACCAGCAGCCCAAAATTATTTAATGCATTCATGAGCATGGAGGTGATATTCGGAGCTGGCTTGACCACGCATGTCCTAATACAAGGAAGTGAGACTCTCCGGATGAGGAAAACAGTGCCTGGTAGGAGATAATTAGCTCTCATGGCTTGACAAATGGGCTGATACCTATGTGCATACATGGCTAAGATGGCCGTATATGGTGTCTTCATTAATAGGCTTGCTGTGGCGTCTCCCTTTGTAATATATATAAATATTTATCGGTCCACCTCCTGAGCGGAGACAAGCTATCATACCCGACAGAACACACATATACTAATTACACCCCAAGCAGAAATGAAAAAAAGGAGCATAGGTTTCATTCGAGCATGAGGAGAAACTGGGGCACCTGAAGGGAAATTTAAAGAGAAATATTATTTATGTGTATTTTCCTTTCATTTCTAGTGTGGCGAGGTTTGCCTTTTGTACATGCACAACAGAGGAAAGGACAACATTTATCTTTGCATGTGTGTCAACAAGCCGTGCTCTGAGAGTGCCAGTATGGTCTAATTTGTAAAATATGAAAAGAAAAAAAATAATAATAATAATTCACCATCATCTATTTTTTATCATTTGTATTATTACAATGTTTCACTATAAATTATTTACTTGCAAATCTCTAGGGTTACAATACAAGTAGGTTTACAACGCTGGTTTTCTGTTATATATTGTACACAAAACAACTATGGAAAAGAGACCCAGGTTTTGGATTCATTTTACCTCACGTTAACTTCATAATGTTGACACTGATTCAAAGTTATTGTCCAATAGTGTCAACACATCCATGTCTGTCTATAGAAATGAATAACTCTTTTTCAGAGATAAAGAGCGTTTGAAGATAAGCATCCTCAGATACATGAACAAAGTAACATCAAATCTGATTGTAAAGCCCAAGCAAGATGTCTCTTTGAGTGTTTCTAAGCGATAGCCTATAGATTTATTCAGGATGCAAGGGAAGTGTGGCGACTGGCAGCGGATCAGAGAAAGATGGTTTAGATGGTTTAAAATAATGCGGTTTATAAATGATATTTTTGCTAAAGCTGTATAATCACTCTCTGTTGGCACTGTATGTGTGCACCATCAGAACTGTAGAGCTCATTAGGATGACTATTAAGCGTAAATACTATAATATTTACAGTAATCCCGTTGTAACTGCGTTAAGTTGCTTTATGTGCTTGGTGGATGTTTGTTGGCACTGTTTTATAATCGTGCTGTTTTGGAGTAAAGTCCTCTTAGGTTATATCTTATGGCTTTAATGTGATGTTACCCTTTATAATGCTTTATATTCATCGTCCCCTTTGTCAAAATGTAGTTATTGACATATTCTTATTTTGTGACAACTCATTTACATTGTGTGATTTATGATCACTTTTTTTCATGTTATGTGCATTTTGGGACTTTTTATTTAGAAAACAAAGTCGAATGGAATGCAATATCAATGTAATTTAAACATTCCTCATTTTGATTTGAATACATGTCTTGATGATGAGCATGTTTTTTTTCTTTCTTTCTTTCTTTTTGTTGTTGTTGTTGCATTTTTGATATTTACGGGCATAACGTCACAAACTACCGTGACACAACTGTTCTTACATTATAATGAAGACAAAAAGCCTCATTTAAAGGCATACATAAAATCAAAGTAACATGGTGTGACCAATATGCATAAAAATATAGAACGGGGAACAATATAATAGAGAAAACTCTTTCAGACTCATGACTGTGCCAGCGTAAGATTTGTTCAGGTTGTAAAAATGTCATGTGTGGTTCTCAATAAAGTCAGTTACAGTGGGGAGAACAAGTATTTGATACACTGCCGATTTTGCAGGTTTGCCCACTTACAAAGCATGTAGAAGTCCGTCATTTTTACTCTTCAACTGTGAGTGACGGAATCTAAAACAAAAATCCATAAAATCCCATTGAATGATTTTTAAATAATTCATTTGCATTTTATTCCATTCCAGGACATGCGCTGGCTTGAGCAGGGGACCTTGCGTGCGCTGCAAGATTTTAATCCATGACAGTGTAGTGTGTTACTAATGGTTTTCTTTGAGACTGTGGTCCCAGCTCCCTTCAGGTCAGTGACCAGGTCCTGCCGTGCCGTGTCACCTTCCTCATGATCATTGATGCCCCACAAGGTGAGATCTTGCATGGTGGCCCAGATCAAGGGAGATTGACGTCATCTTGAACTTCTTCCATTTTCTGATAATTGCGCCAACAGTTGTTGCCTTGTCACCAAGCGGCTTGCCTATTGTCCTGTAGCCCATGCCAGCCTTGTGCAATGTTATCCCTGATGTCCTTACACAGCTCTCTGGTCTTGGCCATTGTGGAGAGGTTGGAGTCTGTTTGATTGAGTGTGTGGACGGGTGTCTTTTATACAGGTAACGAGTTCAAACAGGTGCAGTTCATACAGGTAATGAAGAGAGTGGAGAACAGGAGGGCTTCTTAAAGAAAAACTAACAGGCCTGTGAGAGCTGGAATTCTTACTGATTGGTAGGTGATCAAATACTTATGTCATGCAATAAAATGCAAATGAATTATTTAAAAATCATTCAATGTGATTTTCTGGATTTTTGTTTTAGATTCCATCACTCACAGTTGAAGAGTAAAAATGACGGACTTCTACATGCTTTGTCAGTGGGCAAACCTGCAAAATCAGCAGTGTATCAAATACTTGTTCTCCCCACTGCATATTTATGAATAAATAATTAATTGTATGTTTAAATAAATAAATAATTTTTAACCTTAAAATATATTTTCAAACTTTAAGATTTGTACACTCAGATGTACTTTTCATGAAAACAGTATAAAACGTTTTCCAAAATCATTTGAAACTGAATTTCTAAAGCATGTGCCAAGCTTTTAAACTAGATTTTTGAAAGATTTTTCTGAAGCCTAGTTTAAAAGAAGAATCATTTATTTGTCATTGACCCAAGTGTGTTTACAAAAAAAAAAAAAAAAAAAATCCTACAATTAAATTGACAGATTTACCATAATTTTTGTTTAAAAATCAAACAAAAACATGCATGACTTAAAACAGTACACCTATTATATCAGGGAGGTTGAGTTTGAGGGTTATGTCTTCACAATTAGAGCTTTCCTCTGCAGAGAAACATTCAGTCGAAGATCAAATTAAAGCTGTTGAAAGAAATAAAAGTAGATCATGCTTAAATTGCTTTCAATTATCTTTGATCACCCACAAATGAAAGGCAAGAAAAATTACCTTGAATTCATTACCTTAGCTTTTCCATTAATTACTCACACTCTTTAAACTCAGAACTCATTAAAAAGAGAATGTGTGTGTGTGTGTGTGTGTGTGTGTGTGTGTTGCTCTGTTGCCTAAATGAATTTAGATATTTGAAATTACATTTCTGGTCCTAATCTCATTTATTGAAGAAGAAGGAGAAAAAAAAAAACATTAGCAGAACACAGCAAAGTCAAATCCATCAGTTCTGATGTGTGTTATTAATTTGCCAGTGACGCAGAGATGCTGCAAAACCTGCTTCTTTCTCCACATCACTTCCCCTCATTCATTTTGCAGTATGTAATTCTATTTATAAATGAACATCTTATTAATAGAAGACAAGAAAAATTAGCCACTGTTCCCTAGATTGTTCACAAAGAAACAAAATGAGCCATCTAACCCATAGTGACATTTACAAATTACCTGTTAATTTCAACTGAGGTGAAGGATGACAGCACTGAACTGCTGTGACAGAACAGGAACTCAAGGAGTGACAATCAGGCCTGTCGTGTCCAAGAATCCCAGCCGTCTTTGTGAAGCGTGCCCATGCTCAACTCCCCTCTTACCTTGCAACCTGCAGAAAGTACTGTCTTCCTGTCCTCTTGTTGAGTCAGGACTGCATTGTTCTCTAGGAAGCCTAGCAATCAAAATTCAGTGGGCCTTGGCGTTGGCTGCTTGTGCCTACCATGTGTGACGGCGTGTGAGTGTTTATATACTATGACAGAGCCAAGTTCTGGCTCTGGCGTGTATTCTCACATCCAGTCCTCCAGCCCGCTCTGACTCTGCTTAGAGTAGTGCTGAGGTGAAATGATGAATAGTTACAATCAGTCTTGTTTTAGCAGCCGGAGCTCCAGAGAATAGCAGCCTCTTCGCAAAAAACGAGAGAGAGAGAGAGAGAGAGGGCGCTCTGTGGTGGTTTCGCCCAAATCCAAGGTGAGGTTGTCGACTGCAGTGTCACCTTGGCTCTTCCCGTCTCCATTGATAAATAGCCCCCCCACCCCATAGGCACCTGGTGGGCAAGTTTACACAAACCTTTTTGAAATTAAGCATTTTAAAAGAAACGGCTTACGCGGAAACAAAACGCACAGTATCCCAGCATGCCCCTGCCATTTTCTTCTCTCCCCATTCTGGAAGACACATTAGGGAATAGGAAAAGCATGCCAGCCAGGTGACATTTGAATTGAATGCTTCCGTAATGGATGCCATCTTCCACTGACCTCCATTTAGCTGGAGGAGCTGCACCAGCAATGCTTTTTCTTTCAGGTCACACTCAAGCAAAGGACGACACGTCATGATACCTACATTTGCACGTTCACGCTACTGAGCAGAACATGAGGATGGGGAAGCGAGACATGAAAAGTGTGGAAACACATGATGGGTATGAGCTGTTGTTGTTCTTATTGTCACTGAAATAGAGCAGTAGTTCTCAAAATGTTTGACTTCAAGGCCTAAAGAATTGCACTGAATTCCTTTTATGATTCAGAAATTTCAATTCAACCATAAACTTCATTTTCTTCAATAAAAAAAGGGCCAATTTAAAACGATTCAGATTTTTTAAAAATCTGCAAGCTTTCAATTCATGTCTTTTTTGAACTGAATTGGTCACTCTACAGGGAGTTGAATCTGAAATGACAGGATGTAAACAGGAAGGTGACTGAAGTTGGTTGAACTTCATAAATTCATTGATTTCCAATTCTGAGTAATGGTTAATGGCATTTTGAGAAATTAGCTGGTCAATAATATATATATATATATATATATATATATATATATATAGTAAGTGTACAATGCAAACACAAAGAGCTTGTTTACATTTTAGACAAGTCGAGTTGCGATGCCGAACATGACCACATGGAAATGAAAAAAAAATACTAGACCAGCTGCCTTGACCTGACTGCATATAAACACTACAGAACACGGATCCATTCAGAATTACTAAACACAGCAACATACACATGACAAATCAAAAACAATCTCAACATGTGTGGAAACAACGTGAATGTACTGAAATGTGTGATGTGCATAAATACAAGGTGCGATCAATGCATCGAAAGACAACAGACATGGTTAGTTTGAGTTTGAGCTTGCAGTATGAGTCCTGTATGTCACCGCAATCGTGCTCTTCAGAAACAATCACAGAATATGAACTGGAAACTGGAATGAATAAAGTCACTGAAAACGCAACACGAGATCATCTAAGTGTGCACGCAAATTACGTAAATGACGCAATTTCACAAAAGCCTGCTTCAGAAATGTATTTGTGTAAATTGTAATACGTTTTTTTTTACGCGTTAAGGATTTTGAATTAATTGCAATCCATTAACGCGTGTTAACGTTGACAGCCCAACATTATATATTATAATTATAGTATAAAAACTATGTCTAAATTAACTACAATTTGCTTGTCTGTCTGTCTGTAACCTTTTAATATTTTTTATATATATATAATTATTATTATTATTATTATTATTATTATTATTTAATTTTCAGACAAGTTTTGTCAAGCCATCATTTGTCTCAACCAACCTTACATTTCTAATTAAAAATTAAACTTAGTGCGTGAATTTGAGTTTATTTTAATGCAATCCTGTTTACAACCTCAGTTCAAATTCAGGAAAATGAATTGGAAATTAAAAAGCATTCTCAATCCAACAGAGTATTATGGTACACACGGCACTCCATTTATGCAGTTCTATCAAGTTTTAAGAAATGTCATGTTATGTCAGTTTTCTGTGTTTTTTTTTTTTTTTTGTTTGATTTCAATTATGACCATATAGGACTATGTTAATTTTTATTATCCTTCTTAAGTCATAAATTTATGAAGTCATTTTCGGCCCACTTGGAAGTTTGCTCAGGCCCCCTGGTTCAAAACCACTGAATTAGAGTGATTCTCTTTAACAGCCAGACTTGAGAGAATATGATAAATTAGGCTGTGCGATGGTCTTGTCATCATGGCTGGTTTGACTGGTTTTGGGTATCCGTGAAGTTTATTGCCATGTGACTTGTTTAGAGGATCGTGCAGTCAGGCGGGCTCTGAGAGAGAAAAGGGAGGCCTGGCCCGGTCATTAAGAGCTTTGTGCTATGTTGGCCCTGAAGGTCACACTGCTCTCTAATGATGTGTCCTTGGTGCCAGTGCATGGATGGGACGCCGTGGGGTCAGCAACTCCTCTGCAATCTAACCACTCATGTCTGTGGTGTCCTGTTTCCACAGCTCCATGCTGACCTCCTTCCAGAGCACTGGTCTCAGGCTCTTCTCCCAAACGCCACTCGTCGGGGGAAAACTAATGAGAGAGAGGCTGGAGCTCGGGCCCTAATGGGCCTCAGTGTTCTAGCTTCAGGCAGGGCAACTGAAAATGAGCATTTAACCACAGCCAGAGTAATTGAAAAAATGACAAGCCGTACAAACACGGCGCAGCGCAGCGCCACACAATCACGCTCTTGTACAGTGCTAGCAGCAAATTATTCTGATTATTGCCATCTCCTGATTGCCGTCGATCCTCTCTCTCAATCCCTTTCTTTCATCTCCTTCTATTGCAGGGGATAAAAATGAAGAGGGCCTGTTGGATGGGGATACAGATCCGAATCAAGCAAATTGAATCAGACGCTGGTGCACAGGGAGCTTAGAGAGAGCATTTAGATTGTGGGAAATGTCTCAAAGTGACACGTGCAGAAATCTCAGGAAAAAACACCAAACCTGACCCATTCCACCAGGTACGCCCAGAGTGACACATTCCTCGATCCCGTTTTCATCTGCCTTTCATCTTCCCTCCGTACAGTATATCAAAGTGGACTTGAGCTGTTTGTGCTGTTTTCCACATGTTTAACTTTGCTCACAGCTCCACCTGCTTGTCATTTATTGATACTGACTCACTCTGAGCGCAAGCCAATGTGTCCTCTCAAGTTATTAGGGCAGACAGGACGGATCGGCAATGCTGGCCTTAAACAAATCAAATGAACTTCAGGATATTTCACAAAGTGCATACGACGTATAGTCAGCTGGCCGTAAATCCTGATTATCGTTTTGCACGGGAAACCAATTTTGGTGTGGTTTTACTTGATGCCAGAGTTAATATTATCTCAACATCAGCACAAGAGATTCATACGGTTATTAAAATCATCATCATCTGATTGGATGAGCCACTTGCCTAATGCCTAATGAGATTGTGATCATTTCATGTTCAGGCTGAAGGATAATGGACGCATAACTCTAATAAAACGTAATCTCTAGAGTGCTAAGGGCACCAACTCAAATCCCTGTGCACAAGGTAAAACAATAATGCCCATGGTACGGAAATGAAATTGACATGACCTTGCTTGCTCCCAAAATTAACAATCCTTGGACACCAGCCTGCCCTTCAAGCCCATGGCTTCATCTCTCAAATGAGCTCTTTCCTGACAAAAGTATCCAACCCAAGGATGAAACTTCTCATGCCCATTTAGAATCTAATGCTGGTCATTTGCTAGAACACAATCCTGCTTCTCATTTCACTGCTGGGTTCTGTAATTGAGAGGACTTAGTTCCAGTTGATGATGCGGGTCTCTCTCCTGGTTTTTAATCAAGAAAACGACTTTCCAAAGCCATCAATGACTTTCCGAAGAGTGCTGTTTATGCAAAAGAAGAAAAATAATTACCTCAGCAGTTAATGCGGGACCCTTACGTTTCACACCTAGCTCCAAATCCCACCTTTCAACAGTCAACTTTTTCTCCTCCTCTCGTCAGTTCAAAACAAAGAGCCCTTGTTTTGCTGCCAGACAGAAAACCGAGTTCTGTAAGCAGCTCTGTGGTGAAACAGGTGTAGTTTTGATCTCTTTCCGTTCCCACTCATTGCGTATGTGCCTTCATTAGCAGGATGGGAAGGACCACGGCATGCTGACTGGGCCATCTAATTTGAGCGTCCGAAACAGAATACTTTAAATTATAATTTCGCCAGAGCGTGAGAGGGCATCTGCAGCTCTCTTAATTTGAAGCAGTCTGCGGATGCGAATTTGAATTAATAATCCAGAAAATTGATACTACCTCTCACTGCATGAGTTTTAGTATTGACTTTCCCTTCCTCTGCCCTCTGCCTTCTGTTTCCCCCTCTCTCTCTCTCTCTCTCTCTCTCTCTCTCTCTCTCTGTCTCTCTGTCTCTCTCTCTCTCAGCCTCTGCGGGGTCTTCATTACCACAAGATATAGACGTAGCCCTGTTAAGCCCGCCGAGGCTGGGCGCTCTAATGAGGGGTAGACTCATCACGCCGGGCACCAGTTCACTGCTCTCAGGCAAACTTACTGCCACCAAAATTCTTTTAATATTCTGAAGAATGTAGAGTACTACAGTTGCCAGGGAAACAAGAGGTCACATGGTCACAAAGGTCCAGGGCTTCCAGTTGAGTAGCCAGAATGCCTCTGATAATGATTTATTCAAACTTAGTTCAAAATCTGCAATCCCCGTTCTCCCCCCACCCGTTCTCCTCCCATTCCCACTTCATTGCCTTAATGTAGCCAGACCCTCATTCATAACTGTCAAGAACCTATCCATCTGGACTGTGGCTTATTTAGTCCAAGAATTATACATAAAATGCATTTTCCACAGTAAAGGGGAGTAAGTGAGAGAGAAAGAGAGGAAAAGGTGGCTATTTAACTTAGTTTGACACACAGATAATGATTGTAGAGGAAATAGGAGTGATAATCTGCAGGTGATCCACCCCTACTGGGGTTTTCTGCAGATCTCAGGCAGCGCTGAGCCGTATGCAGAGGCCTGACCTTGTGTTTGAGCTCGACCTCAGAGCTGAGAGCACAGGATGACAGGACAATAGACAGAGGAACAGAGCCAGAGCCATGCAGTATTAATAAAGTGTTGAAACACACAGTGTGTGGAGCAAATCATCCCCTGTAGATCTCAGTGCTGCTAATAATTTATATATGAAGACCAGGAGTTTGAATGAAAACATCAAATTCTGCCATTATTTACATTATATTGATCTTATTTTTTCCCTTGGATCATAGTAGTAGATAGTTTTGAAGACTCAAACTTTCACAGTACAATCGACCGCATCTGTCAAGCTCCAAGCAGGACATAACATACCATAAAATAACCAATTGAAACAATATTTGTTCATAAAATGATAACATTTATGCATTAATCCAACGTGCCAATTTTTTTTCGCAATTATGGGATATTAGTGTCGTGTCAAAACTAGATCATTCGAGTCTGAGGGAAAACTTTGAGACTCTAAAAGGGTCGAGTTCAAGTCCATATGCGCCCAAAGTCAATGACAATTACTAAGACCATGTTTTCATGGTTGTGACGAGCAGGGTGGGCGAGAGCCGAGAGGGAATGGCGCGAGACCGATGACGTGAATGATAGTGAGCGTCAGCTGCGCGCTGCACCGGTCTCGTATCTCTCACGGAAGAGCTCCGGCAGCATAAAAGAGGACCGACGACAGTGAACTACGAGAAAGGACCAGGCCTGGATTTTAAGTTGTGTTTTTATTATGTTTGTGTGGGCGGCAGTCTCCGTGAGGAATGTTGAACGAATGTTAACAATGTTATGTTGAACGTTCGCCGGTTCCTGCCTCCTTCTTCCCGTCCTTAAGAACTGTGTTACAATGGTGTCTTGACTCAGATTCAGCTTTCTTCTGGTCTCTGTTTTGTATTGAACATGGCCCTCTTATGGTCTAGGCCTTGACCCTATAAACTACTGACTCTCTTGGTCTTTACAACACTGTTGGTGGAGTAGAAGATTTTTAGTGTATAGCAATTGTAATCTTTTACTTACACAAACCAATCATAAAACTTCATAAGATGTACAGTCAAGTATGATACTTTGGGGCAAGAGCTGCATAATGATTCTTCAAAAAACTGTCCTTTTGTGTTCCACTGAAAAGCAATAATAAGATATGTCACGAGGGTGAGACAACTGTAATTATTCTTTTAATTTTTAATTTCAACTTTTATTTTAAAACGAATGATAAATAATCAATTATCAATGTGTGAGGTGTCTGACTTCATGATCATCAGTGTGTTTTATGGTTGAGCGTGTGTGGTCGGTGTTGGTGGTGGTTTGGAGGGGTGGGGGGCGGAGTGGTACTCCTGGTGGGTAAAATGAGAGCATCTGCCCCTCTGTGGGAGGCTGTCCCAGGGAAGGAGGATGGCTTTGAGCTGAGACAGCGGAAGAGAGAGCGGGGTAACTGTCCTGTGGAGCAGCCATAATGCCAGGCAAAGTGGTGTTAATTCACACACATACATACAGACAGACAGGGAGTCATCACTGAATCTGAACAATCCAATGAAATACCTAATGCTGCCTTCGCACGTTATGGGAAGTGTTCTACTCCCCACTTCTGAAGTCGTGATTATGAGTTTGTCACGTTCAAGTGCTTTCTTGTTGGAAAGAATAGGGATCATTGAGGACACCAGGTTTATACTTGCCTATTTATTGGGGAAATCTTATTAAAGATAAAATCTATTAAAGATATTCATTTTTAATTCAATAGCATACCATTTGTTGACAACCATATAAACATTCACCGCACTGTCAGCTTGCTGACAATTCTGGAATTTTGGTCAAATACATGCTATTTTTGTTGTCTATAAAAACTTACCACATACTTCAAATGGTAATTTATATGTGTGTATATGTAACTATGCACTACTTTAACAACAAGAGAAGCTGATTTAGCTGTTGTGGAAAAAAAATAATAATAATAATGAATACCAGTCACAGTAGCAATCGTTCTCACCTCTGTTATGTTGAAAGTTTATGGCACACCCAACTTTTCCCAGTAGTAAATATGACTTGAGAGGGTGGTCATGTTTAATTCCTGAGTATGCAACTCATATTTACAATAATTAAGATAGCACATAAAGGCAGCCTTAAAGTCAGCTTTTCCTCCATTATTGGGGGCACAACACAATGAAGTTCTTTTTGTTTTATTATGTTTTGTTTATTTCAAAAAGACAGTTGCATTATGTCACAGCCATGAAACATCATTTGCTACAATACATGGGCCCTGTCCCAAACGCTGCCACTCTTCAGTAACATAATATAGACATAAGTAGTCCAAAAAGTGCAGGCTAGCATAAAGGATATTTCAAGAGCACAATGAATGTAATTGAAAGATGGCTATTGCAAGTCTGCAAGACTACAGGTTCTCACAAAGTGCCGCAGTTAGAGCAGGACCTACAGGAGCCAGCCTCTGGTGGTATTACAGGGAGGGACATCTCCATCTATAGAGCAGGGGTGTCCAAATTCGGTCCTGGAGGGCCACTGTCCAGCAGAGTTTAGCTCCAACTTGCCTCAACACATCTCCTTAAAAAAGATTCTAGTATGCCTAGTAAGACCTTGATTAACTGGTTCAGGTTTAATTGGGGATGAACTTTGCAGGACAGTGGCCCTCTAGCAATAGGATCGGGCACCCCTGCTGCAGAGCATTCCACTGAATAAAAGTGTGCGGCAATATGAAAATAAAAAATTAAACTAAAAATCCAACATACAGAATGTTGATTCATGAAAAAAAATATTTTCACTTGTTTGGGAAGGACTGTAACCACAATAATTTCATTCTGGTGAAAAATTCTAAGATGGTATCAATATCATCTCAAAATACCTCTGACTATACCGTCAGCCTATAATAAAAAAAAAATCGAAACAGCAAATTCAGTTTCCTGTG
Organism: Opsariichthys bidens; assembly: GCA_037194245.1. Classification (NCBI taxonomy): domain Eukaryota; kingdom Metazoa; phylum Chordata; class Actinopteri; order Cypriniformes; family Xenocyprididae; genus Opsariichthys; species Opsariichthys bidens. Next base: position 17,874,268 of record CM074298.1, read on the forward strand.
TCAGTTCATGTTTCCTTTTCCCCTGTCAATTTGTTGCCATGGTTTTTGATTTGCCCTCATGTGCTACACCTGTGTCTTGGTAAATATCTCATTAAGTCCTTAGTGTTTCCCTGAGTATTCATACCCCTCATTTTCAGTTGTTCTTTGTCATAAATTTTGGTTGTTCTGTTTGCGGTTAAAAATTGAGAGTATTTTTGTTATTCTGATTTTGTTAAACACTGCAGCACGTAGATCCAGCCCGTAGATTTATGCCTCAACCACACTCTAACAAACTATTTATTTATATTTGCTTTTTTTTTTTTTTCATACCTATGCACACATAAAAATGTCTCAGAAATGTTTACTGAGATGAAAGAGGCAACCTTTTCAGGCCCCTGACAAATTCAGTCAAGCTATTTCATATTAAAAACTCTTATTATAAAATAATGCTATTCAAACATTTTTGTTTTTATGTTCATCTTTTTCGTGACTGAAAAGTCAAGTTTACCGTAATGTATGTAAAATATCTACATTTTGCATGATGTCCAAATCTTTAGTGTACACTAGTATATTGCTGACCTCAAAGCTAACATGCATGGAATAAAAGACACAATTTCATGGGGTCTTTAATAGTTCCTCTTGTGCCTTAAATGATGGATAAACATTAGACCAGTCACCACTTGAACAAAGAGTGCATTGACTTTTATCTTCGGGCTTTGAGTTTCCGACTCCCTCTCTTCCTCTCTATCAGTTATATATGCTCTATCTGCTGGACAAATCTTCAACAGGCCTGAGAACAGAAATACCACACAGCCAAAACCCTGTAAATTACTCATGCTTGATATTGCTTCTGCCAGGACTCTAGCCCCTTATTTCCTCTCAGCGTACACACACACACACACACATAAGTCAATGGCAAGCGTTTTCATTAACTTTGTGTGGAGACTGTGTGTGTAAATGTTATCGTCTATGCTCAGGAGAGTGGTGAGCCTCTAGGAGTCTTAATGTACCTCAACTAATGAAGGGCCCTTTAATGCGCTGCGGCCATTTTCCCCAGCATTTCTTACCAAATGGTCTCAAAGCCATACCACCGTTGAAGAGCACACTTTCCTCCCTGAAAAGCTGCTGCTCCCACAATATAATTGAGTCATCTGGCTGTGAAACTGACAGCTGAACTGGCAGCTGTAGGCCAGTCAGAAGAAAGAGAGAGGAGAAGAAGAAGAAGAAGAATTAGTATTTAGTGTAGGGAAATAATGAAACAGGGGTTCAACCACAAATTCACATACTCTGGCAAGAGGAAACCTCTGGTCATATTTTGTATGTTTTACACTTTAACTCAGATAAAGTAGTTGTTCAACTTTACCTGTCACTAAAATGGCAAAGATATCATTTTTAAAAAAGGTTGCAATAAATTCATAGTGTTTAATTTGCCAAATATGTGATCGCCAAATCCCATTTTAGTCTTTTTGGCTGAAGTTAAAACATTTTAGGAAGCCAATGTGAAGGAGATTGGAATAATAAAGTATAATAGATCATTTAAAAATGATCACAAAAATAATCATATGTTCAGCTATTGAAAGTCATCTAAATGAAATATTAAGTTCTTTAAAAATATTTCTTAAGTTTACTAATGTTAGATGTTCTTGCTTTTAAAAAATAGAATTAATCTTCAATGTAGAATCTTTTTATTATTATTATTAGTTTCACTGTATCCGTTAAGTAAAATATGTAAACTTGAAAATCTGACCTTCCCTGCCTCGATATCTCTAGGTAATCATCCATCGTGGAACAAAAGAAAATGAAGTGAAAATGTTGAAAATGACGTGGGGGTGGGTGGGGGATGAGGTTAAGCTCAAGTAGAAATGGTTCAAAACTGTGCTATCAGTGCTAAAAGGCATATTAATTAGATTTAGATTTGATCGGTGTTCATATAAGAACATCTGAGAACTTTTCCTCTAAACACATCCTTTTCACCCAGACTCTGCTGATTCTTGCCGTTACCCGTGTTAAAAGAGCTTCATCTCAGAATGATAATTATGCAAATTGGTGGCTGGAGGTAATGGAGAATGAACACACCCCTGCACAAATGAGACAATAACGATTCCTGAGGAAAAAAGGAGAGAAAATGAACATCTTATTTTAAAGCTGATCTAATGATGTTCAGGTGATCAAAGCCAAAACACACAGTGCTGAGAGAGGCTGATTTTAGCTTCAGCACTTTATCTAACTTCCTCTCATTCAAGCCCAGGTTCAAAAATGAGTGAATGCAAAAAACATACTTTTGGAAGTACTTTTGTACTAAATACAGATGCTGGATATATAATATTTAGCAATCCGTTTTCCTTGTGAGGACCATTGGCAGGCTGTTGGTAACTTGTGCTATAAACAAAAAACATGTATAGATCAATTACTACTGATTTAATCTCTGGATAAGTTCACTGATTTACAAATGATAAAACAATGGGTTACACTTCAGACATTCTACTAACCACAAGTAACTGTGCAACTATATGTCAACTAACTCTCATTATAGGGGCCGTTTACACAACACTTAGGGTTGCATTTTGGGCTATTCATTTACACGAACAGCGTTTTGGGGGCCTGAAAGAGCAAACTTTTGAAAATGAGTTTCAAAGTGCACATTTTTGAAAATGATATCGTTATATCCTCTGTTTAAACAACAAAAATGTGAATTTGTGAAAACTGTGCATGTGTAACACACATTCAGTCTATAGGTGCCTTGTGTTTCTTTACAAAGTGGCATCGCCAACTTCTGGCCTGGTATGCATAATACAGCATTTTTAGTTTTTGTGGATCCTTGTGAATGGGATGGTCATGAACTTTTTCATTTTTAGTACATCGTGTTGTGTAAATGCACTGTTAGTAGACTGTTAGTTTTGGGTTAGAGTTATTAGAATAAATTGACGTGTACTTGCAAAATCATGTATAAAGTCACTAGAATGTGTGTTGGGGGACCATCAATATAAAGTGTTAGCAGATATTAAGCAGACAGTCTACTAAGTTACTTATAGTTAGTAGAATGTCTATAGTGGACTATCAAATTGAAGTGTTCCCAAACACTTGGTAACCTAAAAAAAGCATGTAAATGTAAAAGCTATACAGAATAGCAAAACAGTGAGCAAACAAGTCAAGGCGGTACACACAGAATGCTCTTCTAGTTTTACATAATGTACCTGAGTGTTTCTGGGCGAATATTTAATAATAACGTGAGCCGAGAGGAATATAGAAAGTGATCAGCATGAATGATATTCAAAACGATAAGCGCGCGCTGCTTTGTTTATTGCTTGTGTATCTGCGGCCTACAGTATCGGTGTCCATTTGAATGACAAATATAGACAAATATATATATCTGGAGAAATAGACAGACACTGCCGTGGAATATCACCAGGATGGACCAGAGGACTGAGAATACGCAGAGACAGGGAGAGAAAGAGGGAGTGCAGGTGTATACGTCCCATACACCTCCCGGCACTGACTAATTGGTGCAGTACTCATGCCTCAGCAAGATGAGCGCCCTGAAGCCAACAGTTCTCAACACACACACATAGAGCTGACCATATCCACTATGATTTACCCCTTCACTGAATCACGTGACTCAAGGTGTCACCAATTACTTGAAAACAGGTCAGTCCTCTGACACGAATCCTAGAGCAAGTGTTCTGCTTAAAAATGATATATTTATAATGATACTTAGTGGTGCTTACAGGTACTTTCTGTAAAAAACACAAAAACAATCTAACGTGTAATTTCATGATGTGTGTAATGCTGAGATCCCGGAGAAAAAGAAGAAGATGATGATCCACAAAATCCACAAGGTTTATTAAGGTAATCCAAACACAAGCCAACATAGGCAGGAAGTCAAATACACAGTGATGATTAACTAAAAGACGAACCGCTGTGATGATAATAGTGTCCATGGTAACTGATGAGTGGTGGGAAACTAGAAGAAAGGAAGACGTGATGAAAGACAACAAACTGAAAGTCCATGAATACCATGTGACTGTGACATTACCCCCCCCCCCCCCCCCACACACACACACACACACAATAAAATGACACATGGCTCTGGAGGGACGAGGAGATGGTGAAACAATGTGGGCAGAAGTGAAGGAATGGAGGCAGGATGTGGTGGAGAGATGGTAAAAAGCAGGAGGGAAGAGATGATGGCAGGATGAATGGATAGTGATGGGAGGATGACGACAAGACCTCAGCGGTGAAGATGAAATGTTTGTCACAGAGCCTCCCAGTGCCGACAGCCCACAGTGGAGTCGATGGAGGGAGGAGCCACGATGTTGCTGGCTTGGCTCTCAACATCTGCTGGTCGTCCGTTGGAGACAAGGCTGATGGATCCACAGGCGTAGACAGAGGGTCGATGGAGAGTCGTCGCAGGTTGCAGAAACCTCTGTACACGGGTGTTGGAAGCAGAGCCAGAGTACCTGAGAACTAGTGCGATGCAGGTGTGACCGAGGATGGCGGCGAGACTGAAGGGAAGGAGGATCCATAAGTCCAAAGCGGAAATGGTGTGACAATTGACCAAGAGGGAGCAGGTGAGCCGAGGGTCTCTGGTGGAGGCAATGGTGGGAAGAGCCGGTAAGTCGATGGGCTGAGATGGAGCAAATTGATTAGAGGCTGGAGGCGGAGCCGTAGGATCTTTACGCATGGGGACAACCTGCAGCTCGAACATCTGGCAGCGACAAGGCTGGAGGAACTGGCTGAGCTCTGTGGTGGCGATGAAACCAGACTTGACAGAATGACAGTAATCATAACACAGTTCTCACAGGTTAATCCAAAGTATAAATCCCAGTCCATAATGTTATATATAAACAATAACTCAGAACAGACTGATGATTCAGTCTCCATAAACAATTAAGTTTCAGATACTGGGTGGGATAGGGTAAGAGTTGACAAGTCCCTATAGCCAACATGTGAAACACAAAACACGAACAATACCGGACACTAAACTGAACACAGACAGGAACTTAAATACACAGTGATGATTAACTAAAAGACAAACAGCTGTGATGATAATAGTGTCCATGGTAACTGATGAGTGGTGGGAAAATAGAACAAAAGAGCGCATGTGATGAATGACAACGCAATCTTACTTTATTAACGACCGCAATTCGGTCGCTATTAAATCTTTGACAAAATCATACTGGAACATTCAAATCTGTGTTCGTGCCGCGGCGTTTAGCCAGAGAGTGCAGTTTTGAGTCACACAGTAGTTATTTCTGTGTTACAAATATTCAAATTATCTCCAAAAGTACTGAGATAAAAGTTAAAAGTTAGGATATGAATGCATGTGTACGATAGCGATCAAAATAGCGCAAACCGCATTTGAAAATAACTGGGCGCTTCAAATAACGGTTATATCAAGCTTATGCCATTGGGTAATTTGTTATTGAATCATTCATTCAAAATATTCGTTCAAAAACACTGATTCATCCAGTAATGAAGCAAGAATGAGACATTGAATTCATTCAAAACCAAACTAAATAATCCATTCAAATAAATTTGACATTTTTCTAGTCCAGTAATTAATATTTTCTGATTTTATCCAGAATCGTGCAGTTCTAGTGGAAACTCATCAATTTGTCTTCACTTTTCTGTGTAGAGGCAAAAAAAATGTCTGTAGCGACCAACACAAAACAAAGATGATACTGACTCCACTGAAAACCAGCAGCAGATACAGGATTAGCCAGCAGACTCTTGTGACAATTAAGAACTATTTTACATTTTGGTCAATTATGAATTCGTAAAATCTCATTTGTACAAGTTTAAATGATCGTCTTATGCTCCACCGAGGCTTAGGGGTCCACCTTCATATTTAGATTCATCGACAAATCGTGAAATAGTTACTTTTTCTCATGAAATTAAGTTAGATTAGCATCAATTTTAAAGTAAGCTATCACGTTCTGTTCTGGAGCTCAGTAAGACCCTCTTCTGGGTGAGAATTAAGACCCAAGTACAGAATATTTCATGTTCCACTTTCCGCTCGGTTTCATGCATAAGCCTTTTAAAATCCCTGTGCCAAATGGCATACTACATGTACATTTGCGTTCTAACTTATAGTACAATGACTGCCCTGTGTGCATGTCTGTTAAGTCTCCCTTTGCGGCCCATATGCACCCCTCAATGTGCACTTCTGCCGAGCAAGGACTGGGCCAAGCTCCGCAGCAGAGTTATTCGATAGTCAAAGTGCCATTACGTCACAAAAGTGTGCTTCATGTAATACAAAAGTATTATGGCACCACCATCAAATCATTACCTTGAGAATCTCAAGATCCAACTTATATCTTTACGTGAGAAATTCATTACAATCAAAGTGTCTTGACACACCTTAAAAAACAGCTTCCCACATTCAACCTACAGAATCAAGCCTACAACCATGAAAGACAAGAAGGTTTCGTAAATTAGAAGAATGTGTCTTTGTTATGCAGTGGGATGATGAAAGGGGGTATTTCTTCTCAAAAATATGAGTGGAAACGAGGAACAGGACAATCATGAGAGATGAGTGTGTGTGAGAGAGAAAGAGAGAGAGAGAGAGCAGAAGAGAGTGGGACATGTTAATGCAATGTAATTTTTTCTCTTTCCCTCCCTCAGCTTGATCGATAGGCAGGGGTAAAGTGCTTACAAATTACCAAAGGCGAATGCAACTCTATTAGCGCGCAAGTGGATTTCACAACATTCGTCTGTCTTTTCATTTCTCTTGCACCACTCACTCTCTCTTTTTGCACTCTCTCCTTTGCACTCCCTTTCACACTCTTTCTTCTCCACGGAAATCCATTTGCTAAAAGGCTCTTTTTTTTTCTACCTGTCATAACCTCGGACCATTTCAAAAGGCTGTGTTTGATCATAATTAGCCTCAGGAAATCTAAATCTAATATGGTGCCTTTTAAAAATCGCACCCCTCCTTACAACACTTTCAGCCAACCATGCAGAAACGCAAGGCTCCTCTTTTTTTTATATATATAAATATCATCCATTGTCTTTATTGTATTGCAGCATTATTGGCATTCATGTGCTTTATTAAATGCAAAAGGTATCAAAAAAACAAAAAAAAAACAAAGCCAAACGAGAGGGATCCACCAATGATAGCATCACACATACACACACGCACACTCGCTAATTCTTTAAAGTTTCATTCATTAAAGCTTATTGTGTGTCACCATGGCTAAGCCCTTATTACCGTGCATTTAGGAAATGAGGCAAAGAGTGGAGGAATAAGAGACCAATCAATAGCGCTTTTCATTTTGCCTCTAATGGGTCGCCTCCACTTTTTCCCCCAGACGACGGGAAAAAAAGTAAAAGAAAACATGGGAAAGATTGGTGTAACAGCCATAAAATGTAATTTCTCCACAGAAGCACAGACAATAATGTTTTCTGCCCCCCTCTGCATATTTTAGTGGCATTTTGCTAAATTGAGTATGGATTTAACATCAAAGGTTTCATGAATTTTTCAAATGAGATATTAAAGTCAATATTTCACAAGGCGGATGTTTCAATTCGAGATGCTTACACAATAATGCAAGGAGCATTTGCACTGAGAACGTGCAGACAAAGCCACATTAGTTGAGCCTAGAAAATTATAATGAATTCAGTGGAGGGAAATAGGGGTGGTTGTGTGTGTGTGTGTGTGTGTGTGTGTGTGTGTTGGGGGGGGGGGGCTGTCAAACCATAAGGTTTCCATTTGACAAATGGCAGTTATTGGATCAGGGAAACTCTTAAAGGTCTCGCAGCACAAAATGCAGCACAAAATTTCTCCAGGTAAAGATCAGACTGTGGACTACACTGATAAAAGGATGTCGAAGACTGATTTACAGGTTTGTCAGGCTTCTCAGGAGAGTATTAACCGCTATGCCTTTATTAGTTAACTGAGCAGTATCCTCTTGAGGCTTGATTTCAGATGGTTTGACTGTCCATCAAGCCTGTTGACGGTAATTAGGACATGGGAGAAGACTACTGACAAGTCCCAGTGGTTTGCTCAAGGCCTAGTATTTTATTTCACTGTAGGACATTTCCAAGGCATCAAAGAGAGAGAGAAAGCTCACGTACTGCCAAGGTTTTATGTGGTGTTAAACGTTATCTAAAGCTTCATGGGTGTTTGTATCGAGCCCCTTTCACCGTCTTTACAAACAAGAGCAGTTTATACCTTGATATCCAGTCGGTCCTCAATCCAGTGTAAACTGAAGACTCTGAGAAGAGCGATTCTCCCGGAAGGCTGAGTACAGGTGGATCTCTGAGGCTGGGAATAATGGTCCTTGCTAGGTTCCACTGGGCTTCGTCATGCATGCCGCTCCCTCTGATACAGAGAGACAGTGCTTAGGCATGTTTTAGCAGCCTCCGTGTGATTCTCCCCAGGGAAAGCCTGCCATAGTGTGTGTCTGAGGGACCGACTGAAGACAGAGACACACTGCAGTCTGCCCGCCCCATTAGACATGCATGACTCAGCATCAAGCTGTGGTATAATGAGTGAGCCTGGAGTTGGACAATGACCATCTTCAAAAAGAACAACTTAGCCTGTTTGTTGTTCTTGTTTGCATGCGTTATCCATTTCGTGGCTATAATCTTCAAACTGTATAAAGACTCTGAGCTATTGATAGTTTAGAAGGACGAATTATGGAATGAAGATTTTCTTTATCTATATTTTTTGGCCGATTTTCAAACAAGCAGTTTTCAAACAAATGGGGGTGCTGAGGGGACTACAAAATACTAGCATAAAAAAGAAAGTAACTTCAGATGTTAAAATGTTTAAAACTATTTTTTACAGGTTCAATCGTGCTTCCTAGAGACTGCTTTTCTTAATAACATTTAAAAAAGGAAAGAAAAAAAACAAAACAATTAATTGCACTTATTTTATTCTGTAGCAAGATTTTAACAGAAAGAAAGAAGTCTGCATAATATACAACTATGAATACTGAAATATGCAATTGGCAACAAATATATACCTGATGTATTATAATATAATATATGTAATAAATTCCTTCAGGGTGGTCATATTTGGGGTAAAATCTTGAAAAACCCCGACACCCCAGGCCACAATATTCACAATATTCATATTCTCAAAGTGCTGAGGACGAAACTTTAAGAGTTAAGAAGAAGTTCCACCTGTAGAAGTGAGATAAAAGATCACCTTGAGACAGAAGACAAGTGATCTTGATGAGTTTAGCAGAATAGCGGGCCTTGTGCTTGCAAACCTTGCATTTTCATCAAGGCCGTAACGAGCTAATTAAAGCAGCAGAAAGTGATCACGGCACAAGCGGATTAAAAAGGAAAGTTTCCCCTCTTCCTGATCAGTGGGGGTGCTCTTGAGGGAGCGGCCAGCAGGGTGCCGCTCTCCCTGAAATCTTCTACGCCTCATCCTTCATCAGCCCCAACTCATCATGTCCCATCGCCGGCCCGGTTACACCTGAACACTCCACTGCTGCCAAACACCTGGCTCCATCTCCCTCTGTCCAAATGAAAAATAAGCATAATCTGCTTTCCTCAGGATCCAGCAAATGAGGGATTTTATGACAAATAGTGTGAGGGGTATTGTCTCTACGCAGAAAAAGAGAGAATCATGCAGGGGCCAAAAGAAAGGACAGAATGTAAAAGAAGCAAACGGAAGCAGGTTTTCTTCACACGGATAATGAGAGAAGACGCTATCTCCAGTTAGCACGCACTACACATACGTTACAGTAATAAATAGTTTGACGTATACTCCAAAGATTGTTTGTTTTGGATGTTTATTTGATCATCTCTAAACCTTAATATTCATTTGTGCGCTCTACTTTCTGTGTGAAAAGCATAATTGTCTCAAATGAAGTATAACAAGAGCAGTGTGTTGTCCGTCTTAAATTTATGAGAAGTATGAGAAGAAAAATGGATTACTTGTCTTTAATATTTGTGATTGTGATCTGTAATTTTACTGATTACTATGTAAATGTGTTCTGCCCAGCAAATGTCTGTAAAAATCTGGAATAAATTAAGTTAAATAGCCCATCGTTCATTTTCATATGCAAGTAGCCTGAAGTACAAAACAAACTGATTACCAATTAGATGGCACATAATTTCTCATTCTTCTATAATTAATATCGGTGTTTTCTCATTCGCCACACGGATTTGGCACACCGTAATTATGTTCCCATTTAACTGTCCTATTCAGACACTCAAAACTGCATTTTTAAACTATAAAGTATAACAATTGTACAGCTCCTTAACTGAACAATAAATGCAACATAGGCTACATGCATTTTTACAAAAAAAAAAAAAAACCTACACAGTTTCCAGCTGAAATTAAGTGGCTGTAAAACATCAACATTTGCAATTCCTTTTCACACTAATTCTGCATACATGTCCATCAAAGACTTATTTTTGCACTGTTCCTCGGACAATATAAAATGTTATGACCTCAAAACACTTACTGTAGAGCACGATAGTTGCAAACAAATATATTTTCATGTTAACATCACATAACAAGCTCCGTCCATATTTTTTTCTAGCATTGTAAACTTGCTCAGTAGCTCCTCACCTAGTACAGCACTGGACTTACAATGTGGAACCTTTGGCTAAGGGTCCTGTGAAATATGAGTCACGAAACTCTTTTAGAAGCAAACTCTTTTTAAGTTAACACTATCTATAGGGTTACTATTGGTGCTACGTTACTTTCTAACGCTATAGAGCATTCACATTTTGGCACGTTTTAGCTGTTTCTAACTGTCGTGATACATGCAACAACCAAGTTCATAAATGTTGCCACATTCACGTTCATCCGTTTCAGAGAAAGTCGAACATGCTTTTTTAGAGCCACACACTTTGTGTTTTCCATGAAACGTGCAAGAAGCAACGTGATATCATTGTGCAGAAATGTGTTTTTCCAATCAGCATGTATCGCATAGTTGACAAAGAAAGAAAAATGAAAATATAACCATATTTATGTACATTCAGAGAAACGAGGAGTTCCTTGCATTATTGGTGCTGTTCCTTTGGGTTTGTCCTGTTGGCTGAAATGACCTTGGAACGTAAACCATGACACTCTCATTCCCCCTTCAGTCTCACACTTCATTATATACTATCAAACACCAACACTCTAATGAAATTACCCCAGCAGAAACAGTCACACAAAGGGAAGTGCTAGGGGACTTCTTTCACAATTGTCCACGACGGGGGGATTTTTCTGGAAGCATGTTTTAATAGCATGTGGGGTGAGCAAAGCTTCAAGTGTGGCTGTGCCAGCTGCAGCCCAGTAGGAAGGAAAAGCGAATGACATCGCTGAAACGATGCTCATGTGAATTCCAGTGATTCGGGAAGGGAATACAGATCCAGGAGGCAATGGCAAATTAACTGCCTCAATAGCTTGATGGATGTGTTTCTTGAAACTTAATTAGACTGAAGTTCACTTGGGATAAGTGGGTGTTCGATAAATGTCTGGTAATTCAATACAAATGACATATTTCAAATCGCGTCCAGTTCGCAGGCAGCTGTCACGCTGAGAAAACAAAGCGATCCAACGTCTTCGGTCAGAGCGAAATCTTAACCAAACAACAGAATTAATATCGCATGCTGTACGAGAGACATTGTACATGGTGTTTAAAAAGAAACAGGGTTGCGCTTGTGGTTTATTCCGGAATAGACTATGAGCGTGTAATATCATAGAGGGGGAAGAAACGGACAAAACAATTGCTAATGTGTAAGTGACAAAGTGACTTCAGAAGATGTATTATGCAGCCCCTGAAACAAGCGACTAGGCCTTAGATTAAGACAGCTGTAATGAAGTTAAACAAAGCGGCAGGATTGAAGCCCAACAGACTGTGACGCCTTTATTGGATGAAAAAGAAAGCCGGAGATCTAAGATAAATAAATATTAACTCGAAGACGACTGGAGAGGGAAAACAAACAAACCAGGAATAAAGCATTTTGGTGCATTTAAAAAGTGCTGACAACCTAAAAGGCCAAAGAATTTGCATAGCATAAACTTGCAGCTTGGGAAGAGAAAAGCATCCACCGCAGGATTCATTTAATATTTAATAAATTAGAAACAGTGGCTGCTACTAATTAGAATTTGCGCATTTACAAATCAGCCCTGATAGCAAAACAAATTATGAAATATATGGGTGTTATGCTGCCTACCGAGGGAAAATAAGCTGACAGACACAGTTAATGGGGTATTTCGAACAACAAGCCTGTCAGAACACATCACACAACTAATCAAGTTAGGTAGAGACAGCGATAGAAACTCTATTTAAAATATTGATATGCCGCTTGGAAAAAGCTTTTTCCCCTGCAAGTACATTTACTTAAACACTTGCTTATTGCTCATGAGTCATTAGTCTCAACCCTTTCTGTCTTTGAGAACAGAAAGGTCTGTGATGAAATGAGTGGAAGTGTTTTCCGTGTTATCGGCCTATCAGGACAGATCTGAGCGCCTGCCACTCTGCTGCCTCCATTAGGTGAGCAAAATGTATGCTGCGGAAACTGTTGGTCTATTTATTATCAAATTACATCCCAGTCCAACGCTTTTTGGTAACAGCCACAGAATCACTGTCAGGCTAAATTGAATTCATACAGTCTGAGGAACGGCGGTTATTTGACGATCAAGGCCGAGACGAAAGCAGACGTAAGAAGTGAACGTCATTCGCAATCATTCCTGTTAGAGCCGTAAAGACACTCTTGAGGTAGATGTCTGTGAAAAAGAGTTTTTTTCAGTGCTGCTTCAGCTCTATGGGTTCTGACATGGTGACAAAGTTGTTCATCTTTGCTGTGTGTTTTACACTAACACAATTTTTTCAATTTTTATACCTGAAACTGATGAAACAAACCAATGAGGACTCCTGTCTTTTGGTCTAAACAGGAAAATATTGCCATTGAGTTTGCACTATAAAAAAAATTCATGAGCTTGTATGGTGCCACAGAAAACATATTTATTGGACACAAGATACAAATAGAGAATCGTGGCTGACATGGATTTTACATTTCAAAGCTTGGATTAAAAATAAAATGATATAAAATACAAGTAGAGAGTGACGATCAAAACAAGGAACCAAACCTTGACATACAAGCCTGGTTTCTCCCAAGGTTTTTTTCTCCATTTGTTGGAGTTTTGGTTCCTTTGGCTTGCTTAAGTTGGGGACACTTGCTTGACATTCAGCAGTGTTTTTGATATGCCTGCATTGGCGCCGTTGTATGCGAACTGAGCCGAGCCGGACGATTACGTCACTGTTTTTTGCAGTGCTGATATACCTAAATTAACTAGACTAATAACTACTGATATTTGCAACGGAACGAATCGATAATATATAGAATAAGCTGCACAATGACACCATTTTCTTATTAATGTAAAGCTGCTTTGCCACAATTTGCATTGTAAAAAGCGCTATATATATATAAAGACGACTTGACTTGACTTGACATCAGGCTTCATGAGCAGTTTGTCATGGAGTTTGTCAATTACCATGCCATCTTACAGTTCACAGTTTGGTCACGTCTTCACCTGTGGACATCTAAACACAATGTTCCTATCTATCATCACCTACCAGCCCAGCAAAAGTAGAATTTGCATGGTATATCAAAACGGAGCCAAAAGATTAAAGGAGACAATGCCACAACCCATTTTTGTTTCAAAGGCCATTATTTGACCTCCCGTTGAGGCAGATAAAAAGGTTTTCAGAGAAGTCCTTATATAGATGCAAGTCCTTTACAGCCATGTAGAGCACTAGTAATATCAGTGGTTATCATGTCCCTGTAGAAATATGACAGCGCGTCCACTTAAAACAGCGGGGCATTTGAGACTTGATGGGTGAAGAAGAACACATAGATCCTACTCAGAAAGAAGCCAGACAGAGGACCAAAGGCCAATCTCAAGGTAAACACTGTGCGAAGTAAAAAATGCACAAGCCGGGGTTTAGTGCCATTTGTCATTCATTTGTTTCGGGCCACTGCTTTTCTGACATTTTGTTCTTTGATAGTATCACTATCACTATGTGTCATATCAGTGATATATATATCACTATTTCAAAGCTTCATGTTTTACTGACAATGAGTGCACTACATCCATCGTACCAACGGAAGCTCCATTATAAAGCTGTTATATTCCTGATTCCTGTCCTGTGCGCCATTATTGTGGCAAGTCCCGTGTAGATTTTTTCACTGCGAATTAGTGTTTTATTGTTCCCAGGTGTGTTTTCTCAGCTTGCTACCTCTCGTGTAAACTGTATATATCCCAGTGTTCGCTGTTCATGGTCAGATCCTGTCCTTCCCAGTCTGTTACTTCGGTGTGCTCAGCGCTATTTTGTTTATTTGTTCCTGGAGTTCCCTAATGTCTGTTACTTTGTTGTTTTATATCATTAATAAACCTTAAGGCAAGCTCACAGTACACGACTATATGCTGGATTTTGCTGTTGGATACAGATATCGAAAGTCTCATTAAGTATGAGCGGGTCAGTGACGTGATCTGAACCTTTCTTGAGCAGTCACAGACGCTGCAATATTTTCAAACCGGTTTATATTATTGCCATGTGATGTAGTGTGAGCGATGAAAATGCTTGGTAAAGTGCTCATGCACCTTAATGTACAAATACAAGGCGACAATTTGATCATGATTGGATCATAAAATGTAAATATGTGGTCTTTGCACTATACTTAACATTATATTTTATTTAGCATCAGTTTTTGCTGAACAGACATGGGCAGCCTGTGTGTATTTCTGCCCAATTTTCTTTTTTTTTTTTGTCTCTTATTTTTTTCTGCACATATGACTTCGGCAGCGATATATATGGTTATATCTCTGGTTATTCCTGGTTATATGGTTCCCAAGGCTCCATTTAGGAAAAAAAAATCCTATGTTTTCAAACCTTATTGCCAGAAATTATTACTATTTAAAATAAGCTATTTGTATTTTATATATTTTAAAGTTGAATTTTCAGCAGCCATCACTCCAGTCCTATAGAAATCATTCTAATATGCTAATTTGGTGATCAAAAAACATTTCTCATTATTATCAATGTTGAAAACAATTTTGCTGCATAATATTTTTCTGGAAATTTTGATTTAGGATTCTTAGAAAGTAAATAGAATTATAAATGGCTTCTCTGTCACTTTTGATTAATTTAATGATGCTTGCTTAATAAACGTGTACCAAACTGTAAGCATTCCAGAAAGCATTATACATCCAAATAAATACACAACTACTGCTACTAAAAGGCTACTTTATACATACAGTAAATCATTATGATGTCTAAGCTGTGAAGTGTGGTTTCTAAAGAGATTATTTAATATAGTATATAACAGGAACGAGGGTCATTTTAAGTCCTTGTTTCATCAACACTGACGTTTCATTTCAGCAATAAAAACAAAAAAAACCTCCCAGAACTCATCCACTACTTTCAACACATCAGATACAATCCACTGCGGATCCAAAAAGGTGATGTTTGTCCAAGGCGCACCAGTATGGCTCAGTCAGTCATGTGATAATTTTACCCACACTGTTGAAATAAATCTCTCACACCTGGAGAGAAAAAAAAAGCTTTCTCAAAAAGCCAGTGTTTTCAGCCACAGCGAGAGAGGAAGATAAAGAGAAAGCAAAAGAGAAAAAACTGAAGCAGCAGTCAGCGGAAGTATCTCTTTCACTAAGATGCACTTCCCATCAGAGGTTGATAGTAACTGTGTGTACGACAACTAAAGCCACTTTGACAGCTAAAATCAGCAGTGAGTTCATTCATAGGTCACTGCACGCATTAATTTACCGTTTTAAAGAGGAAAACGCAACTAAAGTCTTTGTTGGGATGAGATAGAACTCACTTTTCTGTTTCTTTATTCATTATGTTTTTTACCTCCAAAGTTTTTTTTTTTTTCTTTTTATTCCAAAGGGTGAATTTCTTCAAACTGTGCTACTAATGTATCCACCATGTAAAACTCATTCATTGATTTAAAGTAAATAATCAAGCCAATGCCCAGAGCAAACACCACTACTGTAGTGTTCTAAATAATTACAGCTGTGATTTTTTTTAATAAAATTCTATCCAGTCTGCAGAACAAGATTTTGCTCATAATTCGGATTTTTTATTTTCATAGCTCCAGAATGTATTTCTTGTGCTTTTGATACAACATGAAACATGTCAATAAATATAAAAACACTGTCTTTAAAACATAAAGTGCATGAACGTTATTTGAATGTGCCCTTGTTACACATATTGCATGTATTTTACTATTAATTACGGTACATGATGCATAATTGCAAGCAACTAACACTAACCAAACCCTAACCTAACTAAATAATGAGAACATGTTGTTAATTAATATTACTCAGTACTTATTGGTGTAATTACACTGTAACAAGAACACATTATAATAAAGTGTGACCATGATTTAAAGTGCGCAGGAAAGCACTGCAAACGAAAAGAAATAAGTTGGAGACAGAGATATAATATAATATAATGTACTTAATGATATGAATAAATTATTTGAATGAAAACTTCAAAAGAAGATCATTCAAGATGATCAAAAGATGAGAATACTGAGAGTTCAGCGAATATTGCAGCAAGCACCATCTGCTGGTAAATGAACTCAATGACTCACTCCACTGATTGTTAATGATATCTGACATCTTCATTCTACAAACAATCTAAAAACTCTCCCTTGATTAAAGCAATATGGCAAATAAAAACATCTAAATCCACGACAGTTCACATTTAAGGAAAGGTAAGTCTGACAATATTAGATAATAGACTAGTGCACTAGACTAGCAAATAAGGATACTCAAAAATGGATGCTGAAAAGTATAAAAGTTTTCATTTAAAGTTCTGTAAATATCTTTAAAAAAAAAAAAAAAAATATATATATATATATATATATATATATATATATAGATAGATTCAATACCAATGGACCTCACATATCCAGACTCAGGAAGCACTTACCAAGCAGCTTGGCACCTTGTCAGCACAACTTTGTTTCTCTCTCCCTGAAATAGTGTAGAAGCTAGCATAACACAGCTTGTTATTTTGGAGATTTTGGAAATGTCTTGGCACTCTTTATGCAATATGCATGAAACGGAACAAACTACTAGGGTGGTCACAATTTATTCAGCCTTTGGAGGTATTTCAGAGAATCCACACATTGAATTGCTACAAATGCTTTCCACTTTTACAAATCACAGCTTATCTAAAGCAGTTGTTCTAACGGCTCCTGAACATACTTCACTCAAAAACAGCATGAGAGCTGAAACTCTGCATCTGGTTGATTTCCGTAAAGTGAGGTTGCATCTTGCTGCCAAACCCTCCCGACCACAGTGGGTATGCTATATCTGCTAAAACATTGGCAAAATGGTATAGCTCAACTCTCTATAAGCTATCACTTTCAAAGTCCACCTTTTGTCCTTGGAGTGTAGCAGTCTATACTGTAAGATGAGCTGCTTTAAAGTCACAATGAAACTAACCTTTTCTTCCATACTTACATACCACAACCGAGTGTAGCGCATTATCTGAAATGTAGGGCTGGGACAGTTGTTGATAGCATCACGTGTTGATTAGATTTTTCAGATGTGGTCATTGGACTCAAAAGGCAGATGAATGTGAGATTGCTGAGGGCAGGGTTTAGGCAAGTGGATTAAATGATTAGAGAAGTCCTGCATACATCACCAAAGAGAAGTCTGTAATTTCACTGAAAAGTCCAGTGTGACATTTTGATTAAAATTACGAGGTCAAAGCATTAAAAAAAGAAATTAATTAAACACATGCACAGATGAATTGATCACGTGAGATCTAATAATATACATGCATTTTTATTTTATGACTACTTTAAATTTACACTATGTAACTTTTGGCCCTTTAGCAGTTAAAAAACAAAACAAATTTGCATGCATTTTGTGGAAGAACATTGTTTCGGTTGTGCTTTGGCTCTGCATGACTGCCTGGATGAATATGGTTAGCCTACTGCTTATAAAACATTCATTACTGGGTTTAACCAGTTTAGATAGAAAGGATCTTAAAGAGGACATAACACACACACACAGTTTCTGCCAATCTCATGTTAATCTTGAATAGCTATAGAGTAGTATTGCATCCTTCATATATCTGAAGAGTTTTTAGTTTTATTAGATTTATAAAAGATAAAACAGTCAAGATCCTGGCTCTGCGTGGGTGGAGCTAAAGAGTCACGAGCACAATATATTGTCACATTATCTCTGGAGAACTTTTGATTCACTATACATTCATGTTGTTTACATTGTGTACACTTATGCGCTGACGCAGATGCAGTTTTACTTACCGGCTGCAGTTCCGACTCATGACTTTTATAGCTTGGACCGCACCATCTTTTAGTTTCAAACGATCTGCAAATCGAGTGTCGAACTGGGCCTTGTAACAAACACACTTGACACCTCCATTGCTGCCCTTGAAAAACAAACTGTATCCACTGTTCCCTTAATGCTCGGTTCTTTAGAAAGAAAACAAGCTTCTTTGGTGACATTGTTGATTTTGTGATCTAAAAACATAATGACAAATCTTTTGTGATCAAGTACTGTGCAGCGCTGTCGCTGGGTATGATGGGTGTGCTCTTGCTCTCACTCAGGGGTGTTTTTCCCAAAGCGAACTATGGTCGCAAGTTCTGTCGTTACCAATAGAGTTCAATGGGACTCATGACCATAGCTGACTAACGATGCTTAGCGGAAATGCACCCCTGGTTGATGTATGCAGGCACTCTTCCAGGAAAAGTGCCCAAACAAGGAATTCTAGCCTTTATGACTTCATACAGGGCCATATTTGAAAAAAAAAAAAAAAAAAAAAAAAAAACTTTCTGAAACTTAAACGAACCCTGAAGCGGTGTATTTAGAAAAGAAATACTCCGCCAAATGTCAAACCCGTTTCATGAGAACTCTTTCACGGTGTAAATAAGTCAGAATTAATGAATTAGTATTAGACATCCCCTTTATGCTGACTAGCTGAAGACGTTATTACAGTCATACTCTTTAATGGACACGGTACTTCCTTGAAAATAAATTCCAGCACAGTGCTACAACAAACATAACGAAATTACCTTTTGCAACAGATAATGCTTTAAAATGAACTGTGTTAAAGATCTACATCTGGTAATTTATCTACTTTGCCTTTCCACACTTTTTGGGGTATAGGCCATCAACCATGGCTCGCCAGGCATCTCTATTTTGGCTCCAGGTGTAACCCATCTTTTTGCAATCCACCTCAAGGTTTTGGAGCCAGGTGTTTCTTGGCCTTCTTACCCAGTCATGATTGATGCTGGTTTACAGAGGGTGCGGCCTATCCAGCGTCAGTGACTCTTTGCGATTTCGCCCTGGACTGGGAGCTGTGATGTTTTGTGATCCACTAACTCTCAGATCCATGCAGAAGAACTGAATTGACATTGGAGTTAAAAAGTTTGATTTTAGCTTCCAGTGTCAGGTCCTTGGAGTTCCAGATTTTCCTTAATCATCTTCCACTGATTTTCAACTTGATCGCCATTGTCCTCTTGTTCTTGAAGAACTTGAAACTTGTAGCTGAGTTGCTGAGAGAGCATGTATTTTGCTTCTGTTTATCTTTGAGGAGATAAGTGTTGTCGAGCTGGCATCTGTATGTCATCCAGGCTTTCTTTTAATCTGGCCACATCGAGATGATTGTCTGAGGCCGCAACAGCTCCTCTCTTCACACTCACATGCATGATCGATCTGGATCTCTGTTCTGTGGTCCTGTGACACCCACTTTAATTTGTGAATTCTTTTAGGAATACACTACCGCTAATTACTAGGCCATTCATGGCGCAAAGTTTTCACCACTTTCATTCATGTCGCCAAGGCCATGGTTTTCCATGACTTCATATCTGGTGTTGTCATTCCCAATCTTGGTATTGAGCTCCCCCATCAGAATGACAACATCTCTCTCCAGGCGTTTCTCCAGGACAGACTGGAGTCTGCTGAGGAATTGTTCCTTTTCCTCCTCTTTACTGTCTTTAGTGGGTGCATATCTCTGGATGACATTCATGTTTGTTATCTTGTTTTTGGTACTGAAGGAGGCTATGATAATTCTCAGTCTATGGGCTTCCCAATCAGTGATCTTCTAGTTGGTGATAGCATCAGTGCTACTCCCTGAGTATTTCTTCATGTCCCGGATATAACAGCATCTTTCCCAATGCCAATCTTTTCTTTCCGGACTGTGTTCATCTGGTTTTGTCCATCACAAATACCTCAGTTCTCATCATTTCTCTAAAAAGCTAAGTCAATCTTGATTCTTGTTTTATTACGAACTGTTGCATTCTCTTTTTGCAAGCAGAAGCTCTTCTGTTTGGAGTTTAAAAAAAATGAGGTTTGAGATTTATTGTGCTCCAAGTCAACCTTTCTCACTTGTGCACCTTTAAAGGCACCTAGAATTCTTCATTTTTTAGTCTTGTGACTAACCTGTCACCATTTTACACATTTGCATAATGTCCTCCTACTCGCTCCTTTGGCCCACCATCAAAAAACGCCTGGGTATGTGATTTCACAGTCGAGGAGACAGTTTTTTTCACTGCAAAGACAAAAAATATTGTACATACTTCCAATCAATTTGCCATAGTTACCTTAGATATACAATACTAACATAATACTGTTTACAGCTGCTCATGAAGCCTCAGAAGCACAAACCTGGAAAGGTAAGGAGTAGTGAGGGGTGTTACATTTTCAACACCTCCAAAGTTTACAATGACTTATTACTGGGGAGTTATCATGCTTTTCACTTCAGAATACTGATTCAAATAATTAGTAAATCTTTCTGAAGGATTTGGTAACACTTATGTCATTACTAGTGGGTTACCATGATCTGCACTTTAGAATGAATTGTACATTCTCCAGGAGGTCTGAAATAATAGTAGTTATTGATTAGCTAATAGTGATAATTGTTAATCAGAGTTTATTGTTAGTTACTGGAATGTTTAATAGTACATTACTCATTCTGGGTAGGTATTCATGAATGATGTAACAGTATTCTAAAGTGTCATTATCTTTCACAAAAACACCTGCAGAAGTCTTCTGTGAGAAACTCTTCTGTAAGTTCAGCGCTGACTCGAAGTCTTCTAATGAACATGGCTGAGGTGATTTGGAGTGCTGGCTTGTAGCTTGATGAAACATATGTCATTAATACAGAATACTGAGCAAACATACCAAATTTTTGCCCCCCTCTGAGCATCTCCTGATTAGAGGCAACTTAGTGAAAATGTTCTTCATATGCAGACATGAAGACATGAAGACTTTGGAGTTAAATAATCAAAAATTCCCTTGATTCTGCTGATGGATTTTTTGATGTTTCAAAATTCAGAGGTATCTTTTTTGCTTTGAAAACTATGAAAAAGATCAGTGAGTGAAAAAAAAATCTGAATGAACATCAAACATCGAGCTTTAAAAGACATGGAGTCAGGGCAACTACGGGGACCTCACAATGTTTCTCTTTTAAACAGCTAGGGAAGGGCAAGGGGAGGAATCACACACAACATTCATTTAAAGGGCACATTTATTTGATTAGCAGCCATGGAGTGAAGCCCTGAAGAGAGCGAGCCAGTCCTGATCAAAAGAGGAGGACTGGGGCAATAATTACGGCGCGAAGGTTTCTCTTCTCTTTTCTCAGGTGCCACCCTGGCAACAACAGGAGAGAAAGACTGAGGCACTAATTAAGCACACGACCAAATGAGAGCTGCCACTCCAACACTGCAAGGAGATTCGTAATTCCCTGCCGAAAGGGATTCACGTTTGATACAGATCGCATGTGAAAACATACAGAGGCAGGAAGTCTGTACCCGAGCACACGTATGTAGATGCGAATGCTTGACCAATGCAAGGGTCCCAACTGTACATGTTTAACGCACACTCTTGCGTTACTATGGCAAACCTCAGTGCTCAAGGACGCAATCATTTTTGGAGTTTTAAGTGTGGACTTTATGAATAGACATTGTTCCAGACAAAAATCATATTATAATTATTACATGTTTCAAACAATGATATTTTGTGCAATTTATGTGCATTTTTTTATTTCCAAAATTTATGACCGTCCCATGCGTGGTGTTATTTCCACCAGAGCAAACAATTTAGTGTACTTGTGCGAATGTTTGAGATGAAAAATAAACAAGCAAGAAAACAGCAAGACAAAAAGTTGACTGTTTTATTCCAAATAATTTCATGTCTACCACTACACAATATATATCATTCAAGATGGAAATGACACTGTAGTGTGAGTTGTCTTTACTCAAGAAAAACACCCAAGATGTATATATATATATATTTATATGTATGTATATATTTAATTAAATAGCACTTGAGACAATACATAATTATCAAAGCAGTTCCACAATAATAATCAGGAAAAAAAATAGCGTCAAAGATGCAACATTCCTCAATAACGAAACAATACATTTGGTTGAAATTACAGCTTCAAAGGAGACAATATTGTCATTTTGTAGCTAAATTCAATTCAGTCATATAGATATTAATGTATACGCTGTTAGAGGACAAACGAAATAATACGTTTTATTTTATTTTCTAAAAGTCTAAAGGGCCAAAAGTGCCCATAGTTGAAGAAACAGATTTGTTGAGCTCTCCGCATGACAGCTAACCTTAAAGAGAGAGCTGAGCGTAGAAGCAGAAAGCTATGCTAATGGAATACTTGCGTTATGAATTATGCTTCCAGAAAATACGAATTCAAGCTCTGCATTCACGTATACTTGAGCAGAGCGAGTCTCAGGCCTCAGACTTTCCCGCTCTCAGAGACACAGACGTGAACATTTTCGAGTTGTTATTTCTAAGTTTTGGAGTGTGACCTGAGCTGTTACAATGATGACTCTTCCAGTCTTCCACTGATAAGTAAAATCCTGCCTCATGCAGGTGAGACTGTAAAAGGCATCATTATCCTGCCCTGACAGAGAGGTGAGGGACGTGGAGAGACACATAGGTTATCAGTGTCTGGACAGAGTTTAATTTGTGGCTTCCTGGAACTGCAAACAGCAAACCCTGAGTGAGTAATACAGTCAGGAGCTGACATCAGGCTATCATGTTCATCATTCCACTACCACTGACAATGACACAAAGTTCATCTATTATTAATGCAGAACCTCATGCTCAACAAATTGCAGGAACTGTGCGAGTGTGTTTGTGTTGCGGAATATATGTGCGCGAATGTGTTCCAGGGACAAATAAACTACCTCCTCGCACTTCCTGTACATCTGCACTGTTTGATACAAATTGCTCTGATTGGATTGGCGAAGCATGGTGGGCCAAGATGCCACAACTGCACTGGTCTGAGCCCATGAGGAAGAGCATTTTGTCCTTCATCCCAGAACTGTCTTCCGGCCTCTCCCCCGCGTGCCAACATGTCAATCAGCCGTAATTGCTATCCTGGAGGAACAATATCAGGCCTTGGAGCTCTGACCGCACGGATTCCTTGCAACACCTAATCTGTTAATGAGAGCCGCTCTGCTATTTTCAGCCCCGCCGCAGACAGAGACGCCATCACCGCCGTCGTAGTGGAGGAGGAGGAGGAGGAGGAAGGGCCCACATGGCTAACGGTGACAGCAGAGGACAAGAAGACCGACGGTGCTGAGAAATCCAGCATCTAGCAGGATAAATGCTTCGTTAACCCATCCTCGTCATCGGGTTTGATCGGCTCCTCCGCAACACTATACTCTCACGCAGGGCAGAGGGAGGTACGATTTGTCTCAATCTAGGAAGCTGCGTACCATTTTTATAGTTAGGAAGGAGCTCGTGTACAAGATCCTGTGATCTATGGAACTTCACATATGCAATTAAGTAAGCTCTACTTAACTGTGTTAAGTCAAATTGACAAAGAAAATAAGCGATTTTAGCTAGGCTAAAAGGGTGAGTTATTTCTACTAAGTTGAAGTTTCCTGTGCAATACTTTTTACTCAATTAATGTAACACTGAATTAAACCACTCGTTTAAAGTGAACGCTTTACTTCGAATCATAAGTATACAGACACCATATCTACATATTTGAAGTAAATAACGCGTCACCTGAACACAAAGACCTCGACACTTGCTACACAACACACAATGACAGTAACATTCGATGGATCGTTTTTGAGTAGGCCATTTTGAGTAGAAAATGAACTCCAAATGTCACAAAATGGCAAGTTACTAAATCTAACCACAAAAATCAACCTCATTTATTATTCAAGGCCCGGTGCATGATGGGAACACCAGTATCAGTTGAGTAGTAGTGCTGTGCTTGCACGCGCCTGGACGTCTTCTTGCTCTACAACAGGATCCATTACTATATTTCCAGGTAGATCAAAAAATACAAGTACTTTGGCTTTATCCACCTCAAAGAAAATAATCAATTATTTCCTAACAAAATTACCCATTGAATACGCCTCACTTTTTTGTTCTTCTATCGAACATGTAAAAGCAAAAAGTTTCTAAAAATAAAAAAAAAGTTTACCAAATTATTGGTTTATTATTACTTTTGCCCATTCAGGATGTGATAAAAAAAAAAAATACATTTTTGAATTTTTACATTATTTTATTTTATTATTAATTTTGCATATTCATTTTTCCCCATATTTTTATTATTATTATTATTTATTCTTGACATATAAATAATACATGCATATATTTTGCAATGTTTCAGGTTATCCCTAACACAGGGCAATTTTTTTTAAAATGTCATTTCTTTGTCCTTTTTTTTATAAAAGAGGACAGCTTACATAAACAAGTGCCACATCTTAGCCCACACACTCCTGTTCACACACTCTCGAAGTCTCTCTCCTAAACGGTCCCCTCAGAGTGATGCCCAGAATCCTTCTTTGAAGGCCTTTGAATCTTTGAATGCATTTTCTACTTGTACTTCTGTGACATTACATCAACTTATTCAAGATAAAACAAATAAGAGTTGTTTCTGTTTTTACACTCAAATATTAATAATAGTTTTTTTTTTTTTAAATCAACAAATCATTGTCTTTTAACAACAAAGTCATTGTATTAAATGCTTGAAAAAGTGAGAAAAGGGACAAAAAGAATGAAAGCTCACGGGATCCTCAAAGCTTTTGCTTTCCAACAGAGGAATAAGTACAAGGCACATAAAGGAGCTACACAAACAATCCTTAATGGAACAGATACAAGGCTTTTTAATTATCTAACTCAATCAGCGAGAGACCAGTGGATCAATGAATCCCCATTACACTGGCCGGTGGAGCATCAAGACAGGGCCAGTTTACATCAGTTCAAACGGCCAGCCAGGCTGCAGCTAAGTGACAGATTACTGTTTGTGGCTAATCTGAGGCAGTCACAGAGTTTGAACAAAACACATCTTTAATTCAGGCCGTGAGTCGAGCTGTGGGCTGCTAGCTCTGTCATGAGGCCCAAACAACCTCTCTGAAATATTTATGGCCCCTGACCTCACGCTGGACATGATGTCATGAAATTTGGGTGCAAACGTGGTCATTTTCTTTTCTTTTTTTAATTCCACAATTTATAGGCTTTGTTGAAATAACAAACAGTTAGTGAGTGTTTTATGGCTCAGCTTTTGCAAGTTGGCATTCACTTTTCATACATATATATATATAGAGAGAGAGAGAGAGAGAGAGAGAGCAGTATATAAAGACAACAATGTGATATATTTAAACAACAACAATGTGATACACTGATACATTTACTATATATATTCCAAATGTTTACATAAGACTACATGTGGATAGTGTGTATTAAGGTTTTAGGCCACACACCCCACATTATGAGGACATGTCGTCATAATTCAAAATGCTAGATAAACATACTTAACTTACTTATTAAAACATACTTGTTAAAAATGTAAATATACAAACACTTTGTTAGGGGATAGTTAGCTATTAGCTAAAAAGCTAAAAAGCATTACTCCTACGGAATGTCCTCATAATGATATGAGTGCTGGTGTGTGTGTGTGTGGGTGGGTATTCCCTTTGTTATGGGGACCAAATGTCACAAGTACAGTAATACTAGTCAATTTTGATCTTGCGGGGACATTTTTTTTTTGGTCCCCATGAGGAAACAAGGTTATAAATCATACAGAATTATCTTTTTTGAAAATCTAAAATAGCAGAACATTTTGTGTGATGGGTTGGTTTAGGGATAGGGGTAGTGTAGGGGGACAGAATATACAGTTTGTATGGAATGTCCCCATAAAACATGAAAACACAACGTATGTGTGTGTGTGTGGTTTACTTGAACTCGTGTGGTTTACTTACTCAAATTTTATAATGAAATTTGTGCATAATACACCAATGTGTGGTTTGTGTGTCTGAATGGGCAATTTTTGTTGCAGCATTTTAGAAAAACACTTTAAGATATTTTAAAAGGAATCAAAAAAACACTTAAAAATGCTATACAATATTTGTATGCTCCGTGTACATGCTATTAAGAGGTGTTATCTAAGCCATTCCCGATTAACAACTGTGCGATAGAGGGAAAGGGGGGAGTGGGGATCCAAAATCATCAGTAAATAGAAATTGACCACCATCTGTGTCACATCATCTACCTCATTATGGAAGGCTGATGACCATTGATCTTTCTCAACACACTCTGATCTACAGAAACAAGAGGGGAACAATCTCATTTCCTCTCGTAGGTCAGGGTCACAGTCAGATCATTTGGGAACTAAGAGAGATAGTGTGTACATTTAAAAAAAAACGTGACGGATAGTGTTGTGTTTAAAATATGCGTTTACCATTTGAAAATATTATACTGAGGAGGTTTTCAAAGGAACCCTTTCCTCTGAATACCGTCTCATTTCCTGGTAATATTATGAAGCCACATATTGTTTCTGTGGGATTAAAATTACCCATGGAAATAGGTCATCATTAGTGTGCTTGTGCAATTAGCAAAAAGGCGTGAAATGGTGAAGAACAGCTGTGCCGTGGCTTAGTGTGGGATGCGGCTGGCACACGATAAAGGATATGCGATAAATAACCTCATTTCATAACACCACATGTCAGCTGGGTTCATTTACAATCTACCATCCAAAATGACACATAGAGACTAGACATGCCTCTCTTTCATCAGAATGCATCATGCCTAAAACTTCCTGATGATTCTAAGACTTTCAAGCATGGCAAGTGAGTTTGGTTTAAAACGCCATTCATCGTCATGCCAATATGGCTTGCAAATATTTGCAATTGCATCAGTCGTTGCATCACCTTCATCCCCTCCCTGTGTCTTGGGGGTTGTCTGGGATAACTGCAGCGTCATTTATTTTCTACAGCTCCGATTCCTCAAAAGTTCACGCAAACCTATTCTAGAGAACAGGGGATTTTAAACTAATTGACTGTGCAGTGCTCATTCTGGCGATACAGCAGACTAACTTCTAGCCAATTTATGTTGCTTAAAATAATGCACATTTTAAAGAGGTGTTTTTGGACATGGTTCATAAGAAGCCCATTAATTAGATGCATTTGGGCCACACTTTATTCAGACAGCGTGAAAGAACTGCGTGTTCACTTCTCACCCTCTCCATAGAGGCCCGTTGTTTAATTGTTGGCAATTTACCCTCTGGATCATATTTTCAACGAGAGAGACTTGAGTTTCACTGTGTCGATCACGTGCGGAGAGCATTTTCTTCACGACGGACTCGAGTCCCAACATGTCGATCATGTTTGGAGAGAAAGCAACTCGATATATTTGTGCAGAAAGTGAACATCCACAGGGTGCAGTTCGAAACTTCCCCCCTTTGGTCTCTCTCACCTCCCAATTAGTAAGCGTTACATACAAGAATATCATTGAGGGATTAATAACTGCTCTGTAGATGGCAATAGAGCAGACAGATACCCAAACAGCCGATCACGTTGGCACCTTTCACGTCTCATTTCCTCTCTCTGGAGCCTTGGAAAGAAAAGAAGACACTGACAAATCTAAAATGAGAGATAAATTAGATTCAGATGTGCCTGGTGTTTTGTTATTATGATGAGGTTGGCCAGTATCATATTTTCCACGTTTGAAATGAGGCAGTCTTGTCTAGGATGGAAAGCTTAGGCAGAGGAGTCGTTTGTCATTCGTTTTCCGCCACATAATTATTTTGGGTCGCGTCGATTGAATATCTGATTCGGCTAATGAATTCGGAGGATTAATTTCACTGCAACAAGGCATCAATTGTTTCCAGTAAAGGGATGCTGAGTGCAGGGATGCCGCACAATGTTTTTTGCTCAGTAAACTGATCATACGCTGTTGTGTACTAATGGTGTTTGTGGAGGGCTGCATTGATCTGCAGGCTCTCTACTTTGCATTGTCCAAACGATATCCGAGATGCCGATGAGTAATAGCAAAGCACTGTCCCCTCTCTCCACCACAACAATATGTTGTGGCCAGGTACTAATAATTCTGGATTTGCAAAGTGAGTTTCATGGGACGCGGTTCCACTGTGGGCTGCTGGTCTGAAACCTCAGCGGTTGACGGTTGCGTTGTTTGTGTCGCTTTCCATCACTAGCCTGGGCGAGCAGCTTCATTGGCTATGACATAGTTGGTGGAACGAGAGAGAGAGGAAAGTTCACGACATTCACTGTGCAGCAGCATCCATTTGAATGAATAGCAAGTAAATATCCAGGGTGTGACATACAGTTCGAGCAACATTTCAAATAAATACTTATACGCTTCCGGTCACCACAACTTCATAGTTCGTGCCATGGTGAACGTAAATACAACATCCTAACAGCTTCTCCATGGCTTTGATCCTATCAGAATCATCATGTTTTCCATGGGTCTGCATGTTCCCTTGGCAGTAAAGATTACAGTGTTTCTTAACTTCTAGAAATGTATTTAAAGTGAATTATACATTGTTTAAAAAAATTGTCATTGACATGTCAGTAAATTATTAAGTATTAAATTACAGAGAAAATTCCAGAATGGAAATTTATATTTTTATTTACTTTATTCGATTAACAGCATATATTCTAGCCTCTTTTAATGTTAGATGCATAAGTTGATTTTTTATAATAATAATAATAATTGTTTTAGAAGTGGTTTTATAGAGAATATTTGTAACACAGTTCTTAAGTACGGGAAAAAGGAGGCAGGGAAGCGGTGGACATTCAAACATAACTTTAATAAACTCCAAATAAACAAACAACAAACATGATAAAACATAACATAAAATCCAGGCCTGGTCCTCTCTCGTCCTTCACTGTCGTCGCTCCTCTTTTATGCTGCCGGAGCTCCTCCGTGAGAGGCACGAGACCGGTGCAGCATGCAGCTGACGCTCATTACCAATCACGTCACCGGCCTCACGCCGTTCCCTCACGGCTCTCGCCCGCCCTGCTCGTCACAATATTCAATACGAGAAAGATACAAGAAAAGGCAAAATACAAGACAACCAAAGCTTGTGAATGAGAGATAAAGCTGCTTTTTTATGTCTTTATAAAGCTGAGGTAGCCTATTTAATATTTCATTTTTACTTGTTAACTTTGACAGCTTTAAAAAATACATTTTGTAGAATCACTGTTTTAATGCACATAACATTTGTTGCCCATTGTAAAACAAAGAAAGAATGTGCTTTATTTTGATTTCGAAAATCAGCTTTGTGATTGGAGTAAAATGAAGGAAGGAAATTCCACAGAAAGGACAGTGGGAAAAAAGAGATCAAGGTCAAATACATTCCAAAAGTGAACAAACCTTTTAAATTCAGTGCAATACAGGCTCGTGAATAATTATATTTCCTTATTTCCTATAATTACCCTAGAAATAGGTTTGTATTTCATTTAAATGAGCATTTCTATAATATATAAACATTACAGACATCTACAGTATAGTATACAGAATAGATCTATTAAAAATATAAGAACTAAAAAAATTGGTCAATTTTACTGCTCTTTATGAACCTGAATGTGTATTCCCAGACAGACAGGCCACTGGGGAATCATCCTGTGCTGGTTAGAGCCCAGGATACACTCAAATACAAATCAGTGGAAGCCTGTTAGTAATGAGGAAAGCACTTGAGCTCCTAAGGCATTGGCAAACTGATTCTATACTGAAAGAAATTAAGGAAAGCAGGAAAAAAATGTGGCTTACTATCACTTTTTAGATCTATGTTGGATGTTCTAGGGGGATGAGATCTGGGTATTGAGCCGATTAAAACCGGTGGAGTATCTGCAGACTTTCCCTGTTAATTAAGGGATATCACACAAAATGAGGGGAAGCACGCTTCAAGGGGTAGCGCACTCTTTGGAGTCTCAATGTCTTTACTCTGCTTTGATTACTGTTTACAACTGTTAAGGCCCATTCACACCAAGGATGATAACTATAATGATAAAGATATAGTTTTAAATTTATTCTAAATGTAAAAGAGAAGTAGAATCAACACCACAACTAATGGCAACAATAGAGAAATGATGTTGTCAAAGTCACTTTCACAATGATTTTTTTCCATCTGATGAACGATAAAAACATTGACAGCCAATTAGAATCCATCCTGCTTTAAAGAGCTTGGGTGTTTAAAGCAGCAGACAAAACTGCAGCTCGCTTATAATAAATAGAAGGTTTTTGTGCGCTGGTGGGGTGCGGACGCTAATGTTGTAGTTATCGTTCTTGGTGTGAATGGGCCTTTATTCCGGTCAAAAGGGCAGTTATTAAACATTACTGTCAATGGCAGATTCCACATGCATCTCCAAATGATAGTGTACAATTAAAGCTATCGTACTGTAATGTCTTAAACAAAAAGGACTGTGGAAAAGGCATAGAAACACATCATCCCAGTTTTGTTTATTTTGCACTTACTTCTACTTTTCATAAAATCCAAACAAGAGTAAAGTTTGGACTCAAGGATATTGGATCAGCCTAGCCTTTCTTCATAGCGCTCACCAAATTTATGCCAGCAAAGTGTAGGTTTACAGGGTTTTCTCACTGGTGCAGCCTCCACATTCCTTGCTTCTCAAAAGACAAAAAGACAAAAACAGTGCATTCCACTAGTGTATTACATAAAGAGATAACCAAAATGTATCTTGTGTCTCTCAAGGCCAGATTTGCAATGGCTATTATGGTATATAAACTCGTTTGGTTTTTGATTTTGTTTCATATCCATGTTTTCATAAGTGTTTCGTATTTATTCTCACACAGTTCCACTAATGCTCACAAATCTGTATTTTTATAACAGTAAATCATCTTTTCATGTAGTTGCAGTGTTATGTTGTGTCATGTCTATCAGATAAAACTGATAAAAACAAAGAGCCCACTTTGGTATTTAAATAGTGTATGTGTTGAACTTTATTCTTGTACAAACAGATACTACAGGCAATCCATAAAAGTATTGAATGAAAATGCCTCTAAAACATCTGTGTATTTGACAAATATTGCATCACTTAAGCTGTGATAAAGTGTGCAAACGCAGCGCAAGCATCACTACAGGAAGCAGAAAGTGACTGACTTCATGTCTCTTCCCTGACTGCACGCAGCAACTCTCGCCAATGTCGAACACATCTACAGGTTCCTTGTTCCTTGTCTGATTGGTTCATTGTTTCACTAGGTTTTGGTGTTCCTTGTTATAATTATAATAATTTGTAACAATTTATATAGCACTTTTCTGGATACTCAAAGTGCTTTACCTAAGAAAAGGGGAATCTCATCAATGGCGGCCATATTGTGCCAAAACGTCAACCACAGACCAGCTCATTGGTGAAGAGAAGACAGAGTGATGAAGCCAATCAGTATATGGGAATGATTAGGAGGCCATGATGGACAGAGGCCAATGGGCAGATCTGACCAGGATGCCGGGGTTAAACCACTACTCGTTTTCGAAGGATGACCACAGAGATTCAAGACCTCGTTTTAATATCTCATCTAAAGGACGGTGCTTTTTGACAGTGTAGTGTCCCCTTCACTGTATTGGGGCATTAAAAAAAAGCAACCTTGTTTTCCCAGGACGTCTCCCATCCAGGTACTAACCAGGCTCAATCCTGCTTAGCTTCACTGGGAAACCAGTTTTGGGGTACAGGTATCACCCTGGATGTCATTAGTCCTTAGTATATATAGCCCTCATGTTTCCATTGTCTCTTGTCCAGCTTTGTTTTGTGTAACTGCTGGTTGGGGAATTTATGTTCATGGTCAAGTCATATCATGTTTAGTTAAGCCATGTCTTTGCTCATTTTTGTATTTGTTCATGTTTTTTATAAACTGCATATGGATTCTCATCATACCTGCTTACAATGGAATTAATTATAATAGTACAACTAAATTGTCTAGTTTAAAGGTACAATATATACAATTTTTACATACAAATATCCAAAAAAACAAGTGCACAGTATTATACTGTATATTTCGTTCAGCTATGTACTTACATTATTCTAAATGTTTCCAAGAATTTGTAAATTCAGAGAAATTCACCATTTTAAATAGTGCCCCGTTCCTCTCTTGTCACTTGGCACCTGTCAGTGACGTAATATCTGCGTTATCCCTGGTTTCCACTTGTACTGCACAGTAACCATGGCAACAGACACGGACAGCTGCGTAACGTCTAGCTGTTGTTGTTTCATTCAAACATTATGGACCATGGCAAACAAACTTTAGGACAAAAGGAGAAATAAAACAAGGATCAATATAGGCGTGGAGTTTCCGAGATGGCGAGAGCTTTGTGACAAACTTTGACTTGACAGAGACGGCACACTTGCATGTTATTAGACAAGATAAGCAAATGTAGGCTACATAAGACTATTCAATGTTATATAGCTCAACACGACAAAGTGTTAGAATATCATCAGTATGATAATCTTATGTTGATCTAGCTCACAGTTAAGTCTCATACAGACAACAAACTAATACTAAACATTACAACTTTCAACACACTCAAATACAGTTTAGTGTAATAGCGTAACGTTAGACCAGAGCTTCCCAAGCTTAAGAGGGGTAAGGCCCCCAAAAACATTGCAAAAGCTCCACGACCCCACCGTTAAAAAACCTACAAATACATTTATTAACAAGTTTGTAAGAATTTCATGTGAATTATGAGAACTATGATATAAACAGTCTTTACAAATATATTTAAATCCATAACACTTATCTTACGTACTTAAAAAAAAATCTAATTTTAGAACAATTGGAATTATTTTAATATATTGATTTGCTACAGCCCCCCTGCAATACCGCTACGGCCCGCCGGGGGGCCGCGGCCCACAGTTTGGGAAGC
The DNA here is from genome assembly GCA_037194245.1 of Opsariichthys bidens. NCBI lineage: Eukaryota > Metazoa > Chordata > Actinopteri > Cypriniformes > Xenocyprididae > Opsariichthys > Opsariichthys bidens. The sequence continues at coordinate 17,907,366 of CM074298.1, forward strand.
ACTACGTTAGACCAAGTGAAGCAGTGCTGCGTTACCTCACAGTTTTGATTCGTCAAATAAACTGACCTGTATGAGTAGTATTTAAGCACTTATGAGCAGTTCAGTAGAATGAAATGTCCTTGTTTCTTTAAATCCCCCGGGACTCGTGTCTGTCACTGATATCTGTCTCTCATTAGCAATCGTGTCCATGATTCTCGGCCCAGCTTCATACCACAGTCATGTTAAAAACATGCATTCACTCATCCATAAACATTATTTCCACATAAATATTCCATCGGCATGACAACAAGTTCCATGATTCCATATTCACTGCGTCATCAATGTACGCCTTTGTTATTGTTTTGAAGAGTTTGACAACTGTATTTACTTACATGTGAGTCTCGTAGAACTATAAATGTTCTGTTGAACAGCAACTTCCAATAGCATCTACATGTTTCTGTATGAATGTGCAATGGGAATCAATCCCATATTCTCTCTTGCCAGTAATCATAGAGACAGTGACCAAAGTAATATTAAAGATGGCAGCGTCCATAAAACCGAAATGTCTCGTCACTTGTTTTGATACGACAAGAGACCAATCGAGCCACGAGTTTATCCGTCAAGTTTTCATTAATCACCAGCAGGTTTTAGGCTGTATCTGGGTGGAGAGCGGAGCATGTGAGTCGCGTGTGACACAAAACTGATGGGACCAGCTCTGGTGGAGAACAGACTGTACCCAGAACCTTCAGATGACACAAAGCTCCGTAATTTGTGTCGCCCGTAAATAACCAAACTGTGCGTGAACGTAACCATCTTAAGGACAGTCTGCTGCTGTCTGAACATTGCAGCCATGATTCTGCCAACACTATCTCACAACCAATTTGTTCGTATTTTCGTACAAATTCATACAAATTTTCTAAACAACAATGATGGGTAGGGTTGGGGTACGAATCTGGCAACTCCTAAAATATGTTTAGCAAAAAGTGTGAGGTCGTATGAATTCTATAAGATACATACGAATTGCAGTGAGATCGAATTGGACTGTGCATTAAATCATAAAGTCATAAACATCTTTGCACTGTGTTTCATTTCTAACATTGCTATTAAAAAACTTGGTACACTCCAAATGCTTGATAAGTACATACATTAAAAAAAAAAAAATCATAATAATAATAATGGTTCTCAGTTCAAAAAGTGGACCAGTTCCTGTCTGAATAATGAACCAATGGTTTTGACGGGGTTTGGACCAATTTCAATTTGAGATTCATTGCTTTAACATGATCAGAGTGTGACATGTGTTTTTCTCAAAGACAGGACATTGAAATGGGAAAGAATGGACTTGTGTGTCAAGTCGAAAAACCACCGGCATACAGTATGATGCACTCTGACTGGCCCTCCCTTGTGAGCCATGCGTTAGTCTGCTGCGATGCATGAGCCATCGTGAGCATGGCAAACGTTATACCAAAACAAACAGCATTCAGGTTACAGGCCAATCGATCTCCAGTCATTAGCCATGTGCGTGTGGCGCCACTGGATGACCAGCAGAGCTTAGGGGTAACCCAACCTGCCTTTAATGAGACAGCACCCTTGCAAGCCACAGATAATTGATTCTGGTCAAAAAGGCTTTGTGTCACAGGAAACGGGACAAAATCTGGAGGCCAAGATGGACGCAAAGATTTAGAGCAAACTGATAAGAGCTCAGGACAGGACATAATCTATTATTCATCCCTCCGAGCTGACATTCCTGGAATATGTGGAGCAAAAAGTCTTTTTTTTCTATCTAAAATTACTGGACAGAAAACAGTTATGCATTGTGAAGTTCTCGGGAACAACAAAGGTAACACTTGAAATGTTTTCAGTGTGACATACATCATTCATAAAGAAACTTGGCAAATTCTGACTGAAGATTCCCATTAGTGCTCTACCATAGCCATAACGCTCAGCTCGTCTTCGCCTGACTATGTGGAGCGCACGAACTCACTGTCTACTAATAAACCCCGAATGGCAATGAGGAGGCGCATAGAACAAACTGTCAGACCAAATTGGAAATCATAAAGTATTCTATAAATACAAGTTGTGTCTTGTCCTCACCTAGTCTAATTTATTCCATTTTCTACATGGAGTTAGTGAGTCCTCCTCCACATTAGGCCAGTTCATTTACAGTAGGAGTCTAGTGAGGACTGGTACATTACCATGGGGCAGAAGCCGGATCTCTAATAGACGGGAAGAGAACTGGAGGGCAGTTCCCGCTTGTGGAATGCTGATGATTAAGTCTGTCCTGGGTCCTAAGAGGAGAGTAAGTGCTGAACAGCCAGCCGGAGTTGGAACACGCTTCTGCAAGCAGGCAGCGCAGGAGACTCAATGAGATAATGATGTACCTGTCCTCCACTATAACTCTAATCATGTCTCACCTCCAGATCAGGCCTTTATAAGGTCACAACTAATTCACTGCTAGGAATTAAATATCCTGTATTGTTTTAATGAAGGGTACTTTTTGAAATAAAGCAAAACAGAGAAGAGGAAGAGGAGAGGGAGGGAAAGAAAAAGGCTAAGCGGAGCACAATTACCCACCATGACTTTTATATAAGCCATTTCATGTCTAATTATACGTAGGTCAATGGCAAAAAAGAGTGTCCATGATGAAGAAAAAAACACATCGTATGTTTTTAGAAATGTACTCTTTGTATTTGTGTTGTTTTTATGGTTTTGAAAAACGTACAAATTCATTTCATTTTAATGACAATTGAATTAATGACAATTTCAATCTGCCATTTGGTGAAGTAAAAAGTAGTATATATATATTTTCCATTTTGTTAGAAAAAAAATAATTCATCAAAAAAGTTATGAAAAATATTTTAGGTATTTTTTCGAGGTAGCGAAGCTGTTTTATTAATAAAAGTAGGGGAAGAACATTGTTAACAAGTCTCTCCAATCTCGGTGTGCGAGTATATATATATTGAACTAAACTTGTTGTCCAAAGTTCAATTTATCTCTCAAAGTTGAAATATTTAAACTTTTGACTTATTAACCTTGACACAGTAATGAATAATATGGTTTGCAGGGGTCCGTCCTCTCCCTAACATAATTTTCAGTTCAATGCGTTTTATATTTTTCCTTTTTTGACTTTGAGTTGGAAAACAAATGTTGTTGTTTTTTTCAAATATTAATAAGCAGTGAAGTAGATTTTTGTTGTTATTATTATTTATTAGAAAAATATATTTTAACAATAAGGTAGGTTTTCTTTTCAGAGACATTTTGACTTTTAAGTCAGAAATAAAAAAAAAAAAAACATTCACATCATTGTAGAGACATATTCAAGTCATTGTCCGTATAAATTGTAATTTAATGCATTCTTTTAATAAATTAATTGATTAGACCAGAATTAACCATTGCATCATTAACCCATCCCCTTTTTACAACCAAAACATAATGCCTAACATTGCACTGGTGGGAATGAATGTCTATTTGTAATGAATGTGAAAGCCAGTCAGAGTACACTGCCCAATACGGTCTGAAATTACAGCCTTTTCACTCTGCAAATTAATGAAGTCGACAAACACTGGCCAAATGTATGCAACCAAGCTTTAACGAACATCTGTGATGGTACAGGGCTCTGAAGGGAATTCCTCATAAAGGGCCCATACGACTAAATTTATGTTTCCTCCTCCTATTACCAGACCTTTAAATAAGAGTAAAATAAATAGCATCCATTAAACTGATCGCATTGTGCTAACTCAAATTGTGTTTATTATGCTAATGGTACATGAAATTAAGAAAAAGACCTTGATGTCAGGAGAGTTAATTAATGGACTTTCTGAGAAAGCGCAGAGATGTAATTCATTTTGAGGTAAGCGAGTCTCATTTGCAGTTGTATGTGTCCGAGCGCTGCTGATTGCATGAGTTATTCTTGCAGATGTGCCACTCACAGCGAATTCCCTTCATTAGAAATGAACACCTCATTATATAAAGCAGCTAATTAAACATAATATAGCCCTGCAATGACTCATTAATGCAAGGCTCCTGTACATAAGCGCTACGACTTCAGAATTTCAATGTATCTCTGTACTTGAATCTATGTTATTAAAGACACTAATTGTGAGGGTAACACCTTTTCCTCAATCCTTTTCATCGTTATTTTTAATCTATTGCCATTTTTCTTTACCAGGTGCACCTGTTATGGTTTCAGTTCATATTCACTCAATTTGCGCAGCCTTGGCTGTTAATGCACTACACATCTGTTCTTCAAGGGACTCATAATCGAATTCACCACTTATCATAGTGAGGATACAATAATTATAGTAATGTAGGACAAAACAAAGGAGGGTGGAAAACTATCCAGGCCACTGTATTGAATCGCAATCTCACAAGTTCTAATTTCCCCCTATACAAACACACACTTTATTCCACCGCTAAGCCCCATAATTCATTGCTAATTTGAAACGCTCCAGAATACACAAATGCTCTGAGAGAAGGGGGAAGTCATCAATCGAGCAAGGTTTTATTCCAGTGGCTGTGTGTGTTTGTGAGCACCAGCATGTCAGAAAGACAGACATTCATTTCGCCAGTAGTTGACAAACAAGTGACTGTATTTGTGACTGAGTCATTGACTCATTCATTCAACCAATTTCAAACACATTGATTCATTATGAACGATGTATTTCTCAGAGATGCTGCCTGATTGATCATGCTGTTTCATGATGGTTCAGGTGGTCGGCCGGTAGGAAGGAAGGAAATGCATACAGTTAGCATGGCTCAACTGTAAACTCAGATGTTCTTACGGACATTTATTAACTCAAAATCTATGCCTTGCAAATAGCATTGGTAGCAAAAAAAAAGGCAACTACATGTATTTTAAAGTGTACCTACCAATTTCACGCAGTAGGCTTTTCGTCTTCACAACGAGTCTTTCGGAGTCGATGGTCCAGCCGGTAGGAAAATGCTAGTTAGTGTGGCTTAAAGGGTTAGTTCACCCAAAAATTCTGTCATTAATTCCTCACCCTCATGTCGTTCTACACCCGTAAGACCTTCATTAATCTTCGGAACACAAATAAAGAGGGAATCCGATGGCTCAGTGTGACCTCTATTGTCAGCACTTTCAGATGCCCAGAGAGATACTCAAACATATTTAAAACAGTTCATGTGAGTACAGTGGCTCAACCCTGTTCAAACATTATATAAAGCGACAGGAATACTTTTTGTCTGCCACAAAAACCTAAATAAATACTTTTCAACAATATCTAGTGAAGGCAGATTTCAAAACACTGATATGAAGCTTTACGAATTCACGTATCAAACTGCCAAAGTCACGCGAAGTATTGAAATTGCGAAACACTTATGATGTAACGAAGCCTCCTTTACGGAAATCACGCAGGACAAGCGTGAGATCACTGAAGACGGCGAGAGCGCGTGAGTGTTTACCTAATACCCGTTTCGGCTCTATTGCGAAGTTATTATTTGCTGCTAGGAAGGATTCGTTTCGATTCTTTGCTTATTTGTATGTTTTCGCTTGGATTTGTATCTGTTGGTAATTGTATTCGCTGCCATTTAGAAGAACTGTAGCGGTTGTTAGTTTTTGGCATTGCTGGGCTGTGAACTTAAGTGCTGTACGTGCGCTTCCTGCAGTAGTTTCGATTTGGCCCATTCACGGCGAAACTCTTTTGCTGAGCTAATTGTTAGGGCGGGCCCAGCTGCTTTCACTTATACGTTATTAGTCAAGCTATTTAGTCAGTGTGTCCGCGCTTGCGTGGAAGCGTTAGCGGAAGCGTTCAGCCTCCTTGTGTGAAGACCGACTTGGGTAAAGACCTGCGACTCTACCTGCGCGACTCCACCGAGCAAGGACACCGACAGGACACTTAAGTATCCCCCTCCCCCCCCCCCCATTTTTCTTTGCTACCATACTCAACATGTGCTTTCAATATATTCCTGTTGTCACTCGTACACGCTCCACTATCACCCGTAGAAGGCAGCGCAACACTACTAACCTGCGTCCGATTTACTCCTCTCCTAACCAACCTCTATCTGTTTCTGTAGGCCTATGGAACTGTCAGTCAGCTGTTAATAAAGCTGACTTCATTCCAGCCTTTGCCACTAACTCTTTTCTCAATATCTTAGGCTTGACTGAGACATGGATTCGTCCAGAGGACTCCTCAACCGCCGCTGCTCTTTCTAACAACTACACCTTTACTCATACCCCTCGACAGTCAGGAAGAGGAGGGGGCACAGGTTTTCTCATTTCCAATAATTGGAAATACTTTGCTCACCCTGCTCTATACAGCAGCTATTTGTTTGAATCACATGCCATTACAATTACATACCCTGTCAAAATTCATCTTGTTCTCATCTACCGCCCCCCAGGTCAATTGGGTACCTTTGTCGAGGAATTGGACATGCTGCTGTCCTCATTCCCAGACGATGGTAGTCCACTTGTACTACTGGGCGACTTCAACATTCACCTCGATAAACCTTATGCTTCTGACTTCCTCTCTCTCCTAGCTTCATTTGATTTCAGCCGACTCATCACTACAAGCACCCACAAATCTGGCAACCAATTGGACCTGATCTACACACGTAACTGTATCACTGACAACATTCTGGTCACACCTCTGCACGTCTCTGACCATTTCTGCATCACTTTCAATCTGCAACTTATTTGTGCACCACCAACCACCTCACATGTTTCCTTCAGAAGAAACCTGCGCTCTCTTTCCCCTTCTCATCTATCCTCTGTTGTGTTATCCTCCCTTCCCACACAAACACAGTTCTCATCTTTGGATGTAAATACTGCAACACACACGTTATGCTCCACTTTATCTACTTCTCTAGACAGTATCTGTCCTCTGGCATCCAGACCAGCTCAAGCAACTCCATCCAACCCCTGGATATCTGATGCGCTTCGTGATGACCGGACCAAACTCAGGGCAGCAGAAAGGAAATGGCGCAAATCACAAGACCCATCTGACCTAGGTTTGTACCAAGATCTGCTATCATCTTTTTCTGGGGGAGTCCATGCAGCTAAGTCCTCATACTTCCACGATAAGATCAACGGCGCTACAAACGCACGCTCACTCTTCAAGACATTCAACGCACTCCTCTGTCCCCCTCCACCACCACCCACCACGTCTCTAACTGCTGATCAATTCGCCAATTTCTTCACCGACAAGACATCTGCCATCAGGAGCCAGTTCTCTGCACCACCCACACAGGAACTCATCCCCTCCTCATCCACTATTCTTCTCTCTTCCTTCTCCCTTCTCACGGAGGCGGAAGTATCAAAACTTCTCCTCTCCACTCATCCCACCACCTGCCCTCTAGACCCCATCCCCTCACACCTTCTACAAGCCATCTCTCCCACTCTCTTACCAGCACTTACACACATTATTAACTCGTCTCTCCACTCTGGGACTTTTCCTACCACATTCAAGCAGGCTCGAGTAACCCCACTGCTTAAAAAACCCACGCTAAACACATCACTCATGGACAACTACAGACCTGTCTCTCTCCTACCATTCTTATCAAAAACACTTGAACGAGTTGTTTTCAACCAGGTGTCATCCTTCCTCACACAGAACAACCATCTGGATGTCAACCAATCTGGTTTCAAGAGCGGGCATTCCACAGAGACTGCGCTACTGTCCGTTACGGAATCCCTGCGAATTGCAAAGGCTGGTTCCAAATCATCTGTTCTCATTCTGCTGGATCTATCTGCTGCCTTCGACACCGTAAACCATCAAATTCTTCTGTCCACCCTCTCGTCACTGGGTATCTCAGGTTCTGCACTTCAGTGGTTTGAGTCCTATCTCACAGGTAGGTCTTTCAGAGTTGCCTGGGGAGGGGAGGTATCCAAACCTCATGAACTGATCACTGGGGTCCCTCAGGGTTCAGTTCTTGGTCCCCTCCTATTCTCCATTTATACTACATCACTGGGTCCCATCATACAGGCACATGGTTTCTCCTACCACTGCTATGCTGATGACACACAACTCTACCTGTCCTTCCAGCCAGATGATTCCACAGTAGCTGCACGGATCTCAAGCTGTCTGGCGGATATCTTCACCTGGATGGAAGAACACCACCTGCAGCTCAACCTGGCAAAGACTGAGCTTTTAGTCTTCCCTGCCACTCCTACCCTACAACACGACATCAACTTACAGCTTGGTACAACCACCATCACCCCATCTAAGTCGGCCAGAAATCTTGGAGTTATCTTCGATGACCAACTGACCTTCAGAGACCACATCTCAAAGACGGCGCGGTCATGCAGATTTGCACTACGCAACATCAGGAAAATCCGTCCCTTCCTGACTGAGCATGCAACACAACTGCTGGTCCAGGCCCTGGTCATTTCAAGGCTTGACTACTGCAATGCTCTTCTGGCTGGTCTGCCGTCAAGTGCAATCAAACCTCTTCAAATGATCCAGAACGCTGCTGCTCGTCTTGTCTTCAACGAGCCTAAGAGAGCCCACGTCACGCCCCTCTTCATCTCTCTGCACTGGCTACCCCTCGCTGCTCGCATCAAGTTCAAAGCGCTGATGCTTGCTTACAGATCCACCACAGGCTCTGCACCTTCCTACCTCCACACACTGCTACAACGCTACGTCCCCACCAGAAGCCTGCGATCACTAAAGGAGCGTAGGCTTGTGGTACCGTCACAGAGAGGCACAAAATCACTCTCCAGATCATTCTCCTTCACTGCTCCCTGCTGGTGGAATGATCTCCCTACTTTCATCAGGAACGCAGAATCCCTGGCAATATTCAAGAGACAGCTGAAAACTCACCTCTTCCGTGAACACTTGATCCCCTCATAAAAAAAAAAAAAAAAAAAAAACACCTTTCCTTCACTTTTCCGTTCCTACTCTAGCTTATGGTACTGAGCAATGTATGGAACTTGTATTGTGAGCACTTCCTGTGTTATTTGCCAATTCATGAAGAATCGCTTGTTTTTTTTCCTCACTTGTAAGTCGCTTTGGATAAAAGCGTCTGCTAAATGACTAAAATGTAAAAATGTAAATCACGTGACTTTGGTGCTCCAAAAAAAAAAAAAAAAAAAAGATTTGTAAAGCTTCGAGGCAGTTGTATGCTAAGGGATGCTTTTTAACTATTCTGGACTACGCCGCTCCAATTTTTGGGGGGTAGGAGATCCTGAATCAATCCGCACATCTTTTCAATTAAGTGTACATACTTCAGGTAAGATTACTATAATCATTATTAAATACCTGGATTCTGATCTCACTTTGGCTCCCATGAGATAGCAGAAGTAGGGGTTGCATAACACTTCACAAGAAAATACACACACAAAAACAAACCAAATGCAATAAACCCCCCAAAAAGTACATTTTCCTATACACCACACCATTCCACAAAAAGACTCAACACGCCTTATTCCCCACACCACACTTGTAGTAAGAGTTTTAAATTTATACTCTTGTGGGCTTTCATGTTCATTTAGATTTAAAGTAGGCTAATATTTTCCCAGAATACATTGAACATTTGCAGTAACATACTGTACACAGTTTAAACAGTTGTATAATGCTGTGAAAACGATCAAATCTACAGTAACGCACTGTCCTCAAATTCTACAGTAGGGAACTGTTGAGAACACAGTATATTACTGTGAAAACAACAGAAATCATTTACAAGTGAATGGCAGTGACATATTTTTAAGGTACGTCAGTGTACGTTACTTTCAGTTAAAACAGCTCAAACGTGCATTTTAGTCTGGGACTGAGCTTAAGTCTTGTCTGTGAAACCAGGGGAATAAGTTTTAAATGTGTCTCCTTGCTCTGGAAGTTTACTTGATTTAAAGGGATAGTTCACCGAAAAATCTAAATTCTGTTTACATGTTTGTTTGAAATGCATGAGACTTTCAAAACACAAATGAAGAACATAAAAGTTCATAAAATGTAAGTAAACATAATCCACATGACTTTGAAGCACGTTTGAACTTCCGTTGACCATATTTGTTGTGGTATGTGTATTGATCAGTGTTTGTATGTTAATAATGACATCCATTAAATGGTCATGATCATATCTATTCAGAAAACGGATTAAATATCTTCATTCCTGTTTAGAAGATGAATAAAAGTGTTTGGGACAACATGAGGGCAATTGACGACAAAACAAAAAACAAGAGAGAAACAAAGACAAAATACACTAGTATAAAATGATCTAAAATAAGTTTTGATACCTTCGGAAGTAAATGTATCTTTTAAGAAGTTTTAGATATTTAAACTGCAAAACAAGGTAAAATAGTGAAAGAAAATGATTTAGCTGATGCTTCACACTCCTACACTTAGAAGAATAGACTCCATGGAGAAACTTTTTCCTCTCCCACAAACTCTTGCCGGCACCGACCAACGTATAAGAGGTATTACTGAGAAAACACTGGTGTAATTCTAAGTTTGTACTGCTGTGGTTTAACATATACACATTCATAGCTCTCATTAATCCTGGCACAATGCTAATTAAACAAATCTAGCTGGCTCATATCAGCCCACAATAAACATGTCAGATAATTAGAAAGTGTTCAATACACCATGTTCAAATAACTCTCCCATTCCCAGGCTCTGTTTCATGAGAAAACATTCATTGTCCATTCCGCGAATCCACGGGAGAAGGCATAGCTTCAGTGCGGGCGGTTCGAGAAAAGGCCTCTCGGTGGAAGTTCAACTCTGTCTGCTTGTGTGTAACACAAAACCTTTCTGAAAGTCTAGAGATCTGACAGTGGCTTGACGTTGAGCTGTGTTAATTACTGTAATGGCACACATTCTCATTAAGACATTGTTTACGTGTCCCGGGGCTTCGTGGAGTCCAAGTGGCAGTCTTGCTCACTCGTATGCCATCGTGTCGTTTAGTTCGACGGCGATGGCCTCGTTAGTGTAGACAGCTGTTCCTCCCAGCCAAAGACAAGGCCGTGACAGTGAGGGCGAGTTCTGCTGGGTCAGGACAAGAAGCAGCACAACTTGGGAAAGGGGAGGACAAGCAAGCATCAGAAATAGCAGCGTGCCACAAGGTGGGCTAATGTTAATGGTTAATCAGATGAAGAGAATAGGGTGCCCTAGGACACATCATTCGCACCACCCCCTACCCTTATCCAGACACCCCCTTACTAAGTCCATGTGGCAGGCTCCCACGGGCTCTCACCCTTTCCTAGAGCAAACATGCATGCTACCAGAATTGAGAATTGATGCCAGAAGCATCAGCAGAGGAATTTGTATCTCACACACATTTGCACATACGATGCCCTCGAGCATAGCCAGAAATATTGTTTTTACAAGGTCCAAACACATGAATGATCAAGCAAAGTTCCAAAGGTTCCAAAAGGGAGTTTTGCAGTGAATAACCGTTTTGGGCTCCTCAAAGAACATTTCAGTTAAGAGTTCAGAGTGGTGTGAAGGACATTTTAAGAATCTGAGAGAAACATTTTTCACTATTAAGAACCTTTTGGGCAATGAAAGAGAGAAATTAAAACATCAAAATGATATCAAATATAATTACAGATATATACGATTTCCATATTATTTTTCAGATTTGAACAAAAATAATAAATGACCCTCTTGAAAGCTTCCCAGGTGCTCTTGAATGCACCAATAGACCCTGGCAGAACATGCTCTTGATTAGCTCATCAGAGAAGCATGCTATACCTACTCATTAACCTTTGTGATAACTCTTAGGTGAGAAGTACGTTCATCCTCTACTCCACTGCAGACAGGTAAAAGCAGGGGATATTAGAAAGGAGCTCTGTGTTCCCTTGCCAAACTCACACCAAATCTGGGAAGAAGTCTCTTTCACTCACTTCCGTCTGCCGCTCTGAATGCCAATCATCATGCACCAACCACCATTTTTAGAAGCTGGTACAGTGATCCAAACAGATGACTGCATATTTCTGCTTTCTCTCTCTCTCTCTCTCTCTCTCTCTCTCTCTCACTCTCTCAAGCAGACTAAGAACATTAATGAGGTAAAGCAACACCCCACCCACAACCTTTGGATTTCACACACTTTCAAACTGTGAAATATAGGTTCATTAGGAATTTGTTTAAAAAAATATATATATAATAATTAAATGCTGTCAACTTATAGTGATATATATATATATATTTAAATCCACAGTCCACCTATGTCCATAGAAATGTGACCGAGGCAAAAAAAAAAAAAAAAAAAAAATCCAGAATGTCTAGTTAATGCTATTTAATCTGAGTGTGCTAACTATAAAGCTTTAATTTCACTATCATCTCTAGGATCTCGCTGAAATTGGTATTCTTTGTCGCGCGCCCTTCTGTTGCTGCCACAGAAAGCCTTTGAAAAACAAATTCCACTGAATAAAAGAGAGAAAGATTAATTTGTCATTAAGGCAGCACCTAATTGCAGTCAATTCTGAGCAAACTTAAATTCAATTTATGCTCATTAAAATGAATATGCAGTGCGTTTCTCCCCATCATTGCTTTGAGCTCGCAGATGAGAACAAGGGAATAACTTCATCCTTATTAAATAGAGGGGAGTTTATTTGGCCCTATTGTAGCCGAGCCACTTTGATTTTGGCACAGATCAAGAGAAGAGCAGCTGGAGGAGAAATCAAGTTGAAACCAAGCCTCAGAAAATTGACGGAAACGTGAGCGTAATAATATTTAATAATTAAATTCGCACAAACAATGTCGGGCAAATAAAGTAATCTGCGGGAAAAAAACACGCAAATGTCATTTGCATAATTGACACTGGTCCCCCCTCACCATACCGTCATCCCCATGCAGCACACCCCTCCCCCCATAAATGAATAATGAAGATAATAAAAGATGTTGCTAAAATTGGGCACAATAACAGCAAAATTTCATCAAGGCCCCCGCGCTCTGATTAATCTGCTCTTGCAAATCAGCACAGCGAGGAGAGAGAGGGCGGGAAGCGCGTGATTAACAACGCCGGGGACCGTTGCGCTGGGCACGCTGCCCTGCGCGCGAGCCGCCCCTCCGCGCGCAGCTGCTGCGCTCGCGCTGTCTGGCGGTGCCGCCGCCCGGAGGAACACGACCAACTTTCCGCTGCCGTAATTTGTAATGTCGTTAACCCCTCGCGTACCGGTCCGTGGTTTAAAGCCTCATTAGGCCCTTTCCCGTTTCGTATTCCACCTCGAGCGCACCTCTCGCTTAAATTAGCCGCAGTGTAGCCTACCTTGGAAACAAATGAGGAAGCCCGAGGCTTTTTTTTTCTGTTTATGTGGGGGTTAGCGCGGGATATTGTCCCCAACTCGAGGCTGGTTCTTTAAATGAGTCAGTACGTGATGAAATGGAAACTCATTTAGGTTATTAGAAACTGGATTACAGTTGGTATGATGTTTAGTTGGCATTATGTTATTACCGCACTCATTGATTTAAAAGTGGTTACACATGCTGGCGTGTCTTTATCGTGGAGATAGCAGGCTATAAAACAGCATGTGAAGAAACGTTCTTCCAGTAACGTTGACAAAATATTTAATGGAACATTTTTTTCACATTCAACGTTTAGCTCATTGAGTAATCACTCACCTCCAACACACCGGAGACCCGGGTTCAATCCCCACCAAAGGCAACTTCACACTTGCAGGTCACTTGGGCAATGAATGAACGCGAATACGTGTATTTTGTTATAACTTAATAGGAAAGTGAGCAAAACATTCTTAGGACATACTTTTGTTAGCTGGGTAGGGGTGTCCCTGCCATCTAATTTGAGGAGTAAAAGCAGCATGAAGCCATAGGCTACACAGACCTCCTGTGTGAATGATAAAGGAAATATGACTCGACAAGTGTTTCTCTCCCTCCCTCTCTGGGTCAAGAAGCTGACACTATTGCCATCTTTTAGAAAATAACTGTGATCATTTACTAATGTTTACCAGAAATGAAAAGCAAGCAGAGTCATATATTTTCTTTTTTATAATCCTAATTCAGTTTGTCTTTCGTCAATTAGACTGATTAAATGAATAACTGTGAAATACTGCTTAATGCTGCTGAATGACAGAGACTCAACTTGAATCTGAATGTAGAAGCGTAATGTCCTCTTTTGGTCGTTGTCCATCACCTTTAAAGCTATTTGCATATTGCTCTATTTTTGAATGTATTTACTTTTAATTACTTCACTTTACAAGGACATTTCTATTCTACTGTCATTTTTATTCATTATCATTTTATATTAATGCCATTTTTTGTGATTAAGTGCTGAAATTATCGTTAATGGCTAGTTGGTAATTGCAGTAGCAATAAGGTTGAGTTATGCATTTAGTATCAGATACCGAGCCCCCCCCCCCCCCCCCCCCCTCCTCTCTCCACCCCATAATCAAAAAGACAACAAATGAAAAAAACAACAGATGGGCGATGAGAGCACTCTCAATGTGCGAGTTCTCAGTTGCCATTCGCCAAAGCGCTTAAACACACATTCTACGTGATTAACATAGAGCGCACATTCAGAGCAACTCCATGAGTCAGACATAGAGGAATTAGACTTCAGAAGAAAAACAAAATCACTTTCACTGTTTCTCCCTCCCACTGATCATCAGTCTGCAGTTTGCTACGACAAAATATTTAAAAGCGTTTCAGATGTTCAGTAAGCCCACATCAGTTCCTTGAGATATTATTAAAGATATGGATGTGACAATTACACCCAATTCCCTTCTAAAACACAGAGGTTCAGAGGGAAATGAACCTCCAATTAAATAAAAGACTTTCCGAGTGATATTGTAATGTCACTCAGCTCTTTCTTTTGCACTTTAGAGATAAAAATACTAATGGAAATGAATTGTTGAAAGTGCTAAACAGTCATTCAGTGTTTAATTCAGGAAAAGATGAGCTATTCAACTTACCTCGGAACAGTTAGTGTATTAAGAAAAAGCAATTCCAACAAGTAAAAATACTGTACGTAGTCAGTTATTAATCCTTTGAAGGTACAATAATGTACAGATTTTTTTTTTTAAAAAAAACAGAAGATAGAAATAGACCATGTGACTGGGGTAATGACTGCTGAAAAATTCAGCTTTGCCATCGCAAGAATACATTTTTGAGATATATTTAAAGAGTTACTTTAAATTGTAAGAATATTTCATAATAATGTCTTTTATTGTCCTTTTAATCAAATGAGTATAAAATACTTATACTCATTATACTGAGAGTAACTCGTGGCTTAGAGCTGTGCAGAACCATCTTAGTGTCAGTAACAGTACGACCCCGGGCCTCTCTGTGCTGTTATTTCTTCAAGCACAGCTGACCTCAACTCTGTCCATTGTGGCATTAACACCTTTGACATCATTAGCACTATAATCCCTCCACTCATTAGTATATTAATAAAGGCTATGAACATCTGTGAGGTTCGTCTGCACACAAAGCACATGTATGAATGACACATTCCCTTATTTAATGACAACAGTCTCCCTCAAGCACCTAGCAAAGATCACTCATGACTTAATATTCCCGCAAGCCAGTCAGTGCCGTAGCCTTTCTTGCAAATTCCGTACAATTAGTGGGCTCTTGCATAGCCGGAGACATCATTTGATTTTAACCTCCTCTGTCCAATTAACAAAATGTAGGTTGGAAAATAAATGGCAGACGCCGGGGCAAATTAATTATGTGTCCTGCAAGATGTTAGCCAGAGAGCTCCATACCGAGCTGCCATTGGAGGCGAGGGTGTGTGTGTGTGTGTGTGTGTGTGTGTGCCATATGGCTTGTGTGAGAACGGACATCATTCGGGGTGCAACAGTGAACCCCCTGGATATCTAGCAGATATTCTCACTTGGATTTCGCACTTTCTATTGGACTACATGCAGAAATGTTTTGTCTCTTTAAAGAAGAACATTATATGTTGTTTGTTTGGTGAGTCTGGGAAAGTTGCTGGCAATTATGGAAGCTTTTCAAAATCTGGGTACCATTATATTTTTTGTTCTCATGTGTCCTTCCAAAATTCTCTCTCTTAGCAATAGAAACATTTCAGTGACTGTCAGTGGAGTGATTCACTGTACAATATCGCCCTCTAGAGATTAAATTGGGAACATATGTATATATATATATATATATATATATATTTATAGTATTCCATATTTCTATTTTTATTATATAATCTATTGAGGCCAAATTAAACAGACCATTTTTTTTTTTTTTAAGAGAGAAGGCCTTTCAGAGCTTTGCCACAGCATGGAAAACATCAAAATGCATTAATTCCCTTGGCAGCTGAACGCATTGAAACAGATCTACCTTAGTCTAAATATTTGATGCATTTTTTGGTGGTCTGAGTTGACTCAGTGTGTATAAACATGAGGTGTGTTCTGTGCGTCATGGCTCAGGTGGCGGATTTGTAAGCTAGAACTCATGAATGTCACAACATCCTTGTTCGTCCACTGGCCCGTATTGTGCTTGATAAACATAACTACTGCCATCTGCTTCGGTCTGCAAAAGGAAATGGAAGAGAAATCTGTGATTACACATTGTGTTCTCAACCCTTTCAAATATGACACATACAAAACTGGAATAAAACAGGATCGGAACAACAATAGCTTAGTCAGCCCACCCAAGGAAGTAATTCATCCTGTTGAAAAGCAGATGGGTCAGTGACAAACAAGAGTGTGTGCACAATAAGAAAATCTAGTTCAAAACACGTGTGCTAAGTAGAAATGTATTGCATTTGTGTTGGTTTCATGTGCTTTCGACAAACTTTCATAGCATTTTTGAGAAATATTCAAATGTAATAACTGTAAAAAATGTATCACATGGTATTTTACAACCTGAACCAACCTTGCCTTGTCTCAAAAATGTCAAATTATTTGATATTTTAAGAGATTTATTGATGTCAGGGGGCCTCTTTCTGATATCATGTCCTGTTTTACATTTACACGACTTTGTTGGTCGCACCACATGACACATGAACTCAAAAAATGTTGTTCCTATTGTTTGTTTAGTTCAGTTGATTATTAAAAGATATTTTAAAGTAATTGAGATCAATTATTTATGCAAAAATATAACTGTAAAAATCTATATCTATCTATTATTATTATTATTTCTCTTTATTTGACATTGGACAGACCATATGCACTTGCTTAAGTGCTTTAGCACATATACTAATTTTCAACACTAGTCCACAGGAGGCTTTTTAGGAGAAAAAAATAAAAACAAACCAACAGTACCAATAATAAACATAATAATACCAACACTAATAGTACAAAAAAATTCATAAAAGAATAAATAAATAAATAAAATAGACATTCAATTGAATGAATTTCAATCATATTAAATAACTTACACACCAATGATCCTTTCAAAAATCAGTACACCTGTCTTTCACTTACAATAATAATTTCATTTTATATCATTTGAAACAGCAAAAATTATAATCAGAAAAGGTACTTTTAATCATTTTAATATTTTTTTCTTGTTGTATACTCACATTTTTGACTAAATTATTTTTATTTTATTGACAAAATTATTTTAATATAGGATTTAAAACATGCTCATCACAGAAGAGGTGTGCCAGCCTCAAGTTAACCCTTTGGGGTCTGAGGGGGTTTTAGGATCCTGGAGATGTTTTGACAATATAAGGTGGACATTTTTACAGTGTACACTCTAGTCAGCACAAACTCTGCTACGAAAACAAATCAGCAGCATGCATGTATAAAGTTTGTCTTTTTGAGAAAATTACATTTACAAACAAACACAACAACATTTTTTTTAAATCACAGAAATAAGCCCATATACTGAACACTGACACATCTCCTGGTTGTTTCTGTAAGCTTATAAACACATTGCACAGTGACTGGCGGACATTGCGTGCTCCTTTCCGTAGCTAAAAGGAGCTGTTATCAGATGATACAAAATGATTTGTCGGATTTAATTAATGTCATTCCCTCAAAATTCAAATCAGAAAAATCTCAATTTACAGGTAAAAAGAAACATGAAACAAGAAGTTTTACCAAGTAAGCTAGAGTCTGCTTACCTTATTTATGAGTATATCTGAGTAATTATTTACATTTTGTTATTTGCTCTGGTTAATATGGAGATTAAATTAGGTGCCGCTCCCTTTAACCCTGACATTGACAGCTGCTCCCGTGTTTTAAAGTTGATCCCTTACTGCACATTCACAGGGGATTAAGGATTGAAAATGGCAAATGTGAATTAGAAACTGGCTGTTTGAATGTGTATAAAAATGGATATCCGCGATAATCTGTGGATAAATGAGCTGGGAAAATGGTAATGAAAACCTCTGAATGAATGGTCAACACCTGCTGTGGTTTGAATTGCTTTTTTTCTTATTGGTGGTTATTTTGCTTCAGCCCTTTGCCAGATGCATCATGAATCTGAATCGAATTAGAATCACTTGCATTTGCCACGTGTAGAAGAATGTTAAAACAAACAAAATCGATATATGCAAACTAAAAGATAAATCAAAACAGCGTTTCAAATGTTTTAGAAAATGACATGCTAATATACTGTAACATGGTGCGAGTTCAAAAGTTTACAAGCATAAAAACAGATGTATTTCATATGTGGTGTTTGCAGAAAGCCACTCATATATGCAAAAAGCATGTAAAGCACAACCAAATGTGATGAGAGAGCACAAATAGGGCCTACATATCTAATGCTCTTCCTGACCAGGATGAATATATACCGTCATCATTCTGAGTGCACGTCCGTTTTGGCAACTTTGTTCTTATTAAATGTCTATGTGTGCATGATTTAGAGTCAGATTTTTTTTTTTTTTTTTTTTTTCATCATTTAGCAGACGCTTTTATCCAAAGCGACTTACAAGGGGAGCATTTAGGGGTTTTTCTTGCTCAAGGGCACTTTTTTTTTTTTTTAGTCATGGTATGGAGAGTGCTGTCAGCGTGGGAATCGAACCAGCAACCTTCAGGTTACAAGCCCGACTCCCTCACCACTAGGCCACGCCTCAGTAGATTTGGCTCAGATTCCCTTAAAGGATTTTTAAAAATGTTTGTGTTTAGTTCATTTGCTTCTGAATCTTGGGGGAATTATTTGATCAATTTATGATTATGCTTCTGTTTCACCCATGAAAAGAGTAAATAATGAATAAACATAACGCTCAGGTGATGTTTCCTCACTAAATCAGGACTGAGGAAAATCCGACAGAGCTCCCCCTGTGGTGTAAACGGGAAATAACAATAAAATATCTCTGAACCGGGAAATATGAAGACAAATTTGTTATAATTTCTACAAGAGACTTTTCAGAACTTTTTAGTGTCCTATAAGTTATTGTAACTATGACCTTAATTGTCTAGCACCTGGAAACCGTTTCCAGTTAGCCTTCAGTTAGTCCGGTTTGAGCTGTTTTAACTGAAAAACACTTGCACTGACATTTCTTAAAACATGACAGTGCCATTGTTTTGTCTCAAGATGCACACAAGTAATGCTTTTGACCCTTCGCAAAGACCCCCTTTAGTTACTGTTGCTACACTGTAATGAATTACTGTAAAAATTACAGCATTATTTTACAGCCGCTGGCTGTTTTTTAATAATGCAGCATATTGCTGTAAACTGCAATGCATTCTGGGGTCACGTGTTGGTTTGACTCAAATTTACAGAATATTGCTGTAAATTGACCCTTCGTAATTTCATAAAATACAGTTATTTACTGTAATCAGAGAACACAGGGACATTCTGTAAATTAAATTACAGTAACACTACTGTAAATTTTACAGTAACTGACTGGCAACCCTGCTGCCAGTATTATACTGTAAAATTTACAGTAATTTTTTAACAGTGTATGTCTGACAAGTCACGTGCTCTCGAACCACACATCATGTTCTCACGAAGTGAAAAATACATCGCTGAGCAAAGAGGACACTGACAAGACAGAGCAGGTTACTTTTGATATGAAACAGTTTCATATTTAAAATATTGTAATTTTTTTAAAGAAGTTTAAACGATAAATACCGTGACAGATCGCTGTACACTGTTAAAAAATTACTGTAAATTTTACAGTATAATACTGGCAGCAGGGTTGCCAGCCAGTTACTGTAAAATTTACAGTAGTGTTACTGTAATTTAACTTACAGAATTTCCCTGTGTTCTCTGATTACAGTAAATAACTGTATTTTATGAAATTACGAAGGGTCAATTTACAGCAATATTCTGTAAATTTGAGTCAAACCAACACGTGACCCCAGAATGCATTGCAGTTTACAGCAATATGCTGTATTATTAAAAAACAGCCAGCGGCTGTAAAATAATGCTGTAATTTTTACAGTAATTCATTAGCTCCTTCAAGCGGCTCATGAACTGATCATCTCTTCATACTAGTTCACTATAGCATCAAATAAACATGAATGGACATCAGAAGGAATGTTGTTTCAAGCGGGGAAGACTTGAGTACACACAATTTATCAAGTTCAAGTTCACCAACGTCAATCTGCTAACTCCCCTGACTGCTTTGTCAGACAAAATGGCGGATTTGGGGTTATGATTGGTCAGATCGCCTGTCAATCAAACTGCAGGCGAAGGGTCAATTGAATTAAGGCTTAATTCTGGTTTAGTCCCTAAGCCCTGTCTGTGAAACCGGGCCAAAGTGTCTTAAGGACTGTTCCAGGAGCATGAGCAGTAATTGTTTATGGTTCATTACAAAAGCATGGAAAACATTGTTTAAACCCTTTCAAATAAAGATTTTTGCTAATCTACATATATAATTGTATTTTATTTCAAGTAATGTTATGCTTTTAGTTTTAGTTAATAACTCTCTGAAAACTTGTTGTCGTTAAAGTACAGTGAGAAGAAAATGGAGGAAGCATTCAACCAGTGTCTCATTGCTTCCTAAACGTTTACAGGGCATCATAGCTTCATGTTCTTTATTTCACAAATTGTGTGATCTGCCTACACATAGATTAAGGGATAGTTCACCCAAAAAGGAAGCCCGTACATTTGAACAGTTTATTTACCAACATTCTTCAATATATCTTCTTTTGTGTTCTGCAGAATGTCTTGGTTGTAAGACCACTATTTACCTCTAGAGGGCGCGAAACACATGGTAAAATCCAGAGCGAAATATGAAGTCCATACATACATAACGTAAAAGCATTAATTCAAGGCTTTTTTGTTGTTCATGTTGTTGTTTAAATTTCATGAATTATTCATTCAAAATATGAACTGATTGTGTGTTTTCATAATTTTTATATACGATATATACAATATACATATGTACATGTGTGCCACACTATTTAATAAGGTTTTGATTTTAAGAATTTAAGAATTCTTTTATAATAACATTAGCACTTTATAGCACTTTAAAAAGCTGAAACTGTACACTAAAATTACAATTCCCCACTAGATGGCGATAAAATACATGGCAATAGACAAATGGAAGCCTTTAGTCCTCCAATGGGAATGTTGTACCTGATAGGAGTGCTATTCCCAACATTGAAATGAATATGTATTAAACTGCTGCATGTGCTGCTGTACAGTTAAGAAGTTAATAAGAGCCATATTGTGTGTGTGTGTGTGTAAAGGTATGATATTATGTTTCAATCAGTCACTCAAACAACTACTGGGAATGACAACTATCATTTCATTTTCAAATGATTCTAAATTCCATGGTACTTCAGTGTTATCTATTAACCCGATCTGTACTGTCTCTCTCAGGTTTGACAGTATAGTAAGATAATCCCTCCTGCACATGTGACACATCTTGCTTGCTGATCATGACTCACGGCTGACCTGCTCCCATTGCAATTTAGATACAAAAATCAATTGCTGTTATTACCACTATTGCCCCAGAGACAGGTTTTACTGGTTTTCCCTCGCGAATGCACAGAGCTAATGTTGCATTTATGCTTTTACGGTAATGTTCTCGTGTCCATACAGCTGTTAAAAGCACCTTTGAAGATTTTTTTAGAACAAAAATTTTAAGGTAACCCCAATGCTTTGATTCCTCATGCTGCAGAACAGCGAGTCTTTTTTTTTTTTTTTTTTTTTTAATTGTGCCATAGTCACAAAAAAAAAACACTGTCATTCTAAATAAGGAACTCTTGGGATGCTATCGCCATTTCATGCTTTAGTCCAATATCCAAACCCCTGTACCGAGGTTATTGATGTAACCTATTATAAAAGCAACAGCAGATTATCATGTGTGATAGAGAAACACATGGTCTAACACAGGAAGCCCAATTGTTACCACAGGAAGTTTCTAGCTCTTAGCTCTTTGGAAGCTGGGAAGTCAGAAAGCCAATGGTGGTGGTTACAGAGGTTTCAAACAGGAGATGAATCCCCATGGTATGGACCAAATTGAAAGCAAAGATAGATCCGAAAACAGAAGAAAAGAAGGCTGAACAGATTTATGAACAGCTACTTTAATAATATATTTAAACTGAAAACATTAACTTGTTGGGATTCATTTATAAAGGGGAGAGGGGAATCTAAAATGTGACGATGAAGCAATCCTTACAATGGGTGTATTATTCTTTGCTTTTATTTCACTATGCAGCTGTCAAACCAAATGATTTACATGCAAACTAAATTTGTGCCTTTGGCTTGATAAAAAAAAAAAAAAAAAAAACCTTGCTGCAGAACAGAAGTACTCTTGTTTTATCTCCTATAAAAGACGTTTAAGAAAAAGGGTGATAAGGGTGATACCAACTTACATGTAAATGTCCTACTATATATTTATCATTTATAATGATAAGCAAAAATATACAATGTGAGTGACTGTATTTCATTTTAAATGGGTGGTGATCAGATTACAGTTACATCTGAAAAGTGTTTTAGATTACCAAAGTGATTACTTTGAGTTTCAATGTCATTTAAACAGCGATTGGTGATTCTCTGACTCTGACCGTCTGAAAAAGCGGAGTTCAGTTTCATGTTTTCCACTGTTTTCATGTTTTGTAATAGTTGTTTGTGAGTCATTTTATAATTCACTCGTCACTGCAACTTTTTCTCACAATTTGTTTTTCCCCTCACAATTCTGACTTCTTTTTCTCAGAATTTCAAGATTTAAACTCACAATTGCAAGTTATAAAGTCAGAATTGGGAGATATGAACTTGCAATAGTGACTTTTTTTCTTGCAATTGTGAATTTAGTATGCGAGTTTATATCTCATAATTCTGACTTTTCTCAATATTGTCAGTTTATATCTGATAATTTTGACTTTTTAATACTGTGAGTTTATATCTCATAATTCTGACTTTATAACTCACAACTGCAGCTGTATATCACACAATTCTGAGGGAAAAAGTCAGAATTGTGAGATAAAAACTTGCAATCACCTGTTTTGTGTTTGTTCCACACTTATTAGTATTCCAAAGTATTCTAAAGTATTTCGATGAAGTTACTAAACTTGAGTAATGTAACGAAATACGTTACAAGTTACTTTTTAAAGCATGTATTTTGTAATCCGTAGTGAAATACATTTTAAAAGTAACCCACCGAGCCCTGATTATATTATAACTAGACCTGTATGTAATTGTTTTAATAATCTAATATAATTTGATGTAATTATATAATATCATATCATTATTAAGCATTACGTTGCGCTTCTATAAATATCATAAATAAGCCTGTTTGTTGAATGACAGTTTAAAGCCAACAGAAAACACAGAGCCCCGCCTAGTATCGGTCTGGTGTAAAAATGTAACTCCACAAAATTTTAGTCCCCGTTTACATCCACCGAGGAGAAAGAAAACGCTGTCTGATGTGCTTTTGTACTGATCAAACATCAAACTCTTATGTAATCTGACACGACGCTCTAGTAAATATACAGGAATGATTTAAACTCTATATTTGGCCGTGTGCATGGACACTCATGGGAAAATGCTTGCGAGTTTGTGATCACATGACTGGAAGTGTAGGATTTGACTCCAGCTGGGAGAGCAGAGGAGAGGAGCGTGTTCAACAATACACGCATTCAAAACACTCGCGTGTCCACGTCCCTATGCGTGGATCTGTCACGGAAAACTTTTGCATCGGTTCCTTGACCATTTTAAAGCTTTTAGCCAAGTTGCTTTTTTATATATCAAACAAGGATATTTCGGCAGCGTCATGGGAATTGGGAAGTTTACCGGCTGCGCTGTGGAATAGCCTAAGTCGTGGATCCGATGTGTTTTCTTCAGTATCAGGAAGAAATACGAGCTAACTTGGAGAGAAGTGGAGAGGTTTTAACATCTTACTGACATTCCTCCCGTTTGCTTCCTTTGAGTTTGATTCAAAGTTATTAAGAGGCAAGATGGCGGCCGATTCCGTGCAGGTGAGAGAATTATTTTATCGTTTATTTACGCGCCGCGCGCTTCGACGTCATCGAGATGTTTTGTTCTCGGCATCAACGTTTTCATCTGAGCACTACTTTAAAATTTCAACACTTATCTTAAGGATTAGATAGTGACTTTTAACTGTGTCTGAAAGGGTTAAATGTGGCCTAGAAATATTGACACAGACCAACTGTTGCTTTAATCCCTGCCCATAACTGTAGTTAAACTGTCCGATTTATTGTGAATGCAGTGTATAATGTGTGTAGTGATATTGTATTTACATGACTCCAGTATTCAGAACAGCAGTCGCTCACTGTTTTCTGCCTATTTGTGTAATATAGCTTTATATCTGGTGTTACTTTCTTTTTCCAACGGCGTATTTACAGTACATTTGCTATGTTGACGTTTTTTTTTTTTTTTTTTTTTTTTTAACTAGTAGTGTCCTTTCGTTCCTTCAGAAAACACGGGCTCTTTTCAGGAAGGAAATATTAAACGATTAAAACGTCCGACTAAACAAGTTCATTTGTGCACACGAAACAAGTTTAGAAACAGAAGCTCTTTAGTGTCTGTCGTGAGTGAAAATCTGGAGTAAAATCTATTATTAGTAACATATCCTGAACGATTCCACCCTGGCAACTCCCTGGAGCACTTCTGAGTCTACTGTGAGGCAATGCCAGGGTTGGTTTGCCCACTTTTTCATGAAATGGGTGTCTAAAAACCTTCCTTTTAAAATTAGCTATGCAAGAAAATGTAGCTAGTAGTGTAAAAAAAAAAAAAAAAAAAATTATAAAAACTCATAAAAGTTATACAATTATGAGTTTTGATTTTGTTGGGAATTAACTTCCATAAGTCAAAACTGTCTCTTTGCGAAGGTCAGATATGTAAATGAGTATGTTGTTTAATTTGACAGTCTTCATCATTGGTCATGCATTCAAAGTTTGGATCTGACATGGATGTTTATTTCTTATTGTAAGGCATGCTTCTTCAAGTGTGATGTTTTGGATTTTGGACTCATTAACTTGTGAAACCCTTTTACATTTATTCATTTAGTGTATGTGACATCTAAACATTGTACGGGAACTGTCATTGTAATGAGACATTCTTTGTTTTAAGCTTCAAGATGGATTAATTAGTGGTAGAGAAAGTGTAAATCAGGCATTTTCTAAAACGATCCTTTCTGTCATTTTGCTGTTTGTGAGCGGGAGTAGTTTGAGTGCTGTGTTTGGGGTGTCTCCTCCCCACCTGATTGCAGTGAGGCACAACTGAAACCTAACAAGTTAACTGATACTGTGTGAATGTTCAGAGGGACTCTGACAGGTTGGGTTTGCCTGGAGTGTGGAACAGGTATCCTCTTCGGCATGGCCCTTATCTGGAGCCACATCGCCTGCTGCTGAAGGGAGAGAGGCATTAGCTCAGAAATGCCTTTGGATGGGAAGTCATTTGTCAAGCTGAGGGAAGAGCTATTTATAAGTAATATTTCTTTATCTTTTTTTAAATGTATGTGTTTAAACAGTATTGATTTGTAAGCACCCAACAAGCCATGCACTGATTGTTGCTACAATGCTACACTGATTTTTATTTATTTATTTTTTTTTTGAACTGGTTGGTCTATGTAAAAATGTCACATGGATGTGTTTGGCCATCACGTCTCATTGTTGTGTAGTACCTTTTGGTTTTGGTTTCAATCTGTTGTGCTCTAAACAAACTAAACTGACAGTAGAGCTGCACAACTCTGGATAAATTGATTTTTTTTTTCAAATGGAGATCACGATTCTCCCACAATTCTGAATTGCCAGCTAAACAAAATAACATTTAATTTGCTACAGGTTCTGACTGTATGTGAATTTCTGTTTTAAAAACATTCGATTCATTTGAATGATTTAAAATCGGTTTGAGTGAAGGTTTCAAAGACTCGCTCGTAATTGACTTCACTTGTTTCATCAGCGCTTTTGAACGAATCTGTAGTCTCGCCTAGTCAGACCTTCAGACTGACGGCAGAAGGTTTGGACTCTATCGCAGCTTTCATTGGCCAAGGACAGCCCAAGAGGACGTTTGACTGACGTAACGCAACCGGAGTACTTTTTTTTTCAGGCATGAAAATCCCTCACCTTTCGGCGAAATTCGCCGTTTTGAAACCAAAATAGGTGACCTACGTGAATCGTGTAGATTCGATGAGAAAACTTTTTTTTTTTGGGGGGGAGTGTTCATATCCAGCGAACTGCGATTCAGTGAATTGCGAACTAGGTTCTTCCCCCAAATAGCAAGTGAGGGATGATTGACAGATGCGTAAAGCCTATCATTAAAAAGAGACTGAAAATCGACACCAATAAAGATTCCCGCTCGATCCCCCTTCCACTCCCGCCGTTTGACTGACGAACAGTCAGCGACAGTAATCGCGGTACTTCTGACTCCTGAAGGTAAACGGCCTGAGTTCGATGTGGAAAGGTGAAATATTGTTTTGAGTTAACTTAATCCTCTGGATTCGATGATCACACGGATCGCATGGATCGTCTTAAAATACTCCGTCATTTATGTTTCCTCAGATAAGAGGAAGACATCAACAAGCCATGCAAATGATAAAATGCTCAAGTAATGCTGAACAATAAATCTTAATAAATTTGAATTTGAATTCGCTATGGCTTAGTGATTATGAAAACTTTATTAATCTGAATTGCATAACATTGTATTGGCTGTCAATCATGATGGAAGAGTTCAGTTACATCTCTTGTGGGGGTCATGCATTAAGCCATTTGTGATGCCCTCACCACATTGTGCCTCATATACTGTAAATGTTAGACCCAGTGACGGGCTGGCATGAAATGGCTTTCATAATACATAGTAAGGAGGCAATAATAATTTTTGACTCATGGCTGAAGTTAAGTTTCTCCAGCTCTCCCCAGGTTGGAGAAAAAGCATCTGAAAATGCATCAGCTTGATGCTTTAAAATATGGAATATTTACATTTTTCTTCCGGGGGAAGCATGCCTCCGGACCCCCCTAGAGGAGTAATATCCTTCTCACCTTTTTCACCCCTGACCCGTTTTCATGCCTGTTTTTACGTGTAATATTTAGGGGTGTTAAAATGTAAAGTCGATGTCCCTACAATAACAGACCGGTGTGCAGCTAATAAATTATTCATTGAAGAACGTCGTGCAACAGTGGAGCCGCAAACTTCACATACTTTGGAAAATCCAGCGTTTAGTTGGTCCTTGTCATTTTCACAGTTGTAAACACGACGGCTTTCTTCTTCCACGAGGGGGTTTGGCTCCATTTGTTTCCAGGCGGACCGTTAAAGAACACAACACTCACATCTCCCGGACATCCTGTAGAATTAAACCAACCAGATGACGACTTTGAAAATCCTGAAGTGTTTCCAGTTAAGTGTGCCTCAGACGTTCAGCCATCGGTCTGTGGCTGAGACTAACCTATACATAAGAACTACTCTCTCTGGCGCAGCGGCCACACGAATGTTCCCCTGTGATTGTACTTGTTAAAGGTTTAATAGACATATTTAGGAATAAGATCCCTTTGTTGTTTGAACCAAGATTAACTGTGCAGCTCTGACAGCATTAATGCTGCTTTCCCAATTCTAACCAAACCAATATGCGATTGTAAACGAGTGCAAAAATAAATATAGCTGCAGGTAACATTTTGCAGAATGCATATTCTATAGGAAGTTATAATAAAGAAGTACACGAAATGGACTTCTGTGTTAATAAATGTCAGATCAGGGGTAGTCGTGGCCTAGTGGTGAGGGAGTTGGGCTTGTAATCAGAAGGTTGCTGGTTCGATTCCCACGCCGGCAGGAATTGAAGGAGGGGATTGTGAATGAACAGCACTCTCTCCACCTTCGATACCATGACTAAAAATGTGCCCTTGAGCAAGGCACCTAACCCCTAATTGCTCCCCTTGTAAGTCGCTTTGGATAAAAGTGTCTGCTAAATGAAATGAAATGAAAATCAGTCAAGTAGTTTTGTTTCATTTCACTATAGCAATTTATCAGTAAACATATATATATGTTTGTTTACATAATATGTGTGTGTGCTAGGTGTAATTATTATGAAGATATAAATGCACAAATGAATGTGTATATCATATCAATATATGTACAGTATGTGCATGCAATTATTTCTTAAATATATTCATGTATCTGTGTCTATTTAAAGATACAAAATAAGTATACACAGCACACGCATATATTATGTAAACGCAACCTTTTATTGGATGCGATTAATCATTTGCCCAGCATTAGTGTGCATGTATATAATTTACATACACACGCAGTCAAACTCGCATTAATGCTGGGCAAATGATTAATCGCATCATTTAGAAATAAATATAGTTTTCAAAATATATTTTAGTGTTTTATTATTCATTATTGCTATTATTATCATATCATTATTATTTGATTAATGAATAATTACATTTAATACTTGATGTTCTTAAAATTGCTTGGCAAACATGCATGCCAACCAATGATTTAGTGGCAAGTCACCTGACATAACCCCATATTCGCTTTATTTAATCTAGTTCTATAAAGCACTCGGTGCAAGAAGACGTTTCCTGAGTGATCCGTGCCGTAGCACATGTCTATTGGCTTATGTGTTTGCTGTGAGTGTGAGTTAACTACAGTGGGAAAGGTAATGGTTGCAGATCAGGTTGTGGAAAAGACTCATGGTAAAGCCATAATAGGATGAGCTGTGAGATAAAACTGAAAGGATGTTTCTCAAACTCTCATTGGCTTCAGTGGGTGGAGTCTCAAAGAGCTGGCCAGTCGTTGATCATGTAAAATAATTATAAATTATTGAATATTTTATTATCTTTTATATATATTTTTAATTGCTGTTATTCTGTTTTATTATTTGTTCATTATTTATATTAATTTTCAGTTGTGCGTGGACTAATATAACAGTAATAGAGAACATTATGAGCCTGCTTTACTAGCAATAGAAACCTGAACGCAAGACAGAGCTTTGATTCACCTAAATCAGTGAACTAAAGCAATTTTTATTTTATGTTTTTGAAAGAAGACTCTTGTGCTCACCAAGACTGCATGCAATGATCAAAAACGAAATTTGACAAAAATTTTATCATAGAGAGGAACTCCGAATGTCAAAGTGAGAGAACGAATCTGTCGTTTCAGTTTCAGCCTTATTATGCGTCTCATAGAAACAACTCTGACCGCACTGAGGAACAGCAGTTTCAGGGATTCCGCTTATTTAGATCTTTCGGTTGTACTTTATTTTACAATACGTGCACTTACATGTACTTACAGTGAATGTACCTAAGAAAGTACCTGATAACATGAGATAACCACATGGGTTAAGATTAGGTGTAAGGGTAGGTTCAGGGTTAGTACCTAGTTATTACCCATTTATTGAAGTACTTGTGGAACAGAACTGTAAAATAAAGAGCTACCGATATTTCTTGTTCACACGTACGGAATATGAAATGTCTGCAAAACTGTTAAATTATCCCCGATTTTGTTTTGGGGATGTACTAGAATAGTTTTACATGCTTGGTTGTTCAAAAAACACATTCTTTTTCACATATTTTACATTATTATTGTACACTCTTTGAGCTTCCCATTCAGTTCCTGTTTCGATGTAGCCCCTCTTTCCGAAATACGACACATGCTGTGATTCGTTAGCTGGCCCATTGTGCTGTGATTGGCAAACCGTGTTCCAAAAATGTCAAGCCCCTTACCGTCACCGTGAGTTTCATCTGCTCAGGTGTAAATATTGCCCTATGACTGGATTTGTTCCTCAGCCAGAGTCTTCTCACAGGGTGCAACTTTGTCCTTTTGTTCTTTATTTCTTTCTTTCTGTTCTATGTACATTTGTATATGTTATGACCCTACCCCACCCAACACACTCAATTCACAGACTCATGCTCATGGCTGGGTCTTATTTTAGCGTCAATGCCTAGCTTTTCTGTTAGCTGCATTACTTTCCGTTTTCACCCAGCCAAAGCTGCGTGACTCTCCACAGCCGGCGCACAGACGCTTCCCTGTCTCTCACTGCTATACGTGTTAAATCTGAGGACGGCTGTTTTCCAGCCATATTTAGGCTTTTGGGTCTTACAACAGCTAGTTTAATTTTGATTCACCTGCTTGTGAATCATCTTCCACTGCCTTCTCATGACCCTTAAGGTCCAGTCACATTTACGGTTGTTTTGAAATGAATTTTTTGAAACAAAAGTTTCAACAGGAATCTGCGTGAATTGTGTACGGGCGAAAGATTTACCCTTGCAGATTTTGCAACGGGTTCAAGTTGGACTCAATGGACCTCTTCCTTGCAAAGATATTGCCGAAATTGCACACATCTGACCGCTCCTTTTCATTAATGCATGGATTCTTTCTTCCTGGAGTCTTTTCAAATGGCACAGAGAACTGAGGGAGAAATTGTTGGTGTCTCTTATGCTTTTCTAGCAGTGATTTGCTTCTAAATCTACACGCAAAACAAGCAACTTTCTCATGCGGATGGATTTAAATGTGTATTTTGTGTGGTTCTGATTGGTTGAATTTGAGGAAGGAGATTTTTAAGGCAGCTGGAACTGCAGCGTGCCCGTTGTCTTTGACCCTCGTTATTTTAAGACCACCATGACCTCCGTCCAAGTTGCCATCATTTACCAATAGCTTAACAAACGGCTTATCCGACGTCAGGCTTACCTTGAATGGAACTCTTCGCTGCCAAAACTAGCTTAAACGCCGTACTGATTTATAGCCACTGCTGCTTTATGGTATATTTTGAGAGAGTTCTGAGTCCCTAAGATTGTTTGAGTGGTTTTGTGCTATTAAGAGGAAACAATGTTGGGTTCTGTGTGCACAGCTGGAACCGTCCATTTCTTCGTGCATGGTCATTAAAGGGTAATAAAATTAAAACACGCCCATTAAAGGGTTATTTTTTATTTGATTTTTTTATTTTCATACCCAAAAAGGAAAATTCTGTCATAACTCACCCTCATGTCGTTCCAAACCTGTAAGACTTTCGTTTATCTTTGGAACGCAAATGATCTTTTTGATGAAATCTGAGAGCTTTCTGTCCCTCGCCACTACCACTTTGACGTTTCAAAAAGTTCATCACGAGATCGTAAAACTAATCCATATGGATTGAGCGGTTTAGTCCAAATTTTCTGAAGAGACTCAATTGCTTTAAATGATGAACAGATTTAATTTCGGCTTTAATTCACGTATAAACATTGATCAGTGAACATAAACAGAAGCTCAACCGACCCTGATTGAGTGAGATCAAGCCAATTCCGGAAGCCCAAATGTGCTGCGTAACAAATAAGAATGAACCTCATTTGCTCTCGCTTGCGTCAAGAAATCGACGTCATTTCAATTTAAATTTCAATTAAAAATGTTTTCATTTCCAGAAAGGTTTGTCCTGACAGCGAGCAAGTCTCGCAATATTTCTGACTAAACTATACATTGTTAAATTTAAATATGCATTTTATTAGACGTTAAATATAGGTTTAAAATGCCAATTGTAATACCAGTAGTTGTATTTTTATGAGAGCAGTTTCTATAAAGGAATATTGTGATATAAATGTAATATCATTACTATATTCAGATATGTCAATGCGTGTTTTTGTTTTTCTTTATTGTAAGTTTTAGAATGTAAGTTTTACGATTTAATCCTTTTTTGCACAAGGTGTAATTTTGCACATATATATACACTTGTATACAATAAGGTTTATTAGTTAAACTAACATGAACTAACCATGAGCAATACATTTGTTACTGTATTCACTCATTTTCGTTAATGTTAGTTAATAAAAATAGATTTCCATTGTTAGTTCACCGTGCATTACCTAATAAATGTTGAAATTATGTTGAAATTAACATTAACAAAGATTAATAAGTGCTGCTGTTGGCCAGAGGAGAACTGGCCCCCCTGACTAAGCCTGGTTTCTCCCGAGGTTTTTTTCTCCATTTGTTGGAGTTTTGGCTTGCTTAAGTTGGGGACACTTGCTTGATATTCAGCAGTGTTTTTGATACGCCTGCATTGGCGCCGTTGTATGCGAACTGAGCCGAGCCGGACGATTACGTCACTGTTTTCTGCAGTGCTGATATACCTAAATTAACTAGACTAATAACTACTGATATTTGCAACGGAATGAATCAGTAATATATAGAATAAGCTGCACAATGACACCATTTTCTTATTAATGTAAAGTCACAATTTGCATTGTAAAAAGCGCTATATAAATAAATAAAGATGTAAGTGCAGTTCATTATTAGAGTATGGTAACTAATGTAGTTAACCAACATTAACTAATGAACCTTATTGTAAAGTGTTAACATATAAATATGCTAACATTTTTCAGATTAAGGACATAAATAAACGTTAGTTGCAGCCCTAGAAGAATCATGATGCATTGGGGAATCCGTTTTTTTTTTTCCCACCCCTACTGATACTGACATTATTTCTTCCAGATATGGTCTATAGCTTTACGATTTATAGACTGTTACACTTAAAAGCTTGCGGTGACCTTCCAGACGTTTATACTTCCCTTTTTTCAGGAAACCTCTAGTTTAAATCACAGCACTTGTTTTTCGCTCTGTGTGGCCACATCTAGTTGATTTGAAGCAGTTGGGCTCCTCGGTCAGTGATCTGTGTGCGCTGACCCCACCCTGCTGATAACACACTCTCTGAATGCCAAACCCCATGTTTGCTGTGTGTCTATAAATCTTTCTCAGGAGGGGTCTTCTCATTCACTGCGCAGGCATGTTTATGTGAACTTTGAGAACTACAGGCCATGCTGCAGTGAGAAGGCTGTGAACCGACCGAAGGTGGAAAATGATTCTCAGCTGAACTTGTTTTGATGTACGCTTTGACCTTACAAAACGAAAACCTACATCATCTTATATACCGAAAGTTTGATGTCTAGTTGTGTTAGATGGATGTGGACAAACCGTCTTAGAGAATTTAAATGGCTTATAAAGGATTGCGAATTAGGGCTGAAAATTTCAGTACCAATACTAGGAGCATTTCAAGCAAAAAATAAAATATTCGATGATCACTAGGAATTATTCAATTTTATTATTGAAAAATCGCACCTCTCCCCGCATGTATAGGCTACGTGCACATAAACGGCGAAAGAGGGAGAGAGACCATTCACACCGATATAACAAATTGTTTAATTCATTCACGAATAGGCTATCTGAACTCGAGCCATATGATGATTATAACGTGCTGAAACATTTTAATATAATAAGCTTAACCAAAATACGGGGAGTTGAAAGCAAAAGTAAAATGCACAAGGCCATTCATAACGGTGCGGAGCAGAGTGAGCGTTTTCAGTTCATTCCTGTAGAAGTTGAGCTTGCATAGGAATTAACTGAAAACGCACCTTTATGAATCTCTGTGCTCATTTTACTTTCAATTTAGCAGACATTCGGGAGCGGCGATTGTTTGGATGGTGGGGTATCTTATAATCTTAATGAAACACAACAACAAATTTCACTTTGAAACCAAATCTTCATCTAGTCAAAGTGAGGTGGAATCTGACTCCTGCAACAACACAACCTTGTTTCTGCGCGTTTCCTATAACGACGCAAAATCCGATCAGAGCAGACAGACTGAAACGGATTTCCTGAATTAGAATTTCAAACCGCACATGAATGTGGCTCTAAATTTCATGACATTTTTGGCCATTCACACTTGCTAAATCTGATCGGATTTCAATGAGATGGGCACAAAAATCGTATTTGGACTGACAGTCTGAATGTAGCCTTAATATCATTCTGTTATGCATAGCCTGTTTTCATGCATCATTGCTTGCAATATACAACATTGTATTACCAGTTGGCATTTGTTTTGTGGGTCAGTAACATAATGCTCATTGATCCATGAAGCTTGTTTGGCTTAATCTTTTATTTCCACAAATTTACACATCTAGTCCATTTATACAATTTATATATATATATATATATATATATATATATATATACAGTACTGTGCAAAAGTTTTAGGCAGGTGTGAAAAAATGCTGTAAAGTAAGAATGCTTTCAAAAATAAACTTGGTAATAGATTATATTTATCAATTAACAAAATGCAAAGTGAGTGAACAGAAGAAAAATCTAAATCAAATCCATATTTGGTGTGACCACCCTTTACCTTCAAAACAGCATCAATTCTTCAAGGTACACTTGCACAAAGTCAGGGATTTTGTAGGCATATAGTTAGGTGTATGATTAAACAATTATACCAAACAGGTGCTAATGATCATCAATTCAATATGTAGGTTGAAACACAATCATTAACTGAAACAGAAACAGCTGTGTAGGAGGAATAAAACTGGGTGAGGAACAGCCAAACTCAGCTAACAAGGTGAGGTTGCTGAAGACAGTTTACTGTCAAAAGTCATACACCATGGCAAGACTGAGCACAGCAACAAGACACAAGGTAGTTATACTGCATCAGCAAGGTCTCTCCCAGGCAGAAATTTCAAGGCAGACAGGGGTTTCCAGATGTGCCGTCCAAGCTCTTTTGAAGAAGCACAAAGAAACAGGCAACGTTGAGGACCGTAGACGCAGTGGTCGGCCAAGGAAACTTACTGCAGCAGATGAAAGACACATCATGCTTACTTCCCTTCGCAATCGGAAGATGTCGAGCAGTGCCATTAGCTCACAATTGGCAGAAAACAGTGGGACCCTGGTACACCCATCTACTGTCCGGAGAAGTCTGGTCAGAAGTGGCCTTCATGGAAGACTTGCGGCCAAAAAGCCATACCTCCGACGTGGAAACAAGGCCAAGCGACTCAACTATGCACGAAAACACAGGAACTGGGGTGCAGAAAAATGGCAGCAGGTGCTCTGGACTGATGAGTCAAAATTTGAAATATTTGGCTGTAGCAGAAGGCAGTTTGTTCGCCGAAGGGCTGGAGAGCGGTACACGAATGAGTGTCTGCAGGCAACAGTGAAGCATGGTGGAGGTTCCTTGCAAGTTTGGGGCTGCATTTCTGCAAATGGAGTTGGGGATTTGGTCAGAATTAATGGTATCCTCAATGCTGAGAAGTACAGGCAGATACTTATCCATCATGCAATACCATCAGGGAGGCATCTGATTGGCCCCAAATTTATTCTGCAGCATGACAACGACCCCAAACATACAGCGAAAGTCATTAAGAACTATCTTCAGTGTAAAGAAGAACAAGGAGTCCTGGAAGTGATGGTATGGCCCCCACAGAGCCCTGATCTCAACATCATCGAGTCTGTCTGGGATTACATGAAGAGAGAGAAGCAACTGAGGCTGCCTAAATCCACAGAGGAACTGTGGTTAGTTCTCCAAGATGTTTGGGCCAACCTACCTGCCGAGTTCCTTCAAAAACTGTGTGCAAGTGTACCTAGAAGAATTGATGCTGTTTTGAAGGCAAAGGGTGGTCACACCAAATATTGATTTGATGTAGATTTTTCTTCTGTTCACTCACTTTGCATTTTGTTAATTGATAAATATAAACTATTAACATGTCTATTTTTGAAAGCATTCTTACTTTACAGCATTTTTTCACACCTGCCTAAAACTTTTGCACAGTACTGTATATTTTTTTTTTTTTTCTCAAAGCAGCTTTACAGTAATAAATGGTGTTAAAGTTGCAAATGTCATACATTTTGAAACCAATCAGCATTAAAACAGCTCTACAGAAGACAATAGTGACATTGTTTCAGTTTTTGTGTTTTTATCCAAAAGTGACACACACAACAAAACGTGAAAATTTTATCATACATAATCATGACCCCTTCATGACTGTGTGTCAGTGTCAATAAGTCTCAACCATAAAATACCGTACGTTGTCTGCAGCAGAGCCTTGTGGACAGACACATGGCGCAATTAGGCTTCAAGCCACCTAAAATTGAGTCCCACTTCATGCTCCTTTCCTGATCCCATTTCTCTCAAATAAAGGCAGAAAGACAATAAATAAATAGAAAATCTGAAACATTTTAAATGGACTGCAGCAATTAACAGAACCTCTAGCAAGTTGTTATTTGGTAGTTGTTTGAATCATGGGAGAATTTAGCTCTGCAAAAAAAAGGTTGAAATATAAACATTCAATTCTAAACCAAAAAACGACGTGCTTGCCATTTTAAAAGCCCATTCACTTATAGGTTTAGTTCACCCAAAAATGAAAATGACGCCATTAATTCCTCAACCTCATGTCGTTCTACACCCGTAAGACTTTCGTTCATCTTCACAACACAAATTGTTATTTTTGATGAAATCCGATGGTTCGGTGAGGTCTCCATTGCCAGCAAGGTAATTAACACCATCAGATGCTCAGAAGGGCACTAAAACATATTTAAAAGAGTTCACGTTAGGCTTGGGCGGTAATATGGTATACCGCGGGATCTAAAAATAGCAACGGTATATAGGAGACGAGGATTAAATATTAAATAGAATTTAATTCATGCGTAAAAATGCGTATGCGTGGTTGTTATCACGTGACCGCGTGGAGGAGAAAGAGAGAGCGTGGGAAAGATGGCGAGTCGCGCACCGAGTGACCTGGACTCGAAAAAGTGTAATATGTATGCTGCAAAAAAATGCCGATGCAACGGCAGGTCCACTCGGCATCGGCACCGTAGAGGACCGAGTCGGAGCTGAAGTAACTGCCTACTGTTTGGAGACCAGGACCCGCTTCTCTGGTGGAAAAATGCTGCCGGGCGTTTTCCCCAGATGTCGCGAGTGGCACGAAAGTACCTGTGCGTCTGTGCCACAAGCACACCATCGGAGCGGGTTTTCAGCACCCCAGGGAAAGTTGTCGGTCCTCAACGTGCCGTGTTAAAGCCGGACAAAGTAAACATGCTGTTTTTTAGCGAAAAATCTTGACTAGATTTGGTGCCACTTGCCATTCGTTCCTATTCGCACTGTGCTTATTTGTATTTATTTAATTGATTCAGGTATTTTTATTTGGTTTTCGTTAAAAACAATATTGGAAAGTTTTTATTTAGGCCTATTGCTTTGTTCTTAAAAGTTGTTCGGGCGGTGTGATTTAATTTAATTGATTTGTGCGCGTCTCTTCTGGATGTTTATGTTAATTTAATTCTATTTGCCTGTTCTCTTTGCACTTTTTTAGAAACTGCCATTTGTTGCTAATAAAAGTTGGCAACTTATTTTGTTATTGTTTCAGTATTAGTGTTTGGTATTCAGTTTCTGAACGGTTAAGGCACAAGCCAACAGTTTGATGACGCTGTCTGAGCCTTACGTCATAATTTTTTAATTATTCACGGTAATACCGTATACCGAGGTAAAATAGGGAGGCGGTTTGACGGTATCAAAATTTGGATAGCGCCCAAGCCTAGTTCACGTGACAGTGTTTCAACCTTAATATTATAAAGTGACGAGAATACTTTTGGTGCACCAAAAAAACAAAGTATCGACTCAACAATGTCCAGTGATGGCCGATTTCAAAACACTTCGGCGAAGCTTTGCTAATCTTTTGTTTCGAATCAGTGGTTCAGAGCGCCAAAGTCACGTGATTTCAGTAAAAGAGGCTTCGTTTAGCAATTTCAATACTTCACGTGACTTTGATTCATATTGATATGCTGTTTTCTTTTTTGTTTTGTTTTTATGTTTTTTGGCGCATCGCTTTATATTGCCAAGGTTGACCACTGCACTCGCATTATCTGTACGAGTATCTCTCTGGGCATCTGAAAGTGTTAATTACTTTGCTGGCAATAGAGGCCTCACTGAGCCATTGGATTTGATCAAAAATCCAGAATATGCAAAATGTTCATTTTTCATTCTCATTTTTCGGACAACTCTCCTCCACCATTTACCATGTGCATTTTGTACATAGAAATGTGTTAATCACTACTGTAAAGCGTATGTTCACTTGTATTTAAGGTGCAAGTTATTTTTGGTTTGATTTTTAAAGTCATTAAATGTATAAAAAAATTTCAAAATAAAACCAAATCCTTGTCCAACTCCAAACTACATTTGGTTACACTTTATTTGAATGTGTCCCTATTACTTTATATTACTGAATACTTACGTGTATAAATTAAGTGCATGTGCTTACTTTAGGGTTAGGGTAAGATTAGGGTTTGGTTTAAGGTTGCGTGTAATTATGCCTAATTTATGGCTATTACATGCAACGTGTAACAAAGACGCATTAGAATAAAGTGTTACCCTACATTTTCTATAAAACTTGGCACATGTATTTAAAACTCGATTTCTTTTTTTTTTGTTACACTGTAATTATACATTTGTTACTTCATTTTGTTCTTCGTCATTGATCCCTTGTGCTTGTCTGAAGGTGTTGCATTGTTCTTGTGAGCTCTCTGGGCCTCCTCAAGCTGATTAGCTGCTGCTTTATTCCATTGCATAACAACCTGAACCGGATCATGTACACCACTGTGCATGTGAAAGCAAATTCCCATCATTTCTGCAGCATAGAAGCAGCATATTACTCGCAGAATGCAAACCACTTATTATTTTGAGAACTCGCCATTACGTTGCAACTTGAGAATGACGCTACATTCCAGGATGCATTCCATGTCTACGAATGCCTCGGATAATTGTAAACATTTCTGCTATCTGTTTCTCTCTCCCGCTCCTCAGGGTGATACTCGGGGTCAGATGGTTTCAGAACGCCTGGGTCTCGGCCATAATCTGGACCTCTCGGACACTATGGTCCAACAAAAGTTGGATGAGATCAAGGATCAGATAAAACGAGAGATCCGCAAAGAGCTGAAGATCAAAGAAGGAGCCGAGAACCTAAGGAAGGTGACCACAGATAAGAAGAGTCTGGCTTATGTGGACAACATGCTTAAAAAGTCCAACAAGAAGGTGGAGGAACTGCATCAGGAGCTTCAGGAACTGAACGCACATATAGTGGTGAAGGACCCAGAGGAGGTCGTAGGTATGGCTGACTTCACTCATTCATTTCTCCGTCTATGTCTCTTTAGCGTTTGTATGCCTGTATATTTGTTTTTAATCGCACCAAAAAGTTACCAAATCATACTACTTTTTCTTTTTTTTTTGGTCATTATAATAGGGCTGATTGATATATCTTAATATTTTCAAGCCATTAACTGTATTAAATGCATATTTTAATTTTTTTGCACGGCAATGGCTTAAAAGAGGGTCATTCAATCTTAGAAACCATCATTTCCTAATAGATGAAAATGTTTAATGCAAAGCACTAGTAAAATGGTAAAAACCTCGTTAAAAATAATACGTTTTCACTGAATGAACATGAACGGGAACAATATTTAATCGTTTTCTTTTGCATGTATAACAATACAGTAATAAACAGTAGACGTTAGCTACGTTTATCGCACTAAATCTTTTAAATGCGATGAGGAACATTTTAAATTGGAAAAAAAATTTCAGTTGATTTAAACGGATAGATTGAACAAGTGCGTAGAAAATTAATC
This sequence comes from Opsariichthys bidens, assembly GCA_037194245.1. NCBI lineage: Eukaryota > Metazoa > Chordata > Actinopteri > Cypriniformes > Xenocyprididae > Opsariichthys > Opsariichthys bidens. The sequence goes on from CM074298.1 coordinate 17,946,908, forward strand.
AAACTTACAAAAATAATAAATGCTAGTAAAACTAGGCAAGGACGGGTTGCGAAACCAGTCTAACATTGTCTTTAAGCAACTAAATTACCAAAAAATAAAATAAAATAAATGATTGAGAATACATGGTACCATGGCAATACCATGTTTTTGGACTGTGCTAATACTATAGCATTCTTTGAACTACGTTGATGTACCATGTAATTAACATTGTGCATAAATATTGTTATCATTAGTATAATGTTATGCATTCAAGTACCATGTTATTACTGTCTAATACTGTCACTGTTCAACTGGTACAACCACAGCATTTTTTTCTGCTGTGGGCTTTGTATCCAAAATGACCGTTCCCATGGATGCTACTCTACCCTGTAATATACTCTTGAAAAAAAAAAAAAAATCACAACAAAGAACAACGTTAATGATTTGCCAGGGCTTTAAGGTATTATCCAAAATAGATGGTTTTGTGTTTGTGCTTTTGCTTATACAAGTGGCTTGCTTTTGAATTTTGATGTTGTTACTTATTTGAACCATAACCGGTTACTGGAGGAAGAACACTGTTTATTTGTGCGGCTGTTTATATTTCCTCATGAACTTTATTATTGATAGTATTGCAGTAGAATAACACGACCTGCTAAGTTAATCGTAAAATGAATGCAAAGAAACGATATGCCAAGAATGCCAAGTCTCTGTGTCTCTGTCTTTGCATCATATACTATTGTGTGCCTCTTTGTGGCTTTTGAGAAAAAGATATATAGCTGTGATTTTTTTTTTTTAGTAGTGCTTCAGGGGACTTCTGTTGTGTTTAGAATCATGTCTGTAGTTTCTCTGTATACACATGTATTTGTTACTGTCTCACCAGCTGTATTCCTTGTTCTTGGTTAAGGCCAAGAGCGATTAACTAAAATAAGTATATAACCGTCTACACCAAAGGTTTTAGGCTTCTTTATTCTTAGTGCACTTCGGTTATGTTCCATGAACATAATTGCAACACATGCTTAAAAGTAGGAAGGATTTTGATTGGCTTTTTATTGTTCATAATCAGTGAAAGTGATTTCCAACAATATTGTATGTTGTGCATAAAGTTTTGTATAACTTTGTTTATAGTTATTGTTATAGATATTGTTCTTGGATCAAACCAAAACATTTTGTTGACTATTTTTAGGTTTTTAATTTCAACGTATGTTTATGGTACGGTGTGTTTAAATCCATGTTTTTATTAGTCCCCATCTTGAAGAGGGGGAGGGTGATGGAGGGATTAGAGGAGAATTAGGACAGGAAGTGTGTCTTTCCTGGCACTTTGTAGTGGGGGAAACCCATGGCAAATGTGACACTTTTCCTGGTCAGTTCCACAATGACAGTATGTTTATAAAAAGATTGCAATAACAACTTGCTATCATGAGTCACTCTTCTAGATAAAGTTATTTTTGAAAATCCTAAATCTCAGTATAATTAGCTGGGGAATTGAGGAATTCCCTTCTACATTGCTTTATATATATATATATATATATATATATATCACACAAACACATGGGTGCATCTCAATAAATTAGTGTTGTGGAAAAAGTTCATTTATTTCACTGATTCAACTCATTGTGAAACGTGTGTATTAAATAAATTCAATGCACGCAGACTGAAGTCAAGTCATCTTTATTTATATAGCGCTTTTTACAATGCAAATTGTGGCAAAGCAGCTTTACATTAATAAGAAAATGGTGTCATTGTGCAGCTTATTCTATATATTATTGATTCATTCCGTTGCAAATATCAGTAGTTATTAGTCTAGTTAATTTAGGTATAGCAGGGTTCAGGGTTTCATGGTGGTGTGGGGTGTAAATAAAAGGTTGGTGGTTCAATCCCCGGTTCCACCCACCTGAGTGTCAGGAGGGTCCATGAACAGACACCTAACCCCCCTGCCCTCTGAAAGCTTGCTGTGGCCTTGTATGGCTGCTGGCGTCGCGTCGCTGTCGGTGTATGGTGTGTGAATGTGTGGGTGATGTGCAAAAAAAAATTGTAAGCGCTTTGGGTGGCCATAGGTGTGTGAAAGCGCTATATAAAATGCAGATTTACCACCATTTACCATTTTACATCAGCACTGCAGAAAACAGTGACGTAATCGTCCGGCTCGGCTCAGTTCGCATACAACGGCGCCAATGCAGGCATATCAAAAACACTGCTGAATATCAAGCAAGTGTCCCCAACTTAAGCAAGCCAAAGGAACCAAAACTCCAACAAATGGAGAAAAAAACCTCGGGAGAAACCAGGCTTTAGTTTAAGTCTTTGGTTCTTTTAATTGTGTTGATTTTAGCTCACATTTAACAAAAACCCACCAATTCATTATCTCAACAAATTAGAATATGATGATATGCCAATCAGCTAATCAACACAAAACACCTGCAAAGGTTTCCTGAACCTTCAAAATGGTCTCTCAGTTGGTTCACTAGGCTACACAATCATGGGGAAGACTGCTGATCTGACAGTTAGTTGTCCATATATGTTGTGTGTGTGTATATATATATGTATAATATTTTTTGGTACCCACACGCATGTTGTTTGACTTAAGCAATGTTAATGCAAATGAGAAACAGAAAGTCAGTCACTGCTCTTGACTGAATAACTTCAGTAGCTTTAATAGAAGTCGCTGTGCAACTTACTCACACTTTGGACAAATATGCACAGAAACAATATAAAGGCAATTTTGCATAATAGGTTCCCTTTAAATGTGTTTCTTTGAACTAATGACCTTGACAGTTTGTTAAAGCATTAGTTCACTTTCAAATGAAAATTACCCAAAGCTTTACTCGCCCTCAAGCCGTCCTAGGTTTATATGACTTTCCTCTTTCTGATGAACACAATCATAGAAATAATAATAAATCCTGACACGTCCGAGCTTTATAATGGCGGTAAGCGTTACCAAACGACTATGAGCTGAAGAAAGTGTCTCCATCCACATCTATCCAACATAAACATATTCCACATGGCTCTCGGGGGTAATAAAGGCCTGTGTTTAGGATGCATTTGTGTTTAATTTCTATTTAAATGCTTTATATCAGTTTTATATGATTATTATCCACTCTAAAGGAATGTTTATATCTGCATGTCTAAACTAAGTAGTTCCTGAACTATAAAAAACATTTAAAGATATAAATCAGTGGACAGAAAATGGTGAAGGAAAACCTCTAAGGCATTTTTTTATTTTTTTTTATTTCATGAAGTAAATATGCAGAACAAGTAAATTGGACGAAATGAAATGAGTTTTAATGGTGCAAGTGAGAATCTCCAGTATTTCCAGAACAGAATCACGAAAAGAATGGGCATGTCTTAGTTTATTCATCCAAACTGTTTCACAGAAATACAAGTATCATTGATTGCATAGATTTTGCATATTTGTGTGGAGCAGCAAGTTCGAGATAAGCAACGTTGGATTTTGCTTATTTTAAGTGTTTTAGTTATTGTTAGTGGTCACATTTTTTTGTTTAAGGTAGTCAGGTTATATAAACTGCATGTCTAATAATTAGCAAAATGCTGTTTAAATCACATTTCATTTCATGCCGGCTATCAACTTAATGGTGTCTCTGAATGTTTTGCCTTGCTCCACTATATGTCACGACAGGGCTGTCAGAAACAGGGCTTCCACCTTACCTCTGCAGGTGTATCATTTGTGCTTGTGTTTTCTTGTCAGGACACGAGTGGATGATCTCATCATTCCGAACCTCGGCTTATCATAAAACAAGCCTGAAGTGTATGGCGTTTGAGAGCGTTTTAAAGGATGAAAATGACAAAATGAGCCCTTTGTCATTTACCTTTCAAACTAGTCGTTTCAGTATTGCTTGTTTAGGTGAAGGTGAAGAACCTTTAGTACTGACGATCCAGTTTTGCCCCGTTCTTTCAGTTCTTTCTCCTAAGGTGTTTTCTGTTTGCGTTTGCTCAATCTTGTGCAAGTCTTTCCATGATGGCCTAGTTGTTCTCACAGAGAGTCTTTGAGAAACTGGTACGCTGTCACCTGAGAGAACATTTGCATTTTTTCCTGCCTGCACAAGTCCTTCGGTGGGTGCTATTATATCATTGTCATTTTTGTTTATTACACAACTCATCAAACATAAAGTTAAACAAAAAAACCACCCTCAATATTTGGCTACATGTTTTAGCAAGTTGTGATTTTGGCTTCTTTGTTGTATAGATTATTCTAATAGTTTTATTTTTGATTTTTTTTTTTTTTTTTTTTTTCTGTTGTCACAATACTTATTATCTCCTTAAAGGATTTCTTCTTCAAGTTAAACACTAAGATCTGAGGTGCTTAGTTTAGTTTGAGACATTTATGAGGCAATTAAACAAGATATTCACAAGCAGAACTGTATCCCATCTTCCTGGATAAGTAGGTTGTTCAGGTGGTCAGACTTAGAAATTAGAAACGGCTATAATGTGAACTTAGTTTCAAGTTAATCAGAGTGTTGGCGTCATCCTCAGCTACACTGTGTAAATAAATAAAAAATAAATAAATGTTGCGCTCATGTTAGCCGTCCTGCGTTTGGCATTTCCTACCTGCCCTGAAGGATCAAGTGTGGTTTCGCTGATCTTGTTTGCATTTCCTGCCCATGTGTTTACAGTAACTGTAATTTCAAACATGCTGTATTTATTGTTGTTTTAATGCTTTATTAACTCTTCGATGTTTTTTTTTTTTTTTTTTTTTTTTCAATGTCAGAGTGCCCACTAACCCCAGACACCCCCAAGAGTGAATCCAGGACATGTACCAACAATAGCCGACTGGCTGCTCTGAAGAAACAGGCCGACATCGAGCTCAAAGTGAAACAGGGAGCGGAAAATATGATACAAATGTATTCCAACGGCTCTTCCAAGGTACCTGTGGTGTTGTGTGGGTTTTGTGTATTTGCTTATGATAAGCTCAGTCATTTTGATGGACATAAATTCTCTGGAAAGAATGGCAGAGACGTTTTTTTTTGTTTTTTTTACTCTTAAATGTGTGGCATTGCGTTGTGTTTGACTGTTACAAAGTGGAATTGTAAAAAAATATATATATTATATTACATTCTATTCTCATTAGTTTGTTAGTCGCAGAAAACCAAAAACTGTCTGGCGGACAAATCATTCACGGCACTGAAATCCAAACATTCACCGACCTCAAATATGGCTCATCATTTGAAACGTAGCAGCAAGTTTACAAGTCTGCTCGCTCTAACGTTAGCCTAGATAAATGCGCGCTATTGTTAAGTGTTTTTGGTGGAAAGCGCACTTGGCGCTGGTGAGATCACTTGCATTTAACTTAAAATACTCCCTCATTTTCGGTCATGCATATACATACAACATTCTCTAAATGGTTTGCTTTTATATATTCTTTATATAAAATACACTTCAGGTTTAAATTATACTAAATACTAGGGGTGTGACGAGATCTCGCGAGACTAAAACGTGACGAGATTTCTCGTCGAGTTGAAAAGTTGTCTCGTGGTGCTATCAGTGTGAGGGTGAAATTATTATTCAAGATGCCCCCGCCACTTTCAAATCGTTTGTGTGGAAACATTTTGGTTTTTGGCGCAAGAATAACACACAAGACACAAACAATGTGTAAACATTGTAAGAAAACTATGCCGTACACCTCGGCCAAGGTTGTACAGACTCTTAGGGGCCGTTCACAAATCGCGCGCATTTTCATTTGCAAAATGGAAGCGACGCGGTCACGACGCGCAAATGGTACGGCGCGCTCGTTTTTTCCTGGCGCGCCTGTGCCGCGGCGAGATGAAAACATCTCAACATTTCAGAATGTCTTGTCATGTGAGCAACGACAGACGCTACAGAAGCGCGAGCTCCGAACGCTTGCAAAAGAAGGAGGAAGCGACGCGGCCGCGCGCTTTACACGCTTTATTAGGCGCGACATGTGAACGACCCCTAAAGAGGCAGAAAGCATCGCTGTCACTGCTGACGGTTGGACTTCTCGGTGTACGCAGAGCTTTATCACAGTTACAGCCACACAATCAATAGTGACTGGGAAATGGTCAACTTTGTACTGCAGTTAAAGTGACACTTAAAGTGTAATTTGAATTTGTTATTTTTATGTTTATTTTATTTATATTGTTTATTTTATGTTCAATCTATAGAAAGAAGTTCAGTGAGATTTCTCATGTGAAATTATACAGGGCAGAAAACAATTGGTTGATTTTGTAGCAACATTTAGCAGTGTTTGCATGTTGTTTTACTGCAAATAATTCATTAAATAGAAGTAAAATGACATGCATTACAAGTTGATTTCCAAATGCACCAACATTTTTGCATTTTATGATTTTCAGTTGAATAAAAGACTATTTTCCCTTCATACGTTTCATTATTGAGGATTTCTTAAAAATACTATAAAAATCTCGTCTCGTGAACCCAATCTCGTGTCTCGTCTCGTCTCGTGGGATAGGGGTCTCGTCACACCCCTACTAAATACTATACTTTGCTCTGACTCTTAAACCATTTGATCTCCTGAAGATCTTGTGAGAGAAGATTCATCCCAAGAAATGAAAACAGATGTTAGCGAACATGTCCTCTAAAATTGGATGAAATCTCCTCTCCTTTTTCCAAAAGAGGTAAAGGAAGCCAGACTAGACTCATTTATACACATATGCCAATGTCATGGTTGTAACCCCCTAGGGTGCAGCTGACATTAAGGAGAACTGGAATAGAACAGTTCAGTTATGTTTCTCCACCCTCCCCCTCAGGAAATCGGGCTTCGGTGCTGGTTACTGTACATTTAGTGTGTCTCTATACATACATATGTAGTATCAGCAGAATCGCTCTCATGGTTTGGAGTGTCTGACCCTCCTTTCCTCCCTTTTATCAAGAACGACGCTGTTAATTTTAGTCACAGAGCCTCTTTAATTATCATCTTGGACTCACAAAGGAGTTGTGATTCAGCACAGTCTTGTTAATTCAGCACAGTCTATATGGAGGGATAAACACAGGGAGACCGAACAAGGGAGTCTGACTCATTTCCAGATGTATGAACACTTTAGTACCCTCCAAAAAGCTGTCACGAAAACATGCTCAGCACTACGGCACATGACTTCATCTTACTGATTAAGAGATACTCCTACGTTTCTCTTGGCCCAAGAATGCTCTGTTTAAGAACTTTTAAAGCTGCTTTGTGTCATTTTTGCACCACTTGTGGCACTAGACCGAAGTGCAAAAAACAAACAAACGCTCTTTTAATGCCTGGCCAAACGGGTTGCCCCGTCCCAAACTCCTGAAAAAAAAAAAATGACACAAATGAACTGGAATGTGGGTTTCGTCTGGTCAGTCAAGATGAAGTGGTGAGTCCTGCACGCAGGTTCCCGGCTGCTTTAGACATCCGGAGGAAAGGCCTCTAAGGTAACGTCAGCCCCTAATGGCTGCTTACAGGAAGTTCAGTCCGTAGAGACTCCTGACTCACAGTCACTAGATTTGAATGTTAGGTGTGACTAGGAAACATCCCTTGACACTTCAGACAGATGGCAAGTTTTTCATTTGTTGGTTTCACTTTAAATAACTTATTAAGTCATAAAACGTAATAAATAATCATTTTAATTAAGAATAAGGTATGAGAGGTCGTGCAATATTGTGAATGTTAGGTACAGCATGCATCGCCTTCAACTGGGATTAAATGCGCAATACAGCATTTCCTCAGGGACTTTAATTAAACCGTTCATCATACAGATTTTCAGGACATACATTTTTATTAAATACAGCATTTTGAATCGTTTTTGCGGATCCATGTGAACGGATCGTTTTGACAGCGTTGGCGTCTGAATAGAATTTGAACTAAATTGTATATCTCCTTTTGCATTCATATTTGAAGGTTTATGAACTATGGATCAGCATTAAAGGGATCGCTCAGCCAAAAATTAATTGCTCAACCTCATGTCATTCCAAACCCGTGAGACTTTCGTCCATCTTCGAAACTCAAACGAAGGTCTTTTTGATCTTTTGAGACGGCTCAAAAGGTTCATAAAGAGATCTGAAAACTAATTTATATGAATGGAGCAATTTAGTGCAAAATTTCTGAAGAGACACAATCGCTTCATATGATGCACGTATATAGAGTCATCAACTAACACATCAGCTGTGGTAAACGGAAACTCAAGCATGTTTTCTTGACACATGCAAGAACCAATAAGGTTCATTCTCTTTTGTTACGCAACACGTCTGAGCTTCCGAAAGAGTTCTCACTCATCAATCAGGTAAAAAAAAATTGGTCATTTTAAAGCTATCAAGTCACTTCAGAAAATTTGGACTAAACCGCTCAATCCATATGGATTAGTTTTACGATCGGTTGTGTAGCTGTCAATGGAGGGACAGAAAGCTCTCAGATTTCGTCAAAAAGATTTGTGTTCCAAAAGATAAATGAAAGTCTTACAGGTTTGAACGACACGAGGGTGAGTACTGTCAGAATTGTCCTTTTTGGGTGAACTGACCCTTTAAATAACAGCCTACCTGTCATTCTAAAGTGCTATTTGTGCATATTTTATTCCCCCTTTCTTTCCTGATCTCCTCTGCTGTTTTTACTTTTCTCCTGTGGCTACATCTGTAGGACCGCAAACTGCTCGCAGCAGCTCAGCAGATGCTTCAAGACAGCAAGACAAAGATAGAGTTCATTCGAATGCAGATCCTCAAAGCCAGCCAGACCAGCGAGATGAACTACGAGAACAATGATGGTATGTGGTGTAGCTGATTTCCTCTCTAGTTATATCTATGATTCACACTTTAAATGGACGGAACTGTGACATAAATCTGATTTTTAGCAGTGACTTCAAGCAAGCCTATCATCAGCCCCCTGGACCTCAGGATAGAGGAGCTACGACATCATTTCCGCATAGAGTCTGCTGTGGCAGAAGGTGCCAAAAACGTGATGAAACTGCTTGGAACAGGGAAGGTGACTGAGAAGAAAGCTCATTCAGAGGTTGGCTTCATTTCTAAATCCTTGTTTTTATAGTTGTTTCTCATTGATTGATCGTTTTCTTGTGCTTAAATAAACACTTTCATGTCTGTATCCATTTAATCCAGTTATTTCTTTAATAATATACTTTTAATAGCCTGCATTGTCTTATTTTACAGAGGACAGGATGGTTAAATAGTCTTTGGAACTGTCATGAAATTGTTATTCCTGTGTGAGGAGTAATACTCTTGTCAGTTTCCTACCTATTGGGAGGTGAATTTGCTTAGTAGTGTTTGTTTTGTTTTGTTTTGTTTTGTTTTGTTTTTGAATACAACATAAGATGTCATGCTCTAGATAGACGAATGTTAGCAATCAATTGGAATACTCGCCAGAGCCATTGCAATGTAAAAAAAACATGGGTTAATGTTGAGACTGCACAATTTTGAAACAATATTTTAAGAAGATATAGACCGATCAGGCATAACATTATATGACAACTGACAGGTGAAGTGAATAACACTGATTATCTCTTCATCATGGCACCTATCATGGTTAGTGGCTGGGATATATTAGGAAACAAGTGAATATTTTGCCCTCAAAGTTGGTGTGTTAAAAGCAGGAAAAAGGGGCAAGCTTAAGGATTTGCGCGAGCTTGACAAGGGTGTTTGACAATTGTGATGGCTAGACACCTGGGTCAGAGCATCTCCAAAACTGCAGCTCTTGGTCTGCAGTGGTCAGTATCTACCAAAAGTGGCCCAAGGAAGGAACTGGAGTGAACCAGCGACGGCCAAGACTAATTGATGCATGTAGAGATGGCTGGCCTGTGTGGTCTGATCCAATCAACAATGAGCTACTGTAGCTCAGACTGCTCAAGAAGTTAATGCTGGTTCTTATGGAAAGGTGTCGGAATACACAGTTTGTTGCGTATGGGGCTGCATATCCACAGACCAGTCAGGGTGCCCATGCTGACCCCTGTCCACAGCCGAAAGCACCAACGATGGGCACGTGAGCATCAGAACTGGACCACAGAGCAATGGAAGAAGGTGGCCTTGTCTGAGGAATCACATTTTCTTTTACATCACGTGTATGGGCGTCGCTTACGTAGGGAACACATGGCACCAGGATGCACTAAGGGTAGAAGGCGAGCCGACGGAGGCAGTGTGTGATGCTTTGGGCAATGTTCTGCTGGGAAACCTTGAGTCCCACTATCCAAGTGGATTTTACTTGACTTGTACCACCTACGCGAGCATTGTTACTGACCACACCTTTTATTTCCTGGTGGCTGTGGCCTTTTTCAGCAGGATAGTGCACCCTGCCACAAAGCAAAAAAAAGGTTTCAGCAATGGTTTGAGGAGTTGACTTGGCTTCTAAACTCCCCAGATCTCAATCCAATCAAGCATCTGTGGATGTGCTGAACTAACAAATCCGATCCATGGAGGCCCCACTTCGCAACTTCCAGGACTTAAAGGATCTACTGCTAACATTTTGGTGCCAGATACCACAGCACACCTTCAGTGATCTAGTGGAGTCCATGCTTCGATGGTTCAGGGCTATTTTGGCAGCAAAAGTGGGACCAATGCTTAATTGGATTGAGATCTTGAGGCGAGCGCAACACCTTTAACTTTTCATTGTGTTCCAAAATGTTTGTAAAATGTGTGGCGGCGTGCATAATGCTGCTGAACGAGGCCACTTCCACCAGGGAACACCATTGTCATGAAGGTGTGTACAACAATCAGTGGCCGAACCCAGGGTTTCCCAGCAGAACAGAGCATCACACTTCCTCCGCCGGCTTGTAGTCGTCCCACTGTGCATCCTGGTGCGTCACTTCCCCCAGGTAAATGGCACACACGTACACGGCCGTCCATGTGATGTAAAAGAACACAGGACTCATCGGACCAGGCAACCTTCCTCCACCCCTCCAAGATAAGGTTCTGACATTCGCATGCCCATTGTGAGCGCTTTCGAGGGTGGACAGGGGTCATCATAGGCACTGCGGCTATGCGAGGCCTGTGTTGACACGTTCCTCCCATAACCGTCATTAAAATTTTGTGTGCCTTGTGCCATAGTAGACCTTCTGTTGGCACGAAACAAGACGAGGGGGGTGGGGGTGCATTGGCAAAGAATTTATATGCAAAAAAAAAGCTGAAAATTACTTTTACTCTGAATAATAATGGGAATTTAATTCTTAATTTTAATTAGAATATTTTTTCATTGTGACTGTTTTGTTTTTAGATATTTTTTTAATTAAATAAAGTATGGTATTTGGTATTATTTGAGAAATGGAGAAATGTGAGCAGTACTGCCACAAGTTAGTAATGAATTTGTGTTAAACCTAACATAACGTCCAGACGCTGTCCCATAGATTTAGTTTTCCACTCACACTGCCAGTGTTACGCATGCAGAACTGTTTGTCTTTGTGACAGGCTCTAAATCCGGCATGCCTCTCAAAGGTCATTGGAGGTTTTGTTGACCTCATTCAAAATGTGTATATTTTTGTCTGTATGCATTTGTAACGCTGTCTAACTTTGTCTTGCAGGCTCAAGCCCGCTTGAATGAGTCCAGTCAGAAGCTAGACTTGCTGAAGTTCTCTCTGGAGCAGAGACTCAGTGAATTGCCCAAAAATCACCCGAAGGGCAATCTGATAATGGAGGAGTTGGCCATGGTGTCCTCCCCACCTCTCAGTCCCCGCCAAAGCATCATGTCCACCAGCAACCAGTACAGCACTGTGGCCAAACCTGCTGCTCTGACCGGTAACAAAACATAATCCATACAGTCACATGGTACTCAAGGGGTGTTGAACTATGTTGTTGTTTGCTTGTCCCATTTTATTTCGGTTTTAACAGTGACAGCTTGCAAATCCTATTCACATTGGGAGCCAAGTGCAAAAGCGAAGTGAATCACAAAACAATTTAAATAAAGTATTTATCTCATTTAAAATAATGAGAACCAAATTTTCTCCAGTCCAACAGTTGGCGCAGTGCATCTTTTAGCTGCCATTCGTAAAACACAAGTGTAGAATATTATTAATTATTATATCATTTAAGTGTTTGCAAACAGCCATAGACGAGAAGAAAAAAAAAAAGAAATCGGAAATGAAAGATCAGCATGTTAAAAGTCATAATTTGCTCCCCCTTGTTAAAGTCCCTTTCAAGTAAGCAGCAATTTCTGCCATCCAAGATCAAGTCCTGTATATTCGGATGGAGACTTGCTCATGTCATACAAAGTGAAGCCACCACGCCGCAATATTGTTATTCCCTCACATTCTGTTGAATTAATAGGAATTTAAATGAGAACCTTGCCTAACGAGTCAGTGTTTTTATATCTGAAGCTTCTCTGTACATGTTTACATCATTAACGTCCAAAACATTACGTCAATCTTCATAACGACTACTAGATCAGCTGACGGATGAGACACCTCAGTAGTTATATTACAAGTCAAAATATTTCTTCTGAAATCTGAATGCAGATGTATGCTTTGCAGCTTAATTCGCCATGTATGTGGTTGTGTAATTATGTTGTTATACGGTACTGTTTTTATTCATACAGTAACTGTAAATGTTTTCCTTAACAGCATGTATTTCGAAGCAATAAATATAACAACTTAAAACACTGGTTAAATTAATAAATTAGCTCAAAAATATATACACATAACACTTCATTCATATGCAAACTGTCATGCTTGTAAAAAGCCCATAAAGTCTCCTAGAGTCTGAAATGGATGTCGGTCAACAAAAAGACCTCAGGAAATTCATTTACAAACACGCTTGGCAACTTTATTCAGAGAAATGATGCTGACTGTGTATGGATTTAAAGACGTGAAGCTTTTATAAGCATTTATACTGTCGCATTTACACATGCTTATACTAAGCATGATGCATGGTAACCTTTTTTTTTTTTTTTTTTTAATCCAATATAGTGCAGTTTAATAGGGTTGTAATGGTACACAGAAATCACAGTTCGGTAACCCCCCATATGCGTATACAAATTAGTTTGTTCCACCTAGCAGCATTTTTCCCCCTGAGGTAGTTCACACAGTACAGCCTCCTTTTGTGTATTAAGCACTAAACAGTAAACAGAATGCATTCTGCCTATGCACTCAGAATGCATGGATCCTTTTTTTTTTTTTTTTTTTTTTTTTTACAGAAATCTCTCAGGTTTTATTAAACATATCTATTTGTTTTTAGAAGGATGATTCTTCATTTATTTTTCAGTGTTGGTAAAATAGCACCCCTAATTGTACTCGAGTATGTAGAAGTTCTAGACAAAGTCCATATGCTTATACTTTATTGGTAGATAAGGTGGAAGAAAAAACAAACAACCTATATATATATATATATATAATATATTATATAATATATTTTTTATATATATATATATATATATATATATGAGGGGAAAATCCTTTTTCATCTCTGTGAATAGATTTTCAATTTATATAGCCTTGTCTCCTGCAAATATTCACTCCCTGTGTGAATAGACTCTTTAGTGTTTTATCACAACACATGTTACTGTACGTTTAACCCTGTTTGAGAGGGGGACAGCTGTCTGGGTATAGGCATGTAGGAACCCAACTCGAATTTTCACACAGTGTGCACACACTCTGCCCCAGCGCCCCCCTCCTCCACCCTTGACTTTATCACACACAACTTTGACCTTCACTTTAAAGGAGAGCGAGAGAACCTGCGTTACCATTATAGACTTGTACCATGTAGTGCTTTCCATATAAGGCTCTATAACTACTGCATGTGTCTTGAAATAGACATTTGTAATTGTTTGTACACCTAATATCTTGTGTCAATCAGAATAGATGTGTTTGGTGATTTACATCTCAAGATCATGCATCGTTTTGGCTCTGAGTAGGGTTTCTGTTGTAAATCCGCAGGCACATTAGACGTGAGGCTCATGGGCTGTCAGGACCTCCTGGAGAACGTCCCGGGTCGCTCAAAGACGGCATCTGTTTCTCTGCCCGGCTGGAGCCCCAGTGAGGCACGCTCTTCATTTATGAGCCGAGGAAATAAGAACAAATCTGGCAGCAGCCGAACCCTGTCCAAGTCCGATGATCTGTCCAGTTGAGTGGCTTTGTATTTGTTTTAAATTCCCTTTGAAAACCCAAGTTAAGATTGTTCCTAAAGAACTTGCATAGCCTCACCATTTAAAAAAAGAGTAACCGTTGTAAATTACGCCACATCCCAACACGTAAAGTCTGCATTTAGCAAACTAGTAATGAAAGCACTGCAATTTGACATAATTTCATCTTCACTCATTGTCTCACTCATTGACACTTTCATTTTATAAAGTTATGTGGAAAAGGAGAACAGACTTGTTCTGATGTATGCAGTCATATTTTCTTATTTTTGTTAGATATTAATAATTTTATTTAGGTATGATGCATTTAATTAAGCATGACCGTATTCTGATAATAAACAAGACATTTATGACATAAAAGATTTATTTTACAAAGATAATATAAGGAGCACAATTCTTTTCAACTCTCATAATATTAAAAGAAATGTTTCTTGAACACCAAATAAGCATATTAGAATGATTTCTGGATCATGTGACACTGAAGACAGGAGTAATGACGCTGAAAGTTTAGCTTTGAAATCACAGGATTACAATATATTAAAATAGAAAACCATCATTTTAATTTTGTAATATTTCACAATGTTACTTTTACTGTAACATTTTTGATCAAATAAATGCAGCCTTGGTGAGCATGAGAGACTTTTTTCAAACTTTTGAATGGTGTTGTATGTTAAGGTTGTCAGTCAATTTTAAAAAATATTCATTTAAATACTTTTTTATTTACATTTTTATTGCATGATGTGCAGATTAATTCAATCACAAGTAATTGAATACATCTATATTTTCCAAGAGAATCTCCCTGTAAATAAAAATCCAAGAAAGGCAGTTTTACAAGATACGTTCTTGTATTCCCTCTGTGCTATTTTTACATTTTTAGTGTAAGTTGTAGTGTAATGTCTTCAAGGCGTATTATTATTTTTTTTCATCACAGCATTTTTTGAGAATCGTATTAAATCATTGTTATAAATATACATCTCTCATGAATTTATATCCATGCCGGTGTTAAAGACTAATAGTTTAAGAGATGTTTTGTTCTGTTATGGCAGATGAAATCAGTGCCGTTCTGAAGCTGGACAACACCGTTGTGGGACAGACCCATTGGAAGCCAGTCAGCAACCAATCTTGGGACCAGAAGTTCACGCTGGAACTTGACCGGGTAATGCATTAGAAATTGTCTTATCCCATAATCCCCTCAACACATGAGTCGATGGGAAAACATATGCACACATGCTCTCCTTTCCAGCCTCTCTCAATTAACTTTGGAAATGTTAATCCCAGATTTGACCCAGTTCTTATGGAAACTCACAAACGGCGGATCAGAAGTCATCGTTCGTAATCTCTTCATTCTCGCGGATATAAATGTTCCCTTTCTGATATTGCTATATGCTAACGAGTTGCACAAGCGAACCTCAGCTTACTTAGAATGTTTGTCATTATCACAATCAACATTAGTTCTGTTCAGTATGTCCTTTTATAATGTATGTCCATTCGTCCAAATGAAGAATGCCACATTTGCAGGTACCCTTTGTTTTTCTTTTCATGGAATTACAGAGGTTTCTTCTTGACATCTCCCAAAATAAGTGTAAATGAAATGACTCCTTAGGGAGGATATTGGGAAAAAGTACGACTTTGAGGCTTACTACTTGCTTTGTTATGGTATTCGATTTATATTTGAGGATTGATTATTGAATTTAGGTTTGGACGTGTGATGGCGTAATCTTTTAATCTCATGGCAGGCAATGAGTGAGCTCTAATCAGCTGTTGTGCAATGGCAGACAGACTCTGAAAAGTACTATAAAAGGCCTGTAAATGTCAAACCTTTGGCTGTGAACTATAGTAATTGTCATGAATGGTGCGTGCTGGGTTCAGCTTCACTGTTACTTTTTGTTTGCTCGTACTACAGATTCATGTTCACAGTGTAAACGGTGAGGTGTTGGGCCCTTACATTGATATCTCAAATCGTGGCGCTTATGTAAAGTATCCTTTTTTGGGAAATAGAAATACAAATAAAAATAATAAAATCGATGAATAATTAAGCACTTGACCAAAGTAGTTTTAACCTAAACATTTATGTACCTTTCAAAAGTTTGGGGTCGGTTAGAATTTCTTTTTTTCTTTTTTTTCTTTTTTTTGAAAGAAGCCTTGTGCAGTTGTGTGAACATTGTGAAATATTACAATTCAAAATAACTTTTCTATTTTTAAATTTAAGTTGAATTTTTACCAGCCATTACTTTAGTCTTCTGTGTCACATGATTCTTCAGAAATCGTTGTAATATTCTGAATTGGTCCTTAAGAATCATAGTTGAAAACAGATGTGCTGCTTATTTAAATATTTTTGTGAAAACTGATTCAGTTTACAAGAGAGTATAAACAGTGTGCGTGTATACTTAATATCAGATATTAAATCCTTTTTTTGGTTGGCATATAGTCTCGGGAGCTGGAGATAGCGGTGTATTGGAGAGACTGGCGCTCGCTGTGCGCGGTGAAGTTTTTAAGGCTGGAGGACTTCCTGGACAACCAGCGTCATGGCATGTGCCTCTACCTGGAACCCCAAGGAACACTGTTTGCTGAGGTAATTGAATTTTTTCATCACACACAGACATGCAATATACAAATTTGACGGCCTTGTTGTGGATATTTTTGTGATTTTTCTCTGCCTCTTTGGACACAGGTTACATTTTTTAACCCAGTTATTGAGAGGCGACCTAAACTACAAAGGCAAAAGAAAATCTTCTCCAAACAGCAAGGTAAGATAATGAAGTGCCAAATATGCCTCAGTGTTGAGAAGGGTTGACATGTTCACTCAAACAGATTAGATTAAGCAGCCTACTTCTAACACAGCTCTGTGGTTCAATATTGCTCTGCTGTGGGGCCAGTGTTTACACGGTGAAGTCAGAATGAACTTTGACTTTCTTGTTTGAACTTACTTGAACCGTGTATTTTAAAGTTGTGTTCCAAAATCTCACGAGCTGTCTACTGCCTACGTTGGCAGCTGCCTTCTAAGAAAGCGCTCTACCTTCATGGATCCTCAGAAATGGTTCATTTGGAACTGGCAGCTTAGTCAAGTCAAGTCAAGTCATCTTTATTTATATAGCGCTTTTTACAATGCAAATTGTGGCAAAGCAGCTTTACATTAATAAGAAAATGGTGTCATTGTGCAGCTTATTCTATATATTATTGATTCATTCCGTTGCAAATATCAGTAGTTATTAGTCTAGTTAATTTAGGTATATCAGCACTGCAGAAAACAGTGACGTAATCGTCCGGCTCGGCTCAGTTCACATACAACGGCGCCAATGCAGGCGTATCAAAAACACTGCTGAATAACAAGCAAGTGTCCCCAACGTAAGCAAGCCAAAGGAACCAAAACTCCAACAAATGGAGAAAAAAAACCTCGGGAGCTTAACTTATAGATGTCACACAAGTAATGCGCTGCATGGGAGACTCAAGTCAAAAGTTTTCAGTTAACATGTTAACAGCCTATTCACGCCAACGCAAATGTTCGAAACGTAAATTTGGTCTGCATGTGATTTCTGTTTAGACCTATGCATAAAAAAACATTAAAGACCGGCTGAGTGAACGTGTAAATTCACTCTCTGACAGTAAGTGGCGTTCGTAGAAAAGCAGAAATGCCTACTACGTTAGACAAAGAGACAAAGACAACTTTATTTACAAGTTTTCAGTCAGCGGTGCAGATTTTAGTTTGGTGGCCAGCTTTATTCTTAATGCAATAGAAAAGAGATTAGAACACCTCTCTGTCAAAAAAAATATAATAATAAAAAATCAAAATTTGAAGGAGACCGTACATGCCATGTTGTCTCAGTGTGGCTTGGTTCGACAAACTCTTGTGTGATTGCTCTGTTTAAACCCCTAAAAAGGTGGTTCTCGGTCCATTTCCATATGAACTCTGGAGCAGTTGGACTAAAAATATATATGCAAAATGGACCAAAGATATGCCGCGAGGTCACAAGATGCGACCCTAAAAAGCACAGAATGCTCAAGCATGCCTAGTTTGTCTTGTCGTAGTCACGATGTTGCCCATTGCAGTTCAGCGCAGGCATCGTCTTCTTGCGGATCTTTGGAATTCTTGTTTATTAACAGATGAATACACCCTGTTTCAACACCTTTACACGTTTTAAGCTCTTTGTGAGTTCTCGGCTTGTAAAAAATACCATCTTTAGGCCCACGCATACAGTGAGTGCATTTAGCTGAGCGCACAGCATTGTTTGGATGCTCGGTGAGTTCCAATCGTGAAATATGTCAAAATACAAAGTTCTGCCATGAAACTCTAGATGGCGCAGGCTAATAGGTCCTTAACTCAACCTGCGTGCAGTCACATCATTCTCAAAGGGCACAGCTGATGAGTTCCTGCTGTATCAGTGGCCAATGAGCTTGCGTGCTCAACCTTCAAGTACTTGGTTTGCATTTGCTGTGGCAGTGCAGTGCGCTTTCAGAAACCCTCCACCTTCCCCAGCTCCACTTGTATAGGTCTGCTATGGGTAATTATGTACGTTATATTGTGCAGCAGCACGTCTTACTTGCTCACAGCAGCGTGTAGAGGATGTACCTTGCTTGCTCTGCTGCGGCAGCGTAGCAGATCTGTCTTCCAAGACCGTAGATATCAACATTGCCATGACAGAACTTTTTTGTTTTTTATATTTAGCTTTGGTCTTGAAAAATGACAATGATACAGACCAAAAATACTAAGAAAACTCCTTAGTTGCCAGAAAACATGTCTACTTTAAAATACTGCCTCCATAGTAGCGCATTAGGCTTTGGAACTAATGTCATCCGCTGTTGAAATGTTTCTTCATCTCATACATAAACCTTATTCCTCTTAGGTAAAACGTTCCTGCGTGCCCCTCAGATGAACATTAACATCGCCACTTGGGGCAGGTTGGTGAGAAGAGCCATTCCGTCAATCAATAACTCATTCACTCCTCAGCCGACTGATCTGGGCTCAGCGTTGAGCCCTGAAATGGCACCCATTGGCCACCCAGATGCACACTCCCTACCCAGGTGCATATGTGTACAAATTCATTCCATCGTTTCCTAAAAGAGCGTCAGTAGCGGAAGCCCTCATATTTTTCTGTCTCGAAAACATAGTTGGTATTCTATATTTAGATAATGAGATGGCTTTTCATTCCTGCTCTGCATCTCAGTGTATGCGTTCCATAATGTTACTGTTGCTATGTTGAAAATGTTGTAACTTATCTTCTCATTATCAGCGACCCCACTGTGACCAAATTAGACTTTGACAAAGCTTCCACCCCTCCCTCAAAACGCAACTCCATCGAAGTGGAGATAGAGGAAACGGCACCAACGGATAAGATACCGGATAGAAAAGAGGTGCAGGTAAAGGAGTAGTTGTATTAAAGGGATAGTTCACCCAAAACTGAAATATGTGAGAGATGTCGTTATTTACTCGCCTTCATGTCAATCCAAACCCATCTGACTTCATTTGTTCTGTGAAACACGAAACGAAAATTTGAGCAAAATGGTGATGAGGGGTAGTCGTGGCCTAGTGGTGAGGGAGTCGGGCTTGTAATCTGAAGGTTGCCGGTTCGATTCCCACGCCGGCAGGAATTGAAAGTGGGGATTGTGAATGAACAGCACTCTCTCTCCACCTTCAATACCATGACTAAAGTTGTCCTTGAGCAAGACAACTAACCCCTAATTGCCTCACTTGTAAGTCGTTTTGGATAAAAGCGTCTGCTAAATGATGATGAATGATTACAGAATGGCAAGCCGTCAAAATGACCATAATGAAACTCAAGTCGTATGATTGCTTTTGGTGAGGAAAAGGAATTGAACTCGGTATTCTTCACTGATAATCTTCACCACAGCTCTCAAATCTCATTCACCTTCATGCATGTTTTAATATAGCATGTACATGAAGCAAATGAAGACTTTTTGGTCTATTCCTCACACAAAGCTATCATGTGACATGTTTCCTGTCATTTATGAACCTTGTTGTGAGGAAAACGGCATGAACACTCTTCTGTGCTTGATGGGTAAAAGTCAGATCAAATGGGTTTGGAACAATATAATGTTCTTTTTCAGTGGTTTGGAATGACTCGAGTGCCTCTTGCCTACAGGATGCCCTAGCAACCTTTGACTTCCTGAACAACCCAGTAGCTAAACCAGATTATGACAGTCCGGTTGAAAATGAGCAGTCTGACCTGGAACTGACTGTAGTACAAAAAACTGAAATAAGGTAGTCAATTCCCCCGTTTCTTTAATGACTGACATCATGGCTACATGCATTATAAACAGTATACTCGAAGTAATAAAGTGTGTGTTCGTGGTTTTAGGGAAGAAGAGGAAGTTCAGTTCAGTTTGACAGACTTCAAATGTGTAGCTGTTCTGGGGCGCGGCCACTTTGGAAAGGTAAACGTTGTGCTTTCGCAATCATTTGTGCTTATGTGCAATAAGGCCTGCTCTGTAAAATTCGCAAATGTGCAGTACATTAACCATTTTGTATTGTAGATTATCTCTACATACCAGCAGTTCTGCTTTCTGTTGCAAGTTTCATTCTCATCTCTTTAATTATTCAACAGGTTTTACTTGCCGAGTACAAGACCACTGGAGAAATGTTTGCCATTAAAGCTCTGAAGAAAGGTGACATTGTTGCAAGGGATGAAGTGGACAGGTAAAGGCTGTGCATGTGTGTTTAAGTAAAAAAAAAAAAATGAAGTAGAGACATCACAGTAATTGTATACAGTGGGAACTATTATGTTTCTGCTTTACTTTCTGTTATTATTAAAGCCAAAATCGAGTCAGAGCTGAACTGTTTTTACAGTTTTTGTCTTTTGACAAATGTCCTTTTTGAATTTAGTCAGTATTTCGGCGGAGACCCTAAAGGACATTTTGATGGAAAAAAATGAGATAAATATACTTGTATGTTTCAGAAAATACATTTCAATGCTTTTGCGTTCTCTTGCAAAAGTTTTTACGTACCCTCGACAAACTTTGTGTTTTGCATTTGCAACGTTTGCATTTATTTGTGTATATTTGGTCAGTAATTGAATGTAGTCTTAACTACAAATGTTATGCAATATACATTTGTTACATACATTATCAATTTTAACGTTAACAGTTATTATATGCATTTTGACATGAAACATTCCATTCCAAAACAGCATATTTTGCATACAGTTAATATGGCCATGTTAATTGACAGACTAAATGAATGTCTACTTTTACAAATGCATTTTTCATACTGCAGGACCATTCAAAAGTTGACAATCTTAAATATAGCACCTTAAAGGGTTAGTTCACCGAAAAATGAAAATTCTGCCGTTAATTCGTTCGTTCGTCTTCGAAACACAAATTAAGGTGTTTTTGATGAAATCCAAGGTTTTTTATTTTCCACAGAAAGCAGTAAAATTACCACCTTCAGGGTCCAGAGAAGTAATAAAGACATTGTTGAAATAGTTAATAGTTAAAAATGTTATGAATTTGCAAGAATAGATCAAATGTATTTACTACTTTTCTGGACCTGGAATGTGGTCATTTAGTTGCTTTCTCTGGCAGATTTTAAAAAAAAAAAACCCCGTCAGATTTCATCAAAAATATCTTCATTTGTTCTGAAGATGAACAAGGGTCTTACGGGTGTGGACCAACATGAGGGTGAGTGATGACAGAAACTTCATTTTTGGGTGAACTAACCCTTTAAGCATGTATGTCAATTTACACTAACTATTAATATCTATCCACAGCCTTATGTGTGAGAAGAGGATCTTTGAGACTGTGAACAGTGTGCGGCATCCGTTCCTGGTCAACCTCTTCGCTTGTTTCCAGACCAAGGAGCATGTGTGTTTCGTCATGGAGTACGCAGCAGGAGGAGACCTGATGATGCACATTCATGCAGACGTGTTCTCTGAACCTCGTGCCGTGTGAGTGACTGAGTTTACTGTTGCTGCTCTCACCTTGACGTGACTGTTTCTCGCCTCAGTTCATAAAAGTTAGATCTCAATCTGAAATAAAATGCTTTTTATTTCCTCAGTTTTTATGCTGCTTGTGTAGTCTTGGGGCTGCAGTTTCTGCACGACCATAAAATTGTGTACAGGTAAGTGTCAGTCCTGAATGTAAAAAGCGAAGGTTTTATGAATGTTCTTTGAACCACATGTGACCGCCATATATTTTGTTCTGCAGGGATCTGAAGCTAGATAACCTTTTGCTAGATACTGAGGGATATGTAAAAATTGCGGATTTTGGTCTCTGCAAAGAAGGTAGATGATGTACTTCTATTACTAATGTTTGTGTGATTTATGTGTTGTTTGTCTGTACTTTGAGTGTAACTCATTCCATCTCCCATTATGTAGGAATGGGCTTTAAAGATCGTACTAGTACGTTCTGTGGCACTCCTGAGTTCTTAGCGCCTGAAGTTTTAACTGAGACTTCGTACACGCGAGCGGTGGACTGGTGGGGTCTGGGAGTTCTCATCTTTGAGATGTTGGTTGGAGAGGTATGATAGATAGATGGATGGACGCTTGATTGATCCCAAGGGGAAAATTTAAGACTGTAGTTAATGATTGTTGTTAGCCTGTACTGTCAATTGGTTTCAAAAAATCACAGTTAAAAGGTACACTATGTAACTTTTTGCCCTCTATCGGCAGGGCTGGGTGGGTTACTTTTAAAATGTGTTTCACTACAGATTACAAAATACATGCTTTAAAAAGTCATTTGTAACGTATTTCGTTACATTACTCAAGTTTAGTAACTTAATCTAAATGCTTTAGAATACTTTGGAATACTAATAAGTGTGAAACAAACACAAACAAGATAATTTCAAGTTTTTATCTCACAATTCTGACTTTTTCCCTCAGAATTGTGTGATTTAAAGTTGCAATTGTGAGTTATAAAGTCAAAATTATGAGATATAAACTCACAGTATTAAGAAGTCAAAATTATGAGATATAAACTGACAATATTGAGAAGTCAGAATTATGATAAAATCACAATATTGAGAAAAGTCAGAATTATGATAAAATCACAATATTGAGAAAAGTCAGAATTATGAGATATAAACTCGCATACTAAATTCACTATTGCAAGAAAAAAAGTCACTATTGCAAGTTCATATCTCCCAATTCTGACTTTATAACTTGTAATTGTGAGTTTAAATCTTGAAATTCTGAGAAAAAGAAGTCAGAATTGTGAAATGCAAACTCACAATTGTGAGGGGAAAAACAAATTGTGAGAAAAAGTTGCAGTGACCTTTTTTACAATTGTAAAATAACTCACAAACAACTATTACAAAACATGAAACTGAACTCCGCTTTTTCAGACTGTCAGAGTCAGAGAATCACCAATTGCTGTTTAAAATGACATTAAAATTCAAAGTAATCACTTTGGTAATCTAAAACACTTTTCAGATGTAACTGTAATCTGATTACCACCCATTTAAAATGAAATACAGTTACTCACATTTTGTATTTTAAATACGTAACTAAGTTACTTGTATTCCGTTACTCCCCAACCCTGTCTATCGGTTAAAAACAAAAGTGCATGCATTTTGCGGAAGGACATTGTTTTGGTTGGACCTCGGCTCTATGTGACACTGAATATTGTTCATAAAACTAGGCTTCAGAGATATAACTGGTTTAGATGGAAAGGATCTCAAGCTGACTGGCTGAAGACAAGCCCAAAGGCATTATTATAGCTATACCCATTAATAGACACTGTACTTGAAATAAATTCCAGCACCGTGCTACAACAACCATAATGAAATGACCCTTCACGATACATTAACATTCTTAACGATGAACTCTAACGCAAGATCGCTACTTACGGCTATTTATCTGTTAAAAAAGGGTGTCTCCACGCCACTTTTACAACATTTCAAATTCCTCAGTTTCTTTATTTACAGATATTACGAAACACACACGGGTGAGTAATGCATGTATGCAATTTCTTGCGAAAACCGTCCCGTCAGGTCTAAAATATAAACACTTATAATTGGCTTCCCATTAGTTAATCAGTGCAAGACATATTTTGGAGGAAGGACTGATTGTGTAAAGACATTTGAAGCATTTCTGTCTGAGGTAGACCTCACTCAGAATCTGTTCACACGTTTCATTTGTGCTATTTGCCGTCTTGCTGCTTTTCATCATCTTTGAGCACCATGTTTCTAAGACAATGTGTCAAGTAGTTCAGCTTTGCAAAACTTTCTGCATTATGTTCCATTTTGTTGCGCTTCATCCAAATGTTTTTTAATGCGAGACCCAATTTAATGCGTCCCAAGTGAACGGCTCTTGCATGCAGAAAGCGCACCGGCTGCATTGAGATCCCTTTCGTGCTTTAACGGACAAAACCACACCAAAATATGCCAAAATGCCCGCTTTGTCGAGTATTCCCATAAGGACGGCCTTAAATGACCATTAAGAGGTGTGAGAACATCGGATGTGTGTGTCGGATCTTAAAGTGACAGCAGCCTAATAAACTTGCTGTGACGTCTAGTAATGTTAGTCAAAGAACAAAAGACTGAATCACTTTAGTAGCTTTAATAAGGATTAATCTGTATTTAATTATAATATATGCAGTAAAGACTGAAGTGTTTGATAACTATTGCATTGCAGCTGTAGCAAATATAGTAAATATTTAAAATACACTGTCAAAATTTATGTTGCTTCTACAATTAAATGTGAAATTATTACAATACAAAAATATATTTAAAAAAAACTTTTAGGTGCGATTTAATTACAGAAAAATATGCGATTAATTGGTTCTTCTTTTTTTTTAATCGATTGACGGCACTAATATTCTAAAGACACTTTTCATTAACTGAAATATGATTCATATTATTTTAATGATGTAATTATGTTTAAAATATGTTAAATTGTGTGTAGAAGTCATGTATTTGTTGATGACATGGAGAGATGGTGCGATAATGGGTTGCTCATTTTCTTCTCAGTCGCCGTTTCCCGGTGATGATGAAGAGGAGGTGTTTGACAGTATTGTTAACGACGAAGTTCGCTATCCAAGGTTCCTCTCCACGGAAGCCATTTCCATAATGAGAAGGGTATGTTTGGACATGTCCTGCTTTGGTTGAACTATTGTCCTAGACTACACCTCATTGTATTCTATATGGCAATCCTTAAAATCACTACACGGCTTATTAGAAAATGTGGCTCTCTTTTGTACTGGCGCTTGGCATTAATTTACTGGCTATGTTTGTAAGCTGAAGACATTCTCCTCCTTATCCAGTTGTTAAGGAGAAATCCAGAGCGGCGTCTTGGCGCAGGGGAAAAAGATGCGGAGGAAGTGAAGAGGCATCCGTTTTTCAGAGTAGGCCATCTGTTTTGCCTCTTCTTTTTCATTTTTTTCAGCACATCACCGATAAAGTCCTTACCACACATTTGTTTACTCTCCCTCAGGATATGGATTGGGCCGGACTGCTGACAAAGAAGATACGACCTCCATTCGTGCCGACCATCAAAGGCCGTGAGGACGTTAGTAATTTCGACGACGAATTCACCTCAGAGGCACCGATACTGACTCCACCTCGTGAGCCGAGGGTTTTGACGATCGGTGAGCAGGAGATGTTTGCAGACTTTGACTACATCGCTGACTGGTGTTAACCCAGATCCTCATAAACCTTGATCACACATGCTCAACACTGAACCAGCCGGAAATGCTCCCTTTCTGTAGGACACATTGGAGAAGAAACCGCTTTCCCTCGAAGCTCTTACTCGTGCCATTTTAAGGGATTGGTAATAACCTGCTTTAAGAAACAAGAATGAAGTGGTTGAGTCTCGGTAGCCCAATGGGGCATCTTTTCACTGTCAGAGCACTGGGACACTGATTGGTGACCATTACAATCTTGTGAGGATTCAACAGGATCGGCTGCAGCTTCTCTCTCCATTTTCCATCTCTGCTTTCAAAGATGTGCCTATTGTCTTCAGACACACAACTGAGGATTTGAACTTGGCCAGGACACTAAATTGCAAATTCTTCACTCCATAATAGAAACGTATCCTTTTACAAGAGGAGCAAGCTCAAGGGGAATTCTATTGACTGTTTTGTTTTCGCGTATTCCCTTCGATGCCTTAAATTCTTTGCAGGGCTTCCAAACAATAACCATCAGGTACAGAAAACCTACCAAAGCGTTCCTGCCAAATGTTCTTCTACCCTTTCTATGAGATTAAAAAAGACCTTGGCCAAGAGCACAGATAAATTCACTTGAATTTTATAAAGGTAAAATGAGAGAAAGCTGCGATTTAATTCATCTTTTCTATAAAAGCAACCTTGTACTCTAATCGTCAAAAGAAATGTAAGTTATAGTTTTATACTGTATTTTTAGAATATTAGCCATTTGGATCTGCTGTATGTTATGACAATGGTTGTACACACACACATATATATATATGAACTGTAAGATTATCATTTTGGAGAGGGCAGCTCAAAGTTGAGAGCAATTCTGAACTTTTCAAATGGAATGTAAAAATGTATATTCATGAATACGAAAAATGTATATTTTTGGCATGTGGTCATGCCAAAGCTGGCTGTATGTTTTATTAGTTGACTTTTTTTTTGTTTTTAAAGGAAATTTGTAGTCTGACTATTTCAGATCTTTGTAATTTTACAATAATTTCTCACAAATTAGCCATTTTGTGGTTGTATATGTCAACATTAAACCACCTTTAATAGAAATGGTTTCATATGTCTGATTACCATTCCTACTTGTTGGACACATTTGTTCCTACAGTGAACTCACCCTGCTGAGGTAGCTATGATGGACTCCTGCCAACAATTCCACTCAAGTGTATCACGAAACCTTCCTCAAACTGACACCTGGTTTCTGTCTGTTCCTCTTGGTAAGAACTTCACAGAAGAATGCGTGTGCTCCAAACAAACTAATGAAGACACATACCCATACTATCAAGCCGGTGTGTTTACACGCGCTTTAGAATTCTTCTTAAGGCGGACTAAAACAATGTTTATTTTACAAATATAGTGTAAGAACTTTAGTCTGAAATAGCCTTGGGCTGATTTTGCTTGATATTAAACAGGCTACAGGTAATGAGAGAAATGGCGCTATAACTTGCCATACTGAAAGACGTGTTTATTTGGTTCGACTTCGTGGCATCTCGATTATAGCTTTGCATTTAAACTGATTACGACCGTTAAGAAGTGAGGCGATTTTACTACTGGGTGATAGTGTGATAAGTGTGTTCTGCGGATGGAAGATGACTGACGTACCGGTCTGGTCAAACCTGTTGGTCTCGTTTTAGTACTCGTCGTTACAATCGGTGACTAATGCGGTTTAGAGAATATACCAATAAGCTCAGTTTTACCGTTTCCTGCAGTGGGTGGCGTGTGACATTGGCTTTGAAAAAAAGCAGAAGCAGTTGATGTTTGTCACCTCACCTGACTGCTGAGGGGAAGAACTGAACTATCGCTCTGCGGGTCTAACTGGTCCTGTCTGGGTGTGTATTACACGAGTAACTGGGCTTTCCCATGGAAAGCTTCATCCACTCTAGAATTTTCAGAACTCCCTCCACTGTGTGCAAGATTAACATTGTGTCCTCCTCTGCACGGTCTCATAAACACGCGAGATACTCCCACCGAGGGGCTGTTCTTAAGACAACCCAACTATTTGGAACAAAAGGTGTATGGAACAGCACCATGTTATCCAGCAGGATTTGAGAATGTTCCAAAGATTCAGTGGACGCTGAACATCTGACCATTTGTACAAGTTATTTGAAAAGTGATGGATGTTAAATATTTAGGATTATATTTTCAGGTTTAAATAACATCAGATTTTCAAATCTGACTCGGCGCGGTAAATCTGAGGTTTCTGTCCGACAGTCAGTGACCAGACGTTATCTTGGAAAACTCATAGAAATACTTGGCTCCGTGCTCTCTAGGGGATAGTCAGGACATGGGACAGATACAGACAGGGAGAGGAAAGGGAAGCTGGGAAATAGGTTGGAGATGAGAGGCTTCCTTCACTCTTGTGCTTCAGAGAATCTGCAGAAAGGAAGCGAACAAAAATATAGTGGGAGGGTATCATTGATGAAAGACTCGAAATTAATTAGGCTACAGGAATCCGGACAACTTAAGCACAGTCCTGTGGACGGGGCGGGTAGGTTACTTTAGAAATGTATTTCACTACAGATTACAAAATACACGATTTAAAAAGTTATTAGTGACGTATTTCGTTACATTACTCAAAGTTTAGTAACTTCATCTAAATACTTTAGAATACTTTGGAATACTAACATGTATGTAACACACACAAATAAGGTAATTGCGAGATTTTATCTCACAATTCTGACTTTTTTTGCAATTGTTATAAAGTTATAAAGTCAAAATTATGAGATATAAACTCGCAATAATGAGAAAAGTTCGAATTATGAGATAGAAACTGACAGTATTGTGAAAAGTCAAAATTATGAGATATAAACGCGCAATATTGAGAAAAGTCAGAATTATGGGATATATAAGAAAAGTCAGAATTGCAAGTTTTTTATCATGTAATTCTTACTTTATAACTTGCAATTATGAATTTATATCTCCCAATTCTGATTTTATAAAATGCAGTTGCGAGTTTAAATTTTGGAATTTGGGGGGGGGGGGAAGTTGAATTG
The DNA here is from genome assembly GCA_037194245.1 of Opsariichthys bidens. Classification (NCBI taxonomy): domain Eukaryota; kingdom Metazoa; phylum Chordata; class Actinopteri; order Cypriniformes; family Xenocyprididae; genus Opsariichthys; species Opsariichthys bidens. Next base: position 17,975,495 of record CM074298.1, read on the forward strand.
TGAGATAAAAAGTTGCAATTAACTTTTTTACAATTACAAGGGACTCAAACAACTGTTGCAAAACATGAAAACAGTCAGTAATGTTTACATTAATGTTTAAATGAAATTAAAATTGGTAATCTAAAATACTTTTCAGATGTAACTGTAATCTGATTACCACCCATTTAAAATGAAATACAGTCACTCACATTGTATATTTTAAATACGTCGCTAAGTTACTTGTATTTCGTTACTCCCCAACCCTGCCTGTGGATTCCTTCTCTTTCAAAACATGAGCTCTGCAGATCCTTTTTTTGGCAAATGGCCTAAGCTACCGAAAGTGGTTGATACGGAGCCCCTAAAGGGATATGTTGGTGATGGGGTGGGGGGGAATGAGATTTTTGCGTTCGCTTGCAAAAACTTTTAAGCTCTGATCGAACACAGTTTTTGCTTGGGAACGCAAAAGCATTGACAAATTATTTTTCCTCTGTCTCATTTTTTTTTTCCCATGTCCCTTTAGGGGCTACATAGTTAAGTATTTGTTTATTAAAAGTTATAAACTTCACAGAACAATTGTTGCTAAAGACCCAGGTCAAATACAAATTAATTGTCTAACATATCATTTTACAACTTAAACCTGGTTTCACAGTCAGGGCTTAGATCAAGCTAAAAGACTTATGACATTTAAGTAGCTTCCATAAACATGCCTTGGGGAGGGAAAAAAAAACATTAATGGTGTGCATCTTGAGACAAAACACGGCACTGACATTTTAAGCTTTCACTCAGATCAAATGCATTCTAGTCTAGACTAGACTTAAGCCTTGTCTGTGAAACCAGGGGTTAATGTTGCGCCTGTATTAAATATTTTTGGTTGAATAATGCCATCTTGAGGTTGAACAATGATATTGTCTTGGGGGAAAAATGACAGGCTCACATTAGCACCATAGCTCAACATGCCAGAAGAATGTTTTCTTACTGCTGCACCACAGCTATGATACGAGAGCACTCTGCGGGTAAATGTGATTTACTGTAAACATTGTGAGTTACCGCAAAAACGCTGAGACTGAATAATTCCGGACTTCTGCATGGAGGGTCACAGATATTGTAATTTATACTGATGGAACCTGATCTCAGAAATGCAGCTAAATGAGATGGTGCTGCATTAAACATGCGGTTTCCATCTCAACAGCACCTTTTACACATTCTATTCTACCTACAGCGACACTGAAACATTTGGGGACAGTAAGAAGTTACATTTTTTTTTAAAAGCGTTACGCTCACCCAGGGTACATTTCCATATAATTGATTAATGTGATGCAAAGCTGTATTTTCAGCAGCCTTTAATTCAGCCTTCACTATTCATCTTACTGACCCCAAACTTTTGGTAGTGTTGGTGTGCAGTCAACTTTGTGTAGACATGGTACCTTAAACAACAATGCAAAGCATAAATTGTGATTTACCACATTGAGAGGATTTTATTTATACAAGCATTAAATTCAGCAAATGTAATATAACTAGTAGCCTGTGACAAAATATTAATTTAAATTGAACCATAAGCCCAACAGGCTTTAAAAATGACTGATCCTGTAAATCCAAGCTCTAAAGGCACTTCAGTCACAGTTTAAGTCATTGTAAGAGGATGTAACGTTCAAGTAAAATATGTTATACGTCTGACCAGTGCTGCACAATTATTGGTCTCTCAGAAATCAGTTTTCCAGCTCTTCAGAATGGCTTCTGCTGCATCCAAGGTACTGTCTTGCTGTAGTGAAAAAAATCCATAACATTACAGTACTGATAAGGAATTTAATGTCATTTGTTATTAGAAAATCATCTCTGCAACATTCAGATAGTTTCAGAAAGGATTTGACTGGCTTTAGATCTTTTTTATTTAAGTAAACCCATTCCTTACCTTAATAAAGCACAAACGAATGTATTTCTCAAACTGCTTTACTGAATCTTCCCCCACAAAAGCTGTTACAGGAATCGCAGCCAGTTTCTTAAAAAAAAAAAAAAAAAGTTTTCATTTTAAAAATTGACTATGCTTCTGTTATTTATTCCTAAAATCCGAGAAGAGAATACCTTTTCTTTTATCATCCATTTGACAAACTTGTAATCATATGGTTCTTCATCTCCCATATGTGACAGGTCCTGATCTACAGTCAGCAGACAAGACAGAACAACATGAATGAGATTAAACTGCCCACAACCAATATCACCTTTGCCTGTCTAAATATAATTTTACCAACACATCACTTCAACCCACTTACTGAGTGCTGTGACATCTACAATCATGAAGTATCCTCCCTCAGGGACCACAGGAGTCATGCCAATCTGTCTCAACATGGCCGCCATACGGTCTCTTTTCCCTTCCAGCTCTAATGCCAGAGAGGAAAAGTAACAGTCGGGTTGACCCATCAGCTCATAATCCCGAAGAAGACCCTGACCAACAGCCTCCTATTGCGGAGTACAATTGTCACAAACACATAGAATAATGCATTGCAACACATAGTAAAACCAATAACACGGAGAGAACTTGCCTGTAATGGGGTCGGACACGTATAGAGACTGTTTTGCATAACAGTCTGCAGGTGTTTGATCAAGTGTTCTGGTCCAATTGACCAACCTAACTGCAGAAAAAAGAAAAATAACAAATAAACAAAAACAAAAAAAAAGTGTATTGTACATAAATTGCAAACTATCACACCTTATTAGAAATATAAAAAAAATAATAATAATAATGATAAAAAGTCCAAGTTTCGTCAAGTCACAGACCAAAACTGCATTATAAAAACCAATAGGAAAATCTCGAGGGAATCACTGTCGAATTAGGGTGTTAACCCGTCAACGACGAATTAAAACTGGAACATACAGTTCAAAATGATTCCCGCTTACAAGGATTCAACAGGGGGAAAAACGAACAAACATTATGATTCATGCACTCTCCCTTTTTCTCCCTCTCTTCATTCAGGTCATTATTATTGAACCTTTTTTTGACTGCTATGTGCCCATGGTGAAAATGGCAGGAGCCAAACCTGTTTTAATACATTTGAGACTGGTAGGTTAGCCTTCTCCTTTATGAATGTAATAGTGGTTGTCATACTTCCATGAAACATAACACTTGATTGGCATGTTCGATAGAAGGTCTAATAAGCATGCCCAGTAGTTGGCGACGTCACTTTGTAAAGTAACTAAAATGCAGGTGCATGACTGTTCCTTTTGGTAAAAGTGTTTGTATTGTTCCGTTTTCTTTGGTCTGCTCTCTCATAGGTTGCATGACGCGGTCTCGATCAAGGCGGAGTCTTTTAAGAACGCCAGCTGCCAGCAGTCGTTGGTGCGAACACGAATGGGTTCGGAGCTCCTGGATTTCTTCTCCGGCCGGCGACCAAACTAATGTTAACATCCGTTGTTGTACTAAACGTTCTTGCCGTGTGGGGGTGTCCTGCCTATTTTCTTTTGGTTGTATTTTTATTTGTACAAACTGACTAGGTTATTTAATTACCCTTTTTCTTTATTTGCTAGTTATTTTTCTGTTTTGTTTGTTATTTTGGCCTGTGGCCACCCTGAAGAGATGCTCTTTGTGTTTCACTTATAACCTACAATAAACCTAACAATTTATCGTTTACATGAGTGGCGTGCTTGTGATTGTTTCTTTCATTAGTTTGGGAATCCATCGCCAACATTATTTTTGCTACGCCCCTTTCGTTCCCTAGACATGGGGCGCAATATAACCATTTTCACAAATTTGTGCTTTTGTAGTTTACACAGAGACAATAATGGTATTGTTTTCAAAAACTTGCTCTTTGGGTACTTTTTTAGTACATATTTACATAATGTACTAGAAACGGAGTTCTTCACGTACAGGAGACATTATTAAAACGATCCCCGTTGATACGGATCAGCAAAAGCAACTAAAAATGCTGTATTATGCATGCCAGGCCAATGGTTGACAAATAAATTATATTTTCTATTCTATTTGATTCTCTGATTGTTGGAGATTTGGAGTGGAGATTCTTTGGGTAATGTAGTTTTTCATCAAGGAAAATCTAATTATTGTGAGTTGAGGACTTCAACAAAAGCAAATATGACCAATTTACAGCCTCATAGCTCACAGTAGGTATGTCTTTAAAGGTTCATAAATTATTCTTAAAATGTATTCCCTCTATGGAGAAAAAGAACGGGATTTTTGCACTCTGTGGTGCTTTGGCACCAATTTGATGCCGCAAGATTTTAAAATAAGTTTTTATAGCTCTTATCAACATTTTATGTCGCTTTAATAGTTTTCATACTTTATTTTTTTCTAAAAACTCTTTAAAAATCTCTCTCTTTTTATTCCACAAAGAAAAGTAACAGGTGTTGGGTTTAAACTGACAAGAGGAAGGGAAGTAAATAATGACAGAATTTGAATTCTTTTGGCTGAATTATTCCTTTGAAGTAAAGCTGGACATAAATATGAACAATGAAGAACTGAAGATAATGGCCAAATACCTTCCATCCAGTCACGCTGAAGGTTTTCCCAGCACTGCCGACAGTGATGGTTCTGTCCCACATTCCAGGGAGGGTTGCTGTTCAGAGAGAGCACTGCAGAATTATCACCTCTTTACAGCACATGTAATCCATTAACACAAAAGCAGAAGAAATATCCCATACCTATCTTTACATGCTCGTGGCCTTTATATACGAGCCATTCATACACCTCATCACTGAAGCACAGGGTGTCGTGTTTGATGCAGAGATCTGCAATCACTTGCAACTCGCTCCTACTGAATATCTGGGAGTGGGAGAGAGCTTTAGGACATTAAAACTCCATTTTGGAGCTAAATGCAATATATGTGACCTTACTTTTCCAATAGGGTTATTGGGAGTGTTGATGACGATAGCCTTGGTCTTGGAGTTGAATTTACTACCAAGTTCCTCTTGGTCCAGAACCCAGTCAGCACTACTTATACTGGTTGTTGCGCTTGGTTTCTATCGAACATGTCAATCGAGTGTTATGTTTCGTGCAAATATGACAATCACTATTACATTCATAAAGGAGAAGGCTAACCTACCAGTCTCAAAGGTATTAAAACAGGTTTGGCTCCTGCCATTTTCACCATGGGCACATAGCAGTCAAAAAAAGGTTCAATAATAATGACCTGAATGAAGAGAGGGAGAAAAGGGAGAGTGCATGAATCATAATCCAGTGCAATGATAAGCACAACATACAAGTGTTGAATATGTTTTCACCTCATCTCCCTCCTCAACCAGAGCCTGCATAGTGCTGAACAAAGATCCGTATCCACCCACTGTTACCAGGATCTCTTTAAACGGGTCGAGCTGACGGTCATAGACTTTTCCATATACTTTTGACAGGGCTTTAACCAGTGTTGGGTGGCCCTGAAAACAGAAATAGAACTACTTGAGTGCTTTCTCAACACATAATATGGGATGATCATAAAGTGTGGGAAGAGCATACAAAGCCACGCGTGTACTGGTTCAGCCTGTCTACCATTGCAGCCCGAGCGAGACCCTCTTTCACATAGGAGGGAGGAGGAATGTCTGGGTAACCCTGTCCCAGATTAACAATGGAAGGGTCTGCAGCCACTGATGTGAAGGCCACCCTAAACAACACAAGAGACGCCGTGAGGAACATTTCACACGTCTGGGAGAAAGCGTTTACAAATATTCTTTATTCTTACCATACGTTCTTGTCCAGACCTTCTATTCTTTTCGCGTTTTTATGTTTTATGGATGCCATCTCATACTAAAAAGCAAAAGAACAAAATAAAGGAATGTCAAAGAGAAATTAGCATTTCAGTAAAACTCCCACTCACTTGACAGGATGATAAAGCTCTAAATCTATTAGTTTGTAATATGCGTGAAGCAGGTCTGAAAATAGGGAGTAGAGTCATTTCTGCCAACAAAAAAAATAAGTTAAAATCGTACATCAAATATTCAATGCTCACTTCAAAACATTGCGGTCACGGATCTGAGACTCCTTTCAGTTTATTGGTTGGCTGGACTGTAAATGTGTTTTGTGTTTGACGGGAGCAGATTCCGCCTGACGCAAACGTCCCACGCCTCTAAAACGGACCAATCGGTTTGCCCTTTTCCAAGATCCGACACAGTTCTGTGGTCTGGAAGTAACTGTTTTTTTTTTTTTTGTTTTTTTTTTTAAGTAACTGGTCCTACTAAAGGGACCAGGGGTGTGTTCCAGAAAGCAAGGTTAACTTACCGTCACATATACCCTGAACTTTCAGTTGATTAACCCAAAACTCGCTTACTCTGGGTATGTTGGATCCAAAACACCTGTGAGGAGTTATTAAAAAGGCGGATATCCCAGGACCAGTGTGGACTACATTCATTGAACCCTACCTCATATAGTTTACGTTTTGTTTTTTTTTGTTTTTTTTTTTCATTTAAGTTCAGGCCTGGTGTTTGTTTTGCGGCAGCCATTCCCTTCACAAAAATTCAATAAACTTGAAATAAATTCAAGTTACGTCTGATGGAAAAATATATTTTCTTCTTCTTTATGACTAGGCTATATATTATAATTGAGTCACAGAGCTTGAATGCGTGTATGACCAGTATAAAAAAAAAAAAACAAGCATAAAACGCGTTTTCATCATCTAAACTGACACATATCGAAGGATACATGAATTAAAAATGATTTCCAGTTTGCTCACAGTAACAATTGTACTCACGTTTTACTTACTAAAAGAACAAATGAAGGCTCCGGCAGGAAAAGAGTGAACGAAGGACGTTTGTTTTATTTTTAGTCAGTTAATCATTGGTAGAGACATCCAATCTTCATCTATTCTAGACAATGTGTTACTTCTTGCATGTCACCTTATGTCGTGGGGCAATGTTTAAATGTCCACATTTTCTAGGAAAACAGTGAGATCATCTAAGCTTTCTGCATTTTACGTCGTTCGTCAACATGTATTTTTACACAGCAGGTGGCGCTGTGACTACGGAGACGCAGTCTAATACTCAATCCTAATACTTTTTATTAGTAATCAAATATGATTAATAATTCAGAAAGGAAAGTTTTCGCATTAAGTCAAGACAATGAATAATTCCTTCTTAGACTTGGAATGTAGTTTCTTTTAGTCTGTCATATTATTAGGTTCACTGAAGTAGAGGCAAAGTTTTGTGAAGTAATGAAGAAATGAATTTCTCTTCACACCTCACTGTTTATATCCTTTCAAATCATTGACATTTCTAATTTTGAGATAAACTTCCCAGTACACTGGAGGTTCTATTCTTAAACTGCCTATGAATCTCCAAAGCATACTAACTCTAGCAATCATTTCTCTGCTAATATTATTTATCATATCATAATATCATATTTCAACATTTGTTGTACTTTGAATTAATCCTGAAGGGTTGGATTCTGGAATCCACTGCCACTTCAATGTATATCTTTTGAGTGATTATAATCGAGTTATCAACATGTATCCTTCTAACTATTACAATTATTTTAATGACTTCTTTAATGTATGTTAAAGCATTTATTTTAAGAAAATAATGATGAATATTGTCTGTACCTCTCACTGTGAGAAAACTTATCAGTATGTTTTAGGAATATTTCCTGTTCTTGTTAAAGCCTGGGCCAACTTCAGCCATGAAGAAGCTGTGGATCATGTATATCGTTGTATGTGCACTAAGTGTTCTGTACAAGTCCTTTATGGGTATCAGTGGACAGCTGGCTTTCTACTTGAGACCTGTCTGCTGCTTTTCATGACCTAGAAGGTCACAATGTGCATAAATCCAGGTGTCAGAAGCGTGATCGATGGAGATGTGCTTCTACCTATCAGTCCATGTGCGGAAATTTCCTATGTTATTCTATTTCTTAACCAATCAGAATCATTTTAACCTAAGTAATGATGTAGTTATTGTATAATTGTTGTAGAGATGTGAATGTATGCAGAGCGGCCTACGAACTCTTTGTGAGACTTGAAGCTGCTTCTGCTGATGAGACTGCAAACTATTCTTCAGTAAAACTCCAGGTCTTTATTCATCATATCTGGTGTTTTGGGGTCTTTAACTGTAAAATTCCCCAACAGCAACATTTTTTATTTAGCTTGGAGTTATTTTCCTGCTAAATCACCAGCTTACTTTGTTTAGTTAATTTATGGCTTTACTACATTAAATCAGGGTTCCTTCCGATAGCTTTCGATTCACTCACATTACTTCAATAGTTAACATTATGGAAAATCCCTTTCCCCAAAAATACTGAAACCAGACTGAATCACACTTATGCAAGTGCACAGACCAATGGTGGTTACTCACTGAGCTAACTCCCCACATTTGTACATATTCTTTTCCATAACCATCAAGACCATCTCCGCACTGACTTCAGGAAGAAGAACAAAGAAAAGAAGCCTACCTGCAGCATCCTCCTGTTTGGTTCATGTCCACTCTTCAGTTTCATTCACTCTCACCTTTGTTGATGGTGCAGAGTAGAAGGGGTTTGACAACACCCACCAAAAAGAAACTTTGAGGGGCCCATCTCTCTAAGCTCTACAGAGCCTCATCAGCCCTGGTGGCCAGGGCTTATTCAGTAGCCGGACAATCTGATCCGCTCTTCACACGATGGCGGTCCTTCAAGTTTTCCAGGCCAAGATCTTCCGCTGCATGGAGGAGTCAGGCCCCAAACCCGCTGGAATCAAGGAGCTGTGCAGTGCAATGTGCCACTTTCTGCTAAAACGAGCCAGCGCAGCAGCCACTCCTGGTCGCCCAAAGTCCTCTTCAACCCAGCATTATGCCAAGCCTACGGCTGCACCTGCCCAGCTCCACACCAAGGCAGAGCCTCAGCCTGGAGTGCCCAGTGTTGCACTTCTCACTGTTGAGGCCCCCGGATCTGAGCCATCCCTGGGCCAGACTCTATTCTAGGACTGAACGATTAATTGCATTTGTGATAATATCGCGAAATGATAAAATTAGATTTTTTAACCGCAAAGGCTACAATTACACTCTGGTCACGTGACTTTACGAGAGTAAAACAGTCTGTGGAGGGAGCTTTAGCTTTCATGCTATGCTGTACCCTGACCTGTTGTACAATGGCCTCCTACTCTACAGAACCTGACACTGCAGAAACTTTAGTGTCAATAAGGAACAGTACGTCAATTGTGTGGGAACATTTTGGCTTTAAAAAAGAAGTTGCTGCGCAGCGTCAGGTATTGTGCAAAACCTGCCTTGTAAACTTTGCTACCTTATGGGCTGCCCTTACAAAAAATTACTGCCGTTTTTACAAGTAATACTGCGGTTTTTGTTACATATAGAAAAATGCAGTTTTTTGGACATGAAAAAACTGCAGTATTGCAGTATAACCTCAAATGTCTGTAGTTTTACTGGAGTACAACTATACTGCAATACATCTAAAGTACTAGTAAAATAAAACTGCAATACAACTGCAGTTCTACTGTTTTTATACTTCAAGCAACTTTCAGATGTACTTCATTTTACTGCAGCTGTACTTATACTACAGTTTTACTGCAGTTGTACTGTGACTATACTTCATTAAACTACAAATCTATGGTTGTGCTTAATTAAACTGCAGTGAAACTACATGGTACTGTAGTTTTAATGCAGTTCTACTTCAATATCCGCAGTTCTTTTTTGTAAGGGAATTTAATATGATTTTTTTAATTAACTCTATAATTAATTCTACTTGTTTAGTTTTGTATAACTTCTGTGATGCTCTTTGTTTACAGTCCAGAAGTCGTACTGGTTTCATTCAGAACACTTCCACAGGGATCACTCAAGTATTAATGATTAGAAAAGTAGCTGGCATGCCCTCAACACTTCACCACAATGGTAACCCCAAAACTATTAACATAACAGAAACTTTTAAATATCAACATAATAGAACAGTAAACATTAAAAACATCTCTCAATTTTCTCATCTTGCTAAAAACGTTTTAAAATAACACTTTATTTCAACATTTACTCTCCCAGTTCATCCGCTTTGCAAAGCATGATGGGAAGTGAAAGTCCTGTTTGATTGAGTCCTGGTTGAGTTTACTTGAGTGAAACATGTTATTTTTAAATGAAAACATTACGTTAAGTCAAAAAGTAATCATTTCAAGTCAATTTAACATGAAGCAAACACGTTTGAACCTAAAACCAATACAATGGTGTTGAATCAAAATAAGTTGTTTAAATAAAGTGAACCGCATCGAAAAATCTTTTTTTTGAGTGTGCAATACAACTGCAGTTATACTGCTTTTATACTTCATGCAACTTTCAGTTGTACTTCATTTTACTGCAGCTGTACTTATACTACAGTTTTACCGCTGTTGAACTTCAATGTACTGCAGTTGTACTGTGACTATACTTCATTATACTGCAAATTTGAATTAAACTGCAGTTAAACTACTTGGTACTGCAGTTTTATTGTAGTTCTACACTACAATAAAACACCACTATCCTGACAGTTGCATGGCTAAAATGCCAAACACCATTGTGTCAAATCAGCCAAATACCACCCGACAAGCATCACTGATTGAAATGTTTGAAAGCATAACTCCATATGAACGTACTTCAAAACGGCACATAGAAATTACTCAAGTAGTAACAGAGTTCATCGCTAAATATATGATCCCCCTCAGTACGGTAACCAAGCCTGGGTCCATGGCTTTGATAAATACATTGGAAAAGCAGAACAGCATGAGAGAGGGGCTTACGTCGGATGATGTGTAAAATATGGTGAAGGCAGCACAGCTTAATGAATGGACCAGGCTCTAGTGTTTTGGGCATACATCTTGCCATTGGTAAGTTTGTATCTCATATGTGTGTGTGAGAATGTGAGTGTGTGTGTAATGGTGATAGCCTTGTATCAAGCAATTCAAATTGTATGAAAAACACTATTTTTATTTATTTATTTATTTTTACAGAAAATGCAATTAAATATGAAAAAGTGTCAAGAGCAATAAGGCTGTGTAAGAAGCTGATGGGAAGCTTCTTCCCACAGGTAGAGGAAGAAGGCAGCAATGACTGAGGAGAGGGAGCTCAAACTTCTTGAGCACACCCTCATAGCTGAGTGCCCAACAAGATAGGGATCGAAAGAAAGATGAATGACCGAGTGCTGGAACAGGCCAAAGCCATATCCCATGTATTGTCAGGTGACCGATATGCGCGCAAGTGTTGCAGTCTATTCACAAGGCACTGCGTCCTCTCCTGGTATTTACTGACACTCTTTCTGGAGAGGAGTATGTGAGCATCTCCTACGTCAAGCCTGTTCTCCACCTTCTGGCCACATCAGTCCTGGATGAAGATGCTGCGGACACTGAACTGACTAGGCTGATGAACCAACGTCCTGCCACACCTCAAAGACAAATATAGTGACCCCTACACCCAGGAGATTTTGAATGTTGTGTCGTTCATGGACCCTAGGTTCAAAATGCAGTACATCCAGGGCTGGCGCTACCTATAGGCAGAGCAGGCAATTGCCTAGGGCCTCGGTCATGGAGGAGGGGGCTCCATTACCGTAACATAGGGGAGCAAAGGGGACTTCTGCTATTGGACAAAATAGATGAATTGACAGTGACTCTCACCTGTAATAAAATTAACTACTGTCACCGTATCAAAGTGTGTCCCACCTTCCGAATATATGAAAAAAAAGTACGAAAATGCAATGGACTAAGTCATTGAATGATGGCGCCGAAACGAACATCCTTCACTGGGTGCAAAGCGAAAACAGGCATGCAGAGAAGTGCAGTTCGCAACGTAGCTGTGTGAGTTGTCATCATCTCTTTTGGATTGATTGTAATGTATTCTGAAAATAAACGATAATAAAAATGTATAATAATGCATAAAATATATAATAAATGCAGCCCTTCCTTTCACTCCTACTTGCCATTGAATTTATGCTGACAATGAATGGCATCGCTTGGGGAGCTGACTACCAAGATAATGAAGTAAAAGCAAAGTTCGTATATTCAAAGTCAATAGCTAGAATTTTTCAGCACTGGAGTATTTTTTTTAATGTTTCAAAAAAGTTCAACAGTCTGTTTCTTTTAAATTCTGCTGTTTACATTACTGCTCTAACATAATTTTGGTTTTCAAAACATAAATCTTGTTTTTATATTTAATGAAAATAAGCATACTTAAGCATTACTGCTCAGTAATTTGTCTGTTTCACTTTCACTAGCAGTTGATTTGTGTAGACTTATACACTCTTAAAAATAAAGTGTCTTTATTAGCATCTGTGGTTTCATAAAGAACCTTTAAAATCCATGGAACTTTTCCATAACAGTGTCAGGGTTATCAGCTGGAGTGCTCGTGACAGCCTCTAGAGGGCACTCTACCCTGCTTCTCTCACTACTGGACTTCATTTCCCACAATCCACCTTGGACTTTCATACACTCACTCACACACAGACGAATACTACATTTCCCATAAGCCTTCATACCTGGACTGATTGCATCCACACCTGCTGTTTATCACATCACACTATTTAAACAACCTGCACACACACTCATTTGTGAGGTCTTGTTATTTCCCAGTGTATAGCATTTCTGAGTGTTTGTTTTCCTGTTCTCTGCCCGCCCTTGGATTCACGGCTTTGTTTTACTGGACTGTTCTCGCTAGCTGCCTGCCCCGACATTCTCGCCTGTCCACCGACCTAGATTCTGCCTATGCCTCTGACGTACCTGTTTTGCTGTTCTGTGACGTTTGCCTGTTTGACCACCTCTGTTACAATAAAGCCTGCATTTGGATCTGCACCCGCGTTGTCATGCACCTCTTCATCACAGAAGATCTCGCCAATCAAAGATCCAGCGGCTTTTCCCAGCAGTCTTGGTCCCAACATGGATTATTTTGACCAGCTACTGATGCTTCGTCAGAAGGAGTCATCGATCGAGAAATACGTTACCCAGTTCTGTGAGTTATCTGATCGTGTTACATATGAGTCTTTGTTTAAACATCTATTTCGTCGGGGTCTAAATGAACCTCTAAAAACCTGCCTTCCCGATGGAGACTCTAACTTTAGTCTCAGAGACTTTATAGAATATGTGCTCCTATTGTGTGGGTCTTCATTTAATGTGGAAGAGGTAGAACATGACTCTATACTCTCACCAGTCAAACCAACTTTGGTAATCTCTAGCCCTGTGATTTCCACACCTGAGTCCAGTCACAAGCTGAACCTGTACACAAAATGGCCGCCATTCCAGAGTCACAACACGCTGCAACTGATCGTCATGAGTCAAGCCACGTTATCAAAGTTCATCAGAGACAAGACAAAGTCACAGCTGATCGTCCAGTTCCCCAGCCACGATGCAAACGCAAGCCGCGCCGGAAGAAGGCCGTAGTAACCGAGCTGTCTGTTCTCGCTAGCTGCCTGCCCCAACATTCTCGCCTGTCCACCGACCTAGATTCTGCCTATGCCTCTGACGTACCTGTTTTGCTGTTCTGTGACATTTGCCTGTTTGACCACCTCTGTTACAATAAAGCCTGCATTTGGATCTGCACCCGCATTGTCACGCACCTCTTCATCACAAACAGGTTCTTTACTGTGGAAAAAAGGTTGAATTGTTTTAGAATATTCTTCCCACTAAAAAGAAATGTTCCATTAAGAACTGATCACTGAAAGATTCAATGGAGAACCAGAAATGGTTATTTCATGGCATCACTGTAAAAACTCCCTTTTGGAACTCTTATTTTCAAGTGTACAGTACAGATTTGAGGTATTTATGCTGCTCTATTAAATCAATAGGAGTGGGAAATCCTGTTCAAAAATGTTGGCTAAAAATGTGTTAGGCTACTGTGAATAAATTACTGAACAAATTACTACTACAAAACAAAAACATGATAGCATCCTCAACAAACATATAGACATACAAAAATAAAATACACAAATTTTAATAAGAGATGTTAAATAAAAAGGTAAGAAATATTTGTTTTCAGTTATTTTTATTTGGAGGGGTGTGGAGTGAGGGCCTCCAACATAAATTTTGCCTGGGGCCTCCAATGTCTGGAACCGGCCCTGAGTACATCAGTGCAGATAAAATCTCTGCCATTAAGACCCAACTGAAGACACAAATGCTAGAATCAGCAAGACACATATGTGTATATATATATATATATATATATAAAATGAGATTAATAATAATAATTATGTCCTTGAATATGATACTTCCACAAACACATATATGTAATTCAACTGTAAAACTATTGTGATTTTTTTTTTTCCCTCATACTAAACCATTCAGAAGCCTCAAAGTGCACAGTCCTCCTGGAAAAAGGCAAAGAATCTCTTGTGGATTGCACCTTTATAAAGTGCAATCCAATGTTTGCATATCATATGATTATAGCAGTGACAATTCTTTATATTTTTATATTTCTACAATCTGCACTTCAGTTTGTGTGATTTGTTACTGACTTTTTGGGTATAATATTTCACAGTTTACTTTATTTTGCTATCCTCACTTACAAAAATGAACTATAGTGTCCTGCACTCACTAGTAAAAACAAATTGAAAATATCAAAAATGTCTGAATAATTTTTGGTTTGACTTTTTTTTTTCTGTTACTGACTTTCATATTAATGTTTACACTATAGGCTTATTCGTCAGTACTTTATGTTGTCATGATAATTATTACATGTTTAAGGCTCAACAAATCAGTCAATACATTACAGTGATTGAAGTACTTAAAAAAATGTCATTCATATCAGTTCATGCATCACCTAATTTCATCATAACATAGGCCTGTCCTACAAGAAAGAACAGTTTATGTTTAATTTATTTAATACAGGGAGTGCAGAATTATTAGGCAAGTTGTATTTTTGAGGATTAATTTTATTATTGAACAACAACCATGTTCTCAATGAACACAAAAAACTCATTAATATCAAAGCTGAATATTTTTGGAAGTTTTAGTTTTTAGTTTTTAGTTTTAGCTATTTTAGGGGGATATCTGTGTGTGCAGGTGACTATTACTGTGCATAATTATTAGGCACCTTAACAAAAAACAAATTTATACCCATTCCAATTATTTATTTTTACCAGTGAAACCAATATAACATCTCAACATTCACAAATATACATTTCTGACATTCAAAAACCAAACAAAAACAAATCAGTGACCAATATAGCCACCTTTCTTTGCAAGGACACTCAAAAGCCTGCCATCCATGGATTCTGTCAGTGTTTTGATCTGTTCACCATCAACATTGCGTGCAGCAGCAACCACAGCCTCCCAGACACTGTTCAGTGAGGTGTACTGTTTTCCCTCCTTGTAAATCGCACATTTGATGATGGACCACAGGTTCTCAATGGGGTTCAGATCAGGTGAACAAGGAGGCCATATCATTAGATTTTCTTCTTTTATACCCTTTCTTGCCAGCCACGCTGTGGAGTACTTGGACGCGTGTGATGGAGCATTGTCCTGCATGAAAATCATGTTTTTCTTGAAGGATGTAGACTTCTTCCTGTACCACTGCTTGAAGAAGGTGTCTTCCAGAAACTGGCAGTAGGACTGGGAGTTGAGCTTGACTCCATCCTCAACCCGAAAAGGCCCCACAAGCTCATCTTTGATGATACCAGCCCAAACCAGTACTCCACCTCCACCTTGCTGGCGTCTGAGTCGGACTGGAGCTCTCTGCCCTTTACCAATCCAGCCACGGGCCCATCCATCTGGCCCATCAAGACTCACTCTCATTTCATCAGTCCATAAAACCTTAGAAAAATCAGTCTTGAGATATTTCTTGGCCCAGTCTTGACGTTTCAGCTTGTGTGTCTTGTTCAGTGGTGGTCGACTTTCTGCCTTTCTTACCTTGGCCATGTCTCTGAGTATTGCACACCTTGTGCTTTTGGGCACTCCAGTGATGTTGCAGCTCTGAAATATGGCCAAACTGGTGGCAAGTGGCATCTTGGCAGCTGCACGCTTGACTTTTCTCAGTTCACGGGCAGTTATTTTGCGCCTTGGTTTTTCCACACGCTTCTTGCGACCCTGTTGACTATTTTGAATGAAACGCTTGATTGTTCGATGATCACGCTTCAGAAGCTTGGCTATTTTAAGACTTCTGCATCTCTCTGCAATATATCTCACTATTTTTGACTTTTCTGAGCCTGTTCCCATTTTTTTTTTGCCAATTTTGCCAAAGGAAAGGAAGTTGCCCTAATAAATAATGGTTGGTTGTGATATAGGGTGACCATCCCTTTACAACCTAGATCTCATTACAGACCTGCACATCTTGGTAGTAAACTTTCCAAGGGTATACAGCTTTCCTATAGAGCAACAGTAACATAACAACATGCATAACGAGGATGATTGTGGAAAATAATTCATTGCTAATAATAATTCCTGTCTCCCTATTTGCGTTGTCATACTTTAGCCCTTCAATTTTTTTTCTGTTTGTCTTTTTGAATAATACAAAAAACTATTTATTTAAAAAAAAACAACAAAAAAAAAACAATTACATTTTTAAAAAATCGTTCAGCCTAGCCCAGGGGGTCCAAAACTCGGTCCTGAGGGGCTACTGTCCTGCAGAGTTTAGCTCCAACTTGCCTCAACATCACATGCCTGAATGTTTCCAGTATGCCTAATTAGACTTTGAATAACCTGTTTCAGGTGTGATTAATTGGGGTTGGAGCTAAACTGCAGGACAGTGGCCCTCCAGGACTGAGTTCGGACACCGCTGTCTATTCTCTGCCTTAGCTTAGACAGTCCTGCACTTATAACATGGTCCTGTAAGTTTGCATTCCCCATAGAATAAGCTATCGAGCGACGCAATGTGAGTGAACTGTTATTGAAAGGGAATGTTCTGGTTACTAACATAATTCCCTGAGAACACTGCGAAAGCTTGTGTTATTATGCTAGCACTGTTAGCTGTTAGCAGTTGCTTGCCTCTTCCTCAGAGGAAAGACTCTCAGCAAACCCATGCAGGAACCCCTGAATGTACTCTACCAAAAAAACTAACATTATTGTATAATTCTTGTCAGTACATTATGCCATACCTTCTTCCTATGCAGTACCTTCATAGGTACCATAAAACCCTGACATTAAATAAAAGATTATTTTTGCCTTTTGGGGAAAAATCTTCTAAATTAAAGGGAATTCATATTGCCTGTATTTCTTTTTCTCTTAGGCATTTAATGTTTAAATGGCTTCCACTCAGCACTGAATAGTTTCAGTGAAAAATTAAATTAAGGTCACTTACAGCACACTCTATAGAGACGAGTCTTCAGTTTTTTGTCTGTGGCATTGTTCTTCATATAGAACCAAGTGTTTTGATAATAGAAGGAATAACACAATGTACACTATTATACTAACTGTCATTGCACAACTTTCACATTTCTAAAGAGAATGTAATAGGCCTACACTAGTAAATCTGACCTTCAAAAAGGTTGGTCAATGAAACATTCTTATTATTGTTATTATATAAAACATGTTTTTAAAATTTGTGCTTATACAACAGCAAACTGTAACTGTGGATGTACTTTATTAGCACAACAAATTTTAACAACTTGACTATCATTTGACATAAATATGTAAACCCTATTTACCTTTTAACATACAGTTTTTTTTAAATGGTTGATTAGACTGAAATAAACTTATCAATAAATACTGTAGATAGTGCATCAAAGCTGATCAGCTGCATGCTGCTAGAACAGGGAAGCTCAAGACATTCATCGCTCTGTTTACCACGTTCTTCAGCCCTGATGAGATGTTTTCTGTCATTACCTCTCAGTTTATGTTTGTAATTGTCATGCTTAGAGGAGCACTTCATAGGACAATCTACAAGATCATTCAGTATGTTTACCAAACAACCTTTGCGGAAGAGGCATGTCCTTAAACAACATGTTTAGCCTACATATAACACTAGTGCTGACCAACCGCTTAGGTATTAATATTTCTTTCCATGGGTTTAAAAGCTTGACTTAGAGCAGGATGCTTATGTTAGCAATAGTATGTTATGGTCATCCACCAAACTGGTTTTTGTTGCTGACATAAGCATCGGTAAAGGTGAACATTTTCTGGCTTAGTTACCCAAGCACCAGCTCTAAAGCACCTCTGGCCAAATATTCTCCATCCTACACAAGTGCTGTGGCTCATCATGGCAGACCCGTTTGTTCAAAGTGAGAACACAAAAGAAATTTAGTCGAGCTGCAGGGTGTTCTGGACAGGCGATGCACAGGCCGAACCAGCGTTTAAAGTTTCTTGTGGATGATCATAAACTCCCGTAAGAAGTATCCTTTGACCTAATGTGGGATGAGAGTAGCTACAGTGGTACTGCTGATGTCAAGAATGACTTTGCGTTCATATTTCATCCAGTGAATCAGTAAAATTCATTGTTCTCAAAGAAACTCTGAGTGGTTCCTGTTTGGGATCAGTCAAAAAAGCAGCTGAAACCGCTGCGCTTCAGCCTCTGGAGAAGTTCATTCAGAAGCTAGTGAAATTCGAAGGGTCAAGAAGACATCTGCCTTCTGTTCGGAAATGCTGTTTTTGAAATAAGGGCACTAGAAGACTTAAAACAATGGATCCCAGTCTACCACAGAAAATTTCTTCCATTTGTTAGGAAATAGCCAACTGAGAGATTGCACCTGCCTTGGCCTCGAGCTCAAAGTTTTTTCACAGAATTGTACAAGATCCTAAATAAAGAGAATCTTTAGCCTGCAGAACTTTTGAGAGCTCTAAATTTATGGAAACATCTTGTCAGTAGCATAAACACCCTGTTCACACAGTTTGTTTTTAATGGAAAAACAGAATAGACCATTTAATATTTCTGCATTATGCTTTTTTGTCTGAGCTATAATGTTATGTTGCTATAATATATATATATATATATATAATAAAATAATATTCTCTCTGCCTTTACCCTTTACCAGATCATGATCTTATATAATTAAATAAAACACACCACTGCATTGTTCTGGCCTGGACTTCACAGTAAAGCAACATTAAAAGACTATATTTGGAATATCCCATCTGCAAGAAGTAAATCACTTTGAAACAACTATTTGGTAGGTCATGAATTCTGTCCATGACTTGACACTCTTCTTTGAAATAAATTTTAGTCAATATTTTTTACTAGTGAGTGCAGGACACTATAGTTCATTTATGTAAGTGAGGATAGCAGAATAAAGTAAACTGTGACATATTATACCCAAAAATTCTTCCTATAGTAGACTACCAGTAAAATTGATAAAAAATTTTGGACATAGTTTAGATCTTTTCATATTAATTACCTTTTTTTTTTTTAAACTATAGCAAATGAACTGTTTTAATGTGTGAAATACTGAAGGTGTCTGAATAAATTTCGGTTTGACTATGAGTAAATTTATTTTAAAATCTTTGATATCAAAAGCTTGCATAGAGTTCCAGCACAGATCCGTAAGTTTTCTAACCTAACTCGACAGCATTTCCAAGACACCAGTCTTTTAGCAGAGCTGAAAAATGTTGGCCTTACAGTGAACAGACTTTTAGTCGAGGAAGACCTTTTAAAGTCTCTGCCACCCAATGTCAAAGGGTTTCCGCAGAACAAAGAGGGAGCGTGCAAGTAAGCCTGAGGCAGATGGTGCAGCCAATCAGACACGCCGTAAACATATGATCTAGTACAGAGGCTATGGAGACAGTGGGATGACAAAGTTAATGTCTGCTATGGCTAGTGTGGAGGAGTCTGGCGGTAATGAATAGTTTGTGGACACTTTCATAGCTCATTGCTGTTAGATTCCATTTTTGTGTACAGCCTAAAATACTTTTAAAAGTTCCTTGACTCTATTTTAAATTGTTTTTATCAGGCCCACATTTCATGAATAGTTGTTTAGAAAGCAGTTTAGCAACCACTCTTTATGTAATTGAATGGGTCATTCAATGAAAATATGGTCACAAACCCGGTGTGAATTACAGTGTTTACAATAAACCACTGCATTATATTATCTCTACAGCAGCTTTTTTTGTTAAATAATGACCATCAAATGTAAAAACCATAATTAACTTTAGGGTGACGCATAGGAAATGGTTTTATTTAGTTAGTTAAAATGGTGGGACTGTGGAGGATATGCTCTTGCCCTTGAGAATTCCTTTAACAATGAGCTGCTTGTGGGTCATGGACACTGGACAGATGTAGCACAACACAACACAACACACGTACAATCTAAACGGAAAGTGAGAAAGGCGGTTCTGGGAACGCTATTGTATTTGTCATTTACCCATGTAGCCTCCTGAAGTCCCGCCCAAGCAGCTCAGCCTATAGCAGCCGGAGGACAGAAGAGACTGAGAACCGGAGCACAAGGACATGCTACAGCCCCCGCTAGACTGTTCAGCTGCAGACGGAGAACGCACCTTCGGTTCAGCTAAAGGTGAGTGAAAACTGGGAGCGTTTGCTTCACGTTGTCGCTGTTTTGCGAGCAAACATTAGCGTTGAACTATTCTGTCTTCATGACGCAACTGTGGCATAGTCATTGAAAGTCGCCCGGGATGGCGTTTAACTTTTCAAACCCCCTCAGTGAGGAAACGTGGTGCAGTTATTGTTCCAAATTTGTGTTGGCGTAGCGAATGTGTTGAAATGACTAAAACAGACACTTGAGACGAAGGAAATTCCAAAGTATCGATAGAACGTTACATTTTGCATCGGTGAAGTTCTTGAATGGTTCTTTTAGTTTATATTTATTTGACATTATTTATATATATATATATATATATATAAACATAGTCAATTTGATACAGGCCTCCATTTAAAATACTCAAAATAACTTAATGTTCCATAAGAGATTGAACACACATATGCCAATTCAATTCAATTAAAACCGCATTCGTGAACGTGCGTTTTTTGTTTGGTCCTGGGAGAGCGAATTAATGTTGTTTATTTCGCTTTCCGTAATTAGCGGCGGAGGAAATCAGCTCCACGTATCATTACAAAACATCTTTCCTCCGTGCGCATGCTTTTACTGGGCTATCTGAAAGTGAGCTCTCCGTCCTGCTGACTGGATGTGATTCAGTCATGCACTGTGTTTTTCCACGGCTATATTTGAGAATCACCCCATTTCCTGGCAGGAAGAGCTGCTCCAGGAGATGGTACAGATCTGAGTATAGTTGAATACTTAAAGCTATTAGATTAAGGTAAATTGCAGGTCTGCAGGAACATGCGTAAACTCACATCCATTTCTGCCTGCTTATTTCTTGTCTATCAGAACACGTCGGAGTTTTCCATTGAGTCTGCCAACATTATTTTCCATCTGGTAGTGTGTGTGAACATTGGACATAGTTCCGCATTTATCAATAATAATAAGTCATTATGTTTTATCTTTTAATATATAGGCTATTCATACAGCCTCATTGATCTCCTAGGATTTATTGTGGGCTTTTTTACACCAGTTTCAAACCCGTGCGAGGAACATATCTGGTAACAAACCAGCTAGTAGGAATCAGGAGTTCCAGATACTTGAACTGCCGCAGCTGTTCACAGATGTCCAAATATTTTGCCCTGCCTGAAGAAGGCAGCCTGTTGAAGCATGTTGCATATACAGCGAAGTTCTTGTACCCCGGGGTTTCTTTTTTCTTTTTCTTTTAATAATGGTTGTGGTTAGGCTTGTGCACGGTACACAAGCAGATTGCATCTAAATATGCAAGCATTGATGTTGTCATTTTTCTTGAGAAATATTTATAAAAGTACAAACAGTATGTGGATACTTGTGTTTTAATCTGTAGAGGACTGATTGTGTTTACTCTTATGTAATGGTTAACATTTTCAGCAAGTACACAACTTTAGGATTTATGGTTCTCTGAGGTTGGGTTTGTCTAATTCATTTGCTGACTGGTTTGTGATTTTTAAACTACTGTTGTACACTTTCCTTTAATTGTGTGTGTGTGTGTGTGTGTTGTGTACGTGTTTGGCTAAAATTGTGAAGGACGTTTTTTGTGTGTGTAAATTTTTCCAAATATAGTGAAGCATGTTGACAACTGGCTTGAGAGGACACTATTTAAATTAAATCAGTCAAATCATGTTTAGGTTAAAATTTTAAGTTTATATCAGTAGGAGGGTTAGGGTTTAGCAAAGTCATCATCTGTATAATTTAAAAAGTTGTGCCTAAGAGTCTATTAAATTGTTCATTATACACAATACTAGTATTTTTTTGTTTTGGAGCTCTTTTACAGACTGTTTTACAGAAGTGTTGTTTCTTTAGTTTGGTCTTGCATATAAATTATATGAGGGGTGTTTTCGTTTATTTTACATCTTGATCAGTAATTTAGGCTGCCTGACTTCAAATTGATTTCAGGTGTGTTACATCAGGGCTAGAGTACTTCTCTGAATTTTGTGAAAGGTGCCTCTTAGTGATTTTACTCATAAATGGTGGTGCAAAAAATTGAACACTAGTACGACTCCCCTTCCTCTTATTCTGTTTAACTACTTTGTTGATTTTCAATGCTGTCCATCTGTGCAGGCCTTTTATAGGTACATAATATAAACCAATTTTTTGACTGGCTGACTGCTGCAAAGTGAAGCCAGTGCAGCACTAATCTCAATAATTAATAGGACCAGTGGAATATGCATTGTGTATGGAATGATGCAATAAGTGCATCAAAAGAGATTAGATGATGCCTGCTGGACTGCCTTCATTATGAATCATTAGAGTGTGAGAGCATATTATGCCAGTCTTCATGATGGTGTGTTGAATACAAAAATTGACCTAAATCCTAATCCTTTGTCCTTCAGGATTCATAGGACATTTTTAATTACAACTCAAGAGATTTTATTTATTTATTTATTTATTTATTTATTTGCAATAAAACATCAAGGTATTAATATTCCAGTTAGTACTTTTAATTCACAGACTAAAGAGTTCATTTGGCATATTACCTGGAAATTTGCCAAATAAATTCACGGATTTGAATTTCAATTAGTTTACCAAGAGAGACAATTGACGTAAAGGATTTAAAGCATAGCTAATGAATGAGCAGCCAGTTATAAGGTGTTGACCTTGACCACAGTCCTTTTTTCAGGACTATTTGATTGCTGAATGTAGCAATTGAATCAAGAATCAACCAGAGAGCCATGCAATAATAAATAATTACCAGACGCTACATACTAGGGGTAGATATTATAAAATACACATTGAAATAATTAGAAATGACTAAATTGTCCCCTTCTATTTTTGATTTTCTCGACCCTGCTCTGCTGCACTTCATTACGTACTGGTTTGTTGTTAGGGTGACAAAATGTTTTAAAAGGTACATTTTTAGGCTGGCCTAACAGTGCTTATCAGTGTCATAATGATTGAGATGGCCAATCAAATCAAAGATGGTGGGCCGTACTGTTCACTGATGACCATTACGAATTGCGACGCTTCAGGCCCTGTCCACATGCTTTTTTTAATGGGGTAGTCGTGGCCTAGTGGTGAGGCAGTTAGGCTTGTAACCTGAAGGTTGCCGGTTCGATCTGGAATTGAAAGTGGGGATTGTGAATGAACAGCACTCTCTCCACCTTCGATACCATGACTAAAGTGCCCTTGAGCAAATCCTAACCCCTAATTGCTCCCCTTGTAAGTCGCTTTGGATAAAAGCGTCTGCTAAATGGCTAAAATGTAAATGGTTTGGTGTTCGTCCACATGCAAACGCAGTATCCAGTCATTGAAACTGAACTTTTTTTGAACACTCCTGTCAGGGTGAAGATTTTCAGAAACTCCGGTTGCAGTGTTGTCGTGTAGATGATGAAACTGAAGATTTTGGCTTTTTATGTTAGAACTGTAACCGGTAATAACCTTTTTTCACAGGCTTCCGATTGGCCAAAATGGCCGTACGGTTAGTGTTATATCGGTTTCGTATGCTCTTGACAGCGCTTCATAGCATGTTTTTGCTTTTTCATGTGGATGCACTTTTTTTTTTTTTAAATAAAAAAAAACTTAGGAAACACTCTTTATAAAAAAGTCTTAGTTTTAGCATTGAAAGGGTGCACTGAATGTGACGAGACAAGAAACCTTGAGATTTTTTTTTTTTTTTTACATTTTTGTCACAAATACGGGTGAATGAGTGCATATGTTAAAATAAAATACTATTTTCAAATCATTTAAATTGATTTATTACTATTTATTCAGGGTTTTTCCGACATTGAAAAATGTTTGGCAGACGGCTGAAGTATATGTTGGGCTTAAGCACTGTCTTTGCTCTCTCTCCCTCGCACATTAATATAAATCAACTGGCACGATGCTAATAGTTCGGAATATGAATCCCTGTTTTTCGAGGTGTATACAGATCATTTTTTTTTTTCTGAATTACTGCTGGGTGTGAATAGTGCTCAAAAAAATCTCATCTTCTCTGAAAGGCGTTCCGCACATGCAGCTGACATAAACCACTCTTTCAATAAATGGAAAAAAAAATTCCATCCAGTTTTCTGTGTTGACACATTTTTTTTTGCCATGTCCTAACAGCCGGGATTTGCATGCAACTCGTCCACGTCCGCTGATGTCCGATTCTCAACCCATTGACTCATTTGAACCGATTAATTTTAATGAATGGTTAAAACAACTGATCTGTCCGACACTGAACTCACTATGCGTCACTGTCTGAATCGGTGTATAACAAATCATTTACTCAGCACTCCTCTGAAATGAGAACGCAAGTCTGCTTACCCCAAGTGTGGGTAGTAAGCTTTAGCCTCAATAATCCACAGTAATTTCAGGTTATTTATATGACAATGTGTCGTAAATTACCTATAAAATCAGTTCGTTTAGACTGGAGTGAGGTGAAACCAGAACAAAGCAAGTTGTTGTTAGCTAGATGTATTCAACTGTATATGGAAATAAATTAGTCTATTAACATTTCAATTATAATTAATATGTATACCAAAATAATTATGATGTATAGCAAAGAATCATCTTTCTTTTACAAAGCTTTGAAATCACAATTTTAGTTTTTTTGTTGTTTTTTTTTGGTAAGAGTGCAAGAAAAGATTACAGTGAGAGTGGCAGGTAATTTATTGCATACCGTATTGGGCGCGCAGATCACGTGAAGAACTTTTTACTGTTTGTGTTGATGACCATGTCTGTCGACCACCACCAAAGACCATTTTTGACCCAGGAAAAACCCTGTTATTGTAAACGTCCATCGATATTATATTAAGTCTAGTGTAGTCTTGTCAAAAGCTGTTTGCATGCATGTTGTGTGTAGAGTGTTAAAGGTGTCTTTTTACAATGTGACTTAAGTATTTGGCATTGTAGCCATAGCCAATCAAAGACACGACTTCTGAGCTTATTAACATAGTGGCAAATCAGAGGTTTTGTTCAAAGTTTTCAGAAGAAGTGATTGACAATTTACAACATGAATAAGTTTTTTTTTTTTTTTAACTACATACTGCAAAGTTATTTCAGTTATTTATTTATTGACAACCGTATTTAAATGGAAGACCAAAATGAAATTGCAATGATTGGCATTGGTAACCTGCATTAAGGGTTGGATGTAAATGCTGACTAATGTGTTTCTTTGTTCTTCATTAAAGTTTTTACTTTATTGAAGGCTACTTTTTTCCCATCTAAATCTAGGCCCATTATTTACTTTTGATTATTGTTTTGTAAATAATTAACATATATATATATTTATTATTATTTTTTATTTATTTATTTTTTTTAAATGCGTTAATTGGCTCTCTTCAGTGAAGATGTATTGCACTGTAATTTGGTCAATTTTGGCTAGTCATTGACGTCATTCTTCTTTGTGCCTTTACAGGAGAATGATTCCAGTGACCGAATTCCGGCAGTTCACGGAACAGCAGCCGGCTTTCCGGGTTCTGAAGCCATGGTGGGATGTGTTTACAGACTACCTTTCTGTGGTGATGCTCATGATAGGTGTGTTTGGATGCACTCTGCAGGTAAATATTACGATTTTTTTTTTTTTACCAAAAGAACACTACTATTTTATTTTTCCTGCTGAAAACTTAACATTTTAAATTGGAAATGAAGCAGTCGGTCAAGTTAACATTATTTAGTTAGCTAAATGGATTTCCACTCTAATCAAATTATTTAACAAACAAAATAAATGTAACCTTTTAAAAGAAGAAGAGAAATTATTATAGCTTTTGTAATAAGGCCATCTTGCAGTACTGTAATTACTGTGATGTCACAGGGTTGGTTGTCTTGCCTGAGTTTAGCAGCTGCGACGGTAGAGAGATGGTTAAAGACAGTGGAGGAAAGATGGTGAAAGATGAAAACTGGACCACTACTGCATTGCTCCTGGATGTGAATAATGAGCAAAATAATCATTTCCTACCTTGAATTTACGTTTAGACTCCATATGTTTGATAATCTCCAACCGTTATCCCTAATTCCATCATCTTTTTTTGATCCTTTTGAGGAAAGTTTTTATCCAACTTTTCCTTCACTGCTGCTGGAGTCCTGACTTCTTTTTGTTTGTCGATTATTGCCTTGCAAATAGCACTGGAGCCCTCTATTGGTCATCTTCTTGGTGACATTGATTTTACTGCTTAATTGCTTGAATAGTGACAAGTAATGGATAAACTCAAAGACCCAAATGGAAACTATAATAATCTTCATTAATCCAACAGAGCTGTGACGTCACAGGGTGTAGAACTGCAAAATGGAAAAAAATAACAACCCTCGTTACAAAAGCCATAACGAAACATCTTTTTTTTTTTTTTTGTTACATCATTTTTTATTAAGTGAAAATCCATTTACTAAGTAATGTTAACTTGATTGACTGCTTAATTTCCACTTTCCTACTGAAACATAGTCTTCCTTAATCAGTGGCAATGGAATAATAAATGACTTCACACCATAGATGGATTTCCTCTGTGCATGAACAGCCCACTGTTGGGCTGTGCATACTGCATAAAGAGGTGGTAGTTTGCTAACGGAAAATAGCTAAATTCCAGTCACCCCACACGAAAAGATTACCCCTCCTTCCCCTCATGGCGGCCCCTCTATAAACACCAAATGACTCCTAGTCTAGCTACTCTGCCTCATAAACTAGTGGGTGGAGCTTCAAGCACCAAGTTAGTTTGCCCTTCAGATTCAGTTCCTCCAGATGATCCTAAATTATTTTTAGTTTCAACAAACAACATTAACAGGAACCCATTGTTAGGGCGGGAATATCCCCACTGTCCCTGGAGGTGTGTATCAAAGAATACCACAGCTGTTTGATGTATTGCAATTTCTAAATTGCAACTGGATTTTCATGATGATCCCAGTGAAGGTAGTTACAATTGTCCTAATTAATTCTTTTACTAATGCCATTGCAGAATCCCATGGCTCTGAGGGGCGAATAAACCGCTTCTTTTTTGCTAAATGACCATGTTTGACTGGGGGCACTTTGAGTGGCCTGTAGTGCATAATGCACTTTTTATTAGCCACTTGGGGCTGCTGCGCCTCACATCCATTTTACTGCAGAGATGCCATGTTCAGAGCTGCGGATGCTTCATTAGCAGGCTTTACTCTGTAGTCTGCCTTTTGTGTTTGTACCACACTATAGTGCTGTATAGAGCTAATTCTCTTTCCATTTCTTTTTAGCTGATTCTTCTTGTCTCTCATTACCTTTGCTGGCAGAAACCACATGGTAATTACCAGACAAGCTAAACGGTGTTGCAGGAAAAGGGGGGAAGGGCACACATCTTGAAATGAATACAGAATGCTTTTGTTTGCTGCTTTTCCGCCTGGTGTGTCCTTTAAAAATATTCAATGCAAAATTGAGTAGTTGTTGAGCACATTTTTTCTGCTAAGCTAAAGGTATTTCACCTCTCTCTAGAATTCAAGTGGCCAGTGTAATGATTTCTTATTTCCTGTCTGAGTCACAACAGTGATGTCAGAGACCAAAATAGTTATCTTAAAAGAGATGCTTCTCATCAGATACTGTTACACCCTTCCCGGCATGGAAATTCAATACACCAAATGAGCCTCAGCTACTGTTGTACAATTTGAGGTTTATCTATTTGCTCTTTGATGTGCTTGAGATTATTAGCTTTCACCTGAATGAACCCCTATTGAACACCTCCACAATGGAAAGAAAGCATTAAAAAAATAAATAAACAATGTTTTTTTTTTTTATAAAAATATTGGGTGGGGGATGGGAGATCAGCAGGGGGAAAAAAAACAGAAAACTGCACTGAAAAACATACCATAATAATTACACACAATGATAATTCAAATCAACTACGAGTTTGTAGTTTGAATTCATACTCTCATGGTGCAAACAGCAAAAGTAACAATCCGAACAAAATGACAAGTGTAAATAATCAAGTATTATTTAATGATAGAATTTAAGTTATTAGGACTAAAACATGGTAACCATGTATGAATGAAACGTATGAATTAGGGCTGTGCAATTAATCGCAATCGCAAAACAATCGCGATTTGAGCACATGCAATTTCTAAATCGCATAAGTCTGCAATTTTATTTGTTAATTTATTTATATTTTAATTCAGAATACTGCAACGTTATTGTGCGCATGTTTACCGATCAGAGCTCACTCGGCACACCGCACAAATTAGAACAAAGCAAAGCGGGAGAACAGAATAGGCAAACGGGAGGAAAGAAGAAAAAATATGGATGCAGTTCAGAATAAAAATGATTTGGTACCAAAGAGAAATTCAACATCAGTCGTTTGAGTCAAACACTGGACAAAAGATACCAGCTGCCAACTCGCACTAATTTCACACAAGTTGCTGTATGAGAAATGTAAGGCGGCCGTTGAATACGAGTTTAAGCAGGTGAAATAATCAGAATTTATTTGATGTTGTCTGTTTTTAAGACACTATTTTTTTTTTTTTTTACAGTTTTGTTTATCAAGCAGTTAATCCTACTGTACAGTGTTACTTCATTGTGAAATGTGTGCACTGAAATACAATTTTGAAGTTTACTTATTATGACTGGAATTTCAGGTTAGTTAACCTTAATTTATTTGATGTTGTCTGTTTTAAAGACAGTTAATTACAGTTTTGTTTTTAGGAAGCTGTAAATACAGTTACTTCATTGTGAAACATTTTGTTATAAACACTTCTTGTGCACTGAATACATTCAGAATGTAGCATGTTTGAAAAAGCAAAAACAATTACCAAAATCGCAAAATAAATCACAATTGCAATATTCATTAAAAAAATCGTAATGTGATTTATTTTGTCTATATTGCACAGCCCTAGTATGAATGCATATTTGTCATTTTAACAACAATAACAAATGAATAAGATGATAATTCTAACTACTAATAACAATATAAACCACTCTAAGGATTGATGAGCTGCGGGGTTCATGAATAGTAATCGCATTGTCTGCGTTCGCTCGAACTGATTTGATGAAATCAAAACAGGGACAGTAATAGGTGAGCACCAGCCCATGTTATTGCCATTTGCGCATTAGGTTCTGCTTGTACTTAAAGGCTGAATAATTCTAAATGAACTGGGGGAGAAAAAAACAGAATATCATTTACACATAGCACGTCAATTCTCTGTGGAATGTTGTTAGACCCTCTCGCTCTCTTTGAGTGTGTGTGAGAAACACTGAGCGCTCTAAGCAAAACAACGGTGAGTTGGGCGCCTCACATTGGTGTTTACTGTGCGTCAAATACACTGTGCATTCATTGAGATGAACTGAAATGCGCTCGACGGAGAGCGAAACTCTCGAGCTCTCATTCACTGTGTTCGGCAAGTGAAAATATATCTGTGTACCAGATTGTAGAGGCAGCTCCTCATTTAACGATAAACTCATCCTCAGCTTCACATCTGCCCTCCGCCATAGTTGCTTTCACTCTGCACGTCTTGCTTTGAATGGATTGCAAACAGAAATACTTCATCAACTAGGCTTTATCATTATTATCGCAGGAAGAATAATTCTTATCGTGCAGAGAATTTTTACCGGTATGCCCCTACATAGAATTTCCTCTCCATAGAAGAGAAGGTGTACAAGAAGATGAGCTTCAACAGATATATTATTGTTCATCCAAAGCGTCACTGAAATATTTACTTTTTTTTTAATGTAAATTTTATGTTCTGATCTATTATTCTACATTTGCACATGCATCCTGAACCAAAAGATCTGTACCAAAAATGTTAAGTACAAATATATATACCGTTACATCCCTTGTATCCACATAAATGCTGATGTCTGATGGCATTCATTAAATATGAGCTAATGTACTTGTGTGATTCTGCATATCTCCTGGCAGCATTAAATAACACTATTAAATGCTGCCAGGATGGCAAATGTAATTCTCCCTGATGCAAGTTCATTCACCAGCTCCATGAAACATAATAAAGGCGGGCTCCAAGATAATGTGCATTCTCTTTATTCAGATTTCAGAAATGTGCGATACAAAAAGTATATCAGTATATCTTGATTTTATTGTTGATTCTAATGGCTACATTCTTTTATCCTTTTAGGTGATGCAAGACAAAATCATATGCCTTCCTCAAAGGACGTTCTCGCCAAACCAGACTGAGCTGATGTGCCCACCTCCTTCCACTAATCATGTAGCGCTAGTGCCTGTCCATGAGTTGAAAGGACTGAAGACCAACTTGGATATTCAACAGTATAACTACATAAACCAAATGTGCTATGAAAAGGCACTGCACTGGTATGCCAAGTACTTCCCTTACCTAGTTCTCATACATACCCTAATTTTCATGGTGTGCAGCAATTTCTGGTTCAAGTTTCCGGGCTCCAGCTCTAAAATTGAGCACTTCATATCCATCCTGGGAAAGTGTTTTGACTCTCCGTGGACTACGAGAGCCCTGTCGGAAGTGTCTGGGGAGAATCCTGAGGAGAAGGACAAGAAGAACAGTGCCAGCAGGTCAAACCTTGATACTCCGATTGGAGAGGGCAACCTGGAGAAGACTCAGTCTTTAAGGTCAATTCCTGAAAAGATTGTTGTTGACAAGCCAGCAGCAAGTGTCCTCGACAAGAAGGAAGGAGAGCAAGCCAAGGCCTTGTTTGAGAAAGTCAAAAAATTCCGCCTGCATGTGGAGGAGGGTGATATATTATATATGATGTATGTCCGTCAGACTGTTGTAAAAGTGCTCAAGTTTATCCTTATAATTGCATACAACAGTGCTCTGGTGTCAAAGGTTAGGTTTAATGTTACCTGTACTGAGAACATGCAGGACATGACTGGTTACAGGTACTTCTGTTGCAATCATACTATGGCCCACTTGTTCTCTAAGCTCTCCTACTGTTATTTGTGTTTTGTTGGTGTTTATGGACTCACATGCCTTTATACATCCTACTGGCTGTTCTATATTTCTCTCAAGGAGTACTCCTTTGAATATGTTAGGCAAGAGACTGGAATTGATGACATCCCAGATGTAAAGAATGACTTTGCTTTCATGTTGCACATGATCGATCAGTATGATCCCTTATATTCCAAGAGATTTGCAGTGTTTCTGTCAGAGGTCAGTGAAAACAAGCTGAAACAACTCAACCTTAACCACGAGTGGACCGCTGACAAACTTCGGCAGAAGCTGCAAACCAACAGCAATAACAGGCTAGAGCTTCAACTCTTCATGCTGTCTGGTCTCCCAGATACCATCTTTGAGGTGACGGAGCTGCAGTCTTTGAAGCTTGAGATCATTAATAATGTGACCATACCAGCAGCCATTGCCCAACTGGAGGATCTCCAGGAGCTTTCGCTTTACCAGTGCTCGCTCAAGATCCACAGTGCGGCCACCTCGTTCCTCAAGGAGAACTTGAAGGTGTTGCGAGTGAAGTTTGACGATGGCCGTGAACTTCCACAGTGGTTGTATGTGTTGCGTAACTTGGAAGAGCTCCATCTGATCGGTTCTTTGAGTTCTGATGCGTCAAAGAACGTAACCTTGGACTCTTTACGAGAGCTCAAAGCGCTGAAGACCCTGGCACTCAAGAGCAACTTCACCAAGATCCCTCAGTCCATCGTGGATGTGGCCAGCCATCTACAACGCCTCTGTATTTGCAATGATGGCACCAAGCTGGTCATGCTTAACAACCTGAAAAGAGATGGTGAATCTAATAGAACTTGAGTTGGTGCACTGCGACCTCGAACGCATACCACATGCCATTTTCAGCCTGTCTAATCTGCAGACGTTGGATCTGAAGGAGAACAATCTACGCTCCATCGAAGAGATCCTCAGCTTCCAGCACCTCCGTAAGCTGACCTGTCTGAAGCTTTGGCACAACGCCATCGCTTTTATACCTGAACACATAAAAAAACTCGGGAGCCTGGAGCGCCTCTACTTCAGCCATAACAAGATCGAGATCTTACCTTCACACTTATTCCTCTGCAACAAACTGCGCTACCTTGATCTTTCCAATAACGACATCCGTTTTATCCCACCGGAGATAGGCGTTCTCCAGAGCCTTCAATACTTCTCTGTCAGTTGTAACAAAATTGAAAATATTCCTGATGAACTCTTCTTTTGTAAGAAGCTAAAGACTCTGAAGCTTGGCAGAAACATGCTGTCTGTCCTTTCACCAAAGATTTCTTTCCTAGGTGTACTGACTCACTTGGAGTTAAAGGGTAATCACTTCGAGATCTTACCAGCTGAACTTGGCTCTTGTCGCGCCTTAAAGCGCAGTGGACTTGTTGTCGAAGACGTGCTGTTTGAGACGCTGCCTTCAGACATCAGGGAGCAAATGCAAGCAGAGTGACGGCTTTGCTTTAATGCCAAATGTTGTAATCTAACTTCTTAAAGAGACAAGACTCCAGGTGTTCCGTCCTGTTGTATGTATTGTGATCTATATGGGTGAGTACCTGCAATTTCATGTTCAAAGCTGGACTTGTGCTTAATGGCCTTTTAATGCAAAAAATCAACACATCTAGGGATAAACACCTTCTAATGCCTTATATTGTATATTATGAAAAAAAATTAAGACTCTATCTTAATTTTCTAAGAATTTTATTTTATTTTTTAAATCTGTAAGTCATAAAAATAGACACCCTACGACAGGGATTCATTTCATTTATTATTTCAGTGGGATGCAGTTTCATTGAATGCATTCGCTGCATATGACTGACATTTTGCTTTCATAATCCATTAAGCTTTTACAGGTCAAGTACCGTACAACATGTTTTGCACTGGAAATGGAGATATTAGAATTTGCACTGGAAACTTTAACATTCCTTTTTATTTGACTTTTTTAACGTGTTTATAGGACTTGAAGGATTTGAAGTGTATATATGATAGGAAAACCTACAGTTCATGTAATCATTTTGTATTTTTTCCCCTGCATGTTTACTCTAATTATATAGCTTTTGGAGAGCAGGATCCTTATGCATGTGTTTCTCAGGTAGACTTAACATGTTTTTCCTTGCATCACTGTTTTAAGGTTAAACAAGTTTTACAGCTGTTTGTTGTAGATCCTGGGCAGATAAAGATAACCGCATCGTAGTATGCTTCTTATAAACCAGTGGTACCAGCTTCAATTGGCAATTTTTTTAAGGTTTTTTTTTTTCCTGTTGTCTTGGTTTAAACAACTACTCTGATTTGACTTCTCCAGTGCAAAACCATCCAGAAGAGATTTCTCTTACATTAACATAGCCTTCTATTGTATGAAATGCTTTTCATAAACCAACAATGTACTATAAAAGACATTTTAATCATCATATTAGTCAACAGTTAGACAACAGTTTTGTCAATCTGGTATTGTACGCTGTAATTTTCTATATCATGCAAACTTAAGGAAATTGTCAGAAGGAAAGCTATAAGATTATATACAAATGCATTTTAAGGAGTGTATTATTTTATATTGTCCTTTATGCAAAAAATAAGTAAGGTGCACAAAGACAAATCAGGTAGTATTTTATTTTCAAGTATTTTCTCTCAGCTACTCAGATCTTCGAGGAGTGTCTTTAGATCATGTCCATGGTAATTACATTTTCTCTGATCTGAACTTGCCTTGAGAAAGGCGACTCATCTGATGTACTGAGATCAGTATGTGGCCTTTTTCTATGGACTGCCAGTTACGTTGCCATCGTTACAAACAAGTATTGAATCAATGTCTTGGAATTCATACATCTTTAGGCACTATAAGATGTTAAGACCGAATACTTGAGCTATGTAGATCGCCAGGCCTTTTTGTGTTTTTCATGAATTACAGTAATATTATCCACGTGAATAGCTTTCGATCATGTGTAGTGTTTTTTTTTGTTAAATACAGTAGACCTGCCATGGGTTAGGAAGGTTAGTTGCTGTTCTGGTCATATGCCTGCATGTTAAATTTTGTGTGGATCCCGAAGTGCAAATGTATGCATAAAATGAAGGATTTTGATTATTGCCATTAGATATAAGTGCTGACATAATGTAGTGCTACCATATGCCTTATTTTTTTTCTGTTTTGTATCCTTTGCATTCTACCAAAGTGTTTATAATTTGTAAAACAGTATAAATAAAATGCATTTTTTTTGTCCTTTGTGTTGAGTTCAGTTTTGTTTTGCTATTCTCAGGGGAGAGTTGTCATCCAGGTGGCAGTATTGTGCAGAAAATGCAACAGGGATTTGAGCCTATTCAGTGTTTAAGGATAATTTGCTGACCTCCTAAATGCATGCCTGCACCAGAACGTCTGACACATTACTGATGTTAATAATGCAATTGCAAACAAGATGGCAATTTTAGAATTGAATTTAGGTTTTTGGAGCGAGCACAGTACGATGAGGAGGACATTATTTGAATATGTCTGGGTCATATCTGTTAAAACACTGAATGTCAAATGGACAAACACTATTTCACGTGCAAGTACATAATTTAAATAATCACTTGAATTGTGTAACATTTATGCCTTGAAAATATTTTGTATGTGGGTATTGTCACCCATCAAATTTTTCATTTTCAGTCACATGGTCATCTGTGATGGATTGCTGAATCAGGACTTGGTGTACTGTGAAAAGCCAAGAGGGAACATACTATAGCTTCAGCCACTTTAAAAAGGCATTACTTCTGCTTTGCAAAAGCTTTTTAAGATTTTGTATCGGAGAAGGAGAAATTATTTTCTTTGCAATATGTTCTCCAAATTAGATCAAGTTCTTTATGTATCAGCTTAGAGGATTAGTTCCCTTGCAAATGAAAATTAAGCCATCCTAGGTGTATATGACTTTCTTCTTTCTGATGAACACAATCTGAGATATATTAATAAATATCGTGATGTATCCGAGCTTTATAATGGTAGTGAACAGGGGGCATGAGCATGAGCTGAGGAAGTGCTTCCATCCGCATCCATCCATTATAAATGTACTGCGATAGGCTTCTGAAGTGAAGCGACGTGTTTGTGTGAAAACAATATCCATATTTAACAACTTATGAAGTCAAATATCTTGCTTCCGCCAGACCGCCTTCCGTATTCAAGTTGCAAAGAAAGTGTAAACTGGCGTTACGTCAGTTCAACTTTTTCTATACTTTTAATAGGACATAGCGTAAGCTTTTTGAACTGCAAGAGTTTCACACTTTCTTTGTACGTTAAATACGGAAGGTGGTCTGGCGGAAGCTAGATATTTTACTTCACAGCTTGTTAAATATGGATATTTTTTATTTAACAGAAATGCTTTGCTTCAGAAGGCAACCCCTGTTCACTACCATTATAAAGCAAGGAGGGTGAGTAAATTTTGGGCTATAATTTTCATTTGAAAGTGAACTAATCCTTTAATAACAATAGCTACACCAATATGCATACAGCGCTCAGTGTTCTGTGGCATGTCTTCTAACTTTGACTTAAGTGAACAGCGAACGCGTTTTAGAACATACCTTGTTTAATTCCCATCCTGAAATGCAACACCATGTAAAGATCTAAAGCAGGCACATAAGTACTTGCACCCTAAAATAGAGAGTACAACTAAACTAGGTTGTCAACAAGATGGAGATGTTTAACTCTTGCCTGATCCCTTGTCATCCCTTAGTATGCAGGATTCCATGGACCAAGGCTGCATGTTAAATCGCACACTCTCTTGACTAGATACTTATTTTGAATAAGTAATTACCTCACAGCCACTAAAAAAGTATGTTCCATATAGCATGATTGTTTGTAGTATGAATGTAATTTGGATGTACGGCATGTTGCCCTTATCGTGTGATTTACCAGCGTCAGTTACGTTGCGTCACCGCCATTCACAAATCCTCTCCCAAGGCCTCCATGGGATAGTAAAGTGTCCATCTTAGGCACACTTCAGAATCACGCTGGAAGAAGTAGGTCATACTTGTACTTTTTGCCTACTCATTTATGAGTACTCTTAATTCGGACATACTTTTTATACTATTTTTCGCCTATTTTGTAGTATGGAAGTATGCGATTTCAAATGCAGCCCAAATGTAGCAAGATCTCTAAGGGCTTTTAACCAGGGGGGCGCAGCCCAGTACATCAGTATTTCAGGGATGAATCAATAATTATTAACTATTAATATTTAGATTAGCAAGGGTATCAGTGCAAAATAGAGCATGTTGTGATAGTAATGAATGAAGTACATTAATCTGTTGTCTGTGGAGAATTTTTGCAGGTCTGTGATTCGCGTTGCATTCAGGAGTGAGGAAGTTCTGCGCAGGACCTCAGGTCTTTATAAACTTGACAAGCTGATGACCTGGACAGTGCGATCTTGAAAATTGACCTGAAAAGAAGATGGCTCTCGGTTCAACCGTAAAAAGGCAAGGTGCAGCAGCTGTCAAAGTGGAGTTGCGGATATAAGCAAAAGGAAACTGTTGTGATTAGAGAACAAAAATCATTTGAATACAAAATAAATAAGAATAGATTCGAAATCTAAAAACTTTATTGCTGTTCCACAGTATTTCCCTTTTAATCTTTAGAAACATTTAGGTCTGGTTTCACTAAGCCAGGACTAGGCCTTAGTTCAATTAGGACATTTAAGTAGCTTTATAAATGTGCGTTAGAAAAATGACTGCTGTGCATCTTGAGACAAAACAATGACACTGACATTTTAAGATATGTCAGTGCAAGTTGCTTTCAGTTAAAACAGCTCAAACATGCATTTTCGTGTGGGACTAGGCTTAAGCCTTATCTGTGAAACCGGGCATTAAATTGTCATTTTAAAGACGAGCCATCAAAGTTAAAGTTAAGTCCGTCTTTCACAGTATTTTCTTTAGAACGACCCATTATAGCTTAAGAGGCAACAGCTTGAGTGCCAAGAAACCTCATACCCAGAATCTGCCTGCAGCACAAATTGGAATGTGGGATTCACCTTGTCACCCTCTGTTTCAATCAAACTCTGAGTCTTAGATCTGTGCGGTTTTCTGAGATCTGTCTTTTGTCTCCGCCTGTGTGCACGCAGGTGCTCAGTCAAACAAAACACCCGCACTTTAATGCTAAATATGACCCACAGCAAAAGGTTCATGTGGAAATTACATACAAGCCCAAAGGATCTGGCTTCCCAGAGGGGTGGGGAAGGCAAAGTCTCCTTTGTCTTATTTGCAACCACGTGGTTTTACCTGTAAAACATAAACGATTTAATTTACATGTAAACAGAATGCATGAAAAGTCACGTATTAGGAGTTTTCCTCCTATTGTTCTATTCATGGTATCTGGTGGTAATAGGCTTAAATTTTAAGAAACATATAATTGTATATTTTAAATATTATAAACCATAAACATTATATATAGCCACCTTTATTTTAGAACTATATTTAACCTGTAACATAATCTCTGATGCTAATTTTAATTTTTTTTTTTTTTTTTTAAAAAGAAGTGTAAACATTTTGAATTGAAAATTTTTATGATAGCTTAATTTAGAATAAATCTGTAACTATGTTTTTTTTTTTTTATTAATTTATTTTTACATTTAATAAAGTGTCTACTTATTTTATAACCTGTTCAATTCAATAGAAAATACAATACAAGCTTATATCAAACTAACATAATATAAATCACAGAACTGAACATCGTTCTGATGGTTTAGACCCAGTTTTGTACTCCATTCGTGGAAAGTGACTTCAAGTGTAACAAACGGGGTTTGGTTGCTTAGTAACTTCAGAATACCGGTCAGGTGTTTCGCGCGTAAATCCTCCCGTAAACTTTAGCTCCGCCTCCGCACACTTCCTCTATTTGACAGTACATTTCTGTGTATTACAGACATTTCTCATGATTCATATCGCACGCATGGACATAGCGGAAGCTTTGAGATGTTTTAAAATGACAGCTTTGGTTTGAGGTATGTATCAGCCTGGAAATGTGTGTTTGTGTGGGGTTTAAATGTGGCGGATATGCAGTGTAGGGAACTGGTGCAGACTGGTTGACTCTGCTGCTGTGCGCGCGGCACTGAATGTACCACAGTAATGAGATGAGCGGGGACCCTTACATGTGCATTAAGCCCTCTCGGGTAAATGATTAGTAAGTTGTCCTTTTGTACCGATACTTTTTCCGCTTTAGCACCAGCGTATCATCAGACCTCCAACGGTTTCCTGCCTGAGCCGCTTTAATCTGCACAGAACCGCGAAGACATGACAAGACAGCGGATTGCGTTCATAGGGAATATTCCAGTCCATCCCTGTAAATCGCGTTCTGCTCGCAGTTTACCTGCCGTTGGAAACGAAATCTTTGTCGTTTACATATCGTGACCCGGTATAGAAACATAATGGCGTAAATGCGCTCAAAATGACGTCTCCCACGCGAACGGACAGTGTATTTGTCTACAACAGTGTCCCCATTACTGCAAGGACAAGTGGATGAAATGTGTTTCAGATTGCCAGGAATTAAAGTGGGCATGGATGACGTTTGATGACGTTTATATGAGCCAGTAAGTATGTACGTTATGTGAAGCATACATTTCTGAAATTAGTCGAGGATCGTGTCATAAGGTTATGTTAATGAAGGTTGTCAGAGTAGTCCAGAGCACTTAAAGCAAGATATTTTTTTTAATGAGACCGGACAAAGTGTCCTGACTGTACAAACAGTTGGACAGGCTAATATATAACACACTACATGCATTTCAGGTTCAAATTCTACATATTACATCATTTGATTTATTATGTTTAACACTTACTGTTGCCAGTTGTCAAAAGTTTATCCAACAGAACCACAGTTGTAGATCAACAACAAATGTGATCAAAGTGTTAATCAAAAAAAAAAAAAAAAAAAAAAAAAAAAAGTGAATTTGCCCAGTTTGGTTTAGATTTACCCATTTCTTTTGCTGCCTTGTTGAGACACATTTGTTGATCTTCAACATTGTCGGCAGACTTTAATGCTAATCTAGATTTGATATTCATGATTCACGATTCGAATTACACTGGACTTGGCAAATGAACAATGTTTAATTTAAGTTTCAGCCTTTTATTTATTTGCCACAAACCTTTTTGGTGTGGATATTTATTACATCTACTAGTGTTACACAACACTTGATTTTAACTCGCTGACCTACAGAAACATGTACATATGGGTCACAAATGGTTTCCCCAACACTGAAATCTGCTGGATAAGATGAAGAGACGTGATTGGTTAGTAGCATTGTCATTTAAAATTTCCGTTCGAGACATAGCAAATGAGAATCACAGCTGCAGCCATGACCTAGTTACGGGGTAAATGCTCAGACTGAGGTTAAATAAGGCAAGCTGTGTTGGTAATTGTGTTTTCGGTGGGTTATTGGGTTGTGTTACGCAGGTGAGGTGAAAACTGAGGCTTTTTATCCCAATAGACTGGTAAAAATGAGTGAAAGCCCACAATTAATTCCGCTTTTCTGATTTACTAGTCCGAATCTATTCGCTCATCCAAACTGATTCAGACTGATTCGATTAAAGAGTAAAGCTTTATTTTCAAAAATTGTACTGAAATAAGGAATTATTAAGACTACCTACTGTATTTTCAAATAAGCAAATTGTTTTGGCATTAGGAAACATAATTTTCAGACAAAAACATTTGTTTGACTCAAATTTGTCTTTAAAAATGAAGTGAGTCATGTTTGTGCCACTATCAGCACCAAACAAAATTGAAAATCATCACTCCAACATATACTAAAACTGTGCAATCACAGCTATCAAAGCCTTTAACCTTAAATGGTTAGTTCACCAAAATCTGAAAATTCTGTCCATAAATCCATCCATCGACGCACACACGAGTTACGGTAAACAAAAGCTCAAGCGTGTTCGTTTGACAAGCAAGAACCAATGAGGTTCATTCTTGTGTCTTGTCTGCAAGAAGTTTGTTCTCTTTTCGGTTGAGCTTTTGTCTATGTTCGCTGATCAATGTTTATATGCGAATAAAAGCCTAAATTCAGTCTAATCATCATATAAAGTGATCCTTTCTCTTCAATTCATATGGATTAGTTCAAATGATTTTTGAAGCATTAAAGTAAAGTTGAGTAGCTGTCAATGGAGGGACAGATATGTCTGATTTCTTTAAAAAGATCTTCATTCGTGTTCTGATGATAAACAAAATTCTTACGGGTTTGGAACAACATTAGAGTGAGTAAATAATGAGAGAATTTTCATTTTTGGGTGAACTAACCCTTTAAGTCTTTGCGAAGTCAATTTATAATAGGTCATTTGAATTCTTTTATTGTAGGGGTTGGGGTGTAAAGTTCACTGGTGTTTGGAGGATGTTGAATGATCAGCGCAGTTAAGGAAATTGACAAACGCTTGTTGGATCTGTATCAGTGATAAGGCAATTACCAGTGTGTGTGTGTGTGTGTGTGTTTTTCCTGCTTCCTAGTCTGAGATGTATATAATGTATTGCTGCATTACTGCTGTGGAACAAAGTAGGCCTATTGTAGAAAAAAAGTGCAAACACGCCTGCTTGAGCTCATAGGGTTAGTGTGTGTAACCTTCCAACTGTAGATCTTGGGAACTGATGTATGTAAGCAGTGGGAAAAGCAATTCTCAGATGTACTCTTAAGTCTCGTTGAGCCCTACTTTGCCAGTCTCTGAGCATTACATTTATTAGGTGACTTAACATTATTCACAGTCTCGCTGGTGGCTGCTCTCAATTTATACTTTATTTGATAGACTTGTATGGATTGACTCTGCAGATGTTTACACATATAAAATGACAGATCGGCCAAAATAGATCAACACGTTGGAATATTCAGTCAGAATTTGGGGTTTTGATTTGAATGCAAAAATCTCTTGGCTGTCATGTAATATGCATCAGTACATAATTATTTTGTGCCTTTTGAGAAATCATAAAGTGCTGTTTTTTTACCCACGGCAACACTCAAAAGAAAGTAGTAATTATTGTTTACGGCAATCTGACTTGACTAAATAAGCTATTGTGTAATTGCACTAAATTAGAGAGTAATTAATGCAGAGGAAAACACATGGTAAGGACTTCAGCATTTACAGCTACTACAGTTGGATCGCACCCCTTTGAAGATGTTCATCTGTGCCGCATACACTGTACTTTTATATTTATTAACTGAAATACAAAATATAATGTATTTTAAACATAAACTGTTTTCTTATCCGTCTTAGATTCTTAGATCTTCCTTACAGTTGGCATGTCGACATCAAAGCCAGTGTAAGGCTTGAACGAAAGATCTGTAGGACGGGCAAAGCACAAGAACAAAGTGCTTGTGACTTGAATAGTTGGTGTGATGAATGGAAGGAATGTGATTGTCTTGTGAAGCAAGTCTAGACTTTGTTTTACTAGTTGACCATAGAGGCTGTAAATGATGTGCTTAAGGCCTCATGGTAGAAAAATTTAAAGTATTAAGTCATACTACATGTAATCTGGTAACGCACTGTTTAATTGAGAATAAGCTCAAAACATTGACATTTATGATTTATAACAGCTTGATTAGCCAAGTGAAAGAGGGAATTGCAAATAGTGAAATTAATAAATCATTATGACATTCAGTCAATTGTTCCTTGGTAATGAGAAGGTCATTCAGTTTTGCCTATTGGATGTTTATGGTTAAGTCTTAGCAGTGTGAAAGTCGAGCTCTACACGTCAATATCACCCCTGCAAAATGCCTGAATATTAGAGCACAGTCTTGCAACTTGATATTAAAGACAACATTGTCTTTGGCCAGACTCACCACTGCAGTACTATTGTTTTCATGCAGTACAGTATGGGCCCACTAAGGCTGATAATCTAATAAGGAAGTCTAATGCAGTGCTTTAGTGCCTGAGCACTGATCAAGCTCTCTGCTGTGGAAAGTGATACATGGCAGAGACACTAGGGTGTCTCCCCAAGCAATGGAACCATTTGTTATCTTTAGGGTTGTATTAGGCCACTCCTTGCATTTGTACATTGATTTAATAGAATTTGAGAGTGAGACTTATGTTGTGTCAAGCCTGTATTTCACATAGCATTGAGCCATTTGATTTGATTATTGGCTTAAATGATGAGCAAAAATGTTACACATTTTTACACGCGTGACTCCCTCAAAATGACATTTATCCTATTAGTTAATTCATAATATTTGATTTTTCAAACGTGTAATGTATGCTGCTCCAAAGCCATATATTTGTTATATAATAATATATTTACGTGTGTGTGGGTGCGTGTGTATGTGTTTTTTAAAAGATTTGTCATTCATACTTGTTTGTATGTCTTCATGTAGGAATGTTTACCCTCACAGAAGTTGCCTCTCTAAATGACATCCAGCCAACTTATCGCATACTGAAACCATGGTGGGACGTCTTTATGGATTACCTAGGTGTGGTCATGCTTATGCTGGCCATATTTGCTGGGACCATGCAGTTAACCAAAGATCAGGTGGTTTGCCTTCCTGTTTTGGAATCGTTGGAGGACCAAACCCCTGTGCCCACCGAAAGGCCACCAGAGAAAGGTCTTGGCTCAGAGACAGGAGGAGGCCATGTGACCTTGGCAGCTGCACCTTTCACAAGCAAAGAACAAACCGACAGTGTTGTCCAACACTTCCCACAGTCATCTGCTCTAAGGCAACCTCAGCCTACAGGTTTACGAACAAATCTGGATTTTCAGCAGTATGTCTTTGTTAATCAGATGTGCTACCATGTTGCCCTCCCATGGTATTCAAAGTACTTTCCATATCTAGCTCTCATTCACACAATTGTTCTTATGGTAAGCAGTAACTTTTGGTTCAAGTATCCAAA
The DNA here is from genome assembly GCA_037194245.1 of Opsariichthys bidens. Lineage (NCBI taxonomy): Eukaryota > Metazoa > Chordata > Actinopteri > Cypriniformes > Xenocyprididae > Opsariichthys > Opsariichthys bidens. The sequence goes on from CM074298.1 coordinate 18,018,369, forward strand.
GACCAGTTCCAAAATTGAGCATTTTGTGTCTATTTTGGGTAAGTGTTTTGAGTCCCCTTGGACAACCAAGGCATTGTCTGAGACGGCCTGTGAAGACTCGGAAGAGAACAAGCAGAGATTGACAGGAGCCTCTACATTACCAAAGCATCTTTCGACCAGCAGTGAAGAGGGAAGTCCAAATCAGTCCACACCCATGCTCGCAAAATCAGGCATTAAGTTTTCGGCAGAGAAGCCAGTCATTGAAGTTCCAAGTATGACAATTCTCGATAAGAAAGATGGAGAGCAAGCTAAAGCTCTTTTCGAGAAAGTGAGGAAGTTCCGCACACATGTCGAAGACAGTGACTTGATCTACAAACTTTATGTAGCTCAGACTATAATAAAAACGGTCAAATTCATTCTGATTCTGTGTTACACCATGACATTTGTCACCTCCATTAAATTCGATCATGATTGTGAGCCAGAAATCAAGCATTTAACTGGGTACGCCAAATTTAAGTGCACCCACAACATGGCTTTCATGTTAAAAAAGCTTCTAGTTAGCTACATTGTCCTCATTTTTGTTTATGGCTTGGTTTGCATTTACACTCTATTTTGGCTGTTTCGACGGCCTCTTAAGGAGTATTCCTTCGAAAAAGTTCGAGAAGAAAGCAGCTTTAGTGACATCCCAGATGTGAAGAACGACTTTGCTTTCCTCCTTCACATGGTGGACCAGTACGACCAGTTGTACTCGAAACGTTTCGGCGTCTTTCTCTCAGAGGTAAGCGAGAACAAACTGCGGGAAATAAGCTTAAACCACGAGTGGACCTTTGAGAAACTACGGCAACACGTGACTCGCAATGCGCAGGATAAGCTTGAGCTGCATCTTTTCATGCTCTCGGGTGTTCCTGATGCCGTCTTTGACCTCACTGATTTAGAAGTCCTGAAACTGGAACTCATCCCAGAAGCACGTATCACAGCAAAAATTTCCCAGATGATCAACCTCCACGAGTTGCACTTTTACCACTGCCCCGCCAAAGTCGAGCAGACTGCGTTCAGTTTTCTCCGCGATCACCTCCGGTGCCTTCACGTCAAGTTTACGGACGTTGCAGAGATTCCCACTTGGGTTTACATGCTGAAGAACCTGAGAGAGCTCTACTTGGTGGGAAACTTGAACTCAGAGAATAACAAAATGATAGGATTAGAGTCCCTCAGGGACTTGAGGCATCTGAAGATCCTACATCTGAAGAGCAACCTTACCAAGATTCCAACTAACATTACGGACTTATCACCCCACCTGATCAAACTTGTGGTTCACAACGACGGTACTAAGCTCTTGGTGTTAAATAGCTTAAAAAAGATGATGAACCTCGCTGAGTTGGAGCTGCACAATTGTGAGCTGGAGAGGATTCCTCATGCAATTTTTAGTTTGACCAACCTGCAGGAGTTGGACTTGAAATCAAACAATATCCGTACCATTGAAGAGGTCATCAGCTTCCAGCACCTCAAAAGGCTTAACTGCCTCAAACTTTGGCACAATAAAATAATTTCCATTCCATTATCCATAAGTCACGTAAAAAACCTAGAGTTCCTCTATCTGTCACATAACAAACTTGACACGTTGCCTACCACTCTCTTCAACCTTCTTAAACTGAGATACCTGGACGTTAGTAACAACTCCATTGTAGTGATTCCTCCAGAGGTGGGGTTCCTCCAAAATCTACAGCACTTTGCCATCACAGGAAACAAGGTGGAAGTGGTGCCCAAGCAGTTGTTCAAATGCACAAAGTTGCGTACCTTATCCCTCGGACACAACTGCATTTCGTCGCTGCCAGAGAAAATCGGGCAGTTGCTGCAGCTGACTCATCTTGAGCTGAAGGGGAACTGCCTGGATCGCCTACCCGCACAGCTTGGCCAGTGCCGACTCTTGCGGCGAAATGGTCTCATTGTGGAGGACCACCTTTTTGATTCACTGCCCCTAGATGTCAAAGAGAGCATAAGTCAGGAAATCACTGCTACGTTTGCTAATGGAGTGTGATTGTGAATCAGGGAAAAATGGTTCAATCTGAAGCCCAGTCATGGTTGGAACGGAATTAGAGAGCAATCAAGAGGCAATGTTTCAATACTGTTTTTTTTTTTTTTTTTTTTTTTTTTTTAAATTAAAGACATTTTATCCAGGACTGCTGGCATGAATGGATGTTCCAGGTGTAAAGAATGAGTCCAGTATCAAAGCTTATGTTATCCTTTTCAGTGCAGGCCAAAACAAAATTGCCAGTAAGCCAATATATAAAACTTTGTGGACTATGCTAAGTGCATAGAATTTTTAAGAATTATGAAAAATATTTGAGATTATTATGCCTGTTTGCATGGGTTTTTGTTCTTTTTTTTTTTTTTTTTAAAATGATTTTTATTTGCCCATGTTACGGTTAAGTATAATTCATAATTTTCTGTTACTTTCCAGTAGCATTTTCACCCGCTGTTATCCGCACAGTCCGCATCACATGCATTGTGCATTGTGGCGCTATTAACGATTGTATTCGTTTTTTGGAAGATCCCAGAAGAACTTACATTTACATTCAAGTTGATCACAACTACTGTATTTGACTATAAGTGGTAAAAGAGTCTACCTGGAGTTCCTCAAAAAAGAAATCAGTCACTTTTTGGGTTTAGTGAAGAGCGCATTAAAGTAATAGAAGATGAGAACTGAATGTTTGCGTTGACACACAGACTTACCATATCCATCTGGCTCAATCAAGCTGTATATTTTATACTTCAGTTACAGTCTCTTCCATCTTTCTGTAACGAGATTGTGTCCACCTATTCAATTTCAACTGAACAAAATATTTTGAACTGTAATAACAATGTTCTGCATTGAATATATACAGATGATTGGATAATGCACAAACTAAAGGTAATAATGTGCATTGCACTGCAAGTCTTGGCAATAAAATAGTCTTTTCCTTCTAACATCATTTTATGTGGCTTACAGAAGTAATGCATAAGTTAGGGTGACCTGATTAGACTTGTGCATGTTTTGTATATAACACCATATTATGATGGGACACTGCATGGTCCTTGCTGCTCAAAATCTCCAATAGACATGTATTGTAAACTTGCCCTGATATATATTCTGATGTCATATCTTAGTCTGTAAATGTGTATGACCACCATCTGCTAAACTGTTAGACCTCGCTGGCTAGTAAAAGTAATGGAAGTGCTTGCATTGTGTGAATCAGTGTTTTATGTTACCTTGCTATTGAAATACTCTGCGCTGTGCATGCCCATGCAGTCCGCTTTTGAGGCAAATGCACAAAAGGTGACTTGCCAGATGTTAGGTTTCCGATATTCACACAAATGATTGGATTATGTGTTCGATCATCTTAACCTGCACCTCTGTTGTTTTGTTCTCTTTCTCTTGACAAAGTAACAGATCTGTCATATAGAAAGGATTCAAACATGATCAAGATATAAAGGTATAGTTCAGTCAAAAATAAATATGGCCATCATTTATTCACCTTAATGTCATTTCAGACTACATGCCTATTTATTCTGTGGAACACAAAAATAGTTGGAAGTTGTTTGGACAGGTTTGAACCGACATGAGGGTGAGTAAATGATTAAAGGATTTATTTATTTTTATTTATTTGGGGTTAACCATCGCAGGCTACTGTGACTAAAATGGCTTCACTATTGCACCCTTGTATACCTGAACCATTTTCTATTTTTGAGCCATTGATTTGTATGAAGAGGATGTGAAACTGTGTGCTTAATCCGATGAAGTGGTGTTTGCTTTAAACCATTCAGTTGATTATAACTTTAACATACACGAACTGCAGTGATATAAAAGCAACTGAAAAATGTGCATAACATCCATTGTATTTTCATTATTTTAAAACTAATGACATTTCTAAAAGCAGTTCGAGAGGACACAGACTTCACAGATTTATTTTTGTCCTATTTGCATTTCAAAGACGACTTGTGAAGTCTAATTTTGTGAAATTATTCTTCCCACACTGTGTTTTATTTGTCCCTCTGAAATGCTGCAGGGTCTGATCTGTAATTAGTATCTTTGTGACCCCTCAAGAATCTTCAGACTTGTTGATGTCTTGCCAGATGAGGCTTGAAAATCATTTTACGATACATGTGCGACTAACAAAAATTATAACCACATGTGAATCTAAAGATGAGCTTCAATGTTTTGTGTGAATTGAAATGAGATGACTATGTAGGTTTTCTAAAATGTAACTTTCATGTTGCACTGTTAAAATGGTTCTGTTTGCTGTTATGAACGAAAGTTTGTTTTCATTTCTGTAGAGATTTATTAATGTATATGTTCAATTTGAATAGCCTACTAAAAGGTTGACTTTGAAATGCCTAATTTCAAATGATTCCACCAAAAATAGACATTGTGTCCATTCAGGTGCACAAAACACTTACTGTTCATTCCAGCCGAGTACTAATTTTCATAATGAAGGCAATTTTGTGTTTCTCTTTTCAGCAAGCTACTTTAAGGTATTGCTCTTCAGCCTGAATGTAGCCTGATTCTGCATCCCTTCATGATTTAGCCTTTCTGGTTTTGATGGAAAGGAGAATGAAGTTAGTCTGCTTTGCTCCTAATCACACGTTTGGTTTGAAAGGACGTTCGATTTGCAACTTGCTATTTTTAATACAATAAATACATCGAAAACAAATACCTTTGTGTCTGTGCTGTTTAAATCGTTTACATTTAAATGACAGAATAAGGAAAGTAAAGCCCCAAAGTCAATGTAAAATTAAAACTTTCTAATAAATACAGGACCACCGAAAGGTCCTGGTAGTTCTGGACACGCCCGTTTGGCCGAATCCTTGCGCTTGCGCGGTCCTTTAGCTCCATCTAGAGGTGAAGAACAATAACGTCTTTGTTACAAATATTATTTTATTTCTCCATGTTAAAAAATAAACGATTTGAGTAATGTTTTACAATGATATATCTAATGAAGCAAAGACTAATAGCCTAACACAATTTTGGTGTTATTACCATTTGTTACGTGCAATTTATTAATAGGCTTTTGTTACTGTGTAAATGATTGTTTGGCTGGAAGCTGCTGATGCTCTAAATAAAAAGACACAATCTTGTCACGTGGTACCAGTAACCTTTCACAGCGCTGCTCATGTGTGATTCCTGGAAAAGTCGTGCATTTAATCATTTTATAAAGATTTCTCTGGCGGTTTTACATTTATTACTTTGTACGTCACTATCAGTCTGTGCATTGAGTAGATTAAAATAAGTATATGTTTTATAATACAAATGTCTTCAGTGGGAGCAAAAGCATCTACGATTTGAAAGAAGTTCGGTTTGTGAGCGAAAAAGCGCCCTCTAGAGGAAGACAACTTCCCATGGGAAATGGCAATGAAGTAGCAGCTTTGTAGCAAAAAAAAAAAAAAAACCACTTGTTGCCTGACACTTGTTTAGTTTGTTTCCAGGGGGGAAATGATTTCAGTGACACCTGCTTTAATTTAGCACGGTAGGACTGATTGACTCTCGTTTATCTGGTAAGTGGCGCGGCCTTTATATTGTATTTGTTAATAACATTGCTTTTGTTTAAAAATGAATAAAAATAATTGAAACAAAAATATTGGTACGTTTTAAATTGGGGCCGGGTTCAGTATTGACGGTGCCTTGCAAAGGTATCTAGACTTTTAACTATGGTATTTTACTTCATGTCAACGGTTTCAATTAGTGTGCATAAATACGAATTTTTCAAAAGACGCAGTTATTCAAACAGTTTCAAATGACCGCGTGTTTGGAGTTGGCCAAGAAACACAATGTAACCGTTCCCACACAAATTCTGCTTAAAAAGAAGAAAGAATTAATAATGCGAAATGCCTGTTTCGATCTATCTGACCAGGAAATATTGAACAGAAGACCCAAACACAAAGGCAAAATTCACACAAGGCCCATACAGCTTTTTTTTTTTTTTTTTTAATGACAAACCTGAACAACTTCCACCAATTGTGTTTTAGGCATACATGCTCGCACATTAGTTTGTAATTTCTTACATAAACGGTAAGATCATAAGCAGATTGTCATTGCTTTGTGACCACAAACAACACGGACCTTTTTCACAGACTGTGATGATTGTTTCCGGAACATTGTGAATCTTGCAAAGTGTTTTTATTTTTCTTCTCTTACGTATGTGTTTTGTATTATCCTGTCATTAAATAATGAAAAAAGGTCTCTCATTTACCTTTTTTATAGAATTGTTTATGGCCAATAAAAAAGCCATATGAAATGACTCCTAAATAAAATCTTCTGCAAAGCACCATTGTGTAACACTCCGCTGCTTAAATGACAGTAGCAGTCATGGTGTGTCTTCCTGCTGGTAATAATCTATATTTAACCAGGGCTTTAATTTTACGATCTGTGTTAAAGGACTTACAATAAAGATGAAATGTTCCCATCATCAGCTGAAAATTCAGGTAATTGCATAAATCTCTCACTCTTATTTTGCTTTAATGTTTTATATTTGTTTCTGAATGAGGTAAATTCCCACAGCACTCCAGAATAATCACTTTCACTTGTCAAATGTCCAGGGAAATGCTACAGTCAGCCGTTATTTGGATCGTTTGCCTCCTCTGAGTCTTTTGAGACCAATGGCTCTGACAGGTGAGTATCGTCAGAAGATCTGCCTCGTGCTTTTCTTAGAAGGCAACCGAAATCGCTTTCTTATATAAATTGTTGACCATCTGCAATTTATTTACAATGAGGTTTGAGAAAAACGTAAAAAATAAATACAAAAAATTAATTTGTAAGTTTAAACATTTTAAACGCATTATATTTATTTAAATAGATATTTGTATATTAAAAAAGAGTCTTATTGTAAAGTGCTGCCGTTTATTTTGTCCTCAGATATGGTACCTATGAGTCTTTTGGACATGGGGCCTTGAGCACTGAAGATGCAGATAGTGTTTTCGATCATTCAAATGGAGGGTACAGTGACTCCTGTTCATCCACCTGGGCTGCAGACACCTCGTCAAACTGGGACAGGCCATACGCAATGTCTTCCCAGAGGTCCAGGTCTCCGTTTTCCGACAGCGGCAGAGAGAGTCAATACTCAACGTCCAATCTCTCTGATTCCTCCAGCCTGTACTCCCCCTCGCACTCGCGGCCTGCGCCGATCGGCTCTCGGGGCAGAGACATGCGCCCATACGTGCACAGAAACTACCGGGGAAGAGGAGCTGAGGCCGAAGGACAAGGTGTAAGGGTACGTCTGGTGTGCGGTTTATCTCATGAACAAAAGCAATGACTTTTAGTGTTGAATTTTCTCAGTCTCTTCTCTTCTGCAGTGCTCAACTCAGAACCCATCTATTTGCATAGAGAGATACTACTCGACATCAGCTGCTCTAGTGTTTCGAGGGACCAAGAGGAAGATGATGGAACCAGCGCCGCCTCGCAAGTTGGTTAAAAAAAAGAGGATCGTCAAAGCAGCTCCCAACATAAGCAGAATTGTGGGTATGTGATGCGCAAACATGGTTTAAAAATGGCAATACTAAGTTTCCACTGTTTAATTGGTGCACTTTATTTACTGTAATTTTCCAAAATTGTACTTTGCGTTGATGCTTTACTTTCTTTTCTTTTCTTTTCTTTTCTTTTCTTTTCTTAGGACCACACATTACAAAGGTAAGAATCCACAATCAAAGCTGCCTCATAGAGTCAGTCCTGTGATAGTACAGTTTTTATTTTCCACAGGACAGTTGTATTTCTTCCAATATCAAGGAATCAAATGGAGAGCATGGTACGTAACGGCTCTTTTATGATATTATTATTGTTTGTTATTTTGGGGGGAAAAAAAAGTCTTGAACCATAATATGATGCGAGTATGGTCTAATATTTGAGCGCAGAGCTTAATAAAAAAGTTGGAGCCAGAGAGAAGCGCAGAAGACGACGAGAGAAGAATCACGAAAAATATGGAGACAAGCACAGGTGAACACTGACATTTCAGTTGAGGGATCACTTGTGCTTTTAAACTCCATGGATAATAATATATTTGAATAATGTATTAAAAAATATTTATTTTGTTGTAGAACTTGAGGAATTCTGCTATATTCCTTCCTTCTGTAGAAAATCTGAAGAATTCACATGCTGCTACAAAATATTGAACTCATAGGATACATTTACATTAGTTCCACAAATATATTTAGTATTAAATGTCCAGGTAAATGCAAATTTATGACACCTTTATTCACAATGTGTCTTTTTTAGGTGGGCTTTTACATGTGCTTTTTGCAAATTCCACACATTTGAAGACAAAGACATTGAGAAACACTTTGGAAGCACATATCACAGAGAGACTCTTGACTATATTAGAAGGCAAGCCAAATTTGATGACAAGGTCATCAGTTTTTTGCACGTAAGACTTTTGAAGTGTTTTTTTATTTTTTATGAATTTGTATTATAGTTCATGCACATTTACCCTGTTCTAATATTGCACAGGATTGTATGGTTCACAAATTTCGTAAAACTGTCTCTACTCTACACAAACTCAAGTTTTCCTGTGGACGAAGTAAAGATGAGTGGGCGAAAATAATGGAAGGTATGACTTCATGTTATAAATACGCAGAACGAAATGAACACATCAATTGATATATTGTAATGCATACAAGTATTTTTTCTTTTGACACTTGATGGAAACATATGACAAAGATGATTATTAACACTGTATTCAAACCTCTTCTGACAGGGGTGACAGAAGATGATTACATGAGAAGGATGGAGGTGGTTTATTGTGTCGCATGTGACAGTTACATTCCTGTGGTTTTCAGCTCTGTACAGCAACATCTTCATTCACTCACTCACCTCAAGAGCAAAATGGTAAAGTGTCCCTGTTCTGTCTCCTCTAAATATCCTGAACGTTCATTCATTCTCATGTATACTAGATTTACTAAAGGTTCTAACAAAATGGTAATCGCCTCTGGCCATTTTAAAACATTTCATTTGAATGAATCGTTTTTTTAAAAACAATCATTTGAACGAATGATTCACTGACTCACACATAAACTACTGGATGATTCAGTGGTTTTTTTTTTTTTTTTTTTTTTTTTTTTTTTTTAACCGTAACTTGTCGCCACCTGGTGTAACAATGTAATTGATAGTCTTAATTTGAAGCATGGAGTTATTTTCAAAAGGTGATTTAATCTATTTTGAGATACCGCTACCGTAGATAGTGTTTATACCCAAACAATAAACTTTTGTCACAGTACTTCTGGAAAATGTTAATTATTGTAACAGAAATAATGATCCTGTGTGGTTGAAAAGATTTAGTTCCTATGCATGACAACTGCTCTGTCTGGGTCAGCAGCAGTGCCAACACAGATTTGAATGTTTAAAGGCACCTTGTTTCTACTCCGTATGCCAGTAACATTGGTTTTGCTATGTTTCACGGAACCAAGATAAACTTGTTTCAAAGTTAGCTGTAGTAACGGGTCAGTTTCAAGTTTCATTGTTTGTCTGGAACTGGTGTGCTGCTGGCGACCAACAAACATTTGCTTGTATACTCCTGTGTGCTGTATGTTCTTTTTTGCACTCCTTGTAAAGCATTATTTTGCTTTGCTTCAGTCATGATAAAGAGACATCCACTCTTGCATTGCATGGTCGTGCATTTTGGGGTGAGCAATGAAGTGAGGGTTGTATTTGAATTGATTTAATAGACATTGCATGGGTGTTTGAATCGAGATTGTGGTCTTTTAATGATGAATTGTGCAGGTCTTGTTTATGTATGTACGTGTGTGTATATATATATATATACATATAAGTATGTATGTATCATGTTTTTTTTTCCCCTCTCAAAAGGCTTACAAGGAGCAGTTAAAAAGAGACAGCGTGGTCACAGCTAAAGCCATAATAAATAATGATAATGTGAAAGTGCGCTACGAGAAATACATGAAGGTAACAACGTGTGTGGCATGTTGAAACACAAAATAAGGCTTTAATTTTTTTTTAAAGAATGTTTAAAGGTATTTCTCTATCGATTTGACAGGGAGAGGACCCATTCGCAACAGATGCCAAAGACACAAGTTCTGATTCGCAGGACCCCGAAAGATCTGATGAGACGGAGGAAGAAGAGAACAGTGACTCATAAGAATGGATATAAGGAGTATTGAATAGAGAAAAAGAGAAAAGAGGGACAGGCTCTTTCTACAGTGTTTCTTGTTCTATAACTTCAGATGCTCAGATGACCTTACATTGTAAAAGGCCTGAGATTAATTTCATAATTTTGAGTTCATAATTCAGTTTACATTGATCCACACTTACAAATGTAGGTAAGTTTTCCTCCTAAAGTGTTGTCATTTTCTTTCTTTTAAAAAACATTGTACTCTTCACTGTGCAGCGTGAGATTAATTCTGTCTACTTGATCAAATTGAACTGTCTCTGTAGTATGTGCATGTTTGTAGTAAAAATATTTTGCCACCGTTCCGAATGCAATTAAACTTTACAGTATTATATTTGAAAGCAGGTGTTACATTTTGTTACTTCCTATAATATTTGGTATTGGAAATTTGCCTTTTCACTGTTTGTTCTGAGATGAGATCTGTTGACCATTAAATGTTCACTTCACACCAGATGTGCTTGCTGTGAAAATATATTTACCAGCTGTAATTACTCACTTTACCGTTCTATGGGAAGAATACTGGCACAGGCTACAAGCACAAGACTTTAGTGGAGCATTGCAGCTGCTCAGAATATACAGCATACTGACGGTCCCTCTACTGGAGGAAACAAGTAATGACAGCTCTAAGCAACACGTGAAGACGTATCAGTAGGTCAAATGGGAAGACTGCTTGAAAATGGTAAAAAGCTTACTATTCCATTCGATTAAAATGATTTTTTGTTTCCACGCGAATGGAGATTCCAAAATATTAATGCATAGAGTATTCACATATTGTAGATACAAAAGTTTATTTTAGATTCAGGCTATGACGAGCTCGCTTTGACCGTGTTTTATTTAAAGGGAAGAAACAATACCGGGCAGTAGTTTTCATCCTTTGCATCTCCAAGTTCACAAATGCATTACTGGTATATATGGTTCACGTAACAAAGTGAAGTGGCAAGTGTGTAATCATGGTGTGAGTACACAAAAGCAAATCTCTTTTCACATATCCAAATCATATCCAAATTCGAGTAAATAATTTACATTTTGGCCTGTTTTTCACTCAAATCTTGAATGACCTGAGAATGACGTGACTTCTTTTATGCTATTTGTATGCTTTTGGAGCGTGCTTTGGAGTCAGTCATGATGATCATCATACGATCAAATGATTATTATTAATATTTATATTTTACAGTCCACTAATGTCTTGTTTTTTTTAGTCTGAGGGGTGTCGATGGTATCTACTCATTGCTAAGCTCCTGTGCAAGGGTAAGTCCATTCCAGAGTTCAGTTGAAAGGTGTTGGTAGTCAGATTCCTAAGGGTAGTCCATCTACTTCTGACACCTGGTTTCCAGAGGGTTGACAAAGGAGTATGATGGGGTCTGGATTTTGGGGAGAGGGAACAATGAAAGTAGCTTGTTATGATGATACTCTTCTCCTTCTCAGAATCCAGTTTAAAAGTAGCCTGGTTCTTGGTTTTATAGACTTAGCGACCACGTTTGTAATAGTCCGACTGCGAAAGCCATGATACTGAAATCTGTTCGTCTGCTCTACTGTTTTTAGGGGCCTTTGCCTGACACTTATCAGATCTGACAGAAGCCTGTTATGGCAATCCCATCATACTGAGTTCACAGGTTACTTTATATAAGAATAATCATTTGTTTCTTTGCATCATGCTGCAAAGCTCTGAATGCAATGTGTCATCTTTATAGAATAAAGACATAAAGTGTCTGTTTTTGACATTGCTTTCCCTCTAAGGAGACCATGGCACCACATCAGGTGTTCACACTGAAGCATCTTGATTCATTATGCAGTCTAAAATGGCAGACATTTACAACGGAACACATTTGCTTTACAGGAAAAAAAAAACTGTTCTATAAAAATCATTGTACAGACAAGTGACAGAATGTGCAATAAATGCATGTTGATATTCAATTAGAAAAGACCAAAAAGAACTGCTTCTGGTATATAAAGATGTTAAGTGTTGATTTTGAGACAAGGGCAAGTCTGTTCTAGATGCTGAAGCTCCAATTTTAATTGGGCATTAAACCCAGTGAGAGATTGATTGTAAAACTTTTATCTAGGGTATGGCCTTGAATTTATTTGTGTCTGTGAGTATGTTTGTGTGTGTGTGTGTGTTGCCCAAGGGAAAAGAGCACAAATCCAGAACTGGCACTTTGTAAGCACTTGCACAGATGATGAGCAGTAATTATGCTTTAATGATTTCTTTAGGGCATCTCCCCCTCCCTTGCTTACTAAATCTCTCTCTCAGTGTCTTTCTTCTTACTCACTACCTCTAAATTAAGACTTCTTTTGAAAACATTTGGTGATGAAATGCAGCTTACGTCCTCTAATTGCCATACAAACCTCACGCGGGCATTTTCACTTGGCATCTTTGATGTCAGATGCCCCTGCCTGGGTGTTCCGGGCACCATTTGGTGCTTATTGGCTGTAATTGGGACAAGTTGTTTTAAAAAGGGCATCCTCTGCATGACTTTGATGGATGCAGTGGCCTCGCTATTGCTCAGAGTGGAGGAACCCTCCCCCAGCGTGCACCCACGAGCACTAAGGCCCTGTCACTTATTAAAGGAGGTTGTCACCACAAAGTGACGGATGTCCTGATAGGATCTGGCTGAGTCTTTGGCCCCCGCCTGGCTTGTTAGTACACATGGTTCAAGGGAAGAGAACTGTTGGTTTTTTTTAATAACTGTTACTTGTATTCTTCGGAGGCCTCCATCTTTCCCACCCTCTGCTCCGTCGCTTGCTCATTCTTCGCCGTACAGCCATTTCCGTCTTTCTCTCTCCCGTCTCTCTCTTCTTTTCCTCCTGCTAGGAGGTGTTTTAAACTCCGTGTAGCTGCTCTCAGATTCTGAGCTCTGTTCTCGTTCTCTCCCTCAGGTGCTGGCCTCGTCATGTCAAGGGTTCGGTGCCATCCGAATGTTTTTAAAGCTCCATTTTCGCTCTGCGCTGCCCTCCCCTTCTTGTCACATGAAGATGAGGCTGGTGTCCTGGGGTACACACCTGGCGCTCTCAGTCCCTCACAATCCCCCTTCAAACCTTAAGCAGCCCTCTGGAGAGTGGCCCGTCCTTTTAGGTTTTTTCCACAGGTAAAATTGTGAAAAACCTTGCAAGGCCTCCGGTTCCCCTGGAGGTAAAATCTATAATGGAGTTTTGATTCAAGCTACAAGGGCCTTGAAAATTGACTGCTTTAACCACACAGCTGCCTTTCAGAAGGTCAGTGCTACACAGAGACAAGAGAAAATCATTGGCCCAAACAGGGCTGGAAAAGGCCAGAACAGCGCACCACAAATTACACACCAGCAGGGCACCATGCAGACATGCCTTTTTTCCCAGCGATAACTTTTATTTGTGCAGTATGGCTTCTTAAACTTCTACATTATTCATCATAAATTATTCAAAATGTAAACTTATTGAATTATGGAACTTCCAAACTAATAACAGTTTTCATGCATGCAGCGCTCCACTCTCAAGGATACAAAGTGAGAGTTTGCTATCCTTTGATGATAGTGTGAGGTCAGAAAAGCTGGAGTAGCTATAAAGAGAATATTTTTATTGGTCTCAAAAATGTGACTCGTAATATACTTTGGTCTATTAGCTGGAAATAGTGTGCCAGTTGCAAAAGACAGAGGGCGCTATAGTATAGCTTTGCAGCATTCAGCAGAAGAGTTTTTTTGAACATATTCAAAGATTTGTTTCAGTGTCAGTCAGGTTGCTGTCATTTGATGTCAGCTGACACATAACTGTTCTCTTTTGTAAAGCTCTTGTTATATTCCATCATATGTCACTGTCATAGCAGGAGGGAATACCCACTTGATTACTAAATCTTCTCATCAATCGACCGCATTGTGTTTTTAAACAATTCAGTTTGATCTCGTTCAATTTGAAATTGCTATATTTTAAGATGTTGAGCCTAAATATGAATTGCATGTGTATGTGCAACCCTAAAGGGTATTATACCTCAGCTTTCACACCTGCAAACATTTAATAATTCATCCTCCCTCTCACAAGAAAGCAGTCATCCTTCTTCCGATCTAGGTTTTGACATGAAGAGTCAAACAAGGCATTACATTTCCATTGCTTTATCATCTAAATTGATTGAGATGAACTGAGAATTCCTGACTTTAAATTCTGTCCCACCACACCAATGGCAATTGCATGTTTGTTAGAAGAAATAAAAAAAAAAGCACCTGCCAATAATGATGACTTCCAGTCAAGACCCTTTGAAAGTGAAGCTACCTGACAGTTAAATTCAGCTTCTGACAGAAGCAAACTTGTTGAATTCCCACAGAAGTTAACACTCTAAATACTCATTGTTGCAATCAGTTAAACATCCCCGGGAGGCTCAATGGAGTTTCTCTTTGAACAAATACCCGAGGGAGGCCAGCCTGGGACAGCGCCAGAACCTACAGGTCTTAACTGCAGGTACTTCTGGGAGTTTATCTAGCGAAACAATTGGTGATTTCTCCCGCGACTGTTGGGAGAAAAGATGTAGAAAAAGAGGAGAGAAAGATTTGAGGGTGTATTTTAAGTAAGAATCTTTATCTGGGCTTAATTTCCCATGCTTGAGAGTGGAGGATTTTTTCCCTCCTTACAGATCTTTTTGTCAGATCCTGCCTACCCAAGATAGACCCAGGGGCACTCTAAGAACATACACATCACCTAGATTTGCCTTCCAGCCCACTTCCCTCTCCAGCGATCACTCCTTCTATCCCCAACGGCTTCTTTGTGCAGCAAAGACGAGAGAACGTTTTAGAAATCAAATTTCACTTTGTCAGGGGGAACCTGGAACAGACTCTAATTTGAATAGATTTAATAGAGCATAATTGCTGCAGATACATAGTCACACATCTCTCCACATCACTGAAAGTTGGCATAAAAGTGAGCTTTAAAACATCTAAATGGCATCAGTTAAAACAGTACCAATGGAATAGTGTTTTTTAGAATTGCTGGCAATTTCCTACGTAAATGTGAAGAAATCATTTTTTGCTTTGTAGACTCCTACGATCACGCCTCCATTTAACCTAGTCATATTCCCAGCGGTCACTGAATGACATGACATTTTTTTTCTTTATTGAATAATAATAATAATAATAATAATAATAATATATTTATTTATATGTGTGTATAAACCATTACAATCACATATACCAGTTTTGGTTACATGCACTTACACGTGGAATTTTGTTTTAGTTTTTTTTTTTTTTTTTTTTTTTTTTTACTGTGGACACTCTTACGTCATTGACCTCAGTTGTATTCTGAGCTGTCATTGTACATTCTGGTCAGTTAGAGTGTGTTTTTTGTTTACTTTTTGATCGCTCTCTCATAAACACCTCCGTTCTCTTGAAAGCATCCCTCTTATTTGTCACAGCAGCACATTGACAGACTTGTGGTCCTTTGGGGGATTTAATAGTGCGCAGGTTATCATAAGAATGAGTCAGTCTGCTGAGACACAAGGGACATGGAAGTGGTCTACAGAGAGAGCTATGGGCTGGGGGAGGAAGTGTTGGTGTGGGGGTTTGGAGAAGATGCACGTAGGTAGTGTATTCCTCCATCCCTCAGCACCTTGCCTACGTTGACCAGAGTGTCCATCAGTGTGGTCTCTCGAGTGCTGTAGGAACAGCAGTGCTGGCAAAAATAAAAAAACACACCCCAGGAAAGTGCTTTTTCATGGCCAGAGTAGGAGTGATGGATTGGGTTAGCATGAGCAGACAATGCATTTGTTACAGAAAGAAAGAGAAACAGAAAGAAAGAGAAAACAAGGTCTGGCAGAAAAACCTTCCACTGGCAGCTAGCACTAAAATATGTAAGACTATGATGGCAAAGAAAGGGTTAGGAATAGTTTTATATTAGTATTTAAGATTTCATATATCTCGAAATGCTCTATTTGCCTTTAAGAAAAAACAAAACAATGAATTACCGATTCCAAACTGGTGTAAAATCTTTGATAATTAAGCGCCCATTGCGCCGTATGGAAGTGAGGTTTGGGGTCCACTTAATGATCAGAGCAACACTAGATGGGACAGAAATCCTACACAGAAAACTACAAATAATAATCAATTCCCATTGATTTGGATCTAAAAAAGATTGCATCTAAAATCAAGTCCCACAGAATCGCTACATTTGAAAGCATTACAAACCCAAGAGCTAAAAAAAGTACCCTCAGTCAACTGAAACTTACTAAACCGACTAACTCTACTAACACTAACCAGTCTCAGACCAGCACTGCTTCTCATCCAAAATTCTAAATAAACCAAACGATCAAACAATCTAAAAATACATATCTGGAATATGTAAAAGTAAAATACAGTTCTTTCGAACTCAACTTAGAAATTAGAAGAATATCTGATACCAGATCCTGACCAGGTACGAGCTCAGTCAGCGCAGCAGCCAACGAAACCGGCAGGCACAGAAAGAGCGGTTTACCCAGAGAGCAAAGGGTGTGTGTTTACTGACAGGAGAGATCGAGACAGAGATGCACTTCCTTCTTCACTGCCACAAATACATACCTATAAGAGATCTCTACTTAAGCAAATTTAGTAACTCAATAAAGAACTTTACAGACATGACTGAAGTAGAACAAATAAAGATAATATTAGGAAAGGGACAGACAGCAGCACTGGCTGTGAGATACATGTGGATGTGCCACAGCCTGAGAGACAGCAGGAGAAATGTGTGTATTGTGTCTGACCTCAGTGTGTTTCCCTACTGTCCACCACAGGAACCCTCAGTATGTGTGTGTGTGTATATGTTTAAACACTGTCGTTCAAATGTTCAGACATGGTCTAATTTGTTACCCTGTTTTTATTCAAGTTTAAGTTATGTTATAATATTTTCTTCTATTATTTTGTTGTATTTTATTATTGTTTCATGTATAAATGTATTCCAAGCTTTGGCAATATTGTACTATTTAGTCATGCCAATAAAGTAATTTTTGAATTTGAATATCTCATTTGCAAATGTATTTGAGTCCTAATCAGCATACTTTATGTTTGACTTTTTCAATAACGCATGGTGTGTTCACAGTGTGTCCTTGAATTGATATCTGACTTAATGTGGCCTTTTGTGTTTTGCATGCATCTTCTGACCTTCTTCACCAATGAAATTTAATTATTTGTGCTTACTGATAGCTATGAGACATGTTCTCCTGAGATTCATGTGGAGGCAGGCTACCTGCCAAATTGAAGAGAGTGATTCTGAGAGCATAAAATATGAACCACCTTTCGGTGCAATAATTGTCCCAATTTCCTTTGAAGAAGGCAATCATCCTGGATGTTCACCAAGAGCTTATTTAGGGATATCCTTTTTCCATCTAGGTTATATTAATTAATGCATGCCTTAGCTCAAATTAGCCCTCCGAGGAGCAATAACTCAAATTCTTGTATTTATGTAAGTAATAGGTCAAAAAAAAAAAAAAAAAAAAAAACATGCTAAACTGAAATAATTATGCAATCCAACACTTTGCTTTGAGAATAAACTGCTTGAAAAACCTGATAAAATATGAATGTGTTTAGGGTGCAAATTTGTAAAATATTTACAGCCTAGTATTGGTGAGGCACAGCAATTAAGTTGGCAGTCAGCTTCAATAACAATTATTGTCAATAAATTACACTTTTTCACTGAATTTATTGTTACCCACTTATTTGTGAAATGTGTCAATGTTTACAACAATAATTATTGATCTGGAAGGTAATCTTGGCATATTGGGAATGCTGTAAGTGCAGAATTCTGTCTTGGAACTCAGTGCTCAGTTGGGATGTGAGAGCTCAAGGAGACTGCATGAGACTCCGCAAGAAGCCCCCGTGGGGGCTGATCTTATGTCAGGAGATTGCAGATTTTTTACGCTAAAGAAGCTACTCAATCTCTCTAAAGGCTGAATTATTAAAGGCCCTGTATGTTTTTCAAAGGCTGGGTTTAGCTTTTAGATGAGAGTGGGGGTGTTTCATACTGGATCATATCTGTCCCACCCCTACCTCTACAATTCTCTCTATACTCGCTCAAATGGCCCTTTACTTTCTAAGCATGCTTTTACTGCCTTTGAAGAGTTATTTTTGTTGATGAAAAGGATATGCCGGCTTGGCAAAGTGAACTGCGGCGATTCGTTCGGTTGTTTAATACTCCTCCCTCCAAGGTTTGGTTCATAAATTTATTATCAGTCAAGTATACGAGGAGTCTCATGCCTTAGTGAGGCCTGGAAGCTAAGTGTTGCTGATGTGAAAAGATTGAATGCCAGACAGAACATGAGAGAGAGAGAGAGCAAAGAGGTGAAGGATAGGAAGAGAGGGAAAGAAGAAGGAGTGTTCTGGTTAGTGTTATCTCTGACTGACGGCCGTGTGTGAAGTATAAAGATGTTGCTTCATCAAGCCTTGAATGACTCCTGATTGTGAACTGTAGGAGATGAGCCTGACTTGTGTTCATTAATGAATGCTGGAGCAGATTAATTCCTATTGGACACATATATTCTCAAATCACTTTGAAGTTAACAAGTTTATCTGCCTGAATAGTAAATCCAATATATATATATAATTTAAATTGTAGTTAACCCAAAAATGAAAATTTTATTGGGTATTTTATTTAAACAAAATATTTGTACCTTTTTTTGGTATCTTCGATCCACATGCTAGTAGACGAGCGTCAGGCCAGGGCAGCAGGCCTTCAGCAAGCCTGAGCTGCACCCTAGATTCTGCTGCTACCAGGCCCCACACCCCTCCTCCTTCTGCTGCACCCCATTCAGCAATGTCCGCCCCCCTCGAAGAACGCCTTCCGCCTAGTGTTAGGTTGCCTCCACTAGCAAAACAAGCTCAGCCGTCTCAGCCATTTCATTCTGCAGTCTCTAACTCTCTCAATTCCTCCTCCTAGCATGAGGCTGCCTCCGCTAGCAAAGCAGGCCCAGGTAACACTTCCTCCTCCCTGTGCCTCTAACCTTTTCCCCTACCAGTAGCCTACAGCTCCTTCAGCATAACCTAGCATGAGGATGTATCTGCTAGCAGGATAGACCCAGTGATCAGTCTCAAATTCTCTTTTTGTCTCTGGCTTACATCTCCATCTGTGGACCCTAGCGTGAGGCTGTTTCTGCTAGCAGCGCAGGCCCAGAATGCCTATTTTCCACTCCAGCTCGGCATCCCATCAGATCCCTTTTCCAGTCTTTCGTTTTGCATAGGTGCAGTAACCACAGCAGCTCAAAAAGACCTCACCCAGTAACAGATTCAAACAAACAAGGCTTTTAAGAGCTATATTCGATCCTATCGCTTCCACACCAAAAAAGCTCAATGAACCCTTGCCAGCTAAATTCTTCAGCTAGAGCTTGTTCTCACACATGCAAACCTCACCACATCTGCCTCAATTAACACCATCAATCCTCTCAAATAGTGAAAATATTTCTGCTTCACTGCCACAGCAGTCTCTTCCCACCCGCTCCCGCAGAAGCCCACTTCATTCTTTCACTGCCGCAGCAGTGATGTCCTCTCTGATTCTACAGGAGCTCAGTTCTCTGTCTAATTTTGCCTTTACTGCCATAGCAGTGTCACTTCCTCCACTCCCTCTAGAGCTCTATTTCTCCATCCAACTTGCTTCCACTGCCACAGCAAGGTCATCTCTTCTGCTTCCACAGGAGCTCTGTCCATAGGCCAGTAGGGCTCACCCTTCAGATGCAGATGAGCTGTTCCCATCAAAAAGTGTCTCCCGATCATACCAAACTTGCATACCACCAATTTAGAAGCTCTCAAGTTAAATCCCCTATTCTACTCCAACAAACTCCAGTTGACTCCAACAAACCAGTTACACACTTTTGGTCCCGAAAACACCTCATATCTGTTATCTGAGAAACAGGCATTTCAGCAAAAAAAAAAAAAAAAAAAAATCTCTTGTCACTCTTTCTGCATTGGGGAAGTAACCTCAGCAGCCCCAAAAGGCCTCTCCCAGCAGCGCATCCAAGCTATCGGAAGATGGTCTTCCACATCAAAAATCCCCAACAACCCTCATAGGCTTAAAAAATTCAAGTCTGGCGAGGCATACCCATCCATTGCCATGAGTATTGAACTCCCCTCTGACAGTGCAAGAGCCCTCCCAGTCGAGCGTCAATGTTCTCTCTGTCTGGCAAGGCTTACCCATCCTATGTCATGAGTCTTGGACGCTGTGAGAGCTCTCAGGGTAGAGTGTCAATGTGTTCCCTTTCAATGTCCAGAGAGGCTTCCCATCCGATGTCTTTAGCCTGCCAGCTGTCCTTTCCTCATTTGCTTTTTGGGGGAGTACTCTGGATTGGGGGCACAATCCAAGCTTGGAGCCCTCCCCCTGGACAGCACTCCAAATAAACATAACCTTTATTCTAATTATATATAAGTGTGAACTTGTGAATTTGGACACATGAATTCTCCTGTACACCAGAGGAAGTTTAAGGCAGACTATCATTGGACAAAAGATTCTGGTGACAGGAAATGGGCCAATGAATTTGGGAGCAAACTTACCACAAACAGAACAGAGAGGAATGTCCTGAAAAAGCCATACTTTTTAATCAACAAAGTATACGGGAGACTTGGACCAGTGACGATCGGCCTGGGCTTTGTTGCACAAACCCACTTCAAGAAGTGTCTGTCTTGCTCTTCTTCAAGTCAGAACGCACCTCTGGACAAAGGTGTGGGCAGAAGGGGACAGCAATTTCGGGTTCCAGTGTAGGAAATTCATAGTTTTAACATCGTCACGTCACACCCTTATAGGAACACCCACCTGGTGGGCAAAACAAGGCTTTCCTTCCGCAGTTCCATGCACATGTTGCCCTTCATGTCTCGATCCACAAGACACGATCCAGATCTTGGTTGGCCCGCTTAGTCTCTACCTTCACAAACAGAGCAGGCCAAGACAAACTGATGCACATCACAGGCCATAGATTGCCACCAGAATCGTTGTTTAATAAGACACACCATATGATTGACCTCTAGATAGCAAGCTACCTTGGAACAATGATCCTACCTGATGATATTGGAAAGTAAACTCTCAGGCACAAACAAACAATCAATCCATTGGGCAACTTGATGAAGGCGTTACCCCTTTTAAGGCCGTGCAGACCTTCGATAATTGTCAAGGATCTTCCCATCCATGGAGGAGTGCTGGGAGAGGACCGCACCTACCCCAATCTCAGACGCGTTGACCTCCACCACAAACTGACGAGATGTATCAGGGGCAACAAGAATGGGACCCAAAACAAAGTGACTCTTGAGGTTGGAAAAGGCAGCTGGTAGTCATTCTTATGGGGGCCACAACATTAAGAATAATGAAGTAGGACAACTGCTGGGTTCATGATTACCCTGATTCTAGCCCACAGCCTGGTCTACTTCTTAGGTCAAGCTAGTACTCCCCTCATCTCAGAGGGTTACCTTTAGAGTGCTTAGCTCCCTAAGTCTGGTCAGATGGTTGAAGTCCTCTTGTGAGCCCACCCTGTTAGATCAGCCCTTTGGCTGGAGGTACTCTCCTTACAAGGATCCCTTATTAGAGTGCCCAGACTCCTTAGTGCTTTGAAATGCAAGTGCTCTGTAGATCCTGGGATCGAGCAGAATAACTCCCCTCGGTGGCAAGGGTTATAAAGTGCTACCCTGAGTCCTGCTCTCCAGGATGCCTGTCTCTACAATCTGGTCTGAGTGCTTACTGCCAGTTTGGAGTTCCCTCCACTGGATGCCTCTTCTGGTGGCAAGTGTTATAGAGGCTCTGTTTGGAAAACAGGCAGGTTGTTGGCCAGAATAAGTTGCAAGAGTGCCATGATTTGAGAAGTGTTTCAGTCACGTGGAGGTGTTCTTCAAAAGCATGCAGGGAATCAAGGTTACAGTCATAACCAGAGATGTTTTCTTTGCTCAGCTGTACAACATTTAGTATTTATATTTAGTCATTTAGCAGACGCTTTTATCCAAAGCGACTTACAAGTGAGGAAAACAAACAAGCGATTCTTCATGAATTGGCAAATAACACAGGAAGTGCTCACAATACAAGTTTCATACATTGCTCAGTACCATAAGCTAGAGTAGGAAGGGAAAAGGGAAGGAAAGGGTTTTTTTATTTTATTTTTTATTTTATTTTATTTTTATTTTTTTATGAGGGGATCAAGTGTTCACGGAAGAGATGAGTTTTCAGCTGTCTCTTGAATATTGCCAGGGATTCTGCATTCCTGATAAACATATATATTACATAACATAGCATATTTTAATAAAGCGTAGTGTTAGTTCTGGCAGGTCACATTAGTGAAGCTCGAATCAGCGGCTCCATGTCCACCTATAGGAATATGACGCCTATTACAGCATCCCTATATAACGAGAACAACAACCCCCCACCCCCACCCCCCTGAGGGTGAACAGAATAGAACCAACATTAAGGTATTGTAATATCATTAATGTTCTTACTGACAATACTTTATTGTAACAATATAATTCAAGTAAATGAGTCTAATTCAAAGAGCAATATCAGAAGGCCAAGTCCTGACTGGTTGAGAAGAGGAGCTGGGGATGCAGGAGGGTAACCCTCGAGTACTGTTACTGTCAATTTGACCCACATAGACAGCCATTTAAAAGCGACTACAGACCCAAAATGCAAAACACTTCTGTGTTGTATGTCAGAACTCCTCAACGTCCTGAAGTGCCAAAGTCTTACTGAGTTTAGTAACATTTTATTTTCAAAGTTTGTGAAAATATAAAGTTGTTTTCCCTTTATGAGCATAGATATGAAAATGACATTTCTAACTTCAATTGATAAAAATCTTGAATACTTCAGAGCCTTAAGACTTATTTTTAAAGGGAACACTTCACAGATTATTGTAAAAGTAAAGTTTAAAAAAGAAATATTTAAAATATATAAAATCTATACTTTACAAAACATCTCTAAAACCTAAAGAAAATCAAAGCTAAAATATCTGAACAAGTTCTGTGCCAAATTTTAGGTTGATATTTAAAAAAATAAAAAGAAGATTTTTTGTGCTGGGTACCAAACTTTTTGTTGATGACCATATTAGGACTCTTTTCCATATATGGTTTGGAGCTGAATACTATTTTTCCATACTTTTCAAAATATTTATGAAGTAGACATCATATTCAGGAGGAGTAATGTTAACATTTTTTTAAATTCAATCCTAAACATAATTCAAACATAAAAATCATGCAGAAAGAATCTTGTTATAGCTTGGCACTACAGCACAAATGAAGAATCTATCACTGTTTATCACTATGATTTTGAAAAAACACTAACCCAAATATGAGAACTAGAGTCTGAAAGCTTTCAAATGATTTAGAGTTTGTCAAGATTACTTTAGGTTTAGACTAAGATATTATTGTTATAAATATATAATGGTAAGTGTCTCATGGCTGGTGGGAGGAGCAGTCTTAAAAATGGGGGTTAAATTTTTTTTATATAAATATTAAATTAAGATATTTATTCTTTGTAATGAGTGAGTAATTATATTAAAAGTTAATTATTTGTACATGATTTTATGTTTTTTTTTTTTTTTTTCATAGTGTGATTTTTGGTGATTTGTTTTGAATCCAATTAGGGTCAATTTGACCCGGACCATACAGGGAGTCGCCCTGAACAAGGGTTAAAACATGTTATTTGCCAAATTAAATAATTTGTATGTTTTATTATTACTCTTCTGAGGCATAAGCAAATTATTAAAATATTCACTAGGAAAAAAAATACTTTGCATCAAGTTTACAGTGTATATTTTCTATCCTTTATTAGATTAATATTAGATAAATAAACTTAAAAAAAAACAGAATTCAATTCAAATGAATAGATAGCCTCAAAAATACCTGTTGTAAAGTCTATTTCTAGCCTTTTTTCCCCCTCAAACTTTCCAAAAACCCCTAGAACCCTTTTGTGGCCTTCTGGGAGTCCAGTTTATAAACCCCCTGGCCTGCAGTGCTGCATTTTACCAGTCACATTAATTAATGATACTTTATATAGGACCATACTAGTCCAAACCTGGCTCTAGCTTGCCAAGGCATGTCTACCCACCCTACCTTCAGTCTGATTCTTGAAATGTGATCTCAAACCATATCTAAGTGCCAAAAGTGGTTTGATGCCTGAACAGAAAAATACAAACTTCATACAGTAGGAATGCTTTGAATTGTGGTTAAAAAAATAAAAAAAATAATATATATATATAATCCAACTGACAGCTACTATTACTTTGTTGGCTTTCAAAACACATGGGATGAAGACTGAATCAATACTACAGGATGAAGTGTGTGTGTCGTCACTAACAATGGCTAATGAAGAAAATTGTGCATTGTCAAGGTGTCGCTGACTATTGGTGTATTGTTTGCAAGCTCTGGCATGTGTTTGGTAATTTAAACTGCTGGTTGGGGGACTGAAAGGCATCTAATGGATTGTGTAGAAGAGATCCCAGGTGGGATACTGTTGCGGTGTCGTCCTTGTGCCAGATGTTTTTCTCCTGAATTACTCTGGCCTCAGACCAGAATGAAAAATGAGTGAAGAAATGTAATCTGATTTAGACACAAGGACACAAGCTGTGCTGACATAACGAACCAAATGTTAGCTCTTTTACTCTTTACATGTTTATATGGAACACAAAGGTTTTATTTTATATTTTAAATGAATAAAATTTGTTTGTAATGCTTTGGATTAATTTTGTACATCTATCACCATACCCTGTTTCTATTGCCAACTTGTTAGTTTCCATAGTTTGTTACCATGAAAAGAATTAATCACCTACACCTGTCCTTTATTTAGCCCCTTGTCATCTTGTGGATATAAACCCTCAGTCATCATCTGTTCATTGCCTTGTAATATTTTGAGCTGGTGTTTCTAAATGGGTCCTGGGGCCGTGTTCACAAAACATTTTATCTTACCACTCAGAGTTCTCCTAAATGGCAGTAAAAGGGCTTAATAGTTTCCTCCTAAAACCCACTCACAAATAAGGAATAGCGATAAGTCTTAAGCTAAGTGTAAGGGTCGGGTTGACCTCACTGCTATGGATGATGCCAACAGGCTTATTAACTATGACCACAATGATTGGCTGACAGGGTAGGAGTCTCCGTCAGCAATTTAATCGTAGAAATATTGTAGAATGAGGTATCGTGTTGCCATATTCAAATAAAGGTTTTAAAATGTAGAGTGTCACTAATAAAATAATACAATTTATAAACAAAATTTGAATGGTCTAATCAGCTCGAGTGGAGGTAGTATATATACACAGACGAGAGGCGACTCACCTGTCGTATTCCTCACTCTTGACTGGGGATACGGGGAAAACTCTGGGTTTGGGCTAAATTCCAATTTCAGAGCCCTCGATCCTCTTGGAGAACATGCCAAATATGCGTATTATATTTATTTTACTCTATTCAATCATTTGTGTGTGAACTCTTGAAAACAACTGCCACAGGTAATCAGACATTTATTTGTTGAAGATTTATTTTTGGTATTTTATCGTAGATTCAAATCTATTAATCAAAATATTTATTGGATTTATGAAGAAAGAGTTTAGCCCCCAAGGCTCTATCGCTATTGCCTCAATGATACAGTTGTCTTTGTCCATTAGGATTGTTTGTGATTTGGTCCTTTTGACTACTCCTAATGTTTCACAGATTTTGGAGCTAGTTTTAGCGTTAAAATACTCTTAGAGCAAAACATTTAGAAGTCCTATAAAATTAGGACCGACACACCCTTTATTTTTAAGAGTTTCTTCTAAATCGGTTTGGAGCTATTTTAGTCTTAAGATGTTTTGCGAATACGGGGTGGGTGCGACGGGCCCCTGTACGTGCAACATGTCGGAAGTGCCGGTGCAAGGAAAACTTAATAATAGAGAAGTGCCAGTACTGTGTACCGGTGCATACCGGCCCCACTTCGAGCACTGACGTTCCCCAATTCCCCATACAACTCAAAAAATATATTAGTATACTTATTAACATATTAAAAGTTAATTAACATAACTATAGTAACATATTAAAAGCAAAGGTCTTTTGGTGGGTGGAAAGATGGAGCACGGACCTTAACAACAATATTTTATAAAATATTTTAAAATCTAGAATTTAGAGTCAGATCTATCCACTATTTAGTGCAATATTTATTTATGTTAATATGATGAATGGATTAATTATTATTGATGACATTAGTAACACTATACAATAAGGTTTCTGTCAGGGGGTGGTTGTATAAACACACAACAAGGAATATGAAGCCAATATTTAATAAATTCAACGGGTAATTCAAACAGGAACAGAGCAACATACAACACATCGACAAAAGAAGACAATAGACTGAGACAGAGCTGAACTTAAATGCAGGTGATAATGATGGTGATCGATGAGTGCACAGCTGAACGTCCTTACTTTGTTAGTTAATGTTAGTAATTGCATTAACGAACCTTAACTAATGGAACCTTATGTGTTATCATGACATTACCAGAAAATGATGTCTTAAACTATATTTAACTATACAACGATTAACTACACTTTTCTGTCTAAAACAACGACCATGACTCATTTCTCATTATAGCATCGTTTCCTTCTTTCCTCTCCTTATCATGACCGAATGCATTTAGGCTTCAACATTAGAAGCAAATCCTGTGTAATATGACATCCTGAGCACCTCCTGTCTGACCTGCCCATGGGTCTGCTCTCCCTCCTGTTCCCTGTCCTGATAATGAGAGACTGGGTTTGTGACAAACTAAAGGGTAATTACAGCAATAAGACATAGAGGATGTCACTGAGAAAGATTGGAGGTGAGCGGCCTCTCTGCTTTGTGCCAGCAGCTCAATGCTCATGTCCCCCTGATCCTACTATTCCCTCTTTCATCTCCTCTGCTCACCCATTAAAAATTCATCCAAGACCTCCAGACATATTTATGGGCAAATGCTTTGGTAGATGTGGTACTACTGAAAAATTCATGGTTACACTGGCTTCTAACACTCCTGAAATCCGTAATTAATTTGATTGCTCACATTATACGATAAATCCATTTATACAATATTTATTTAGCTTTCTATTGGTCCATCGTGATCAGGGCCGATCAAATAAAGTTTCAAGAGATGAGCCGGTGTGTTTCCGTCTCACGTCTGTGTAACTAGATCTTTGTCTGCAGGAAGAGGTGCCCTTCTCAGGGACAGTTTCCAGAGTTCAGGAACAGAATTCATTTCCCATACAGGGATAGTGTGCATGTTTACACTGCTTAGTAAGTCCCTTCATGCTTTACATGGAATAACAATCACATCGTTGCCCACAGGTTCAAATTTGATAGCGCACGACATGGAGAGTATTAAAGTTCCCCACAGCCCATGTTAAAAAAAAAAGAGGTTTAACAAAACCTTGCCACAAGGCCCTGTTAGAGGGAGTTCAGTCTTCTTGCTGTGC
Source organism: Opsariichthys bidens (assembly GCA_037194245.1). Taxonomy (NCBI): domain Eukaryota; kingdom Metazoa; phylum Chordata; class Actinopteri; order Cypriniformes; family Xenocyprididae; genus Opsariichthys; species Opsariichthys bidens. Next base: position 18,045,832 of record CM074298.1, read on the forward strand.
TTGCGATCCGTGCCTGTGAGGACCTTATTTAAAACTATCATGGTTTCAGCTCTTCAATGTCAAAGCACATCAACCTGGAACACCATGATACATGTTTGCTGATGATGGAAGCCCATTATTTATTTTAACCATTTGAAGCTATATTCCCATTTCCTACAATTTTGTTGCAGGTAAAATAAAACATGTACAATCTATATGATGCCCGCAGATCTGAAGTGGCATATTAAAGACATAGTTTTCAAAATTAACATCCTGCCATAATTTACTCCCCCTCATGTTCCAAACCAGTATGACTTGGAATATCATATGAGCCCCTGCCCCTTTCATCGTTAATAAGTGCCCTTTTGGTCATATTGCGTTTTGATCCGTAAATGAGGGGACCTACAACCCACTGAACAGGAGTGACAACTGCATTCCATAACCCAACTCACACAGTACATTTTTAGGACTCACGGCCGCATTCTCGGAAAACCTGCGCTGTGTTAACTGAACCGGACTGAAAATGATGCCTTTATTTTCTCTGCTTGTAAACTACAAAAACAGTGACTTCATGCGCAAGCATATTACCTGTTCGGTCTATAGGCGCAAAGTTTTTCTTTACAAAGTAACTTCGCCAACTACTTCCATGAATAATTTAGTGTTTTTAATCATTTTCACAGATCTGTGTGAACGGGGATCGCTTTGACGTTGTCGTCTGTACCAAAAATAAGAAAAGGAAAAGGAAAGATATATGTTTTTAGTACATTGCAAACATGCCCTGAGTAATGCAATGCATTACAATCAACTTCCAGGTCACAAAGTTTATTGTAGCTGTGTGGGCGCTCAGTTTTTTCCTGCCGTTTAATACATTTGGCCAATATCTTGTGTTATAAAAAATGTTGCACAGGCTATATTGGCTTTGAGACGGCAAATAGACCTACCTAAAATACTACTCAAATATATAAAACATTAACCTTTAAAATTTTTTTTTTTTTTTTTTTTTTGTAAAGAAAACACTGTACTTATTCAAAGAAGCAGTTCTTTATTTACACTTTTATAGAAATAGTCAAAAAAAAAGAAAGATAACAAAAGAAGGAACGCATTAACGTAAATGTTAGAAAAATACTGACTCTGCTTTGAGTGAACCATGTTAAAATAATATTAGACTGAAAAGTATTGGAACAACATGAGAATGAGTAACTCATTAGAATAATTTTCTTTTTCATTTAGTTTACTCATTTAAAAAAACAAACAAAAAACCCTGGCTGGTAACCCTTAGCCCTGACCCAATTTTTGAATCAAGCTCTGAGTTGTTTCATGTTGTTTGTTTAAAATTAATAGCCGAATGAAATGAAAGGATGTACTGATTGTGAATGTCCTTTTGTATAATAGAAATGAGGTTGAGTGTAGTTGGCATTCGGCTCTCTACTTCTGTAAATAGCAACTTGGCACTGACACACTCATCCCCAATCTGTCCCAGCATGCTTTGGTAAAGAAGGGCATTGCCCACTGAGAGTTGGTACTTGTCCAGTTCTCTGCCAGATGTGTGCTGGAGGGGAGGGCAGCGCAGGGTTAATGTTCAATGCAATAGAGACTGCTTAGCACTGTCGAGGTCCGTCCACCCTCTCACCCTAGCACAGGTCCTGTCAGAGGCTCAACTGGGGTCAGCAGTGACATTAGTCTGACTTCTGTTTTTCATTAGCTGTTAAACACGGGGTTTTCTCTTTAGGGATTGCTTACTAATTGGTCATTTCCTGTTCCTTTCCCGGTCTGTGTGTACTATTGCATGTCCCAGCTATTCAGAATCCAGTTTAGTTTTTGTTTGATTTTAATTTGCACAGCTTCATTATTATTATAGTTAAGACTATCGATCAATTCAAATGTACAATATGATGATTGATTAAACAATCGCACAGATCACAATTAGTCATATATTTCAATATTTGCTGAGACCAGGCTACAAAATGAAGATAATTTTAGACATTACTTAGAGATTGCTGCAGTGATGATGTGTTTTCGTTGGCAAACTCAGAAGTTAGAATCACTAGATTCTCTCAACAAAAACCCAATAGGATTTTTATTGGCTTTTGGGTTTTTGCAGAAAATAAACTCTGTGACCAACACAATTTAGGATTCTTACATGTTTTGTTCTTCATGACAATCTACACAAATTGTACAATAATATTTTTTTTTTTTTTTTTTTTTATCACTAAATACAATTGTTACCAGAGTTACCAGGCTCCACCATCACTCGCTCACATCAATCAACTTCAGTTCTCAACACATGCTCTAAAACACACACACCCCTCAGCCACACTTATTGTCTGGTCTCAACGTGGACAGTGGCACATATCCCGACAAAATGTCCCATACCGGCGTGATCAAAAAGATCTTAAACTAGATGGAACAAGATTAAATATTTTGACTGTTGCGATTCCAAATCGGTTTAATGACCCGTAACTCTGCCTGAGTATCGGACAAGTGTTCACTGTTGGCCAGAGGAGAACTGGCCCCCCGACTAAGCCTGGTTTCTCCAAAGGTTTTTTTCTCCATTTGTTGGAGTTTTGGCTTGCTTAAGTTGGGGACACTTGCTTGATATTCAGCAGTGTTTTTGATATGCCTGCATTGGCGGCGTTGTATGCGAACTGAGCCGAGCCGGACGATTACGTCACTGTTTTCTGCAGTGCTGATATACATAAATTAACTAGACTAATAACTACTGATATTTGCAACGGAATGAATCAATAATATATAGAATAAGATGGACAATGACACCATTTTCTTATTAATGTAAAGCTGCTTTGCCACAATTTGCATTGTAAAAAGCGCTATAAAAATAAAGATGACTTGACTTGACTTGACAAAAGACTACCTACCGTCCAGCGAATTCTCCCGTGAACTATTCTTCCTGCATCTCCAAGCTCTGATGCTTCTCTCAGTGTTACCTGTAAGTGAAGAGAAAGTCAGCTGTACTCACCGGGATTCTTCTTCTCTTGCTCTCCACGATCTCTGCCACCATCTGCAAAACCGTAAATACTACCTTAATTCATCTGCCATTATCCTCGAACTGACTGGTTACAGACCTGCTTGTGTTTGTTTCCACTAACCTTCTTGTTTGTGTCTGGTATATCATAAATATATATGTGTTTGTGTGTGTGTTTATAGAGTAATGGTACACAAAATTGAAAGTTAAGACGGTTTTAAAATCATGTCTCATTATGTTTCTTGTGTTTTCAGTCGATTTTCCTTCACACGATGCAATGCTCATCGGCACAGTCGAGAATAACTTAAAGAGGCTGCCAGCGTTTACTAGACTGTGGACTAACTTTGACTCTCTGAACAGTGAGTTTTTCCTGCTTGTGCCCTGAATGGACCATTCATGTGGATTTGGATCTCACTCCCTCTCTGTGGAGGCCTGACTCAAGCACAAAGTATACTTCGGCTGTCCGTGTTCCGCACTGTTTGTGTGACGTAATTTTCGCCATCAGGCTCGTGCCACGTGCGCCCAAATGTGTGCGAGACGGAGCGCAATGCGGAATATTAAGTATACCTAGGCCTTAACCACTTGAAATTATATATGTGGGGTGTTCTGTGTGTGCATAAAATCCCACAATAATCACAGAAATTAGCGAGTCAATTTTCCCAGCCGTACTTCACACATTTACTCTGAGTTCACATCTGTTGTCAGTGGTAGCTGAATCCATGACTTCCTGCTCCATCTTTGCACTGCAACATTGCTCCTCTGAGAGTGAGAGGCTGTCTGATGAAAGGAACCACACGCTGAGCAGGAAGGTGTTAGAATGATGATTGCCTCCTGACCTACGTATACCCTCCATTCCATCCACACTGAAAGGCTGTTTCCCACTCACCTGTCTCTAAATGGGTAAAGGTGCCTGACCACGCCATGTTCCCTTTGGTTTCACATCTTTGCTGTCATTTGATCCCTAACTCACCTAAGTGCAGCAGCCCACCATTCTTCCAGCTCAGAGGACTTGTCATAGCTCAGCACCCAAACTGCCCCCTCTAGTGCAGCCACCATCTGTCCTTTCCAGTGGCTTGTTTGATCAAGACCTTTGACAAGACAAGAGACTAACATTTCACAGACCTTTCTGAAGATGCATTTTTTGCTATTGATGCAGCAGATGACCTTGATGCGAATAAGGTAACACACCCACAATTTGAACTTTTTGTTACATTGCACCAGCGTAGCCTTCAATACACACAATTTAATATGACAAAAAAGTTATCACTGGAAGATATGTTCTGATATCATGGCAGGTCATGCTTACAATCTGATGCTAAAGGTTACATATTACCATTCCTACTGGTCTTGGATGGTAGAAATACTTTATTGTCAAAATTTGTGATCAATCATGTAAAATTGGGTTTTTTTTTTGGATATTATATTTTTTTTCTGTGGAGATACTGTATATATAATTCAAAAAATCACTTCAATACTAGCTATGATGAACATGGTTTATTACTGTAAAGCTGTTTTGACACAATTCGCATTGTAAAAAGCGCTATATAAGTAAACATGACTTATGACTTTAATTGCTGAAATAAAATTGCTTGAAAAAAAATTTATCCTCACATAATGAATAAGTCAATAATATTAGAATGAAGTTATCAAAAAAGAAATGCTTGTATAGTTGGCATAATTGTTTATTTTATCATGAACACTTTTATTTATTATTTACCTAATAAGATTGATTTATGTGTGCTGTTGCTTTGCCCTATTTCAGTTAAGCAGTGAGGAAGGAAACAGATAGATAGATAAGATTATGATAGTTTTGGCCTATTCATAGATGCATATTATGCAAATCTAACAAACACAGTGGAGAATTAATGTCCAGAGGGAGCGCATACACCGCTATACACTTGAGGCCACTGATAAGATGATGTACTGGAATTCAATTTACACCACTTTAGGATCAGTGTAAACAATCTGCATGGGTATGTGTGAAAGGGGGGGGGGGGGGGGGCATGAAAACAAGTGGCAAACCTCAGGAGCACCACGTTTCAAACCAAGTCTGTCATGTGATTACTCCAAACTAAAGAAGTGAAGATTAGCACCTAAAGAAAAGATAGCTCACTTCAAGGCTTTGAACTGGTAAAGCTCTTTGTTTGACTCTCTTGCTTTAGAGTTCTTAACACTTTGAGAATGCTATCTGTTCAAAAAGAAGTTACAAAACTAATTACTCTGCTTTCAAAGTATAATAAGAATGTAGAGAGAATGGAGAAAGCTGTGCCCCTTTTAAACAAGGAAGAATATTTGAAGTAAAACTAATGTATTTCGGTATGTACTATTAATAAATGAATATAGTTTATTCAGAGTTATAAAGTATCATTTAGGTTTATATATGAATATATGGTTACACTTTACAGTAAGGTTCATTAGTTGATGGCGTGAACATGAACTGATGATGAGCTGCACTTATACAGCATTTATTAATCTTTGTTAATGTTAATTTCAATGTTTATTAATACATTATTAAAATCTTGTTAACATTAGTTAATGCACTGTGAACTAACATGAAAAAATGAACACCTGTATTTTCATTAACTAACATTAACAAAGATTAGTAAATAGAGAAATGTATTGCTCGTGGTTAGTTCATGTTAATTATTACATTAACTAATGTTTAACTAATGAACCTTATTGTAAAGTGTTACCGAATCCATGATACATATGAAAATTTTCTTGCTGTGAATACCATTTGTGAAATTTTCTGTGACAATTTCCAGCATGCAGATAAACCATAGTATAAAAAATCCTGGTCATTATGGATCTTAGACCTAGGTAAGTTTGCTTCGAAAATGAATTTGACCTTTTTTGCATTAAGACTTTTTTTTTTTTCATCTCTCAGTGGTTTGCTAGATCAATCGGCCAACACAGCTCATCTACTGACATATCTTACTCCACTCTCCAAATGTTTTTTCAACTGTTCCATATTTTGGTTCTTATTTTAATTACAGAAGCAGGCAGTAAATGAAGCCCCATTCGTCTGGAAAATTACAGAACAGCGCACACAGCATGGAGGGTTTGGGAGAAAAGGAGTTGTTAAGGAGTTTTTCTTGAACTCCCTTGGAGTCCAGTTAAAAAAGTTTCCCAGGTGATACTATTCTAATTGTACTAAGAGTGCAGAAATCCCTCTTGCAATCAAGTCATGAACATGCATAAAGGCTCAAGTCCAAAAATGGTTGTTAGGCAGTTTTATAGACTTTCATCTGCCGCCCAAATATAATTTGAGAAATGGATCTCACCACTTAAACCAGCCTATAGAGTTGGAGAGCATCTGGGTCTAAGACTAAAGCAGGTCCATGGGGCAGTTTTTCCCAGCTTTAACCAAGCCTCTCAAGGTGAAGGCAAAGGTGAAGCACAATTTACACAGAAACAAAGTTGAATTTATAGCTCTTCCCGCAGGTCTAGTGATTAAGGTCTTCACATACAAGGTATATCGCTGCCCAACCTCTATTCCATGACTTTGGATGCAATTATCCCGTGTCCTTCCGCAACATCAGAGTGAAAAAGGATTTATTTTTCAAGAGTGAGCGTTGAAAGTTTTTCTGTGGTGGAAGAAGCAGCAGAACTTGTGGTCTCTGGCAGAGTAATCTCTTCTTCATAGTCAGTCATGGCCCTTGATTCAACCTCTATGCTTTTATCTTCCTTTGTCAGGGTGGCTGCACTGCTTCTTCCAATTCCCTCCTCCTCCTCTCCTCTTTCTAGTCTTTCACTTCCACTGTGACTTTGAGAAAGATGATTGCCTTTTGGTAAAGCCATTCCTCAGTTCACCTCTATTTCACTACCCCATTTGTGCGTGTACTTTTTACCACTGTCTTTTTTCGGCCTTTCTTGTCCTCCCTTCTTCGCTACTCTCCTGCACCCAGGCATTGTGCTTAGCAAACATCAAAGAAACCGATCACACACCAATGGTTTCAATCTTTAAACAGCCAGAGAACATCCAGACCTCTCCCGTCCCTCGGTCACAGTGTCACTGTGTGTTCCAGGAGCAGTGGTGGGAGTGGAGGACTGGTGGGATTCGTGGATTCGCATGAAAAGATCTTGGGTTGTTATAATGCTTTTTCTTTCAATGGGCCTTACGAAAGGGGGTACTGACGCTGTGATCAGGGGCCGGGTGATATTCTGTTTGAAATGAGAAAAGGATTAATTTTCAACAGCCTTCCTCGCACAGGGGGCAGTCCCAAGTGCCACAGCATGCCAAGGGTCATCATTAGAATATGACTGCCTTCAAAAAAAATCCATGCTAACTGCAATGTCTCGTGGCAATGTTATACCTCCAGACCCCTCTCTCTTTGTTAAGTGCATAAACATTAATGAAGAAAATTTCACGCCCCACGCTTCTCTCCTGCAATGCTCCTGAGCGCCATCCCTCCCTCCCTCCCTCCTTCTCTGTTCATTTTTCTTTTTCATCTTTATTTCTATCATTATTTTACTCTTTCTCCTCTCTAGCTAATTCTGGCAATGGGTCTTGTGTAGTAAACAAACAAAGTAGTCGCAACAAGGGAGGAGAGAGCAAAGCTAGAAAAGACAGAGACAGAGAACGGGACAAAGAGAGAGAGAGAGACTCATTTCTTATTTGGAATTCGGAAAGATGCAGTGATCAAAGAAGGCTCAATATCTCCTAGCTGTTCAAAGGGACTTGTATAAAACAAATATGATGTGATCAGGAATAGAAGCGCTCTCATTAAGAGCCGAAGAGGATGATGACAGGTGCGTGGAAGAATCTCGTCGCACGCTAATTTTCTTCCCCCACTGAAAATATGTTGTTTGCTTTGCTTTCGTTTTCCTCTCTCGGCCTCGCCTTCCTGTGCGTCGTTGCTCCTGATATTGATTAGGGAGTGAACGGTGGAGGAGTAGAGAGGAATTTCACAGATGACGCTCCCCTGTGCAGTTTTGTCAACGACAGCCTCTCTCCTCATGACAACTGGAGCCCTGAGCAGGGCGTGAGACATGATTGCTGTTTGCACACAGAAGTCACACCGAGCTAAACATCTCGCTTTTGGGCCTTCAGGGTTTTGAAAACCTTTTACATTTTCCTGTTACGATAAGAACGGCAATTACCGACTAGGAATTCCTTGCTGATCAGGTGGCTTTCTTCAAACAGATGCGCTGCTGTGGCATTCGTCGACAAAGGAGCCGGGCCATTCAGTACCACAATAACTGGGGCGAAAACCTAGCGTGGACGCTTTGCGATATGTAAAGTGAAGTTGTGTGCATCAGGATAACTAGTTTTAGACTTTGGCCCGTCATCCCCGTCTTCACATTCGAATGTATCGAACCAACATAAACAAAACAAACAACAACAACAACAAAACTCTAATATTGCAG